>JANAVB010002800.1:4288697-4961910 GCA_029216955.1 Iris pallida
TGATTTGGAGTTAGCAATAGTGGTATTTTCACTTAAGTTATGGAGGCATTACTTATATGGGGATCGAGTAAAAATTTATAATGATCATAAAAGCTTGAAGTATGTATTCACCCAGAGGGACTTAAATATGAGACAGAGAAGATGGTTAGAGTTACTGAAGGACTTCAATGTGAATCTACACTATCATCCAGAGAAGGCGAATGTGGTAGCAGATGCCTTGAGCAGGAGAGGTGGTGCATTCATTTTAACCTCGCAGAGGCATATTTTGGAAGATCTTCAGGAAAAGGAGTTGAAGTAATCTTACCGTAAGATACAGGAGTTATGGCCAGTTTGCAGATTCAGTCTACTTTAGTATAAAGGATTAGAGCAGCCCAGGTGGAGGATACGCGGATCCAGAAGCTTCGATCAGAGTGTGAATCATGTCTTAGGAAGGAGTTAGTAATCCATGAAGATGGTATGCTTAGGTTCGGAAGCCGTCTTTGTGTACCAGGTGGAGATCTTCGACAGAAAGTTATGTTAGAGGCTCATAGTTCTCCTTATTCCATCCATGCCGGAGGCACAAAGATATATCAGGACATTAAGCAACACTTTTGATGGAATGGCATGAAGAGAGAGATAGCGAGATTTGTTTTTAGGTGCTTAGTATGTCAGCAAGTCAAGGCAGAGCAGCAGAGGCCAGCTGGATTGTTACAACCGCTTTTCATTCTGGAGTGGAAGTGGGAGCACATCACAATAGACTTGTGATCGTTTACCTAGATCTCTGACTGGTCGAAACGTAGTTTGGGTAATTGTGGATCGGCTCAAAAAGGTTGCTTATTTTTTCCTTTCAGATTAGGGATGTCTACTGAGCAGTTAGCAAAAATGTATATAAAACAGATAGTGAGGCAGCATGGAGTTCAAGTCAGCATAGTATCAGATCGAGACACCCGATTTATCTTTTATTTTGGCAGAGTTTGTATCAAAGTTTGGGTACCAAGTTGAGGTTCAGTACAGCCTATCATCCGTAGACGGACGGGCAGTCAGAGAGAACCATTCAGACATTGGAAGATATGTTACGAGCTTGTACCTTAGACTTCGACGGAACTTGGGAAGATCATCTTTATTTAGTAGAGTTCTCTTACAATAATAGTTATCAGGCAAGTATACAGATGACACCGTTTGAAGCATTATACGGTACGAAATGCAGGTCCCCTCTGGCATCAGATGATGTGGGAGAACGAAAATTATTTGGACCAGAGATGATCACGCAGACCGTAGAAACAGTCCAGTTGATCAGAGAGAAGCTTCGAGTTGCGCATGACAGACACTGACACTGGACAGATCAGCATTGTAGGCCTCTAGAGTTTGGTATTGGTGACCAAGTGTTTCTGCGGATTTTGCCTACTCGGGGTATCATTAGATTTGGAACCGAGGAAAGCATAGTCCTAGATATGTTGGTCCATTTGATATTCTTGCTCGGGTAGGCGATGTTGCTTATCGTCTTGCCTTTCCGCCTTTGCTACATGATGTGTTTCATGTGTCTCAGTTGCGTAGGTACGTCCTAGATTCGAGTCACGTCCTCGATCATTCTAAGCTGGTCGTTGGTACCGACCTGACTTACGAGGAGCAACCCGTATCCATTTTGGATCGGCTAGAGAAGGTGCTCAAGAACCAGACTATTAGTCTTGTCCATGTCGCTTGGGGCCATCACTCACCAAGAGAGTCGATATGGAAGCGCGAGGACGAGATTAGATCTCAATATCCGTACTTGTTCGACTCAGAAGATATATTTATTCTTATGCCTTCGAAACATGTTTCCATGCTTGTATTTGTTGGCCATTGGTCATGGTCAAACCTGATTTTAATAATTGATCAAACTCTGTCTTGGTATAAGGGCTACTTAAAGAAGTTTTGGTCTCTTGGACACTACCAGAGAAAAGCTATCCGATCATTCAAGACCGAAGCTATTTTTACGACTCGAGTCTGTACATTATACACCGTGTCGTACTGGAAAATAGGCTACCCTAAAAATATTTTCAAAAATATACCATGTTTTAAAAACAGTCCCTATTTACAAAAAGCTCCTAACTGCTTAAAAGAATTTCAAAAAGACCAAAAATCAATTTGCAAAAGCCCTGACTAAACCTTGACAGAACTCGGCCAGAGTTCGGCCCGAGTTTAGCCAGAGTTCGATTAGTGGCCGCTATTTTTTGAACGTTTGAAAACTTGGTCTCCCTACAGTTACGAATTTTACGATATTTTCTCATTGAGTTTTGTCCGAATTCTGCCTTTGAAAAACTATTAATTGAGAAGAATTTCAATCATTTCAACACACCAATTCACTTTTATCTCTTCTCTCTAAAGCCTACTGTTCTATTCCAAAGAGTTCTAAGCTTTATTTTTCAAATCCCAAGCCAGTTACAATCCTCTAGTCGATTTGCCAGTGCGGTACGGTCTAGAAGCTTCAGAGCGATTGTAATCAGAAGTTTGATTGAAGAAAGACTCTTCACAATTGAAGTTGATCGAGTACTTTGAATCAAAGCTCGCGTTTGTAGAAGTTGCAAGGACTTCATATGAAAACTTGCAGTTTATTCCAATAGTGGATTCAACTGGAAGCTAGAGTTCTTCCGACTGGACTAGTCCTGACAAGAGGGAAACCAGTATACATCGACGTCTTTGCGTTTGCTTTCTAATCTCTGCTTTTATATTATTTACTTGTGATATATGTTGTCTATGTGATCTTGCTGCTAACTTTTTAAATTAGCTATATTCCGCTGCCTACTCTATTCACCCCCTCTAGAGTATTGTGCTTTACAAATTTGTTCCTACAATTGGTATCAGAGCGGCTTATACAGGTAAAGCAATGTAACATTGCAGTTATTATTTTGTCTTTCTTAACTGTTACATAGATCACAACACATCACATGGCAACTGTGAAGTTCACAAGTGAAGGCCAAGCCACAAACAGACCTCCTCTGTTTGATGGTACAAATTATACCTATTGGAAAACACGGATGAGTTTTTTTTTGAAATTCCTAGATTTTAACTTATGGTCTATAGTTGTTGATGGCTACAAAAAGCCTCCTCGTATTCTTGTTGAAGATGTTTTGGTTGAAAAACCATATGATAAATATACCGAGGATGAAAAGTAAAAAGGCCAGTCTTGACGCACGTGCTATTAATGCTTTATTTTGTACTTTAGACAGGACTGAATTTAACAGGGTATCTACATGCACAACATCAAATGAAGTGTGAAAACTTTTCAAAGTAACCCACGAAGCAACAACACAAGTCAAGAAGTCGAAGATCAACAAACTTACTCAGGAGTATGAGGCATTCAAGATGAAGCCAAACGAATCTGAAGATCAACAACACAAGTCAAGGGCTACCTGAAGAAGTCTACGTCCCGAAGATATGCCAATACAAGCATATGGCATGAAAGTGAAGCTAGCGACTCAGAAGACGAGCAATTAGATGACGCTGTAAACGTATGCTTGATGGCGTACGATCAGTTAACCACTAACCCTGTTTGATACTTATGATGATTTTACCTTTGAGCAACTAGGAGAAGCCTTTGCTGACCTCTTAGGGGATTACAGAAGACTGTGTAGTAAATACCAAACCTCTAAGAAGGTATTCAAAGAGTACAAAGGTGAAATAGGAAGACTTACCGACCTATTAGATGAGGTTAGAAGTAGTAATTGTTCTAGTGAGGAAGGTGACCTTTCTTCTGTTAAGCTGTTATTACACGAGAAAGACTATCCGAAGAGAAGGACAAGACCATTACCCAATTAGAGGAAGACTTACTCAAAGACAAAAAAAGTCTCTAGCAAGCTACTGTTAGAAATGATGCACTCACTGCTAAATATAGCTTGTTATATGACATCTCCAAAAAGTTGAAAATTATGATAGGAAAACAGCCTGAAGCTGCTGCTTCCTACCCTAACACGTGTCACTTACTGAATCATCAAAACACGATCAAACCTAATAATGTCAGACCTAATCAAACCAAACATTGCCCAAGAAGACAAATAGGCATGCATTCTTTTACACTAGAAAACCTAAACCTACCAATAATGCACAGCACTCTACTTTCAACACTCAGCATGCTAGATGTCACTATGTGGCACCATTAGTCATATTTCTTCTTCATATAGAGTTAGAAAGCTTATTGATTTGAAAATATGTACATGGATACAAAAAACTAGCATTCCAGGACCCTATAAGAAATGGGTACCAAAGTTTTCATCTACAAATTCTTTTGTAGGTGAAACGCCCTTCACATGCTAGAAGCAAATGGATCATCGACAGCGGTTGCTCATGGCATATGATCGGTGATGCTTCATTATTCACAACACTGTCAAGAAGAAAGAAGGATATATCTCATTCGGTAATAATTTGAAAGGGTACATAATTGGTATTAGTAATATTGGTAAGGCCCCCTACCCTGTGATTAAAGATGTCTGTCTAGTTATCGAGTTAAAACATAATCTGCTCAGCATAAGCCATTTAGCTGATCACGATTATGGCATTAACTTTGTCAAAGATAAATATACTATAGTTGATAGGTCAACTGGTAGTATATTTGAAGGTATCAAGGAAGACAATATATATGTTTTCTATCTATTAGAAGATGCTAACAAAGCTGGTAGGTTTGATGGCCAAAAGTGATAAGAGTCAACTATGGCACATGAGACTCGGTCATGCAAACATGGACACAATTTTAAGACTATCCACAAAGAAGCTGGTACGAGGCTTACCGGACATTTCTTTCAAGAAGGACATGGTATGTAGCGAATGTAAAAAGAACAAAGCTATCCGGTCCACATTTTAATCCAAAAACGTTGTAAGTACCATAGACCTCTATAATTGCTGCATATGGTTTATTTGGACCTAGTAAAATTGCTAGCCTAGGTAGTAGTTATATGTATTTGTAACAGCAGATGATTTCTCTAGATACACGTGGGTATATTTTCTTGCACGTAAGAACGATTTATTATCAGAATTCGTCACCTTCTGTAAGAAGGTTCAAAACGAAAAAGGGTTCATGATCACTCGCATTCGAAGCGATCATGGCGGCGAATTTGAGAATGTAGAGTTCAAGTAATTTTGTACACACACGGTTATTTGCATGAGTTCTCTTGCCCTAGGACTCCACAAAAAATAGAGTTGTGGAACGTAAGAACATGATTTATCCGAAATGGCTAGAGTAATATTAAACCAGTTTAGTCTACCTAAATACCTATGGGCTGAAGCTGTAAGTACATCATGCTATGTCTCAATATGGTTCTAATTCGACCTATATCGAAGAAGACTCCCTATGAATTATGGTTTGATAGAACTCCCTATGTTTCTTATTTCAAAGTATTTGGTTGTAAATGCTTTATTCTTAATACTAAAGATAAATTGGAAAATTTGACGAAAAGGTCGATGAAGGTATTTTTAGGTTATGGGAAAAGCGAAGGGTACAGAGTCTTCAACAAGAGAACGATGATCATCAAAGAATCAATAAAAGTTAAATTTGACGAAATTAAACAACTTCTATCGATGATGGTGATGAAGACATAAGTACACTTGTACTGCTCCTGTAGAGCCCTCACACAAAGCACCAACTGAGTCTCCAAGCAAATCACGTACAGAACCAGAAGTCGGAACCATCAATCCAGAGGATATGCCAAAAGAAATGAGATTTTTGGCAGACCATCCAAAGGACTTGGTAATTGGTGAGATTACCAAGGGTGTAAGAACTCGTTCCTCTAGTAAAGATATAGCTTGTTTTGCATTTATTTCACAGCTTGAACCCAAAAATATTGAAGAAGCATCTAGTGATAATTTTTGGTTAGATACTATGCAAGAAGAATTGGACCAATTCAAACGGAATCAAGTTTGGAAACTTGTTTTGAAGCCCATTGATCATCCGGTCATTAGCACCCGCAGGGTATTCCGAAATAAACTGAATGAGAATGGATTAGTGACCCGTAACAAGGCTCAACTCGTAGCTCAAGGATACAATCAGGAAGAAGGTATCGACTACGATGAGACTTATGCCCCAGTTACGAGATTAGAATCCATTCGCATGTTATGTGCATTTGCATGTTTTCATAATTTAACTTATTTCAAATGTATGTTAAAAGTATTTTTGAATGGTTTTATAAATAAGAAGTTTATATAGTTCAGCCTCCAGGTTTTACTGATTTCAAAAAACTTGATTATGTTTTCAAGTTAAAGAAGGCATTATATGGTTTGAAACAAGCCCTTCATACTTGGTACGATCGTCTAAGTTCTTTTCTACTAGACAACGGCTTTTCAAAAGGGAAGGTTGATACTACACTGTTTATAAAGTCTTTTAATAGTAATATACTTTTGATTCAAATTTATGTAGATGATATCATTTTTGGATCTACTGATGAATCTCTTTTGTCAAGAATTTTCAAAATGTATGCAGAATGAGTTTGAGATGAGCATGATGGAGAGCTGAAATTCTTTCTCGGACTACAAATCAAACAAACCAACAATGAACGTTCATAAATCAAGCCAAGTACACAAAAGATTTATTAAAGAAGTTCGATGGAAGCAGTCAAACCACTTGGCACTCCGATAGCAACTTCAACCAAGATTGATACTGATGAACAAGGAAATCTGTCGACATACGTAAGTATTGAGGTATGATTGGTAGTTTACTTTACTTAACTGCTAGTCGACCTGATATAATATTTAGTGTTTGCTTGTGTGCACATTTTCAAGCCAATCCTAAGAAATCACATCTGTGCGCAGTTAAGCGTATCTTCTGATACCTTAAAGACACTTTTTCTGTCGACTTATGGTATCCCAAAACCACGTTTTAACCTAACTGATTATTTGGATGCTGATTTTGCTGGAAAGTAGATAGAAAAAGTACCAGCGGTACATGTTATTTCCTCGGCAAAGCATTAGTCTCTTAGTTTAGCAAGAAACAAAATTCTGTCACATATCAACAACTGAGGCTGAGTATATCGTCGCAGGACGTTGTGTGCACAAATTTTAGATGAAGCAAACCTTAGAAGACTTTGGCCTACTAACACACACATACCCATTTTCTGTGACAACACTAGCACTATCAATTTGACTAAGAATCTAGTATGTCACTCTCGCACTAAACATATTGAGATTCGACATCATTTTCTTAGAGATCATCAATAAAATGGAGATATAAACCTTGTATACATAGACACAGAGAATCATTAGCTGACATCTTCATAAAACCTCAAGCGGTAGATCGTTTCAATTATTTACGTCAAAAATTAGGAATTTTAGATGTCAATAATTTTAATTAATTTTTTTATACAATTATTTTTCAATACTCAAAAACTGTTTTTGAGACAAGCATACAAAGGGTCTGTCTGTCACCACGACTGCGGTCGAAGCGAAGCGGTATTTAATTGTTCTCAGTGAACTCCCGTTAGTGGGACAGTACCCCTACAGCTAATCTGAAACAGACGCTGTGTAACAAAATTTAGTTTGCAAAATAATATTAATTATATTAATTGAAATTTAAAATTACTAAACTTAGAATTAAATAATTGAAAGGAGTTGATGAAAAGGATATGGCCCGCAAATTTTTTTCTTTTTCAAAATTCACCAAAAGGCGAATTCGGCCCGAGTTCAGTCCGAATTTCTGTTTTAAGTCAGAACCTGAGGCCCCCTCCTCTTCATAACTTCCAAACTTCATCAAAACACATCCGCAGATGCCCGAGCCCTCAAACCCTAGCTTTTCTCTAACTCATTGCTTCCAATCTGTTTGGATTTCCATCCAAATTTTGGATTCGTACGGAGGATTCCTTTCTCTACAACATACTAAATTTTTGGAAGGTATAACTCTCTCCTTCCACCTCCTTCAATTTCCTCAATTTATTCATATTTGGAAGAAATGCCTAAGGGATTCACTCCTTCCAAGAGGAAGAAGACTAATGCCAGTGAAGAAGCATCGTCTTCGAATCCACCATCGATTTACTCTTTTTTTCGGTCCAATCGGCCGATGGTGCATACATTGAGTTTTATTTTAAAACTCATGACCAATCATTACTATGATATGTTAATTTTATCATGCACACCATATGCACTGGCGCCCCGAATAAGTGGATTGCGTCCTTACTTTGAGGCATTAGGGTTACACCGACTTGTCACCGAAAAATTCCCTATAGCTACTATTGCCATTAGATTGTTTTACTGCAACTTTTTGTTAAACACTTTTGATGTTAAGACTCGTGTCGGAGGTATTAACATCGAGTTCAATGATGTCCTGTTAGCGAAAATCCTTGGTGTTCCTAACGAAGGTGCCCCGCTCGATGATATCACTGATTTCGATTTTCCCGATGGCACGACTCTTTTTAGCTTCAAGAACGATCTTTGTGCACCTGCACGTGTTTGTTCTGGAAAGTTCAAGGCTGCAAACTTGAACTTGTTTAACTATGAGTTACATCGCATCATCTATTCCACTATCTTCCAAAATCTACTTCAAAAGATTATGTTACAAATCTTGAACTATCTGCCCTCTACCACATCATCAAGGGAATTCCATTTTCGGTTCCAATGACTATTATCCAGATGATGGGACGATGTCGCACAAGAGATCAAAATATCTTTTATGCGATGTTCATTCCACACATCTTTCAGCGATTTGACATCGATCTGTCTACTTGTGCTCTGGAGCCTAAGCCCAAGTACCTCCAGTTATCTCGTTGTAATGCTCTCTCACCTCCTGCACCTCCTACTGTACCTGCCCTACCTCATCAGGATTACCCTATGTCTTTTGAGGGTATCCATCAGCACCTTTCTGATCTCCGGACATTCATCACTGATACATCCAGGGAACGCGAGTTCTGTGATGTGACTCGGTTTCAGGCACTAGCTAACTCCTTCGCTGATCTCCGATTTGCTCAGACTGGACATTCTGCCCGTTCTTTTCCCCGAGATCCAGCTGTCTCCAGTACACCTCTATGAGGATGAGGCGGTACATACTCTCTTCCAGCCCGGTAACGCTTATGATTGGTACCGTGGTTCGGTTGCTACTCCACACACCTTTGGAGCTGGCACTTCTGGAGCTGGTCCATCCAGACATGGTGGACGTGCTGGCAGTACAGATGATAGTGATGATGAGGATTTGTGATCTAGATGTACTGTATTTTGTCTAGATGATCACTTTTTGAGACTTTGATTATGTCTTTGTTACACGGAAATGCTCCGATATTCTAAGATATCATTAGTACTCTATCCTTTTAGTTTATTTTGTACTGAGATTGTATTTGTCTGAGATGATATTCTGTGAACATATTTTATGCTTTCTTTAGCATATTTTTATTCAGTTTAACATTATTCTATATTTTTTATAGCACTATCTCTTTATGCTTCAATATTAACTGCCTGTGAAATACAAACTGCCTGTTTATATTTTTTCAACGATTGTTTCTTATGCATATATTGTGGGGGAGCTTCTCTCTTTGCAATTATTTTGCTAAGTGACAACGGGGGAGAAATAAGATCTAACATCGATTGCAGGATACAGGAACATTTTTTTCAGGATACAGTACAATTTGCAATTTTGATCATCTTTTAAATCTTATCGATCAAAGATGTTATATCGGTCAAGTTTTGTCAATTATCAAAATAGGGGAGATTGTTGGCCTATTGGTCATGGTCAAACCTGATTTTAATAATTGATCAAACTCTGTCTCGGTATAAGGGCTACTTAAAGAAGTTTTGGCTCTTGGACACTGCCAGAGAATAGCTATCCGATCTGTTCAAGATCGAAGCTGTATTTTCCACTCGAGTCTATATTTCCTTTATATAATGTAATTTCCATCTTTTTATTGAGTCTAGGAATACATTGTACACCGAGTCGTACTGGCAAATAGGCAACCCTAAAAAAAATTTAAAAATATCCCATGTTTTGAAAAACAGCCCTTATTTACAAAAAGCTCCTAATTTCTTAAAAGAATTTCAAAAAGACCAAATATCAATTTGCAAAAACCCTGACAGAACTCGGCCAGAGTTCGGCCAGAGTTCGATTAGTAGCCGTTGTGTTTTGAATGTTTGAAAACTTGGTCTCATTGCAGTTACGGATTTTTATGAGATTTTTCCATAGAGTTCTGTCTGAATTTTGCCCGAATTCTGCCAGAGTTCTGCCTTTGGAAAAACTATAAATAGAGAAGGATTTCGATTATTTCAACACACCAATTCACTTTCATCTCTTCTCTCTAAAGCCTATTGTTATATTCCAAAGAGTTCTAAGCTTTATTTTTCAAATCGCAAGCTAGTTACAATCCTCTAATCGATTTGGCAGTGCGGTACGGTCTAGAAGCTTCAGAGTGATTGTAATTCGAGGCTTGATTGAACAAAGACTCTTCACAATTGAAGTTGGTCGAGTACTTCGAATCAAAGCTGTAAGAATGAAGTCATAAAGCAGAATACTCTAGAGGGGGTGAATAGAGTAGGCAGCGGAATATTGCTAATTAAAAACTTGTTAGCAGTTAGATCACAGAAATAATATCAATAATCACAAAGTAATAACTGTAAAGAAAAGAGATCAGAAGGCAAATGCAAACACAGCGATTTATACTGGTTTTTCTCTTGTGAGGACAGTCCAGTCGAAAGAACTCTAGCTTCTAGTTGAATCCACTATTGGAAAATCCCGTAAGTTTTCATACGAAGTCCTTGCAACTTCTACAGACGCAAGCTTTGATACGAAGAACTCGACCAACTTCAGTTTTGAAGAGTCTTTCTTCAATCAAGCCTCTGATTACAATTTCTCTGAAATCTTCTAGACTGCATCGTGCCGGCAAATTGACTAGAGAATTGTAACTGGCTTGGGATTTGAAAATGAAAGCTTTTTAGAAAACCTTTGGAAGAAACGTAAGCTTTAGAAGAGAAAAGATGAAAGTGAAATGGTAATTTGAAATGATCAGAATTCCTCTCTATTTATAGTTTTTCCAAAGGCAGAACTCTGGCAGAATTCGGGCAGAATTCGGATAGAACTCTATGTAACAATCTGCAACTGAAGGGAGACCAAGTTCAAAAATCCAATGTTCACATAACATTCACTATGGCCGAACTCTGGCCGAGTTCTGTCATGGTTGGTCAGTAATATTTTAAGAAAATATTTTTAGGCTTTTTGAAATCCTTCAGAAGCTTTTGTAAATAA
The DNA here is from genome assembly GCA_029216955.1 of Iris pallida. Taxonomy (NCBI): domain Eukaryota; kingdom Viridiplantae; phylum Streptophyta; class Magnoliopsida; order Asparagales; family Iridaceae; genus Iris; species Iris pallida. Next base: position 4,299,853 of record JANAVB010002800.1, read on the forward strand.
GAGATCTTTTTTCAAAACATAGGTCATTTCGGAAAATGATCTTGGATAGCCTATTTGCTAGTACGACTTGGTGTACAATGTATTCCTAGACTTAATAAAAGTAAAAATTATATTGCATAAAGAAACACAGTCTCGAGTGGCAAACATAGCTTCGGTCTTGAACTGAGTAGATATCCAATCTTGATCAGTGTCCAAAACGTCTTGAGTAAACATCTGAGTTGTTTCGTATATCAAGACAGAGTTTGATCAATTATTAAAATCAGGTTTGACCATGACCAATGGGCCAATAATCTCCCCCATTTTGATAATTGACAAACCTTGACCGATATAACATCTTTGGCCTTTATCAAAACAAATTGTACCGATATAATGTACCAAAAAAATGTTCATGTAGATTGTTCATATCATGTATTCTTACAGATCGAAGATGTTAGATCTTATTTCTCCCCCGTTGTCACTTAGCAAAATAATTGCAAAAGAGAAAGCTCATCCGTAATATATGCAGAAGTAATAATCAGTGAAGAAACATAAAATATAGATATATAAAAATGATTTATCACAGGCATGGTATAAATGTAACTGATAGTAAAGAAATGTGATAAGCAGAATAAAAGATAATGCTATGAGAAATACTGAATAATGCTATACTGAATGAAAATTTGCTAAGGAAAGAATATAACATGTTCATCAGACAAAAATAAGAAAAGAAATCACAACCACATAACTAATAAGAGTACTGATACTACCTTGGAATGTCGGAGCATTTTCAAGTAAGCAAAGACAATAATATCGGTCTCAAATATTACGACAACTAGACAAGAATGTCTAAAATCACATATCATCCTCATCATCATCATCTGCAGTGCCAGCATGTCCACCATGTCCGGATGGACCAGCTCCAGATGTGCCAGCTCCAGAGGTGTGTAGAGTAGCACCAGAACTATGGTATCAATCGTAAGCATTCCCTGACTGGAACAAAGAATTGACCGCCTCATCCTCAATGCGGTAACCGGATACATTAGGGTCTCTAGAAAGAGAGCTAGCAGAATGACCCATCTGAGCGAATCGGAGATCGACAAACGAGTTGGCAATAGCCTAGAACTGAGTCACGTCACAAAACACATATTCCTGGGAAGTATCAACAAAGAAAGTTTGCAAATCCGAGAGGTACTGATGGATACCCTCAAAAGACATAGGGTAGGTCTGAAGGAGAACAGGTGCAGTAGGAGCAGGTGTAGGAGGTGTAGGAGCAGTGGCAATGCTACGACGAGAAAGCTTGAGAATCTTGGGCTCAGGGTCCAGAGCGCAAGTGGATAAGTCGATATAAATGTTGAAAGATGCGAGGGATAAGCATCGCATAAGAGAGATTGCATTCTCTTCTACGACATCTTCCTATCATCTGGATGATAGTCTTAGGGGCAGAAAAAGGAATCCCCTTAAGAATTTGATAGAGGACAGAGAGTTCTAGTGCAGTGACATCATCTTTTGAAGTGAATTTCGAAAGAATAGTGGAGTAGATGATGCGATGTAACTCGTAGTTAAACAAGTTTAAGTTATTAGCCTTGAACTTTCCAGGATGAACACGTGCTGGCGCACAAAGCTCATTCTTGAAACTAATAAGAGTCGTACCCTCGAAAAAGTCGAAGTCGGTGATGTCATCAAGTGGGGCACCTTCGTTTGTAATACCAAGGATTTTTGCTAGCAATACATCATCGAACTCGATATCGATCCTGCCAACACGAGTTCTTGCGGTAAAAGTGTCTAACACAAAGTTACAATATAATAGTCTAAGGGCATTAGTAGCTATAGGGAATTGTTGGGTAACGAGACGGTATAACCCTAATGCCTCAAACAAAGGACAATGATCAGAAAATACAGTCTATTTGATCGAAGCGCCTATACATATTGTACGCATAGCAAAGTCGACATACCATAGCAAAGCTTGGTCATGAGTTTTGAAGTAAAACTCATCCGACATGCCGTTACCCGATTGGACCGTGGAAAAGAGTGAATCCATGATCGGATCGAAAGACGATGCCTCTTCACTGGCATTAGTCTTCTTCCTCTTAGAAGGATTGAATCCCTTAGGCATTCTTTTCTAAAACTAGGTAACCCTAAGAATTTGAAAGTGGAGGAAAGAAGGAGTTATACCTTTCGAGAATCAAGTATGTTGTAGAGGACGCGATTCTCCGCACGAATCCAAATTTTGGATGGATCTCTCCACGTAGATTGGAAGAAAAGGAGTGGAGAAAAGCTAGGTTTGGGGGTTCTTCGGCTGCTGTTGCTGCTGTGATGAAATAATTTGGAAGGGATGAAGAGGAGAAGGCATCGGGTTCTGACTTAAAAACTTACAGCACCAACAGAACTCTGGCCGAATTCTGACCGAACTCGGGCCGAATTTGGACCGAACTCGGGCCGAATTCGCCTAGGGTTCTCCTGGGTTTTTTTAAAAGAAATTTGTGGGCCACATCCTTTTCATCAACTCATTTCAAATATTTAATTCAAAGTTTAGTGATTTTAAACTTCAAATAATATAATTAATATTATTTTATAAATTAACTTTCGTTACTCAGCATCTGTTTCAGATTAGCTGAAGGAGTATTGTCCCAGCTAATGGGAGTTCACCGGAGAACAATTAAGTACCGCTTTGCCTCGACCGTAGTCGTGGTGACAGACAGACTCTTTGTAGGCTTGTCTCGAAAATAGTTATTGAGTATTGAATAAATTAATTAATAAAACAAAATTAATTAATATTATTGACATCTAAAATTTTTAATTTTCGACGTAAATAATTAAAACGATCTTTCGCTAGAGGTTTTATGAAAATATCAACTAATTAATTTTGTGTGTCTATGTATACAAGGTCTATATCTCCATTTTGTTGATGATCTCTAAGAAAATAATGTCGAATCTTGATATGCTTAGTACGAGAGTGACATACTGGATTCTTAGTCAAATTAATAGAACTAGTGTTATCACAGAAAATGGGTATGTGTATGAAATACAATCCAAAGTCTTCTAAAGTTTGCTTCATCCACAAAATTTGTGCACAACAACTTCCTGCGGCGATATACTCAGCCTCGGTTGTTGATAATGCGACAAAATTTTGCTTCTTGCTAAACCAAGAGACTTGGGCTTTTTCTAGGAAATGACATGTGCTACTTGTACTTTTTCCATCCACTTTGCATCAGGAAAAATCAGCATCAGAATAACCGGTTAGGTCAAACGACGTGGTTTAGGATACCATAAGCCGACAGAAGAAGTGCCCTTAAGGTATCGAAAGATACACTTAACTGTGCACAGATGTGATTCCTTAGGATTGGCTTGAAAATGTGCACACAAGTAAACACTAAACATAATATCTGGTCGACTAGCAGTTAAGTACAATAAGCTACCGATCATACCTCGATACTTACGTATGTCGACAGGTTTGTCTTGTTCATCAATATCAAGCTTGGTTGAAGTCGCCATTGGAGTGCTAAGAGATTTGACAGCTTCCAAGTCGAACTTCTTTAATAAATCTTTTCTGTATTTTGCTTGATTTATGAACGTCCCATTGTTGGTTTGTTTGATTTGCAGTCCGAGAAAGAATTTCAGCTCATTTTATATACACTTTGAAAAATCTTGACAAAGAGATTCATCAGTGGATCCAAAAATAATATCATCTACATAGATTTGAATCAAAAGAAGATTGTTATTCAAACATTTTATAAACAGTGTAGTATCAGCCATTCGCTTTGAAAAACTGTTGTCAAGTAGAAAAGAGCTTAGACGATCGTACCAAGCATGAAGGGCTTGTTTCAAACCGTATAAGGTTTTCTTCAACTTGAAAACATAATCAGGATTTTTAAAATCAGTAAAACCTGGAGGTTGAGCTACAAAAACTTCTTTTTTTATAAAACCATTCAAAAATGCGCTTTTAACATCCATTTGAAATAATTTGAAATTATAAAAACATGCAAATGCACATAACATATGAATGGATTCTAATCTCGCAACTAGGGCATAAGTCTTATCGTAGTCGATACCTTCTTCTTGATTGTATCCTTGAGCTACGAGTCGAGCCTTATTACGAGTCACTAAACCATTCTCGTTCAGTTTGTTTTGGAATACTCAACGGGTGCCAATGACCAGATGATCAATGGGCTTGGTAACAAGTTCCCAAACTTGATTTTGTTCGAATTGGTTTAATTTCTCTTGTATAGCATCTAACCAAAAATTATTACTACATGCTTCTTCAATGTTTTTGGGTTCAAGCTGTGAAATAAAAGCAACACAAGAAGCTATATCTTTATTAGAGGAACGAGTACTTACACCCTTGGTAATCTCACCAATTACCAAGTCCTTTGGATGATCTGCCAAGAATCTCATCACTTTTGGCATATCCTCAAGATTGCTGGTTTCGACTTCTTTGCTTGAAGACTCAGCTGGTGTTTAGTGTGAAGGTTCAGCATCTTTGTAGGAAGGTTTTGTAGTAGCTGTACTTGGTGTACTCACGTCTTCATTATTGTCATCGTCTGAATATTGATTTAGTTCATCAAACCTGACATTAATTGATTCTTCGATGATCATGGTTCTCTTATTGAAGACTTTGTACCCTTTGCTCTTTGCCACATATCCTAAAAAGATACCTTCATCGGCCTTTTCATCAAATTTACTCAGGTTGTCTTTAGTATTAAGAATAAAGCATTTACAACCAAATATCTTGAAATATGAAACAGTGGGAGTTCTATCAAACCATAACTCATAGGGAGTCTTCTTCGATATAGGTCGAATCAGAACCCTATTGAGAATATAGCATGCTGTATTGACAGCTTTAGCCCAAAAGTATTTAGGTAGACTAAACTAGTTCAATATTACTCTAGCTATTTCAGATAGAGTCCTGTTCTTACGTTCCACAACTCCATTTTGTTGTGGAGTCATAAGGCGGGAAAACTCATACAAATAACCGTGTGTGTCACAGAATTGCTTGAACTCTGCATTCACAAATTCGCCGCCAAGATCACTACGAATGCGAGTAATCATGAAACCTTTTTCATTCTGTACTTTCTTACAAAAGGTGACGAATTCTGACAAAGCATCGTTCTTGCGTGCAAGAAAATATACCCATGTATATCTAGAGAAATCATCTACAATGATAAATGCATATAACTTACCACCTAGACTAGCAATTTTACTAGGTCCAAATGAGTCCATATGCAACAATTGTAGAGATCTAGTGGTACTTACAACGTTCTTGGACTTAAAGGCGGATCGGGTAGCTTTGTTCTTTTCACAGTAGCTACATACCGTATCCTTCTTGAAAGATATGTCCGGTAAGCCGCGTACCAACTTTTTTGTGGATAGTTTTGAAATTGTGTCCAAGTTTGCATGACCGAGTCTCATATGCCATAGTTGACTCTCAATGCTCTTGGCCATCAAGCATCTACCTGCTTTGTTAGCATCTTCTAACAGATAGAAAACATATATGTTGTCTTCCCTGATACCTTCAAAGATAGTACTACCAGTTGAGTTATCAACTATAGTACATTTGTCTTTGACAAAGTTAATGCCATAACCATGATCAGCTAAATGGGTTATGCTGAGCAGATTATGTTTTAACTCGGTAACTAGACAGACGTCGTTAATCACAGGATAAGGAGCCTTACCAATGTCACCGATACTGATTATGTACCCTCTTAAATTATTACCGAAAGAGACGTATCCTTCTTTATTCTTCTTCGACAGTGTTACGAATAATGATGCATCATCGGTCATGTGCTGTGAGCAACCGCTGTCGAGGATCCATTTGTTTCTAGCATTTGAAGGGCGTTCCACCTAAAAAACAGTTTGCAGATGAAACTCTTGGTACCCATTTCTTGTAGGGTCCTGACATGTTAGTCTTTGGTATCCATGCATAAATATTTAAATCTACTAAATTTCTGATTTTACATGCAGAGGATATATGACCAATGAGGCCACAATAATGGCATTTTGCATGTTGAGTGTTGAAAGTAGTATGAGGTGCATGATTGGTAGGTTTTGGTTTTCTAGTATAGAAAAATGCATGCCTATTAGTCTTCTTGGGCATTGGTTTGGTATGGTTTGTTCTGTCCGTGTTTGGTTTGGGTGTGTTCCGATGATTCGATAATTAACACATGTTAGAATAGGAAGCAGCAACTTCAGGCTGTTTTTCTAAACTAATTTCTAACTTTTTGGAGGTGTCATATAATCTAGTATAGTCAGATGTAAGTGTTTCTTTTCTGACTTGTGCATACTAGAGATTCCTTCTCTCCTTAGATAGGTCTTCCTTTAGCTGGATGATAGTTTGGTCTTTTTCTTCGGATAACTTGATAGTCTCGTGTAACAACAGCTTAATAAAAGAAAGCTCACCAGACTCAATAGAAGAATCATTATTTCTAACATCAGCTAGTTTGTCGGTAAGTTTTTCTATCTCACCTTTGTACTCTTTAAGTACCTTCTTAGAGGTTTCATATTTACTACGCAGTTTCCTGTAGTCATTTAACAGGTCACTGAAAGCCTCTCCTAGTTGGTTAAAGGTGAAATCATCATAAGGATCAAACAGAGGATTAGTGGTTACCTGATCGCAAGCCACCAAGCATACATTTATAGCGTCATCCGATTGTTTGTCTTCTGAGTCGCTGGCTTCGCTCTCATGCCATATGCTTGTATTGGCGAACTTTCTTGATGTAGATCTCTTCAGGTAGCCTTTGTCATATTTGCTACTTTTTCTTGTTGATGATGTTGTTGTTGGACAATCTTTCTTTATATGTCCTTTCTTCTTACATCCGTAGCAAATAAGATCTTACTCGTTGTTGTTGCTGTCTTTTGTTCTTCTGTTGAATCTCATGAACTTCTTGAATTTTCTAACCATAAGAGCTTGATCTTCATAGTCAGAGTCGCTATCGTCAGAATCATCTTCGACAGTTCTTCTATGTTGAGCCTTGAGAGCGATCGACTTCTTTGACTTCTCCTTTGGTGTAGCATCTTCAAATTCTTGAAGTTCCAACTCATGAGTGAGTAGCTTACCCATGAGTGTTTCTAGAGACATTGTTGAGAGGTCGTTTCCTTCAATAATTGTTGTAGCCTTTGGAATTCAGTTCTTTGTGAGAGCTCGTAGAAGTTTGCGAATCTTCTCATGGTTACTGTATTCCTTGCCTAATAAAGATAAAGGATTTACAATATCCAAGAATCTCATAAACATCTGAGTGACGAATTCATTTGGCTTCATCTTGAACGCCTCGTACTCTTGAGTAAGTCTGCTGATCTTTGACTCCTTGACTTGTGTTGTTCCTTCGTGGGTTACTTCGAGAAGTTTTCACATTTCATTTGTTGTTGTGCAAGTCGACACCCTGTTAAACTCAGTTCTGTCTAAAGCATAAAATAAAGCTTTAATAGCACGTGCGTCAAGATTGGCTTTTTTTTCATCCTCAGTATATTTATCATGGGGTTTATCAACTAAAAATCCCTCAACAGTAATACGAGGAGGCTTTTTGTAGCCATTAATAAATATAGACCATAAGTCAAAATCAAGAGATTTTAAGAAGAAACTCATTCGTGTTTTCCAATAAGTGTAGTTTATGCCGTCAAACAGTGGAGGTCTGTTTGTGGCTTGGCCTTCACTTGTGAATTTCACAGTTGCCATGTGTAATGCTATGATCTATAAAATAATTAAATATAATTGCAGTTTTACCTTGCTTTACCTATATAATCCGCTCTGATACCAATTGTAGGAACGAAGTCGTAAAGCAGAATACTCTAGAGGGGGTGAATAGAGTAGGTAGCAGAATATTGCTAATTAAAAACTTGTTAGCAGTTAGATCACAGAAAAAATATCAATAATCATAAAGTAATAAATGTAAAGAAAATAGATCAGAAGGCAAACGCAAACACAACGATTTATACTGGTTTCCCTCTTGTGAGGACTAGTCCAGTCGGAAGAACTCTAGCTTCCAGTTGAATCCACTATTGGAAAATCTCGCAAGTATTCATACGAAGTCCTTGCAACTTCTACAGACGCGAGCTTTGATACGAAGAACTCGACCAACTTCAGTTTTGAAGAGTCTTTCTTCAATCAAACCTCTGATTACAATTTCTCTGAAATCTTCTAGACCGCACCGTACCGGCAAATTGACTAGAGAATTGTAACTGGCTTGGAATTTAAAAATGAAAGCTTTTTAGAAAACTCTTTGGAAGAAACGTAAGCTTTAGAAGAGAAGAGATGAAAGTGAAATGGTGATTTGAAATGATCAGAATATCTCTCTATTTATAGTTATTCCAAAGGAAGTACTCTGCCAGAATTCAGACAGAATTAGGAAAGAACTCTATGTAATAATCCACAACTGAAGGGAGACCAAGTTCAAAAATCCAACGTTCACTATGGTCGAACTCTGGCCGAGTTCTGTCAGGCACTACAATAAAAAACCCTTTTTATAACGTTAAAACAACATTGTAAAAGATCTTTTACAACGTTTAATAGAAGGTTGTTATATCCAGGGTTGTAAATGGAGTGTATCTTCCACAATGTTTGTTTGCACGTTGTAAAACCGTTGTTGAAGTTCTTTCCACAACAATTTACAAACATTTTTGAAATTTATACAATTTGACAAAAATCTTTCGACGACATTTTGTAGGTATTATAAAAAATAATTTTTAAACATATTACAAGTATTGTAAATAGAATTTCAACAACGTTCTACAGCTGTGGTAGAAACAATATCTACCATGTTCAATAAATGTTGTGCATAAATTTTGTACAACAGTGTACAAACATTGTAAAAAAAAGTTTATACAAATTTTAAAAAATATTGTATATGTTATTCAATCATGTTTGCCAAATGTTGTAAATAATATTTGTATATTGTAATTTAATATCAATAATTATTTTACAGTATTATAAATGAAGTTTACAACGTTTAGAAAAGTTGTTAAAATATTATCTTACAACAAATTTTAAACGTTGTGAATTGTGTTTCCATTTTAAATATATATATATAATTTATAAATAAAAATATATTGGTTGTAATTATAATACAAATATATTCTTCTAATTCCAACAAATTTGTCTCATCTGGAGCATACTGACGGGGAGCATTATTTGCTGCTTGTGCTACAAGGAAATGTTTAACTGCTCCTTGTACTATCAAGTTTGGTAGTAAATCATTAATGGTACATTTTACATAAAAATAATTGGGGCACATTCATGTCTCATTTAATGCTAGTCGTACACTTGGAAAATCATAAGACATGTACAGTTAAAGAAAGACAAAAAAGGCTTCTCATAAGCCTAAACAACATACTTAGTAAATATAAATGTAAGAAGGAAATGATACAGATTATTTAAACACCAAAATACATTCTACACTACAAAAAGTGTGTATATATATGCAAATACATTCTAAACATGATGGCACCATGATTCAAAAATTGAGAAAATCAAATATCAAAGTCTACTCACAACATAAGTATTACAATCTAACACCCACATAAATTCTCAACCAATTGCTTCTTAGAGAACCACATTTGTAAAATGTCATAGTTGGATTTAGTACAGAAAACACCCTCTAAATGCTCATATTACCAAACCTCAAAATAGGTTTCAAAGAATTTCAAACCTAAAATTCCAAGTAGTATTCTATATGACAGCCGTCAAACCTCACCAAGGAATCATGCCCCAAACTAGCACTAGAGTCCTCAAAGTTGACTCAGCTAGGCAAAAGTGTAGCTTTCTGCACTGAGTCGCCTACTGAATTCTGGGAAAGCATAAACAGAGGATTCAAAGTTGTTTTATTAAGACAGAAATTAACACGGGCCCTTGCCATAAAAGTACTCTGTGTGGGGCGCATATACCCACTTGGATACTAATCTGTCTCTGTTAGGCATGGTCTACTTGTATTTGCCTCTCCAATTGTTTTGGATATAAGGCAAGCTAAAAACCCCCACCTTAGGCTTATCTAGACCCCATAGTCATGAACAATGACTAGTTCCTTTATTACTGTCTTGCTATTTTAGGATAAGTTAATGGTTGGGGAATAACACTTGGTTAATCTTTTTAGTTGTATACATCTATTAACTGTTTGCTCAAGTCCACCCTTTGATTGCATGATTTAATTTCTTTACTGTAATCAAGAATCTCTCTCATATATATACATACATATCAGAAGAAATCTCTAATGTGGTAATCATATTCAAGGCAGAGAAGACTATTGGGATTTGCTAGGATCCTCCACACACACCGTACCCGGCCTGGAGTCTGCTCTAGAAGTCGTTAGAACACAATCCCAGAAGTAGACTGACATCAGGTTGAGTGGTTTAAAGGAAACTTCTTAAAGATGAATACTTGTCTTTACAAAGCTATACTCAAGAGGGTACTGATTAAAGATAAACTTATTCAACATGGTGTACAAGTAGACCTAGATTGCCTTCTATTTCACTTATTTCACGAGAGTATAGAACAGACCTTCTCCATATGTACTATATAGACTACAGTTAGGCCTCAAATACAGGAGTTGTAGACTGGAGGAAGAAATTAGGGATATAGCATGGAATAGCTCTAAAAGTTCAACAGTTATGAAGATGCATGCTAACTGTTATTGTTTGGCATATATCGAGAGAACAAACGATAGGGTATTTGTAAGTGAGCAGATTCAAAAAACATCGGTAGGTATTTCTAGGCAATGTCCTCCTCCATCTTTCGTATATTTGAAGTAGTCTAGCACCTCCAAAGGAAATTCGTTTAGCTGATTCGAATTTAGGACAATTGGACTGAACCAAGATTTTGACTAGAATCAGTTAGTTGGATGAAAAGTTAATAGAGACAGTTGTTGTAACGTTATGAAAGCCAGTTGTTCAGGCACCCAAGGGAATGGCAACTTTAAACGGCCCATCTAAGCAGTCTGTTGATTCACCAAATATAGTTTATTAGCTATAATTTCCGTTATGCATTTTTTTTAACAAGGTATCAAACTACATTTAGAAACGATAAGCATTTGATATTCAAGTATCTTGGGCCAAGCTCAATTTACAAGTGTTCACTATAAATGTCAACCATTGAACATGGGGGCAGATCCTTAGCCTAATTTGCAATCCGAAACAACATAACTGTTGAATGACAACAAAACACTTTTCTATCAAATAGAGCAATAGAATTAAGTTCCTTTTCTCCATTTTAAAATATCCAAAGATGATCTTCTTGCAACGATTTAGCAAGGTTAGTCAAATTAAAACATGTGTTGCAAATTTGTCAGACAAAAAAATGGCATCTTCTGATCAACATGCTTTCAGTTATTGAGATAAATTCTATGGCAGAAGACCAAAATTCTGGTATATAACACATACCTTGAAAATTTTGATCCGTTGTAAATTGATACTCTCTAGCATACTTGGAGGGGTGAGCATTCTTTAAAAATTGCTGAAATAAGTTTACTTATTCATCAAAGAAAAAAAGTTGGTCACTATTTGTCTCTTGTTGAAAATTAAGATCCTATTTATTAATAAAAGTAAAATACCTAAGATGCATGGATACTCAAATAATGTCGTGTCAGTGTCGGCCATGACATTGAACTCTGAAATACAGTAAAACGTGCCAAAACTATAATGTCGTGCCTGTATCTTTATGTCATCATATATTTTGCCATGCAGCATATTAAAAGGCCTGTGACAATTTTGATATATAAATATTTATAAGAATGTGCAGGGAACCTTTGAATCGGATCTGAAAGAAAGACTATTAATCTATAAATAGACTAAGAGAACATGATTGATAAAAAACTCCTCAAATCATTAAAAAAAGACAAGATGATAATAGTCTCCAATAACTTTGAATCTTATGTTCACACAATGATATACATCAGGAAGCACAGAAATCTAAAGTCTGTTGCCATATCTACTTCAGATCATTTGGAACATGTAACAGACAACAAGACACTCAAAATACACCAAGACAAGCACTGGAATCTAATAATTCAAACTATTAATTGAGAAGCAATACTTACCCAGATTGCTAATAAAATAAGGCAAAAATTAATATATCAAGTTCATACCGGTTCCAACTTTTATACCGTTCCAGATGTCATGCTCCTTCTCCCTCAACAGATCAATGCATTTTGTATAACAACTGCCTTTGATGTTTGAGACTCCAGTTTCACTCCAACAATGCACATCATTACTAATTAGCAGCCTGTTGTGAACCCTGGATAAAGATTATACCAGTACCTGAAAGAAAAAAATTAATGAATTCTTCATGCCAAGACAAATTATCCAACTAGTATCTGCGTAGAGCACTAGGTTCACAACACATTTACCATAACCATAATGGACCCAACATAGTACAATTATTATTCTTCCAATTATAATTGAAGCAAAACTGCATAAATCACCAGCAATGTTTTGAAATTGTAACGTAATAAAGATTAAGATATCTCAGAAATTCTATGTTGTTCCACATCTTTGTCTTCTTTATATTCTCTAACAGCAAAAATTTGCCTCTTAGCTAGTTACTTTCATGTTTTCTTCATTTAATCTCACTTTCTTAGCATGGATGTGCAAAGCAACAATTGTTATCATTACACATGTGGTTAATGTGAAGATCTTTATATGTCCCACAATATTTGACCCATGGAACACCTTTCGGGAATATGTTAGTCAAATAAAGTAGCAGGTTATTATATACCAACAACTTCATTCTAATTCTACAATTGTACATCAAATCCACATTAAGCATTATATAGTGATCAGTTACAATATTGGTTGTTGACAACTGCTGCAAAATATGATTGAAATATTGGTAAGTTAAAGAAACAAAAAAGAACCTATTATATCCACATTTAATACAAGAACACAACTTTAAGGCCCCCAATCAAGCAAATCCAAAAAATAAATAAAGCAAACCTCACATTGCACCATTAAATCCATCAAGTAGGCAATGCAATCACTCAAATATAAGCAATTTTACCATAAAAGTATGACATCTTCTTATTGTATTTTGGAGTCTGCGTAGCATCCAATACATTTTTCGCAATGCAACATAAAGGAACAAAAATTAAAGGTCTTTTACCAATTAAACATCTTGCATCGACACTCAAATAATAGGTCCCGTGTCTGTATCGTGATGTATTTGTGCCCGTGAAACATAACAATGTAATACAAATAGAATATCCATAAATGGTGAGAAACAGGACAAACCTACGAGAGGCTAGCAAGAAACGAGAGCATTGCCCCCTTTGCGAGAGCCCCCTGCCCACCGACCATTTTGTACACCTGCGAGCAGATCTTCTCGTACGCCGCTCCACACATATTTGCCAACAAAAACTAGTCACACATGAATCGAATGCTAAAAACTCATAATTTTACTATCAAAGTCGACCAACAATCTAAGAAAGAGAGAAAGAGGCGACCTCCTCTAGTCAGCGAGCTGGATTATATGATCCAGACTACGACTCGCGGCTCGGAGGGTCCAGTGACCCTACACTTTGGGTAACTGTAAAACCCCTAAATTTCTACTTTTTTTAAAAATAAATTTGGTACTGATAAAAAATTTTTACTTTGTATTGTACGTCGCGTAGTTGCATTGTACGTCGTGCGCAAAATTTTGCTTTTCGTAATTGCTCGACGAGTGCGAATATGTATGAGCATACATATTTTAGAAAAATATTTATTTCTATTTTTTTATATAGTTTCAAATAATAGATATAATAATTAGTTTTGCTATCATTTCTAAGCTTGTTATTTTTACGTTATTTCTAAAAGTTATTAAAAATAAATAATATTTTTGTACACTAGAAAAGCATAATTATGTAAAGAATATTTGTGCTTAGATATATATGTCATAAATATTTTATTAAGTTTATTTTTAAATAATAATGTATTTTTGAAATTATTATTATAGCATTTTTGGAAAATATATTTTGGCAATATTGTGGCAATTTAAATCTTGATTTAATTTTTGGATTTATTTAAATAGATTAAATTAATATCTATAGTTGGAATTTGAATTATCTCATTTGGTTTTAAACTAAAGGATGTAAATTAATTAGATTTAATTGATTTTGATTTGGATTGATTTAAATTAATAGATGAATTATCTATTTTGGGTATAACTATCCTAACCCTTATCTTAATGGGAATTTCCACATCCTATAAATAGGCAGGTACTCCTCCATTATTTTTTCTCCAAAAATTCCTCCACAAAATTTCTACGAAGTGTACGTGCATCGTGTCCGTGTCCATGCCATTCCATTATCTTCCCAATTTTCTATTACAATAACATGTTTCTTCTCCTGCATCCGACAACCCCGGACACGTCCCCTAAAATATGTCTTGCATGACAAGTCCCAAATCCCTAATTCTAATCCCTAACCCTAACCCTAATTTTGTCGAAGCCACGACCTAACACCCTACCGCCTCCCCAAGCCATCTCACCACCGAACCAGACCCTGCCAAAATCAGCCGAGTCGACCACCGTCCACCTCAACTCCACTGCACACCGTTACTCTCCAGCGACCAAACCAACCCCCGGCCGCCCTCGTAGATTTTCCCTCGACCACACGACCCACCATCCGCCGTGGCTCATCCCGACCACCGCCAACCCAGCACACCACAACCCCGGCCATCCTCGGCCGACTCCTCTGTTACAACCCAACGCCAAACCACCACCATCGTCCCTCCGACATCCCTCCGGTGGCCGAGCGCCACCGCCGACAAGCCCAAAACCCCCTAATTCGCCGCCCAGAGAAAAAAAAATAAAAAAAACCAAACCTGAGCTTCCGCCACCACCAACCGCCGAGCAGCCCCAGCCCAGATCGACTGACGGCCGAGCCTCCTCCGGCCAAACTGTCGTCGCCGCACAGCCCAGCGCCGACCACCCCCTTGCTCCGGCCGCCCGTAAAACCCTCCTTCCCTTCTTTCCCGAGCCGACCTTCCTCCGCCGCCGGAACCCTCGCTGAAACCCTCCTTCCTACGACCTCCACCGCGTTTCTCCGTGCCTCCACCTCCACCGCGAGCCGCGCGCGCGCAACCCCAGCTCCGCCGACCAAAATTGCCTCCGCCCGACGCCGATCACCCTTTCCCGAGCCGCCGGCCCTCACTTCCCCTCCGCCGCGCGCGTCTCTGCCGAACCCGACCGCGACCGCTCCCCGCCTGCGACCGGCCAACCGCCACCTCCCTTCTCTCTCTCTCCTCTCTTCTCAATTTCTTGATTTTTCCTTCTCTCTCTCTTTCTTCTTTTACTCGGGACGAGAGCAGGCAGCACTGGCTGCCTTTGGGTTTTCAATGTTACGTTTTTTTTTATTTTACTATAATTTATTTCATTTTCTTCTTTCTTTTTTTTATTTTCCAAAGATTATTGTAGGAATTAAGTAGATTATTATTATTAATATTATTTGTTATTTTATTATTGTTATTACTATTAGATGTTGATTGATAATTTAGTTGTATTTTGGTGAAAGCAACACTACAGCTGTTGTATATTGCTGTTATTATTATTATTATTATTATTATTATTATTATTATTATTATTATTATTATTATTTTCTAATGTATATGATATAACCTAAATAAATACATATCTTATAATCATAGTTTTTTTTTTTTATTCAGTTTGAGTAACTATACTATTAGTACTTGTTATATAAAATTTATACTTTCAAAGATGTGGTGAAAAATATTTCATGTTTTCGTATCTAAATAAATTATAGCTTTTTTAAAACCCTAGAAAAATCTACTTTTAGCTAGCTAAAATAAATCACTACTTTGGTCTACAGAATTTTAGTCTTGAACCTAGATGATTTTGAGATTCCCAGATATTATATATTTTCAAGTATTATAAAATATTTTCGAAATCGTATATAGATTAATTATTCAAATACTTCCTATTATCGACCCTTGTCCATGACTAATCCTAGATTCCTATTTCCTCACCAAATCTGTACTTCTCCATGTCCACCCTAACTAAATTAACCCTTCTTGACCCAACGGAACGGTCTGTGCCACCATCAGAGGTCACCTTGTATAGTTGTTGCACCGAAGTCGCAGTTCATGCCAGCTTGATTATTGCAGCACACCAAGCGTCCTACCAGGCAAAACACCTTGTCATTTGTTGTTTATTTATTTTAGCTCATATTTCATGCATTGTTCATTATTTTCTTTATGCAAAATAAACTGTGATACATGGCATAACCTGTTAGAACTTACTGTTTATTATTATTTCCTGCTATGTATTATTTTTCTTACACATTATACCTAGATTTAAGGGACCACCTTGTGTGTTGCATTCATTGGCCTTGACACGTTGTAACACGAAGTTGTGTGTCGCATGTAGAACACAGACATGCGTGACTGGCTGGCCACCGGTGCGTTTAAGCCGTGCGATAGGAATAACCGCTAATAGATGTTGCATGCTAGTTTGACTTAGCGGTTATAGAGGTTTTCTGTTGTGGATACAACATAGTAGGCATTGGGCGGGGAGGACAATTCCTTAGCGTATGGGCTTCGATGCACTTTCCCTTTTGTAACCCGTGAGCTCCGTCGGAGACGCGGGTCAGATTACCCATAATTACTGACGGCCACTGACGTTCTGCGGAACGTTATGCTCTTACTGATGGGGCCTCTGGTGCCCCAAGGGGGGACCATGCCGATCCTATTTAGCCAGGGCCCATGCATAGGAAGGATTGTTCTTAACTACATTTTACTTAGAACGGTTAGGCACCTTTATCCGTTAGGTACGAGTACTTTTGGTTTGGGTACTTGTATCTGACCGTAGCTTGGAACAATAACTTGTCACGGATTAGTTCGTCACATCTTGTCCTTGTTTGGTTGTAGATGTGACTTACTACTTCGATAAGAAGGTATTGAACCTTGTTGGGGTCCGGATACCATATTGGATTCATAGCATGGAAAGATACGTCACCGTGAATTAGTTTACCATCTCCTGTCCTTGTTTGGTTGGGGGGATGGTACGCTTGTTCAATAGGTGTGTATTGGACCATGTTATAAATTCAATTAACTTATTTATTTGAGCAATATTTATTCAGTTTATATGGCATGATATTATGTGTCTTGTTACGTCCCTCTGAGGACCCGGTTATCTCTCTAGGTGTGTGCTCTTGACTTTCGTAGGTATTCTAGACGTGGCCATGATCGTTACTATTCTTCGAGGATGATTGCACTTTGATCATCTTCGCTTCGCTCGCCAAAATTATTATTTTGTATCATGTATTTCTTTTCATAGTTGGTAGTAGATTTGTCTCCGCCCAACTACATGTACCAATGACAATTCTTAGTTGATTATATGATATCTTTTATTCATTTATTTTTTGTGGATGAGATTAGTTATGGTTCTACTGCATTTTACAGATTACGTATATTTACTATACGGCTGGCATGTCTACGTTCCTAGTCCTACGTATTTTGGGACTGCGACGTTACATATTTTTGTGGTGGCCCATGCAGGTCAAGATAAATTGTTTGGTTACTTTACCGTGCCAAGCAAGCCTGCGAATAGGATTAGAAGTCTAGGATCTCATCCACATACTTGACCTCTTTCTTCGATTCCATATTCGACCGACTCATCGATTGCATCTTACTTGATTCCTTCTATCATGATTCTTATCTTCCCTTCGTGCTTGCTAGAGATTGACCCTACTAGTTAGATGTCCTCAACACCCTTAGCTAAATTCTTTAAGTTGGGTAGAATACCCCACGACCTGACACACCCTTGACCATTAAGAGAATACAAATAGTATTATCTAGACCATAGAGACTAGAGGAATTTAACTCATTTGGTCAACCAAGCCTTGGTCAATAAAATCGTAGAATGATAGTATAGGAATAAACAAGACTTAGATTCTTATGACTCTTAGACTATTCATATTTGTTCTTTATTTCAATCTTAATCTCGTGCCTATATTTTACCACCATGACTAATGTTGCTACTATAATCTAGTTTTGCAAACTCATCCATTTATTGAGTTTGTTCATGACTTATGCTATTGAGCGCGCTCACTAACATATTGTCTAATCAGAACCGGTGCATGATGGTCTGATCAACCGAGTACACTTTGGTTTACTTATATCTATCATTCTACGTGGATGGGGACATAGCTAAACTTGTCCTTTAGAGTCCCATCCGCAACTGTCTTGGCAAATCCTTTTGAAATTTTTTTCGGTCGTCTTGAATCACGTATTTGTATTCGATAACGTCTCCTTTGAACTCTATATTGCTTTCGCCTTCACCTATTTTAGAAAGATGAATACGTTGTACTAGAACCTTCTCTAGCCTTCATATCGATTATGATTATTATCACTCGATATTGCTATATCTTCATCCTAAACTACTCGTCCTTTTCTCGGCCCTATCATGACCTCCTAATCGCTTAATATAGGAGTGAAATCTAATTCGTCCTCTAAATCGTGCCTTCAACCTACTCTCAAGAAGCAATAACTTTAAGGTCTCTAATTTATTTTATTTTTCTTGAACCTATACTATTCTTTATTGTACGTTATCTTCACCATTTTCCTTCTTGCGTTAATCCATAGTTATGTTCGCCCTTATTGATATCACGACTCTAATGTATGTTTTCCTTAAACGTTGTTTCCTTGTCTCGCCTAATGATTTGACCGTGCTTCCTTATCGATATAACCTTGTACCTTCTCACCCCATACTAATCCTTAATTTCGATGACGAAATTCATTTAAGTTGGGTAGGATGTTGTAACGCCCCAGTCCCAAAATACTTAAGACTAGATACGTATTCATGCCAGCTGCATACATACGAAGTATACCCCAATATATGGAAACCTCGTATGAATATATAAGATGCAAAATGCAGTAGAACCATAATAACTAAATCTCATCCACTAAATAAATAAATGATATAAAAGCAACTTTGAATTTGTCATGTATACAATCATTGGACGGAGACAAAGTCCACTACCAACTATCTCAAATAAAATGTACAAGAAGGAATAGATGAAATAACAAGACGAGCCAAGTGCAATCATCTTCGAAAGGATGGAGAAGATCACTGCCCGACTAGAACACCTGCAATATCACAGAAGCACACACACCTGGAGAGATAACCAGGTCCTCAGAGGGACGTAACAAGATACAGGAAGAACATGCCATAAATACTGAATACAAAATATGCCACAAAGAAAATAAGTGACAAGACAACAATAAGGTAATCTAACCATACTACTGTGTTTATGCAGTTAAGAACAAACCTCCAACGCATGGGTATCTGGCTCAGTAGCAGTAATCTCAGGTATAGTCCCATCAGGATACCAGGGACCTCAAAGCATAACATTCCTCGAATGTCAGAGGCCAGCAGTATCAGTAATAGAAAAGTGCATAAGGACCCATACGTTAAGGAACTGTTCTTCCCATCCAATGCCTAACAGAGTCACATCCATGTCTCATATACCTCTACTAACTGCTAAGTCTCCTAACATGCCACTATTAGCAGTTAGCCCTATCGCATGCGCATGGAGGATCAGCCCATACACAAGAACCTCTACATGCTACTCATCTCACACATCCTCGTGGTACAACTGTGTCAAGGTATATGCGATACACTACAGACGGTAGTCTCTTAACTCTAAGTCCACATGCAATTAAAGGATAATAACAAAGTATATCTAATATCACTGAGCAGGCAGTAAATCAAGAACTAGAAATAAATGAACAGTGATATGTAATAAAATTCAAACTAAAAATAAATAGTATAATGGCAAGGTATCTTGCCTGAGGTTATGTGCAAAGGGAATTATCCAATAGCTCGAACCGGCAAAATAAACAAAGCAAGAAAAGCCAAATCCCGCAGATGACTCCGGATGCTGCAACAAACATCACGAATGAGTTTGGAATATAAGATATACCTAGGAAATGCCTGTCCAAAAGTCTAATTCTGGAACAGGGGCAAAATCGTAATTTTGGGTCAAAACGATATCCGCCGTTGGACCCGCTTTGCACCGAAATGCGTGCCAAGGTCTATGGTCTCTAAAGTCATTAAATTACATGTCTACGATTTCAGTTTGAGGAGAGGAACTCAACGGTATGTCCAGTTTTGGATTCCGATGAGCCGTGTACAAAATCGCCCGTTTGAGTGGGTCGTGGGCCCGCCAAAAATGGGTTCCGATTCGACCTTCTCAGAATCGAACCAAACTTGGCACATAGGACCAGAATTTCGTTCCGGACCTATTGGCGCAAGTTTTGTCTCGATTCGACGACTGTACACGAAGTTATGGCAAGTTTCTAAAATGCCGATACGGGGGTATCTCGACGGATACGCGTTGATTTCGTCGCGCACACGCGACGAAACTGAGTTCCGTCAGTTCCCATACGTCTGCAACGTCCATATGCGTCTTTCGATGCATATAGCGCATGACCACGTCGCCCGGTTTGTCGGGGCACACGCCATATCGGACAAATTTCAGAAAATTAATCTAATTAAACACAGATTTTTCCTCAACTTCAACATCAATCTACCTTTTACACACAAATCGAAATGACGATCCAGAAGATGCGTTACGATCTCGGTTATGTTGTCTTTTACTATTTTTAATTAGTTCCTACATTACTTTACTGTACAGCAAGAAAATTGGCCGACAAGTTGTCATTTTAAAACAATTTTTAGCGTTACAGAAAATAGATTTTTGTTCAACTTCGTCTCGATTTTTCGAGCAAGTTAATGGGTTGTTTTCGAAATCCACCTGGAGGATCTCGAAGAGGGTCAAGTCTACTTTCCAAAAAATCTTACGGATCGAAAATCAGTACTACGAGTAAAAAGTTACGTCGTAGGGAAGTAGGGTACCTTGAGTAGGAAAACTGCTCCGTGGGTGACGAGGGGCTGACTTTCGATGCTCCGTTCGTCGCGCACAGAGCTCCGTCGTGGGTGAAACGAACTCGTAAGGGGGTATGATCAGTCGCAAATTTCGTTTTGGAAGTCTAGGGTTTTGATGTTTGTAGAAAAAGTTATATTTATAACAACTTTCAACAAAACTTCATACTAATAGGTTTTGGATTTGTGAATCCCCACGGCCATGGGCTAATTCGTGAGCAGCAAGCACACCTTGGGTGGGCGCCGCCCACTTAAGTGGGCGGCTGGCACATGTATACACGTTTTTTTTTTCCTCTCTCTAACTAAAAGCCTTTAACAAGGCTGTCAAGATTCAGCCTGGCCCGCCCTCTGCTGGGTGTGGGGCCGGGCCTTTATTTTTTTTTATAACTATTATATATATATATACATATATATATATATATTTTATTTTTATATATATATATATATATATATATATATATATATATATATATATATATATATATATATATATATATTTATATATATATATATAACTATAAGTATATATATATATTAGGCTACTAAAAATTCCTAAAAATTTACAAATAATTTCCTAAAAATCCTAGAATTTATATTATTCCTTATTTATTAGTAATACTAACATGCACACATATAATAATAAGCTAGTAGCAATAATTTCATAATTAATAAAATGTATAAAACATTAATTAATTCATAAAAAAATCAATTAAAAATATGGGAGTTTACATCCTACCCAACTTAAAGAAAATTTCGTCCTCGAAATTAAATTAAGGTCGGGGTCTGAATGCAATGCAAGAAAAATTGATAGTAATTTAAAAACTTAAATGCAAGACATACCTTCGTCTTCGAACAAATACGGGTAGCGGGTTCGAATGTCGTCCTCGCGCTCCCAAGTGGACTCCCCTGGCGAGTGATGCTTCCATGCCACGCAAACCAATGGAATAGATTGATTCCGTAACACCTTCACTCGGCGATCGAGGATACCTATTGGTTGCTCTTCTTACGACAAACTCGGTCCAACTGTGATCTCGGAGTGATCAAGCACATGATTGCTGTCCGCCACGTACCTCCTCAACTGAGATACATAGAATACGTCATGCACTCCCTCTAGCGACAGTGGCAAGGCCAGTCTATAAGCAACCTCTCCAACACGTTCCAAGACATCGAAAGGCCCGATGTACCTTGGACTGAACTTGCCACGTCCTCCGATTCGTATCGTGCCTCTAGTGGGGGATATCTTCAAGAACACATAGTCACCCTCTTTAAACTCTAAGGGTCGACGATGATTATATGCCCACTGCTTCTGACGATCCTGCGCTGCTCGCAGGTGGTCCTGAATCTTCTTCACTGTCTCCACTGTACTCAAGACCAACTCGGGACCCAATAGCTGTCGCTCTCCTATGTCGCTCTAACAAACAGGAGACCGACACTTCCTACCATACAATGCTTCAAACGGAGCCATTTGAATGCTCGTATGATAGCTATTGTTGTAGGAAAACTCAACAAGATGGAGATGGTCCTCCCATGAACCGCCAAAATCAAGCATGCACGCTCTCAACATATCCTCTAGCGTCTGTATGGTACGCTCCGACTGGCCGTCTGTCTGAGGATGGTATGCCGTGCTAAACTTCAATCGGGTGCCCAAACTCTCTTGTATGCTCCTCCAAAAATACGAAGTAAATCTCGAGTCACGGTCCGACACAATACTAACAGGCACAGCATGCAATCTCACAATCTGCTCCATATACATCTCTACCAATACCTCTGTCGACTGGCCCACTCTAAAAGGTAAGAAATGGGCTGACTTCGTAAGTCTATCAACAATCACCCACACTGCGTCACGTCCCCTAGGACTCCGAGAAAAACCCGTGACGAAATCCATAGTAATGTGCTCCCACTTCCACTCGGGAATGGGTAGCGGCTGTAGTAATCCGGCCGTCCTTTGGTGCTCTGCCTTCACTTATTGACATACCAAGTACTTGGCAACGAAGCGAGCTATCTCTCGCTTCATTCCGTGCCACCAATAATACTGTCGTAAGTCACGGTACATCTTGGTTCCTCCGGGATGAATGGAGTATGCCGAACTGTGAGCCTCTGCCATCAGCTCCTGTCGTAGCTCTCCATTAGGAATATAAACTAGACATTCGGAAGGTAGACCAAAGAGAATAAACTAGACATTTGGGAGGTAGACCAAAGAGAATAAACTAGACATTTGGGAGGTATGGTTCCTTGAGAGAAAACTGGATGCTAATCATCTAGGTTGAGAGTTAGATTTAAGTGAACAATTAGAATCATTCTCGAGTGCTCCAGAATAATTGGGAGGGCACGATAACAATTCTAGAGTTGAAGAATGAGGGGTAGTTTAAGACGAGGATTCAGCCACATGAGTCGGTCGATGGCTATCTACATTTGTGTATAAATAATTGATAGGGCAACCAGAGATGATACCTTGAGTCTATCTTAGCAAGTACAGTGCATTGTCTTTCTAAAATAAGTAAAAGACAAGAACAACAAAGGTTTCAAAGACGGTGTTATATATTGAGTACGAATTGCGGGTTTCATAGGCGGCAAAAATAATTTCAAAAGAGAATTTTCAAGGCTGTCGCGGATGAGACTCTAAGGCAAGTTTACTATGTCTCCATCCAAGTAGAATAATATGTGATAGGCGAACCAAGGTGCAATAGGTTGATCAGACCATCATGCACCGATTCTGATTAGACAATATGTTAGTGGGTGCACCCATTAAAATATGTCATGATCAAGCTTGATAACGAAATAAGCTTGCAAAACTGAAGCTACGTTAGCAGCATGAATTAGTCAAAAATATGAGCAAGGGAGGTACTGATGAAGGAAATTTTAATTAGTCCAAGATCTTTTAAAATCAAGGCTCGCCCAAAGTTTGGGCCTATACAGTTGTCCTAGTGTTTCTTCATTTATGGCTTGGTAGACTAGATAAGGTAGGGTTCTCTGAATTTATAGTCTAAGTGAACTTACCAATGTGGTTCACAAGGAAAAAGGTTTGTTAGGTAGTGAGGTATGCTACCCAACTTACAAGAGTTAAACTAGTAGTGTGATGGGACAATGAGTCAAGCAATCAAGATAAAGCACAAGTTTAAACATTTAAGGAATTAAGTAGAACAAAATCACATATTGGGTCGAAAGAATTGAGTCGAGGTTGAATCTCTATCCATGGTCAAAAATATATCAGTATCATGGTAGAGGTTATAGTTTGACCATTTTGACCATAAGGTCATGTCAAAAAAATAGAGTATAAGGAGATGGGTTTTGGTGGGATATGATATGTCTACAGGAAGGTGGGCTTGTCTAGGTCTTATATATGAAATTTGTTGGAAGGAAAAGTGTAGTGTTGTACTCCAAATATACAAGTCACGGTAGGGGACGCCATAAGATCAAGAATAGAAAGTGGGAGTTCACGAGGTGATAATTAATGCACAAAAATAAAGAAGATCAAGTTAAAGCATGAAATAAAATTAATTAAAGAATCCAATAAAATAATTTAGGAACACAACTCCGAAGAGAAGATAGTCTTCTAGATGAATACAGTTAAGGAACCATTAAATTATTATCTAAATTGTAAGTGGGTTAGAAGGTCGCAATTAAAAGATCTAGAATTGAAGGAAGATCGAGTAAGCCGAGGTAGAAATACAGTCATATAGCTGGGTAGATGACTAACAACACTTGTGTATACTACTATCATGGTCATAGGTGACATGACAATTAGTGTGGAATACTTTGTAGGGTTATCTTGGGGCCTGCCATTAAAATTTAACTCAAGTTTTCTCCAAAAGTTTCAAAATTAAACTTTCAAAAATAAACCACCCAAAATTTGTATTCACTCCAAGCCGTTCAAATTCATCATAAAATTTAAATCACTTTCTTAAATCTCAAAGCAAAATTTTATCGCGTTACTACTAACCTTTTCCAAAATTATCATTTAAATTTAACTATTTAACTCAAGAGTTCATAATTTACGAATCCATAAAAATTTCACAATTAATCAAAAATTTAGCACTCTAAAATTTTTCAAATAACTCATAATAAAACTCTTAGCATATTAAAAGCATTCTCAAAAATTAAGCTCAATGCTCTCATCAATTTTAACTTCTATTCGTGCTAAGTTATTCCAACAAAATCATAACTTTTAAATGGTAACTTCCTTTAATCAATCAAAATAACTTTCCATCACATCCTTCGAAATTCTTCCAAAAATTTTAATATTAGCAATCCCTCATTAAACGAAATTTTCAAATAATCTTATCAGTCAAAATCTATCTTATTTTTTTACCAAAAATCTAATTAGATTTTTAATTCCTCAATCATAGGACACCATTTAAAATAAAAATTTCTCAAAAATCGTTTTCATAACTTTCAAATATTTTAAACCAAAATTAACCGTCATTACTTTCACTTAAAATTCAAAATTTACTAAACACGAAAATCGCAAGTTGTACAACTCAAATTTAAATAATTCCTATGACCATTTTTTTAAAAGCTAAGATCATGTTCAAACCAATTTATAACTGTTCAAAGGTGTATAACTATAATACAATAAATCATAAACATCAAAACTCGAAAATCAAATAAATTTTATATTTGTTCAAAGATGTATATCTAACACCCAAAACTCATAAATATCACAAATCGAAAAGCAAATCAATTTTATACTTGTGCAAAGATGTATAGCTTTAAACCAATAAATCATAAATATCAAACCTCAAAAAGCCAATCAATTTCTTAAACCAATTATGAAATTCTATAAATCCTCTGGTGTTTACTATTTAGAAATCTCAAGATAAAAACTTTCCGTGGTAATAGCCTACTTTACCAATTATAAATCGTTAAATCACACTAAAAAGCCTTTTTACTCAATTAGAGTCTTGAATGTATTCCAATTGCCAATATAACCATTCTAGCCATGTGGTTAACCTATGAGCATATACTAGTGTAGTCATCTTCCTAGTTGACACTAAGTACGAAAATAAGAATCAACGGTAGAAAGGAATCAAGCAAGATGCAATTCAAGGAAGTCGAACGAGAGTTCGGAATTTGAAGCCAAGGAAAGAGGTCAAGCTGTATGGATGAGATTCCTATAATTCTAATCCTATGTTGCAGGTTCACATCGGTACAGTAACGTAACCGAAGTGATAAACTAGACCTGTATGGACTACCACAAAAACATGTAACGCCCCAGTCCTAAAATACTTAGGACTAGATACGTATCCATGCCAGCTGCATACATACGAAGTATACCCCAATATATGGAAACCTCGTATGAATACATAGGCTGCAAAATGCAGTAGAACCATAATAACTAAATCACATCCACTAAATAAATAAATGATATAAAAGCAACTTTGAATTTGTCATGTATACAATCGTTGGACGGAGACAAAGTCCACTACCGACTATCTCAAATAAAATGTACAAGAAGGAATAGATGAAATAACAAGACGAGCCAAGTGCAATCATCTTTGAAAGAATGGAGAAGATCACTGCCCGACTAGAACACCTGCAATATCACAGAAGCACACACACCTGGAGAGATAACCAGGTCCTCAGAGGGACGTAACAAGATACAGGAAGAACATGCCATAAATACTGAATACAAAATATGCCACAAAGAAAATAAGTGACAAGACAACAATAAGGTAATCTAACCATACTACTGTGTTTATGCAGTTAAGAACAAACCTCCAACGCATGGGTATCTGGCTCAGTAGCAGTAATCTCAGGTATAGTCCCATCAGGATACTAGGGACCTCAAAGCATAACATTCCTCGAATGTCAGAGGCCAGCAGTATCAGTAATAGGAAAGTGCATAAGGACCCATACGTTAAGGAACTGTTCTTCCCACCCAATGCCTAACAGAGTCACATCTATGTCTCATATACCTCTACTAACTTCTAAGTCTCCTAACATGCCTCTATTAGCAGTTAGCCCTATTGTATGCGCATGGGGGATCAGCCCACACACAAGAACCTCTACATGCTACTCATCTCACACATCCTCGTGGTACAACTGTGTCAAGGTATATGCGATACACTACAGACGGTAGTCTCTTAACTCTAAGTCCACATGCAATCAAAGGATAATAACAAAGTATATCTAATATCACTAAACAGGTAGTAAATCAAGAGCTGGAAATAAATGAACAGTGATATATAATAAAATGCAAACTAAAAATAAATAGTATAATGGCAAGATATCTTGCCTGAGGTTATGTGCAAAGGGAATAATCTAGTAGCTCGAACCGGCAAAATAAACAAAGCAAGAAAAGCCAAATCCCATAGATGACTCTGGATGCTGCAACAAACATCACGAACGAGTTTGGAATATAAGATATACCTAGGAAACGCCTGTCCAAAAGTCTAATTCTAGAACAGGGACAAAATTGTAATTTTGGGTCAAAACGATGTCCGTCGTTGGACCCGCTTTGTATCGAAACGCGTGCCAAGGTCTATGGTCTCTAAAGTCATCAAACTATATGTCTACGGATTCAGTTTGAGGAGAGTAACTCAACGGTATATCCAGTTTTGGATTCCGATGAGCCGTGTACAAAATCGCCCGTTTGAGTGGGTCGTGGGCCCGCCAAAAATGGGTTTCGATTCGACCTTCTCAGAATCGAACCAAACTTGGCACACAGGACCAGAATTTCTATTTGACCTGTTGGCACGAGTTTTGTCTCGATTTGACGACTGTACATGAAGTTATGGGCAAGTTTGCAAAACGTCGATACGGGTGTATCTCGACGGATACGCGTTGATTTCGTCGCACACACACGACGAAACTGAGTTCCGTCAGTTCCCATACATCTGCAACGTCCATACGCGTCTTTCGATGCATATAGAGCGCGACCACGTCGCCCGATTTGTCGGAGAACACGCCATATCGGACAAATTTCAGAAAATTAATCTAATTAAACACAGACTTTTTCTCAACTTCAACATCAATCTACTTTTTACACACAAATCGAAACGACGATCCAGAAGATGCGTTGCGATCTCGATTATGTTGTATTTTACTGTTTTTAATTAGTTCCTACATTACTTTACTGTACAGCAAGAAAATTGGCTGACAAGTTGTCGTTTTAAAACAGTTTTTAGCATTACAGAAAACAGATTTTTGTTCAACTTCGTCTCGATTTTTTGAGCAAGTTAATGGGTTGTTTTCGAAATCAACCAAGAGGATCTCGAAGAGGGTCAAGTCTACTTTCCAGAAAATATTACGGATCAAAAATCGGTACTACGAGTAAAAGTTACGTCGTAGGGAAGTAGGGTACCTTGAGTGGAAAAACTGCTCCGTGGGTGACGAGGGGCTGACTTTCGATGCTCCGTTCGTCGCGCACAGAGCTCCGTCATGGGTGAAACAAACTCGTAGGCGAAGGGGGTATGATCAGCCGTAAATTTCATTTTGGAAGTCTAGGGTTTTGATGTTTGTACAAAAAGTTATATTTATAACAACTTTCAACAAAACTTTATACTAATAGGTTTTGGATTTGTGAATCCCCACGGCCATGGGCTAATTCGTGAGCAGCAAGCACACCTTGGGTGGGCCCC
Organism: Iris pallida; assembly: GCA_029216955.1. NCBI lineage: Eukaryota > Viridiplantae > Streptophyta > Magnoliopsida > Asparagales > Iridaceae > Iris > Iris pallida. The sequence goes on from JANAVB010002800.1 coordinate 4,328,266, forward strand.
GCCCACTTAAGTGGGCAGCTGGCACATGTATACACGTTTTTTTTTCTCTCTAACTAAAAGCCTTTAACAAGGCTGTCAAGATTCAGCCTGGCCCGCCCTCTGCTGGGTGTGGGGCCGGGCCTTTCTTCTTCTTTTTTTCTTTTTTTTTATAACTATTATATATATATACATATATATATATATATATATATATTTATATATATATATATATAAAACTATAAGTATATATATATATATTAGGCTACTAAAAATTCCTAAAAATTTACAAATAATTTCCTAAAAATCCTAGAATTTATATTATTCCTTATTTATTAGTAATACTAACATGCACACATATAATAATAAGCTAGTAGCAATAATTTAATAATTAATAAAATGTATAAAACATTAATTCATAAAAAAATCAATTAAAAATATGGGGGTTTATAGATGTAAAACCCCTAAATTTCTACTATTTTTTTAAAATAAATTTGGTACTGATTAATTTTTTTTACTTTGTATGGTACGTCGCGTAGTTGCACTGTACGTCGTGCGCGAAATTTTGCTTTTCGTAATTGCTCGACGAGTGCGAATATGTGCGAGCGTACATATTTTAGAAAAACATTTATTTCTATATTTTTATATAGTTTCAAATAATAGATATAATAATTAGTTTTGCTATCATTTCTAAGCTTGTTATTTTTACATTATTTCTAAAAGTTATTAATAATAAATAATATTTTTGTATACTAGAAAAGCATAATTATGTAAAGAATTTTTGTGCTTAGATATATATATATTTCATAAATATTTTATTAAGTTTCTTTTTAAACAATAATATATTTTCGAAATTATTATTATAGCATTTTCGGAAAACATATTTTGGCAATATTGTGGCAATTTAAATCTTTATTTAATTTTTGGATTTATTTAAATAGATTAAATTAATATCTATAGTTGGAATTTGAATTATCTCATTTGGTTTTAAACAAAAGGATGTAAATTAATTAGATTTAATTGATTTTGATTTGGATTGATTTAAATTAATAGATGAATTATCTATTTTGGGTTTAACTATCCTAACCATTATCTTAATGGGAATTCCCACATCCTATAAATAGGCAGGTACTCCTCTATTATTTTTTTCTCCACAAATTCCTCTATAAAATTTCCACGAAGTATACGTGCATCGTGTTCCTCTCTTGCGTCCGACAACCCCGGACACGTCCTCCAAAATATGTCTCGCATGACAAGTCCCAAATCCCTAATTCTAATCCCTAACCCTAATTTTGTCGGAGCCACGACCTAACACCCTGCCTCCTTCCCAAGCCATCTCACCACCGAACCAGACCCCGCCAAAATTAGCCGAGTCGACCACCGTCCACCTCAACTCCACTGCACACCGTTACTTTCCAGCGACCAAACCAACCCCCGACCGCCCTCGTAGATTTCCCTCGACCACACGACCCACCATCCACCGTGGATCATCCCGACCACCGCCAACCCAGCATACCACAACGCCGGCCATCCCCGGCCGACTCTTCTGTTACAACCCAATACCCAAACCACCACCATCGCCCCTCCGACATCCCTTCGGTAGCCGAGCGCCACCGCCGACAAGCCCAAAACCCCCTAATCCGCCACCCAGAGAAAAAAATAGGAAAAACCTAACCTGAGCTTCCGCCACCACCAACCGCCGAGCAGCCCCGGCCCAGATCCACTGACGGCCGAGCCTCCTCCGGCCAAACCGTCGTCGCCGTACAGCCCAGCGCCGACCACCCCTTGCTCCGGCCGCCCGCAAAACCCTCATTCCCTTCTTTCCCGAGCCAACCTTCCTCCGCCGCCGGAACCCTCGCTAAAACCCTCCTTCCCACGACCTCCACCGCGTTTCTCCGCGACTCCGTCTCCACCGCGAGCCGCGCGTGCGCAACCCCAGCTCCGCCGACCAAAACCGCCTCCGCCCGACGCTGATCACCCTTTTTCGAGCTGCCGGCCCTCACTTCCCCTCCGCCGTGCGCGTCTCTGCCGAACCCGACCGCGACCGCTCTACGCCTGCGACCGGTCGACCGCCACCTCCCTTCTCTCTCTCTCTCCTCTCTTCTCAATTTCTTGATTTTTCCATCTCTCTCTCTTTCTTCTTTTACTCGGGACAAGAGCAGGCAGCACTGGCTGCCTTTGGGGTTTTCAATGTTACGTTTTTTTTTGTTTTTATTTTACTATAATTTATTTCATTTTCTTCTTTATTCTTTTTCTTTTCCGAAGATTATTGTAGGAATTAAGTAGATTATTATTATTATTAATATTATTTGTTATTTTATTATTGTTATTACTATTAGATGTTGATTGATGATTTAGTTGTATTTTGGTGAAAGCAACACTACAGCTGTTGTACACTGCTGTTATTATTATTATTATTATTATTATTATTATTATTATTATTATTATTATTATTATTATTTTCTAATGTATATGATATAACCTAAATACATACATATCTTGTAATCATAGTTTTTTTTATTTTATTTAGTTTGAGTAACTATACTATTAGTACTTGTTATATAAAATTTATACTTTCAAAGGTGTGGTGAAAAATATTTCATGTTTTCGTATCTAAATAAATTATAGCTTTTTTAAAACCTTAGAAAAATCTACTTTTAGCTAGCTAAAATAAATCACTACTTTGGTCTACAGAATTTTAGTCTTGAACCTAGATGATTTTGAGATTCCCAGATATTATATATTTTCAAGTATTATAAAATATTTTCGAAATCGTATATAGATTAATTATTCAAATACTTCCTATTATCGACCCTTGTCCATGACTAATCCTAGATTCCTATTTCCTTGCCATATTTGTACTTCTCTATGTCCACCCTAACTAAATTAACCCTTCTTGACCCAATGGAACGGTCTGTTACACCATCAGAGGTCACCTTGTATAGTTGTTGTACCGAAGTCGCAGTTCATGCCAGCTTGATTATTGCAGCACACCAAGCGTCCTACCAGGCAAGACACCTTGTCATTTGCTGTTTATTTATTTTAGCTCATATTTCATGCATTGTTCATTATTTTCTTTATGCAAAATAAAAGGTGATACATGGCATAACCTGTTAGAACTTACTGTTCATTATTATTTCCTGCTATGTATTATTTTTCTTACACATTAAACCTAGATTTAAGGGACCACCTTGTCTGTTGCATTCATTGGCCTTAATACGTTATAACACGAAGTTGTGTGTCACATGTAGAACACGGACATGTGTGACTGGCTGGCCACCGGTGCGTATAAGTCATGCGATAGGAATAACTGCTAATAGATGTTGCATGCTAGTTTGACTTAGCGGTTGTAGAGGTTTTCTGTTGTGGATACAACATAGTAGGCATTGGGCGGGGAGGACAATTCCTTAGCGTATGGGCTTCGATGCACTTTCCCTTTTATAACCCGTGAGCTCCGCCGGAGATTCGGGTCAGATTACATATGATTACTGACGGCCACTGACGTTCTGCGGAACGTTATGCTCTTACTGATGGGGCCTCTGGTGCCCCAAGGGGGGACCATGCCGATCCTATTTAGTCAGGGCCCATGCGTAGGAAGGATTGTTCTTAACTACATTTTACTTAGAACGGTTAGGCACCTTTATCCGTTAGGTACGAGTACTTTTGGTTTGGGTACTTGTATCTGACCGTGGCTTGGAACAATAACTTGTCGCGGATTAGTTCGTCACATGTTGTCATTGTTTGGTTGTAGGTGTGACTTACTACTTCGATGAGAAGGTATTGAACCTTGTTGGGGTCCGGATACCGTATTGGATTCATAGCATGGAAAGATACGTCACCGTGAATTAGTTTACCATCTCCTGTCCTTGTTGGTTGGGGGGATGGTACGCTCGTTCAATATGTGTGTATTGGACCATGTTATAAATTCAATTGACTTATTTATTTGAGCAATATTTATTCATTTTATATGGTATGATATTATGTGTCTTGTTACGTCCCTCTGAGGACCTGGTTATCTCTCCAGGTGTGTGCTCTTGACTTTCGCAGGTATTCTAGACGTAGCCATGATCGTCACTATTCTTCGAGGATGATTGCACTTTGATCGTCTTCGTTTCGCTCGCCAAAATCATTCTTTTGTATTATGTATTTCTTTTCATAGTTGGTAGTGGATTTGTCTCCGCCCAACTACATGTACCAATGACAATTCTTAGTTGATTATATGATATCTTTTATTCATTTATTTTGTGTGGATGAGATTAGTTATGGTTCTACTGCATTTTACAGCTTATGTATATTTACTATACGGCTGGCATGTCTACGTTCCTAGTCCTACGTATTTTGGGACTGGGGCGTTACATTAACCGCCGAACGCGATGGAGTGGTTGTTGAGCACGGGAGAGGATGATGGTTCAATTGAGGATGGAGGAAAAGAGGAGTTCATTCCGAAGCTCAGATAGTTGGTTGCTGAAATCGTTGTGGGGCGCATACCATAGGAACCTCTCCGACGGATCTAAGTTAGGGTTTGGGGATGACATTGGATGGATTTGGGGATTAGGGGTTTAGGATTGGGAAAGGGTATATAGGAGGAGAGGGAAAGGAAATGGAAGAAGAGGAAGAGGAGGAGGAGGAGAAGGAGGGAGAAGGACAGGAGGAAGAGGCTGATCGAGAACTAGGAGATGGCACTTTCTTCGGAGGGTTATGCATTTTTTGGTGAAATAAAATAGGGAAGGGTGAGATAACACTTTGTTTCGGAGGGAGTCGACTTTTTTGTGAAAAAAATTCTTTTGGATATGTTTTTCAAAATTTTGTTTTGAAAATAATTTCCAGAAAAAGCTATTATAAAGTTATTTTCATAAAAAAAAATTAAAGATTTTGTTTGGTTACATTCATTTGAATAATAATTTAAGGAATAAAAGTTAAAAAAAATTCATTTGGTAAAAAAATTTAGAAAATAACTTTCGACTATTTTTCCAATGTTACATTGACCGAATCGACACAAAAAACACAATACGAATTGTACATGACATCATTTTAGCGTATCATAATTACCTGGCCGTGTCCGATAAGTGTCAAACACGATCCGTCCAAGCTGTGAGAACCACATGTCATCCTATGCATCACCATCCCTATCATCGTCGTCGAACCCCTTTGCCACCGTGACCACCTGCTCTCCCCCTTCGCATACTCTACGATGGTGTAGTGTAGATTACATTAACTTTGACTATGAGCTCCAGTTGCAATATGTTTAACTTTAATATATGATCCAAGATCCATTTTAGCATAAACATATATTAAAAAATACCCTCGTAATTGCGACTTAAATGTGTTCTGGTCATCCGACCGTGTTCTCCGTATTGGTCTGCTAAAGGAACAACAACAAAAATAACATCATTAGATCCTAATTCTTGGGGATTTGGAAAATCCCAGGCCTAGAAAATTAGAAACACTAGGGAATGTCTAGCAAATAAAGTACGTGGGTTTTGTAACCTCATATGAGATTGAATTCAAGTTGGAGAATTTTTTTATATTTCATCATCAGTTAATATTTGCTATTGTATATAATTTGTATATTTTATATCTAGATTAATTTTTGTATAACACATCTTGTAACAAATATTTATGTACAAGCCCAGAAGGTAGGCTAAGCCTGCGCTTAGGGCCTCTTGCCCCAAGGGGGCCTCCAATTTGTTTTTATAGAACAGTTTTTTGGGGCCATTAAGAAAAGACATCAGCTTTGTCTGGGCCACACAGGCAAAAATAAATAACAAAGGGTCTGCCGCCTACCTAGGAAAGTAGGAAATCTAATAGTCCATGGTTGTCAATTTTATTGCGGCAATTAAAAATAGACCTAGGAAAAAGAAGTCATGCCTCCATCTCCTCTCTCTCTCTCTCCTGAAAATTGCTCCCAACATTTTTTTTTGGAAACAGCCTCTTCCAGGTCTCCCTCCCGCAGCTGCATGTATCCGCATGTGTTTCTCTAATTCTCTTCTTTAATTTCTAGCAGTCTCATTTTCTAGTGAAATTTATATAAATTTGAGTATTTGTTTGGCTAGTTGATAAGCTAATATCCTCCCTCTTTCTCTAAATCTCTAAATAATATTTTCTGATAACTGATTGATCTCTCTATAATATTTTTGCTGTTATTCGGGACGCGACCGGATCTGAAATCTGAAGACTTCACGGCCGCCGGGCCACGGGTCACGACAACGTTGGCAAGAAGAGTCGGCCCCTTGGTCTTTGCTTGAAACGTTGGACTTTATTTGTACTCTAATTGTTTTACATCCTTTGTTTGTTCCTCCATATATTTGTTTGTTTTCTTTTATTTTGATTTAGCCAATCAGAAAAATTGTCAAACATTTCTTCCATATTTGAACTATGAAATATTTGCTGAAATTTTCAACTTCACTGTCAACAAAAAAAAAAAAATAATCATAAATTGTGCAGTCTGGTAGAAAAGTTTTATCAAGTTTACAATGTTATCTAGAGAATAATTCATAATCAAGGACTAATTATATTATATTTTGGGTTTGTTGGATTCATAAAAAAATTATATAGAGGATTGAGGGCCTCATTTATAGGACTTGTCTAGGGTCTCCAAAATGCTGGAGCCGGTCCTATTTGTGTATTGCAACAATATATTCAACAAATAAGCTACTAGAGTCCTAAATGTCCTGCTGCCAATACATGGTCGCAATGACAGACATTGTTCACTTACGTGGCCACCATCACCAAGTGTCTCTTCTTCCGATGATATTGAACTATAAATGGTAGATATGTGACAATTTTACAAGGGAACATGCTTGATTAATCAGCAATTGGTCAAGATGAAAAGAAGTAAATTATGTTATTGCAATGACTCATTAGACAATAATTGGGTTAGATGCAACCAACGTTATTGTTGTGTTCTGTCTTACCATTGTTTCGTTGCTACAGCAAATGAAAGCATATACAGACACACTGGTGCCACACAACATGTACATGTCATTGTTAGTAACAAACTGACTTACTTTGTTCATTCAAATTTATTTATCAACTCAAACTAATTTAAAGAATAAAATAAGACACCATATACAACGATTGGAATTAATGATTTGTCACTAGTCACAACTTGTAATAATTAATTTAAAAAAAGACTATTTTTTGGGGGGGGGATGAAAAAATGGAGGAAATTCATTCCCCCCTCTCCCCCTCCTCCATGTAAGCAACGTGTAATTTTTCATCGGGTATCTTTTTTTTTTTGCCAAACACATGCATATGCAATTTAATATAGAGGAAAGATAAATACATCCACAAAATATATTTATAGTTGCAAAATAAAGATAAATTTGCAACATTCTGAAATAAACAGCTTTTACAATATTTTATAAAATTTGTTGCTTATAACCATTTTAAAATATTTTTTAAACATTGTAAAAAAATATACATACACAACGTTATATAAAGTTGTAAAATAAAATTATTTTACAATATCGAAAAAACATTGTGAAAGATAGAAAGTTTGCAACAGTTGATAAACGTTATTGAAAATGACATTTTTACATGCACGGTGCGGCTGACCAACTTTTGCTTACCTTTAGTGATATAACCATGCAGAAGAAGTAAACGACTCAACCGCAGAAGAAGCAAGTCAAACTAATGGGAGTCCCACTTTCCGCTGTATAAGCAGTTTGAAGCGGGCAAAACAGAGATTATTTATTGAGGAAACGAAGCAACTGTGAAAAGGAGAGTAAGCGGGCGTTCGCTTGTTTTAAAAACATTGTCAAAATTAATAACTTTGACAGCATTCAATAAACGTTGTTAAAATTAATAACTTTTACAATGTTAATAAAATGTTATTGAAGACAGTAATACACAACATTTTTAAATGACCATTACAGAATTTTTAACATTTGATTATAAAACGTTGTTTGCACATATATTTTACAATATTTTTATAATAAGGTTTGTAGGACCCCTCTGATAATTTAACAACTAGTCCAACTTTGCACACAACTTTTAAATATAACAAATGTGTATAAAAATTATAATTTTTAATATAATTTAACCATGATCTCAACATTGGACCCAATCCATTAAGCAATAAAAATATTCCAACCGAATAAATCGAATAAACTGATTATTCTGTTCGGTCCGGCTCGGTTTCAATTTTGATTACTTTCGGTTCGATTCCGGTTTTAGATTTTCATAATTTTAGTTTATTCTGTTTTGACTATTTCGGTCGGTTGAAATAGAATAAACCAAAAGCTCACCCCTAGTAACTTCCACCTTGTGTAATGAACAATATATTGTATCATGTAGGATCAATCTATTGCAAAACACAAGAGATATATCATGTCTGCTAAAAGTCCATAGTTGTTTTAGAACAAATTTTTGAGTTATTTTTTTTAACAAATTCAGGATATAATTCAGTTGATTTACTTATAAGATCTTAAAAATAAATTCAAAAGGGGAATTAAACAAACTGATAGGACTAAAATATCCAATCATTGTATACACTTTATAGGCAGTAAGATATTTGCATAATAACTTTTACGTCTGCCCAGGGCCGGCCCTGAGCTCATAGGGGCCCTGGACGAATTTTCAAAATAGGGCACCCATAGAAAAAAAATAATAATAATAAGTTACTACAAAGATTTGAACAATTGACATTTAGTATACAAGTCTAACAAACTAATCACTACACCACAATAACTTTCCATAAAGAAAGGCCCCATGGTACATAAAACATATAAAATTGGATACAAAATTATTAACATATTTATGTTTAAACTATTTTTTGCTCCCTCATGATCCGTGGGCCCTTAGCAGTCGCCCTGGGCCAGGGCCGACTCTACGTTTGGCAATACCAAAACATAAATTTTGAATCAACCTAAGGAGATGAGGATCGAGATCCAGCAAGATTTACAGTAGAAACATCAAAAAAAAAATATTTAGCGATATTGTGTTATCTCTTTTCAGATCCCATACTTCCTTCTTAAGCTCCTCTTGGTCGAAGAGCTTCATAGCTTTCACATTTAAATGTATATAAGTTGTACAAGCATGTAAATAAAGAAAACTTATTTATCTCAATGATTATGCTTTAAAATTCGAATAGTTGTTAGATATTTTTAATGATTAATTCATTAATTGAATATATGACATAGCCTAAGTTAAAGCAACATTTTATAGAGTAAAATAGAGGTGGAGTGGTCATGATTTTTACAAAAATGAATATTAGGATGAGCAAGAAAATGTGGAAAGGATTTGTGCAAGAAACTAATACATTAGGCTTGTCATTCAAAACCGTGGAAGGGATAGAATTCAGCATGTTACATATCCATTTAATCAAAAGCTGCTAACAAGTGAGATGTCGACCTAATAAGACCAATATTTCAAATATTAAGATAAATTTACAATATTGTCTAAACATCATAAAATACACATCTTTTACAACATTTTATAAAAGTTGTTCAATACCTTTTTGAAATGTTTCATAAATATTGCAAAATGCAGTACATACACAACGTTTATATAAAGTGGTAAAATAAAATTATTTTTACAACATCGAACAAATATCGTGAAACATAAAAATTTACAACAGTTGATAAACGTTGTTGAAAATAAATTTTTTATAATATTTTAAATACATTGTGAAAATTAATAACTTGGATAACATTAAATAAACGTTGTCAAAATTAATAAATGTTACTATGTTAGTAAAATGTTGTTGAAGACAACGATACACAACTTTTGTAAATGACCATTGTAGAAGTCTTAATGTAAGAATATAAAACGTTGTTTGCACATGTATTTTACAATATTTTTTACAATAAAGGTTGTAGAAGACCCTACATATTTACAACATTTTTAGGAAGTGTTGTAGATGGAACATTGTAAAAGGGGTTTTTTCTTGTAGTGAGGGTTGGTCAGGAATATTTTAAGAAAATATTTTTGGGCTTTTTGAAATCCTTCAGAAGCTTTTGTAAATAAGAGATGTTTTTCAAAACATAGGTCATTTTGGAAAACGATCTTGGATAGCCTATTTGCCAGTACGACTTGGTTTACAATGTACTCCTAGACTCAATAAAAGTAAAAATTACATTGCATAAAGAAATACAGTCTTGAGTGACAAACATAGCTTCGATTTTGAATTGAGTAGATATCCAATCTTGATCAGTGTCCAAGTGTCCAAAACGTCTTGAGTAAACATCTGAGTTATTTTGTATTTCGAGACAGAGTTTGATCAATTATTAAAATTAGGTTTGACCATGACCAATGGGCCAACAAAAGCTCGCGTTTGTGGAAGTTGCAAGGACTTCGTATAAAAACTTGCAATTTATTCTAACAGTGGATTCAACTGGAAGCTAGAGTTCTTCCGACTGGACTAGTCCTCACAAGAGGGAAACCATTATACATCGTCGTCTTTGCGTTTGCTTTCTAATATATGCTCTTGCATTATTTATTTGTGATATATATTGTCTTTGTGATCTTGCTGCTAACATTTTAAATTAGCTATATTCTGCTGCCTACTCTATTTACCCCCCTCTAGAGTATTGTGCTTTACAAATTCGTTCCTACATAATTGCACACAGGTGGATGGTTGTTCTCTAATGCCTGATAGGTTTGATATAATTGCATTTGTAGTTGGTCTTATAATTAGTGTACTTGCTCGCCCTGATTTCTCTATCTTGTCTTGGCAGAAATTTCGAGGACAGAATTTTTCTAAGGAGGGTAGAGATGTCACTCCCCGTTCTTGATATACGTATTTGCCTTCTTGATTCCTGTATATGGTATCTGGTATTTTGTGCATGTGCACCATGTAATTTATTTCCTATTAGTTGTTGCATTTAGCCAATAATCATGACATTAGATAAATGGTTAGTGCATGCTTAGATTTGGGTTTCTTTAAGCCATCCCAACCCTACTATATATATTCTCTTCCTTTTCTCTCTCCTCATAACCTTTCATTCATTTCCCTCAACTACCACCATTAGGTAAGTACAACTTGCTCAAAAGTGGAGATTTGTGTACTTTTATTTTTGATCTTTTATTTGATATCATTAGTCAAAAATGTTCCTCTCCTCCTTCTCAATATGTTTAGTTCTTGGTGTTTTTGATTTCAATGGCTATCTTTGAGTAGATCTAAGTTTCCAAAACTAGGGTTTTATGGGTTTTTGTGGTTTTGATCTATCAAACTTGCTTATTTTTGAAAACTACTTATTCCATGTTGTAGAGAATTCAATTTTATTCAGTTTAGACATTTATTTGGCCCAATTCCTAGTCCTATAGCCCAAGTTATGAACATTGGAAGTTTCTAAAACTTTATGGCCAAAAGCTTGCTGGTAGGGACGACACCTCGTGCACCTTGCACCTCGTGCACCTTGTACCTCGCGTGCGCCATTTGGCTCGTGCACCTTGCGCACACCTCATGCACCTTGCACCTCGTACACACCTCGTGCACATTGCACCTCGTGCGCGCCTTTTGGCTTGAGCACCTTGCACCTCGCGTACACCTCGTGCACCTTGCACCTCGTGCGCGCCTTTTGGCTCGCGCACCTTGCACCTCGCGCACACCTCATGCACCTTGTACCTCGCGCACACGTCGCACACCTTGCACCTCGTACGTGCCTTTTGGCTCGCGCACCTTCCACCTCGCGCACCTTACACCTCGCGCACATCTCGCACACCTTGCTCCTCGCTCGCACCTTTTGGATCACGTACCTTGCACCTCGTGCACACCTCACGCACCTTGTACCTCATGCATACCTCGTGCACCTTGCACATCTCGTACACCTTGCACCTCACGTGCGCCTTTTGGCTCGCACGCCTTTTGGCTTGCGCACCTTGTACCTCGTGCATACCTAGCGCACCTTGTACCTCGCGCACACCTCACGTACCTTGCACCTCGCGTGCGACCTTTGGCTTGCGCACCTTGCACCTCGAGCACCCCTTGCGCCTTGCACCTTGCGCACCTTGCACCTTGCATCATGCACCTTTTGCTCGTGCGCCGTTTGTGCCACTTCATGACTTGTGTGTGCTTCATACCCTAAGTGCGCAGTGCCTTCTAGTTTCTCTTCCATCTTGTGGCTCGACCTTTATTCCTGACCTGACTATCTATGTGTGTACTGGTCCTATGCGTGTACTGAGGTACAATCTATCTGAGCCCCTATGTGCTATCTCATGTGTGAAGTTTTCCTACACGATATATGTCAGTACATCCAATGCCTCCAGCACTTACATAATGAATGGTCGGTAGTAATGACGTGGTTTGTGTAGCGTGTTGCATTACACTAAGGAGGGATCCTTATGTATGCCTCCTTGAGCCAGTATGGATCCCTTCTTGGGGTACTCGTACTATGTACGACATTTAGAAAGGTGAGCATGTGACCACGACATGTGATCTCGAGATTAACCTAGGGTTAACTAGGCAAGTAATCTAATAGATGCATTGGGCAGGAAGAATCTCGAGATCGTGCCATACTAGCCACCCTAGGTCCCATCCTGACATATCGGGTTGGCCTCCACGGACATGGTTTCATTCGCTTATGGTGAATGACCATATCCGACTCCTATGTGCTATGTGTTATATGTTTTAGCTAGTAACCTTACGGAGGACCGGTGCATGATCAAGGTGCTACGTGTTTATATATATATATATTGGATTGGCTAACCCTGCTGGAACGACATGATTTAAGGATTCCTATAACAACATTACGGGGATAACTTTGCCAAATATAGAAAGCCACAGGAATGGATGGTCGCTTCAAAAATGACTTGACTGTGCCTTGTACCTTCGATTAGTAGCCGAGGGACATGGACTGTCATGGTGCGTGGTCCAACCCATGTCCTTGTTTGGTTGTTGGGTTGAGCTATCGTGCTACGACAGGATGTGGACCGATGTTACAACCGGATATTTTTCTTCTTATTATTATTATGCTTGGATTTTATCTCACTCTTTTGTGCTCCCTTGTGGTACTTGCTATTCGGGGCTGACCCCGCTAGTTTGGTTTGGCCAGATCTCGTAGCAGAGCCAGAGGATCCGACTTTCCTTCCTGACGTCAATGGTACATACTAGGAGCATGGCGGATGGGGGACTCGAGTGGGTTTCTTTTCCACCACTCTAGTATTATTACTAAAGTTCTGGCGTTTAGCCACCGGCACCTGTTTAGTCGGTTCTTCTGGATATTTTGCCTCCTCGCATAATTGTAATTAAATCAGACTGCAGCTGACTACGATTATGTACCTATGACTCTTCGGGATAGCTAACTTATAAAGCTAGTTTCCCATGATCATTTTGATGAAACGTCAAGGACGCCCTACTGCTTTATCTTATATATTCATTAATTGTTGCTTCTTGATTGATTGATTGAGACATAAATACTCTGTGGGACTATAGGAGACTTGATTGTAGCATACACACCTAGTCTCATGACAGCCATGATCGTCGTATGACGTTTATATACCTCATATGGAGTAGTTAGCCTAGTCACTCTCCGTATTTCGGTACTGGGACGTGACAATTTAATTTTTGTAACATTTGATACGCTAATTTATGTCCAGGTTCAATGAACCACATATTGCACATTTGGTTTCTTGTGTAACATACGGGTTTTTAATAGGCTGGTTAATTGGCCTTTTATTCTGGCCTTTATTCTCTATTATTTTAATCCATTGGAAAACATCCTATATATATTGAGGCCCATCTCATACCTTCTACTTACACTTAAAATCCTAACTAAAACTCTCTTAAAAAATCTTGTCTTTCCAAAGCTTCCTGTTCTTCGTTTTTTGCTCTTGGCAGAGCTAAGTCAAGGGTCATTCTCTCTGCGTCGTGTGCGACAAAGAGATTCCGATGGAGCGAAGATTTTACCACTAGGAGCATTCGGACAAAGTCTACACATAGACTCGGATTAACTCTTAGGGCAGTGCTACGTGCACGACTTCCCAGGAGGCCGGTAACTTTACTTTAAATTTTATTTTATTGCAGATTTCAAAAGAAGAAAAGGATAATAAATTCTAACAATCTAAGAGTTAAATCTTTTATTTTCTTTCAACTCAAACTGTATACTGCTAGTGTCTAATTATAGTGCTACTATTAGACGATATTGCTACTGTCATACTCTTAGAAATACATTAATTGTTACTGTTAAATATATTAACAATTGCTACTGTCATACTGTTAGCAATACAATAACAATTTGCTAACAATCTTCTTCTTCTGTTAAATTTGGTAACAATATTAATTGTTACGTTTTCTACTGTAAACATATAAATATATTTACTATTGCTCTTATATAATTGTCCTTAAGAATTTTTTCCTTAAGGATTTTGTCTGTTAACAAATATTTACTGTTAACAATATTCATTAAATTATTAGACAATTGTTCTTATATAATTGTCCTTAAAAAATTTTGTATGTTAACAAATATAAACAAATATAAAGAGTACTGTTAGACATTAGCACTAAATTATCCCATAGAATATGTTTCCATAAAATCCTTCAAAAGTTTGTATTGTTAACAAATTGCTTTACAAATTGTTATTAGTTATATAACAACTGTTGCTTTTTAAGACTGTTTCTAGGAATTGACATTTTCATAAGAAATAGTGCATCAATACCTTTTGTCAATTCTAGTTTCCTTTACTCAACATTTCAATTTTTAAGTCAAAGAAAACAATTTATTGATTTGGTAAAATTTTTTTAATTTTAAAATTCTAAAGTAGAGATTTGTTTGGGTACAAGCCGAAAGAGCCCTTCTATCAATAAGACGTAAATCGTCTAAGCGACCGGTACTTAAGCATCCCTAGTGGACCTCCACTTGCTGGGATTCGGCGGCCCCTACAGCTAACCCAACCTGATCAAAACTTGAAAAAGTAAAATTTTAAAGGTGAATTACTAAGATCATTTAAACTGTTATTCTTTAACTTAAAGAAAATTCCTTTATTGAGTAAATATAAATTTCTACAGACTTTAAAAATGATGACTGTCAAGGAAGAGACCTTCACTGTCAAACCTTCAAAGTTCAATAGCACCTATTTCAAAAGGTGGGAGAGCCAGATAAAGTTTTGGCTTACCACTTTAGGTCTGATTTCTGCAATTGATGGGTCCAGGTCCATCACAAATGATTCTGACGATACTGAGTCTGACATAGGGTTACCAAGTCCTCCTCTTCCTCCAAACCCAAGACCCCTAAGGAAATAGACTACCACTATTTCCATCTAACCTTAAGCGCTTTGTCTGAGTCTCTATATGACATATTTTTTGAATATAAAAGCGCTAAAGAACTTTGGGATGCTTTGGAAGATGAATATGGTTGTGATGATAGTAGAATTGAAACATTCAATTCCTCCACATTCAACATATATGTCATGGTAGATAATAAACCCATCTATGAACAAATTCATGAATTCCAAGAACACCTTAGGCATGTTCAAGCCAAAGGTATATTCTTTTCTACTGAGCATAAAATAGCATGCTTGATAGACAAACTCCCTCCTTTCTGGTCTGATACTGCCAAAGATCTTACCTATTTATAAGAAACTATTCCCTATCCTCAAGTTCTAAAGAGACTTACAATAAAAGAAGAGCTTAGGTCAAAATCCAAAGCTAGGTCAGATTCCAAAACTAAGGTAAACCTTATAGAAAGCCATGGCAAACCCAAGTTTAACCACCATCTCAAATCCAATAGAAAGTCGGAGCTAATATTCATGTTTTGTTTGATCGCACTTGTTTTTCAAACTATTCGGAATCAAGTAGAGGAGGTGTGACCTTAGGAGAGGGCTCAACTGCATAGATTGTAGAAAGAGGGAGAATAGATCTGAAGATGACATCGAGAAAATCCTACCTCTGTATTGTCATGCCCCTCTCCCGTAGGAGCGATCGTCCTCGCTAAGGCGTGATGCCGCACGAGCCTAGATTGCGCTCGTGCAAGACGGATTCCATAACGGCCGATTTCAGCGGCTGTGACGGGGTCATCGCACAGAAGTCCCAAGCAGAGACATTGAATAATAGCAGCAGAATTTAGAAAGCAAAACACAAGTCATTGTAAAATACTCTTTTATTGATATTGAAACAAAGGTTACAATGGGGAGCAAGGCCAAGATTACAAGTCTCTCAAGCTCACTCAAGCTCACTCATCTCACATTACAAGTCACTCAACTCTCTCTCATCTCTCAATACAAGTCTTGAACCAGCGGAAGCTTCGGAAGGCAACGTCCATACATTATGTCCCGTATAAGTCTTGACTCCATGCGGCCGCACGCCTCGAATCGCCAAGGAACTCCGTGCCTCGACGCATCCAAGTGAGCTCCGCGCCACGAGCTTCTACCTGTGCCTGCACATGGAAACTATGTGGGTGTCAGTACTCAACTGTACTGGTGGAATGAGCTCCTCGCCCACCCATACAAAACCAACATGTTAATTTACTTTGTGTGTAACATAGTCCCTTTATGATTGTCTTTCTACTCTTGCCTTAGGATTATTTTAGGACCGACGCCTTGGCCTATTTTATGTCTCAAGACCATTCTGTGCTTGCAACATCAACGTTAACCTATCAAGTCATGTTTGCCTTACGGCCCAAATCAGAGACGCACTACACGATAGACTCCATTTCCACGTGATCGTGCTACAAAACCCATATTGAGGCCGTGCCTCGCAACTCAGTGTGACTTAACCGTATTGCCGCCTCGCGGCCCTTGCCGCCTAGTGGCCTTTGCTACTTTGATCACCAACAGACCTAATCAAGACTTGTGAACTTAGTGTCACTTAACCAACTTGCCTTGCGGCGATTCCTGACTTAAACTCGAACAACTCAATCCCAACTTATGCAACTCTATCCAACAACTCAAAACTTGACGCCACATCTCATGCCGAAGCACGTCGCCTATGTTGTAGCCATTCTTAGGCCCAAAATTTTGTGTTCTAAATATACACACATTCAACAACTCAACTCAATCTAAAGGCACACACGCGGATTGCCGCCCGTACCGACTCATCTATATGAATTGGTCACTGACTCCCAGAGCCATCGTGGACTCCTCTAGCTTTCGTTAGACGGGTGCCCTTTCAGCGCAAGGTAGCTAGCCCCGCTGTAAGTCCCCGCCTAACTCGTGCCCAGCACAACTAATTACTCGTTTCCAATCGTGGCCGCAACGGTCCCGTGGCCGCCGGGTTGCCGTGCAGGGAAATGACCCACCTTGTCGACAAGTTGTCCATGACCATGCAAGACTCGACTCAAACTGACGTCTCACACAGTCATGCTACCTCTAGTGTCACCATTTCTTTCAGGGCCAAGTTCAATACTTCTTTCTTCTGAGACCGCCTCGACGACCTATAGCCGCGAGCATACTTCTTTCTTCTGAGACCGCCTCGACGACCTATAGCCGCGAGCATACTTCTTTCTTCTGAGACTGCCCCGATGACCTATAGCCGCGAGCATACTTCTTTCTTTTGAGACCGCATCGACGACCTATAGCCGTGAGCATACTTCTTTCTTCTGAGACCGCCTCGACAACCTATAGCCGCGAGCATACTTCTTTCTTCTGAAACCGCCCCGACGACCTATAGCCGCGAGCATACTTCTTTCTTCTGAGACCGCCTCGACGACCTATAGCCGCGAGCATACTTCTTTCTTCTGAGACCGCCTCGACGACCTATAGCCGCGAGCATACTTTATACGACGGGCCTTGGGATTGTGGGACTATTTACTCATGAATGCCAATTTAATAGTCCTTACCTTACTTAACTTTGCAACAACTTGACGAGCAAAGACTGCGTCAAGCCTTGCATCGTGGGAACGTGTCGTGCACGCATTCGACTTTGAACGACAAAGTTATTTGGGTGCCTAGACTTATGTCACAATCCGTGCAACGCAACTTAACTCATGGGGCAAGCCAAGGCTATGCCAAGCCTTGGACGATAGGACCATGCATGCTTTATGAAGCATTTATGCGGGCGATGCCTATGACTTAGGCTACGTTCATAACTTCGCCTACTCAACCAACTTTCCTTCTCCCAAGCCACGGGACGAAGGATCGAGTGTCATTTTCAAAGTACGCCGTGCACCAACTCTAAGCCGACCGTTGGACCTTTCCATATTCTAACTCAATTCGACCCGTTGGAATTATTCTCTTATGTATGTGGATTCGTCTCTTTTATTATCAAGCCTACTTGTACAAGTTGAAAACATGAAAATTATTATGTGAAGGCTAAGATGCGACAAGTTCACCGAAACTACCCTACCTGAGCGAACGGTCGCCTTGACCGAGCGATGTCTTCATGCAACCGTTGCAAGGCTAAGTTCGAACGCCGTCGGCATTTCGATTCCACCGATTGACTGAGCGGGACGGGACAATACATCATACACCACTCAGAAAAAGTTTCTTCCTCGAAACTAACTGAGTACACTTATCGACTTATCACTTTTACTCAACGTTCAAGGACTCTCGTACACACTTCTCCTATACATTTCCCAAATCCGAGCCACGCTCGTGCTACCCTCAATCTTTTCTTCAAAACTTACGATCTCAAAATTTTCGACACTTTCCTGTTCCTCAAGTCTCACTTGAATTCAACGTATCACTTAGTATGGATCGTGCACATATTTTAGGCGTCCCCAAAATACATGCATTTCAGCCAAGCCTCTGATAGCGAATTCTGCCATTACCACTCGAGTCGGATCGTGCACGCATTCAAGCGTCCTTGATATACATGCTTGTCAGCCGAGGCTCATGAGTGGTATTCTCATATTCTCGAATCATTCCATTCATCAAAACCAATATCCCAACCAATCAATCCTCAAGATCACTCGTACCGATACTAGCTCTCGCAACATGGACGTCTTGCCTAACCGCTAGGCTATGTCTTTAGACTAAGGTCATTCGTCAGTATTTGAATCATAGTTCCCAAACAACAATATCAACATTGACCCCATCCTAAGGTCAAACCAAGTTGATAGTATGGGCTTTTCTACCCAAGCATGCATCACTCCGATTTCTAAACTTCAAGCATAGATTGCCTACACACATTCCAACTTTCATCGTACGGGGTCTGAGTCATTCAGCAAAGCCATCCTACTTCAACTTAAGTTCTACCAAATTCCACGACGTATCAATATCGCTCGTTCAACAAACCATCTTGCGTAGTCTATCTCTTCAAACACGTCCGACATAATCTACCTATCAATCCTTCCAAGTCAAACACGCTACGACACAATTCATCGCTAAGCCATAATTCACATTTTATACTCCCTAAGTCATTTATCCCAATTCATGAAATCGATCACAAGGTCATCTGACTTAACAATACGTTGCGCTCCGATCTCACACGAGTCAGATTTTCTACGATGTACATGAATCACCAAGCACGCTCCCGCGGGATAATCATCCTCATCGGAACGTAACTCTTGTTCGAGTCTAGACTAATTCATTCTCGATGCGCGAATTGGACCTACTCAAGCCTCAAGTTTATTTCATTCATCAATCGCAAGTCCTAATATCCTCAATTTTCCTTCGCATCAAACCGACAAGTCGAGACAATCAAAGTTGCCGTATTCTAATTTTTTGAGTTCGATCATTCCCGCAACATGAATCACCATGTCAGCGCTCACACAGAACAATCACCCCAAATTCGATGCGGCACATATGCGAGGCTGGAGTTGCGCTCGCACAAGGCAAGACCGTCGACGTTGTGGTTATCAACGTAACCATCAAGACACTTCTATTTTTCCTCCAACATTCATCTCAATCAAAATCCTACGTATAGCATCTAACCGAACAATAACACTTGCACGATCGTCATTCACCGAGTCAGAGTACTCCCGAGTTATCGTATATCAATCTTTGATATGCCTCAATACCATCGACGATATGCGTAACCTGACGATCTTCCTTTGTAACCAATTTCGAGTCGTGCGAATGATGCTATCGTCCGACTGGACAATCTCCTTGACATTCAAATTCAAATTCGATCATTACCCCTCGAATCGTTCACAACATCAATTTCCTCAGACCCAAATTCACGTATCGTTCATCCGTCTATCTTAAGTCATCGACCAACGTATTTCCTCAACTCGCATCATTCTTTTGCTAACTCAAATCATCGAGCAACATCCATCCTAATCCTTAAAGTCATTTTCAAACATTCGAATCAAACTTTTCATGCACGCTATCTTTTCGTCGTGCTAACTTTTTCTATATGATCCACCTATCGATTTTCTTTATTATGTCATCCTTTCGCTACACCTTAACTTTTCCTTAATTTGATTTCACCTACTCATTCACTTTCGCGTTTCATGCTCGCACAATCCCCAATCCCGTGCACGTTTCGTGAGCGTCAATTTCTGGGTTGTTCGAACCAACTCGTCCAAATCTTCAAGACTACATCTTGTTCAACGACACTCAATCCAAGGCTTTGCATAACGCGATGCTTGCTGATAGACTCACCGACACCCCGCATCCTCAATCGATCGATCGACATCCCTGAGGCTATCGCATACACCACTCAGGGATGAAGTCATTTATCAAATCCTCAACTATCATTCGAATCAAAATCCACTTCTTTAAATTTTTCGTTCGAACCATTCCTCAATTTCTAAGCACGCTCATCTGTATCGTACCGACGTTGTCGTCGCTCGATAGCACCCCTATCGATAGTCATCGCATTTACTCAATTGATTCTAACTCATTCTTGCTTAACACTATTTAATTTTCGTACTCGACTTTTCTAAGGTCGACGCAACTTTGGTGTATATGCCTAGCCCGACTTAGCCGATCGTACTTATGCAAACCATCTTTTTGTTTTATCAAAAACTGTTCTCCTACGTTTTGCAAAATAGATAGACTTATTGTATGGACATCCGTGGGACATTTGAGAGAGAGCGCACCAACGATATCAACTTTGCGAAAGCAACACTTCAGAGTTTGCGGAAACAGCGGAGTTAAAGAATTCAATCGATAGTCCAAGGACGTAAAGCCGTGCTCTGATACCATTATGTCACGCCCCGCTCCCGTAGGAGTGATCGTCCTCGCTAAGATGTGATGCTGCACGAGCCTAGATTGCGCTCGTGCAAGGCGGGTTCCATAACGGCCGATTTCAGCGGCTGCGACGGGGTCGTCGCACAGTAGTCCCAAGCAGAGATATTGAATAATAGCAGCATAATTTAGAAAGCAAAACACAAGTCATTGCAAAACACTCTTTTATTGATATTGAAACAAAGGTTACAATGGGGCGCAAAGCCAAGATTACAAGTCTCTCAAGCTCACTCAAGCTCACTCATCTCACATTACAAGTGTCACGACCCGCACCCGTTTTTTTTTTTTAAAAGAATACGAGACGTGTCCAAGCCAGCCTACGCCGCAGTGTCGACGGTAGAACGATGTCACGGCCATGTAGATCAAATCATAAATAATGCTCATTCACATAATTAATTTAACTTACAATGATCACAAGTTATACATTTGTAGAAAAATATAAACTTGTACAAATAAATGAATGACTACAACTCAACCATCTATCCAGTCTCTAGGCTTTTGTCTGCAAGTATTCCCGTCACTCCTCAAGCTAAGTGAATCCACGGCTAACCTGAAAATATTGGTTTCCAGTCAGGAATAGAACGAGCACAATTCACTGAATGCAATTTCAAATAAAGAAAATGACTATAAAACAAGGTTAGACATCAATCATGAGTTTTGAAAATAAGCAGTAAATACGGAAAAGCAATAATAAATAGACACAAAATACCTTTTCCAACTGTTAGAAGTACCTTTGATATGTGATCGGTCTGGGGTACTACACCGCCCGGTCTACGAGGTCTACTTGCATGAAAAATAAACACGGGCTACAATGTCTACTTGCAGAAAATAAATACGGGCTACACTACTTGCAAAAAATAAACACGGGCTACACTACTTGCAGAAAATAAACACGGGCTACACTACTTGCAGAAAATAAACACGGGCTACACTACTTGCAGAAAATAAACACGGGCTATGGTCAGATCACACATCCTTGGTACTTCTCATTTCCGACTCAATAATTTATAATAGAGTATAAAAATCACATAACCAATGACTAATCAATGAAATATAGTAAAGATCAATATCGAAATGCAGACAATAAACTGTACTCGCCTGTGGTCCTCTGCTGGTGAAACCGACAGTCTGAACTACTCAATGTGCCACAATAGTCAAAAACCCGTACAACAGTCTCCGGATGCTGAAATAGATTATACCAATGATCTCAGAATAGTCAAATTAGCTAGGATTGCCTGTCATTAGGTCCAATTCAGGATACAGGGGCAAAACGGTAATTTTGGGCAAAAACGATGTCCGCCGTTGGACCCGCTTTGTACCGAAAAGCGTGCCAGAGTCAACGGTCTCTAAAGTCGTCAAACTATATGTCTACGGATCCAGTTTTTTGATATGAACCCAACCGTATGTCTAGAGTTGGATTCCGGCGGGCCGTGTACAAAATCGCCCGTTGAGTGGGACCGTGGGGCCCGCAAAACGACGTTGGATTCAACTGTCTCAGAATTGGACCAAACTTGACATACAGGACCAAAAAAATGATACGGTCCTGTTGGCGCAAGTTTTGTCTCGATCTGACGAGCGTGCACAAAGTAATTGGAGAATTTGCAAAGTGCACGAAATTGTGAATTTTGACGGATACGCATCAAATTCGTCGCGCACATGCGACCAATTTGAATTCCGCCAAAGCTCACACGACCACGAAGCCGTTACGCAGCTTTCGATGCCTCCGGTGCGCGACCACGTCGCCCGGAATGGCAGAACGCACGTCGTGTGGATCAATTTTCTAGTTTTTAAAACAGGTTTTTGGGAAACTTTGGGATTTGATTTCTCGGTGCGTATTTAGTGATTTTCGAATCTACAAAAGAATTATGAAGCCCTATATATTGTCTAAAAGTGTCTTCAAATAGTTTTTCTAATTGGTTTCTGGATTGGCGAGAAATCGCCTTCCAAAACAGGGATTTGAACTATTTCGGGTTCTGTTTTTGCAAGGTTTTTCGACGGACTTCGTGTCGATTTTTCGGCCAATATAAACCATCTAAATTCATTCTAAAAGAAAGGAAATAATCTCGTATATATTGGAGACATACCCGCGAAATCGATTCGTGAAACTGA
This sequence comes from Iris pallida, assembly GCA_029216955.1. Classification (NCBI taxonomy): domain Eukaryota; kingdom Viridiplantae; phylum Streptophyta; class Magnoliopsida; order Asparagales; family Iridaceae; genus Iris; species Iris pallida. The sequence goes on from JANAVB010002800.1 coordinate 4,351,360, forward strand.
TGAGTGTGGAGGAAGAAAACTCGTCGTGAAGTTGCCTATTTGTTGCAACTGCTGCTGTTGCTGCGTTCCAGTTTCGTGCGCGCGTGCGCGCACCCGCGCGGCCGTGGCGTGGTGGCGGTGCCTCGCGGCCGTCGGGCCGCCCAGGTCATCGGACTACGGCGTGTCGGCGCACAGGTTGGCGGCGCTGAAGTCGAGTTAGGGTTTGGTGATTCGTCTCTGTTCGTTTTATACATGCTGCAGAAGTACCATCGGGTTAGGGAGAGTTATGCTCGGGCTAAGGGGAGAGCTTGGGTACGGCTCGGAAATCCTTGTTTGGGTTGGGTGGCTCATGGGCTTAGGATTGGGGAGGCCGGACTGTGCTTTGGATTGAAATCCTAATTCATATATTATATATTATATGACAAAATCGAGCCTAAGTGTTCAGCCTAAGTGTTCAGCTGGTTTTTGCCTAATTCATATACAAATTCAAGCCTAAGTGTTCAGCCTAATTCATATATTATATATAAGTATATAACTATTTATATATCTATTCCTATTTGTATATACATACAAATATATTTATGTATGTACACAAGCACACATATACATGTATACTATATATTTATCCACTCCTACATATTTTATATTCACTTGTATATATACATGCACATATATATAAATACAATATTTATATGATTTCAAGTACCTATTTTTTTTCTTCTTATATAATATATAAGCATATATTCTTACATATATAATATGAACATATTCATATAAGATTGGTATATGCGTAGCTGGAAAAATTATAAATGTATACATATATTTATCCAAAACTGCATCAATATAATAATATAAAATATTTATCCAATAGGATATAGATTCAGTATTAATAAAGTTTATTAATAACCTCAAATAATAAAATAATAAAGTAATTAATTATTTATAAAATCTAATAATCACTATTTTAAATAAAATAAAATAATGAATAAAAAAAATTTAAAACTTTCAGGAAGGGGAGCTACAAATCTACCCACCTTAAAATAATTTCGTCCTCGAAATTTCATCTCATAGGCATGTCTAAAATTCAAAAGAAAAAAATGAAAAGAATAAATCCACTATTACACAATCTTCTCAAATTTAATTTCTCGAAAATAATTGTATCCTCTTTCTAGCCATTTTGTAATTATGAAACTCCGAGGACTTCTACCCACCTTAGGTCACACTACTCCCTTGAAACACCTGACGTCATAATATTGTAACTCTCCAACTAATTGCAAAAATATAACTACCGACATATCTATAGCATAAGGCATCTACAACCCTCTTCTATATATCAAGCAATTCAAAATTTAAATGCAACAATATTTACACAAGTAGCTAAGAAATATTGATAAACTCTAATAACCATGACTATTTTCGCTCCGAAGTAGGGAGGACAGGAAGATAAGGCAGAATAATCGAGAGTAACTGTGAAGTTCTAAGAGCAGTGGAGAGTATCCAATGTTACGGATAGAAGGGAGTTTATGAACCACTGCCTTATTTGCTAAATTGGGCTACTCTAGTCTAGTCACGTGCTACCTCAAAGAACCCTACGCTACTTAGAGTGGCCTGCAATCTGTGCAATACAGAAGTCTCGTTTCTCGAAATCCTAATTCAAACAAGGTTCCATAATAAAACAAAATTTGAGAAATCAAGAGTGTGATCTTTCCGTGGTTATTTAAACACACGAGAAAGGGATATCACTCGTTGGTTAGATGAACCTTTGGATTTCAATCTATAGGGACTGGTCAAGATCCTTATGATAAAACTGTTTCTACTAGTTAGAGTAACCTAGAATAGGATTTCTTCCAAGTGGTTGAGCTAGTTGTTAGTCCAGTTGGTTAGCTAGGTCCACAAAGTCCAAGATGCGCCTTCAGTGACTTTTGTGTTTCAAGTAGCACATGAGGACTCAATTGGACGGTACACCTGTGGCAGGTGTATAGTGGGCTTCGAGTAGGTCACAACCATATATTGGGTCGAGAGAATCGAGTCGGGGTTGAGGCTCTAACGGAAGTCGGGAAGTATACCGGTATTACGGTAAGGGTTATGGCTAGTCCTTTTAACCTGAAAGTCGTAGCACAAAAATAGAGTACAAGGAAACGGGTTTGAGTGGGACATGATATACCTAGATGAAGGTGGACTCGTCTAGATCTTGCATATAAAATTTGTTGGAAGATAACAGCTGGTCTCATGCTCCAAATATTAAAGACACGGCCGGGGACACAAAATAATCTAAATGGAAAGTGGAAGTCCAAGGGCACTAATAATCATCCTAATGGAAATTATTCTAACCAATCGGTAGTCTTCGTATATCCCAAAAATGTTAGAAGGCTTACAGTCTACCCACCTTAGAAGCTAGGATATGGTTTTAGGAATAATGAGGTTAGAAGGACTTCAAGGTTCGGATATTGTACCTCGGCTCTTGTTAATAAGGAATAAGGCACGACGTAACAGGATATGGTAGATATATGTCAAGTCAAAGATCGCTCCTCGATAAAATGGGAAATGAGTGTGTATAATGACATATGGTCGATAAAAGGAGAACGATCTACTCGTCTATAGTATACAAGAGTTATCGACGGGGTAACCAGCTCTAAGGCACGTCATATGAAGAGATTTCTAACAACTGAGTCGTGAATTTCTATTTGTGTCGGGCCTTCCAAACTATTGTCGCAGGGGTTCCAGTTAAAGCAAGCTTCAAACAAATAATTAGAGGCTCACAATAATTGGTCTCCTGAGCATAGGTAGTCTCCTAGATTGGCATTTGACTGAGGGTAAAACCCGAATCATTCTTAGAATCTAATGACTGGAAATCAAGATAGTAGGTTTAGGGACGAAGGGAGGACGAGTATCTCAAGGCAAGGCTCCAGTCACAGGGCTGGCTGATAGTAGCTACACTTGCGTATACCACTATCATAGCCATGAGGATACTCTATATCTATCCATCAATTACGAGCTTTCGTCTTTCCAGTCGGTGAAAGACAAAAACAATAAAGATTTCAAGAGAGATGTCATAAATACAATCACGTGATTCAAAGGCGAATGTATAATTCAAGAGAAATTGTCAAGGCAGTCGCGGATGAGATCCTAGCGATTTCTATATCTCAATCCACGTAGGGTAATTAGATGAAAAGCGAACCAAATGCATCATGGTTGATCAGACCGTAATACAATGATTCTGATTAGACAATATGTTAGTGGGCGTCCCCAATAAACATATGTCTTGAATCAAGCTCGATAAAAGAGTAAGCTTGCAAAACTAGGTTGTAATAGCAGTATTGGTTAAGATAGTTCGAGATACAGGTACGCGAGATTTTTGGAAGGAGGAGATAGTAGTTCGAGTTTTGAGATAATCAAAACCTTACCTGGTGTTCTTGCTTATACCGTCTTCCTTTAATCTTTCTATCTCCAAGGCCTTGGTCGACTAATGGGTTATGGACTTCTGAGTTCTATTTTCTAAGTAAACCTATTAGTGTCAATCAATTTCCTCGTCAGTAAGTCACAAGGACTACAGAATGCTAGGTCGGGAGACAGGCTACCCAACTTACAAAACTTCCACTAATATCGGCTTTGGATCTTATGGGACATGCATGGAATTATCCTATCCTCTATGTGTCACGACCCGCACCCTAGAGTAAGGGCACGAGACGTGGGTACGTCCAGCCTACGCCGCAGTGTCGGCGGTAGAACGCTGTCATAGGTCACATCAACTAACAATTGAAGGCAATACAGTTATACTCCCCGAATGGGAGTGACATAACACAATATAACTCAACCACAGTTAAGGTAGAACAGGTAAGATAGATTGATGATGAAAGATAATAACATCCAGAACAGAGAATCACAGAGATACAAACCAGAATTCTAAGTGTCTAAAATAATACATCTCAGAATATCTCAAAGTCTAATACAGTAATCCAGAATAGTAAAGACAGTCCTAGTCTAAGGGAGTGTCATCTACAGCTAGTGGATCCTGCTGCTGGTCCAAGTCCAGGCACTCGTCTAGTGTAGCACCGTAGTAGGTAGGGCAGAACGCCTCAGCCTCGTCCTCTGTAATATTTCAACAGTTCCAGTCAGGACAGGAGCGAGCACAGTACATCTCAACAAATCATAGCAAGTCAGGATATATAATCATGCTTATAGAGTAAAATACAAGAAACTGAAGAAATATGATAAACAGAAAAGATTGTAAATAAATAGCTACAGTATATAGAGAACTGATAGTGTCTAGTGATTCAGAGCACAAGATGGTTATGTAAACGGCACGATGTTATACACGAGTAATCTACAGAGGTTGTACACGAGTAATCTACTAGATTGAATACATAACCACTTCTACTCCCCCGCCCCAATCAATACACAAGGATCTGGCTAAGTTATGTTATTGTACACGAAGGTCATGTGAATACATGATTATACACGATTCCATACGTTTTGTACACGAAAGTCGCAAATACAAGGAGTACACGATGTTCACGATAAAGTACACGAACACGAATACCCGATGTATCCGCTAAGGGGATAACATCGCAGAACAAGATCCATATAGTACTAATCCGTGTTTCCAACGTGTCAGCATCATGTATAGTAATCTAAAGCAGGAAATATACTCCTAATGCAGGATATAAAATGATCAGAGAATGTACTCGCCTGTATCCTGAGAATCTAGAGAAAGTATACTGTCCGAGGAGGGGTGTCTGTCTCCTATAGAACAGTACGAGTCACTATGAGTCTAAAATGATAATACGATGCAAGCTAATGCATTCTACATGAAACTAGGTCAATCTAGACCAAAGTCAACTCTTGGTCAACTCTGGTCAACCTTAAAGTCAAACTTAGTCAAATAGTCTAATCTAGGTCTAACCAAACTATTCTAGGTTCACTAGGCTAAATCTAGGCAATACCATGTCAAGCCATGCCTATACTCATAACCAATAGGCTATCTATACACTATCCCTAATATTATAACACATCACTAAATCCCATATTTATACAATCATAATAATAAAGTACCATGTATATATATATATATGCATTACACACATTATATATGTGCAACTAATATATATATATAGGAACTAAATAATACTACAAGCATGTATGTTATATATATATATATATATATATATATATATATATATATATATATATATACAAGAGAGAGTACACAAGTATTGTGTGTGTGTGGAAGGCCACAATTATAACCTAAAGTGTGTGTCATGAGTGAATCCTGAACAGTGATGGTATTAGGCAAAACAGTGTATACATGTGAATGTGGATGTGCATTATGACAGGAAGGGAATTCAGTTGCATTCATTTCAGTTCAAAGTCATCAAATGTTAACCTCCATATAACAGTCCATAGCTCAATAAAATCAAGCATGGACAGTTAAGAAGGGAAATCTGGGAATCATTTGGCAGTTATGTAAATGAAGGAAAATCAATTCAATGAACCTAACAGTTATTAAGAAGGGTACTGAACCCAATATAAGTAACTCAGGACAACAAATTCATTTCAGATTTAAATGTAAGCACAGTTCAATAGCAGTTTATAAATACACATGAAAAATTCAGTTGGCAGTACATCATTGGAATCAATTGATATAAACCCGGATTTTAGCCCATTAGAAAGGAACAGTTGAATCAATGCAGTGTACTCATGTTCTTGTAATCAAAGAGAAGGAAATCGATTTAAACAGTGTAGAATCATTCCCAGGAAATGGCAATTTACACTAAACAGGGAATCATTAGTTCATAACAGTAATACCAATGTAATGTAACTCATGACAGCAATTTATTTCAGTTCAACTTGAATAGAAACTGGAAACACAATAATTCCCAGGTTTAACAGTTAACTTCAGTCCCATTGATATATATATGCATCCAGGTTATTCAAGGACTGAACTCAAATCAAACCCCAGGTTATCAACAGAAAACCACATTGAATCAATGAGGAGAAACAGTTAGCATTCCCAGGTTTCTATTGCAAAAAGGAAAATAATCAATAACACTCAACCCATACCCAACTAACATCCTATTTTCAGGTATTTAGAACCAACATTCAGTCTACTAAACTAAACTAAATCTCAGATTATCAACAGTTCAATAAGTTTGAATTTAATGAAGAGGAAATCAGTGACCCACTCTAATAATATGTTTTAAACCAATCTCAGGTTGTGAATGAATCATAAATCAAACTTAGTTAAATAATGTCATGAACTCAGTTCATGTCAGCAGGAAAAACATTAAGTTCTCCGTTCAGGACTTAAACTCAACTGCCAAAATCCATCCTACACATCCCCAAGCCCAACTCAAATGTCATTCAATTAATTAACATGATATGCAACATATAGGATCCTAAAATCAATTGAAACATAACAAAAGAGAGCATCAAATTGGTTTGGAAAATCTGGAAACAACCAGTGTCATAAAGTATCAGAAAAATCCCAAGAAATCCCTTGTTCGAGACAAAAATTCCTAAACAACCTAAACTAACATGTCATCTAATGCACACAGGAATCACACATCATATTTAGGATCCATTCAATCATTAAAACCTAATTTAGAATCATTTAGAATCGATTTAATAACAAAAACACATACTGCACACGCACGCACACAACAGCTGCCCCGTGCACACTGGAAACCGTGTCCGACACGACACGAGGACTCGTGAAACTTTGCGAGCCTCGTGTCAGTCACTTCCCCTAACTCCATGCCAAAAATCACGTGTCGAAGTGGAGAAATGAGCGCACAGTAGCCCCCGAGTAGCAAGGGAGCTACAATGCCGCGCGCACGCCCCCGACTCGCGTGTTCCCGTGTCCCTACGACTCGACACGACACACAATACAGCACACGACACTGGGAATCCTTAGACGACACCTAGGGCTAATTTTCTATTCATTTAGAATTGAAAATCTTGAACGAAATGTCCTTTGAGACATTTCGTCGAACACCTAGACTACTTCCTGATACGTGTCCGATACGGACACGAAATGGGTCGAAAACTTAGGGTTAGCCTATCCTACTGTTAGGTGAGGGCTAGGGCTTCCCTAAAATGATTTTTACCAGATTTTAGGAGCAATAGATAGGATTATACCTCTATGTGCACAAGCTCCTAAAAAGCCCCAAAGGAATGATTCCTCAAACCACCCAAAGTCCTCCAAATTGATTCCTTCCTGTCAAAACTTATTACCAATAGCAAGAACACAGGAATTAGGTCCTATTGCAATTTATTTGAAGGAATTTGGAGAAGAAATGGATTTTCTAAGGATTTACAAAGTTGGGGACTCACCTCTTCCAAATGGCAAGTTTTCTAAAGAGGCAACCCTAGTTTTAAGAGCATATAAATAGGGGAGGGGCTGACCAAAGAGGCTATTCAGAATTTCTAGGGTTAGGGCTTGGTTCAATAGGTGTGGGCTATGGGCCATTAAGCCTATTAGTCATAAAATGACTTGTGACTTCATAAGCCATTTCCATATCAAACTAACTCCTAATTTCACCAAATTAATCCCAATGAGTTCATCCTCATGAACTTAAGTCAACCTAGGTTCTCAAATCCTAATCTCTTAGTCAAGACCTAGGTTAGCCACTAGGTTAGTCTACAAGGTCAACTTAAGTCAAAGTCTCTAAAATACCAAAAACAATTATTCTAAAAATCACTAAAAAATCACATTAATTATAAATAATAATAATAATTCAAATTAAATTCTAAAATTTTAAAAATGACCAAAATACCCTCAAACTAGAAAAGTGGTAGTGACACTATGGTATCCCAAACTTGTAATCATGTTTAAAGTCATTTCACCGTGGATTACGCCTCGCCCGTATACTCTGGCTGTGGTAAACCCTTGGTTTCGTAACTCAACATGATACAAAATCGAACACTTCTTAACTCTATCCAATATTGGCTCAAGGGTATCTACGATTAAGAGAGGACCACTAGCCATAGTTTTGGCAATATCCCATCACCTATATTTTCTTAAACAAACTTCACCTCTAGGGGTTGTGTCTCGCCAGTGCGCTGCTGGCTGCAGTGTATCCATAGTCTCCAAAATTCAATTAAATGGCGACAGTGCGCTGCTGTCCTGCCATTATGAGTTAACTAACATTTCTTTAACTATATCTGTAAGAATTCATGAGCTTCTAGAGATTCAAACATGTTGACTATGAAATAAAGCGTAAGTATTATCAGTCACAACCCTTAAAATAAAAGGTGAACATGGAGGTGAATAACTGAAGACAAAGAAATACAAACATCCTAGTATCTATTTCATATGTATTCAAACCATTGGGGAAAACTTTGAATCGAAACTAACTCAAGGTCCGTATATGGATAACATAATCAGAAATTATATAAAATAATAATTCTTGGGCAAAATAGGAACTAAAATAGGTAATTTGGGGCTAAGACATGAGGATGATATATAACAGACAAGGATGAGGAATTGCACAATTTATCAATGTTAGGTCATTATTTCTATGAAGTCCTGTCTCATCAAGTGAATAATCTATCCACATTGGATCGTGTCGTCATATCAAGAGATATTAGTGTACCTATGGGGATCTGACAACTACCAAAATTAATAACTCCTCATCTATATTGCATGGCCTAGACTACCCATCGGTAATTTGTATAAGGGACTCATAATCCTAGTCATTCTCTTAAATTAAATTAATTCCTAATTCGTGAATGAGCATTTCCTAGTCGCAGGCTCGCAATAGTACAACTAACTTAAGTACTATCACGAGTTTGCGTGATTTGCGAAGACGGACCTGCATGGGCCACCACAAAAACCTGTCACGACCCGCACCCATTTTTTTTTAAACGGATACGAGACGTGTCCAAGCCAGCCTACGCCGCAGTGTCGGCGGTAGAACACTGTCACGGCCATGTAGATCAAATCACAAATATTGCTCATTCACATAATTAATTTAACTTACAATGATCACAAGATTTACATTTGTAGAAAAATATAAACTTGTACAAATAAATGAATGACTACAACTCAACTATCTATCTAGTCTCTAGGCTTTTGTCTGCAAGTATTCCCGTCACTCCCCAAGCTAAGTGAATCCACGGCTAACATGAAAATATTGGTTTCCAGTCAGGAATGGAACGAGCACAATTTACTGAATGCAATTTCAAATAAAGAAAATGACTATAAAATAAGGTTAGACATCAATCATGAGTTTTGAAAATAAACAGTAAATATGGAAAACCAATAATAAATAGACACAAAATACCTTCCCCAACTGTTAGAAGTACCTTTGATATGTGATCGGTCTGGGGTACTACACCGCACGGTCTATGAGGTCTACTTGCATGAAAAATAAACACGGGCTACAATGTCTACTTGCAGAAAATAAACACGGGCTACACTACTTGCAGAAAATAAACACGGGCTACACTACTTGCAGAAAATAAACACGGGCTATACTACTTGCAGAAAATAAACACGGGCTACACTACTTGCAGAAAATAAACACGGGCTATGGTCAGATCACACATCCTTGGTACTTCTTATTCCCGACTCAATAATTTATAATAGAGTATAAAAATTACATAACCAATGACTAATTAATGAAATATAGTAAAGATCAATATCGAAATGCAGACAATAAACTGTACTCGACTGTGGTCTTCTACTGGTGAAACCGACAGTCTGAATTACTCAATGTGCCACAATAGTCAAAAACCCGTACAACAGTCTCCGGATGCTGAAATAGACAATACCAATGATCTCAGAATAGTCAAATTAGCTAGGATTATCTATCCTTAGGTCCAATTCTGGATACAGGAGCAAAACGGTAATTTTGGGCAAAAACGATGTCCGACGTTGGACCCGCTTTGCACCAAAAAGCGTGCCAGAGTCAACGGTCTCTAAAGTCATCAAACTACATGTCTACGGATCCATTTTTCGATACGAACCCAACCGTATGTCCAGAGTTGGATTCCGGCAGGCCGTGCACAAAATCGACCGTTGAGTGGGACCGTGGGGCCCGCAAAACGACGTCGGATTCAACTGTCTCAGAATTGGACCAAACTTGGCATACAGGACCAGAAAAACGATACGGTCCTGTTGGCGCAAGTTTTGTCTCGATCTGATGAGTGTGCACAAAGTAATTGGAGAATTTGCAAAGTGCACAAAACAGTGAATTTTGACGGATACGCATCAAATTCGTCGCGCACACGCGACCAATTTGAATTCTGCCAAAGCCTACACGACCACGAAGCCGTTATGCAGCTTTCGATGTCTCCGGTGCGCGACCACGTCGCCCAGATGGCGGGACGCACGTCGTGTGGATCAATTTTCTAGTTTTTAAAACAGGTTTTTGGGAAACTTTGGGATTTAATTTCTCGGTGCGTAGTTGGTGATTTCCGAATCTACAAAAGAATTATGAAGCCCTATATATTGTCTAAAAGTGTCTTCAAATAGTTTTTCTAATTGGTTTCTGGATTGGCAAGAAATTGCCTTCCAAAACAGGGATTTGAACTATTTCGGGTTCTGTTTTTGCAAGGTTTTTCGACGGACTTCGTGTCGATTTTTCGGCCAATATAAACCATCTAAATTCATTCTAAAAGAAAGGAAATAATCTCGTATATATTGGAGACATACCCACGAAATCGGTTCGTGAAACCGATGAGTGTGGAGGGAGAAAACTCGTCGTAAAGTTGCCTATTTGTTGTAACTGCTGCTGTTGCCCGCGCGGCCGTGGCGTGGTGGCGGTGCCTCGCGGCCGTCGGGCCGCCCAGGTCGTCGAACTACGGGGTGTCCGCGCACAGGTTGGCGGCACTGAAGTCGAGTTAGGGTTTGGTGATTCGTCTGTGTTCGTTTTATGCATTCTGCAGAAGTACCATCGGGTTAGGGAGAGTTATGCTCGGGCTGAGGGGAGAGCTTGGGTACGGCTCGAAAATCCTTGTTTGGGTTGGGTGGCTCATGGGCTTAGGATTGGGGAGGCCGGACTGGGCTTTGGATTGAAATCCTAATTCATATATTATATATTATATGACAAAATCGAGCCTAAGTGTTCAGCCTAAGTGTTCAGCTGGTTTTTGCCTAATTCATATACAAATTCAAGCCTAAGTGTTCAGCCTTAGTCATATATTATATATAAGTATATAACTATTTATATATCTATTCCTATTTGTATATACATACAAATATATTTATGTATGTACACAAGCACACATATACATGTATACTATATATTTATCCACTCCTACATATATTTATATTCACTTGTATATATACATGCACATATATATACATACAATATTTATATGATTTCAAGTACCTATTTTTTTTCTTCTTATATAATATATAAGCATATATTCTTACATATATAATATGAACATATTCATATAAGATTGGTATATGCGTAGCTGGAAAAATTATAAATGTATACATATATTTATCCAAAACTGCATCAATATAATAATATAAAATATTTATCCAATAGGATATAGATTCAGTATTAATAAAGTTTATTAATCACCTCAAATAATAAAATAATAAAGTAATTAATTATTTATAAAATCTAATAATCACTATTTTAAATAAAATAAAATAATGAATAAAAAAAATATTTTAAACTTTCGGGAAGGGGAGCTACAACAAGTCACTCAGCTCTCTCTCATCTCTCAATACAAGTCTTGAACCAGCAGAAGCTTCGGAAGGCGACGTCCATACATTATGTCTCGTATAAGTCTTGACTCCATGCGGCCGCACGCTTCGAATCGCCAAGGAACTCCGTGCCTCGACGCATCCAAGCGAGCTCCGCGCCACGAGCTTCTACCTGTGCCTGCACATGGAAACTATGTGGGTGTCAGTACTCAACTGTACTGGTGGAATGAGCTCCTCGCCCACCCATACAAAACCAACACGTTAATTTACTTTGTGTGTAACATAGTCCCTTTATGATTGTCTTTCTACTCTTGTCTTAGGATTATTTTAGGACCGACGCCTTGGCCTATTTTGTGTCTCAAGACCATTCTGTGCTTGCAACATCAACATTAACCTATCAAGTTGTGTTTGCCTTACTGCCCAAATCAGAGACGCACTACACGATAGACTCCATTTCCACGTGACTGTGCTACAAAACCCATATTGAGGCCGTGCCTCGCAACTCAGTGTGACTTAACCGTATCGTCGCCTCGCGGCCCTTGCCGCCTAGTGGCCCTTGCTACTTTGATCACCAACAGACCTAATCAAGACTTGTGAACTTAGTGTCACTTAACCAACTTGCCTTGCGGCGATTCCTGACTTAAACTCGAACAACTCAATCCCAACTTATGCAACTCTATCCAACAACTCAAAACTCGACGCCACATCTCGTGCCGAAGCACGTTGCCTATGTTGTAGCCATTCTTAGGCCCAAACATTTGTGTTCTAACTGTACACACATTCAACAACTCAACTCAATCTAAAGGCACACACGCGGATTGCCGCCCGTGCCGACTCATCTATATGAATTGGTCACTGCCTCCCAGAGCCATCATGGACTCCTCTAGCTTTTGTTAGACGGGTGCCCTTTCAGTGCAAGGTAGCTAGCTCCGCTGCAAGTCCCCGCCTAACCCGTGCCCAGCACAGCTAATTACTCGTTTCCAATCGCGACCGCAACGGTCCCGTGGCCGCCGGGTTGCCGTGAAGGGAAATGACCCACCTTGTCGACAAGTTGTCCATGACCATGCAAGACTCGACTCAAACTGACGTCTCACACAGTCATGCTACCTCTAGTGTCACCATTTCTTTCAGGGCCAAGTTCAATACTTCTTTCTTCTGAGACCGCCTCGACGACCTATAGCCGCGAGCATACTTCTTTCTTCTGAGACCTCCTCGACGACCTATAGCCGCGAGCATACTTCTTTCTTCTGAGACCGCCCCGACGACCTATAGCCGCGAGCATACTTCTTTCTTCTGAGACCGCCTCGACGACCTATAGCCGCGAGCATACTTCTTTCTTCTGAGACCGCCACGACGACCTATAGCCACGAGCATTCTTTATACGACGGGCCTTGGTATTATGGGACTATTCACTAATGAACGCCTATTTGATAGTCCTTATCTTACTTAACTTTGCAACAACTTGACGAGCAAAGACTGCGTCAAGCCTTGCGTTGTGGGAACGTGTCGTGCACGCATTCGACTTCGAACGACAAAGTCATTTGGGTGCCTAGACTTATGTCACAATCCATGCAACGCAACTTAACTCATGGGGCAAGCCAAGGCTATGCCAAGCCTTGGACGATAGGACCGTACATGCTTTATGAAGCATTTATGCGGGCGACGCCTATGACTTAGGCTACATTCATAACTTCGCCTACTCAACCAACTTTCCTTCTCCCAAGCCACGGGACGAAGGATCGAGTGTCATTTTCAAAGTACGCCGTGCACCAACTCTAAGCCGATCGTTGGACCTTTCCATATTCTAACTCAATTCAACCTGTTGGGATTATTGTCACGCCCCAGAACCAGAATACTGGAGAGAGGAGGAATGACTCAGCCAGCTACGTATTACGGGTAGATGAATACCGTATAATATGATCAATGTTGTCTAAAAGATGAGGGGGTGCATACTACATGAAAGTCTCACTAGGGTTACACGACATCTATTGTCTCAATCATTCAAACAAGAAACAGTAATAGAGAACATGTAAGATAAAGCAGTATGGCGTCCCAAATGCACAGTCAAAATGTTCTTGATATCTGGCTTTTCAAAACATAGCCAGATGATGTAGCAAGGTATACACAACTGTTATCAGCTGCAGTCTGACTTTAGTTACAATTATGTAAAAGTAAGTACAAGACGATCCGACTAACATATCGGTGCCAAACGGCAAAATATAAGGTAAAATAATAAAACGAGCGGGGAAGTAAGGAACCCACTCGAGTCCTCCTGCGATCATCCCTCTAGTATTGACCATCTTGGAGGTAGAAGTAAGCTGAGTCCTCGGGAACCGGCTCTAAATCTGGCCATGCAAAACCAGAGAGGTTAGACCTCTAATAGCAAGTACCACAAGGAAGCACGACATGAGAACTAAAAACAGTGATAAGAGTTAAGGATATGATAAATAGGTCTCCGCTTGCTACTAGGATTCACATAATATCACGACACTTCAAACCAACTTCCCAACCAAACAAGGACAGAAGTTGACCCGTCATGCCCTGATATTCTGATCCTCTCAGTTAGTTAACAGAGTAGATACAGTACACAAACAAATTAATTTAAATGGCCATTCAACTACTACGGCTTGCTACTGTAAGTTCCAAGTTACCCTGGAAATTTGCAATAAGGATTCCTCAGTTCTTACTATGAGCAAGCAAGGCTAGTCTATCCAGTCAATCAATTGCGCCAATCATGAATTAGACGAGTCCCAGCAGGACGTCCGTCATCAATAGACAATAAATAATATAATATAAGCAGATACCGCTCCCTGCCCATGTGGCAGATTTGCAGTATCTGTGGGAACCAGCCGGCCTATCGAGCACTAATAGTCCCAAAGAGGGCTGCCATATAAGAACTCGAGAATCTATTCTCTCTATGCAATCATTATTTTATTTAACTTAGTAGCCTCTACGTTGAGTGAAATCCCATGCCGTGGATCATGGTCATTCGGAATGAGTACCTTTGTACGGGGTACGGTATGTACAACTCTACAACGATACCCGTACGGTTAGGTTGTAGGTCTTATATAGCGTAATGCAACAATCAAAACTAACCACAGAATAATCATGCCTTGACCATAAAGTACACATGCTGCTTTTGTAAAAAAAATAATTTGAAGCCTGCACATGCCTATATGTCAATATTCGGGATCGGCCAATCGATTGTAATAGTTCATAGTTTAATATGAACGTGTCTCATTCATTCAATTCAATAAGATGACTAGCCAGTCTCTTAGTTCCAACTAGGAACGCATGATCAATTATTAGTCAAGTTAACAATCAATGTCAATTTGTAACAAGGCATGAAAGTCAAACTATTATTTAGTATGGTCGAGTCTACAACTCTCAGGGTTAAATTCCAGTCATACTGGTATCCATAAACCAATCAAGACACAGGGCACGTTCTACACAACCATATGTATTAAAAATATTAACATGCCAAGATTATCGAGTTCATGCAAAAAGGCGTAAGGATGTAATAGGAGAATTATCATGCCAACATAAAGCGAATAAATTATAGAGCAATAGGAAGACCAAGGTTAGATTACGCCAAGGCTGATCTATGCCATGACTAGTCTACGCCCAAACTTTACGCTCAGGCAACAATACGCGCGTAAAAAGTCTGCATGCGTAAAAGCCTGCCTGCGTAAAAACAGAGTCGGGCGTAAAACTTGTCTTACGCCAAACTTAGAAGAGTACGCGTAAAACATAAAGTTACGCGTAAAGGAAGTACACTCAAATAAAGGAACAAGGTTGAGCGTAAAACTCGTTTTACGCCGAGCCAAGGAGTACGCGTAAAAAGATTATAGTTTACGCCTGAGGCACTGTGCGCGTAAAACATAGCATACGTAAAGGATCGAGCCACGCGTAAAAGTTGCTCGTGTAAAGAGTCAAGTTTTACGCTTGAAACGTTGTGTGCGTAAAAGGAATACGCCAGGTCAAGTAGACTTGCGTAAAAACAGATCTACGCTGACACGAATGATCGTGGACGTAGAGCTCGATATCACGCTGGCACGTGAAAACGTGGGCGTGAAGCTGATACTACGCGAACACGTATAACGTGAGCGTAAAAACTCAATATTATGCTAATACGTAACAACGTGGGCGTAAAGTTCCTTCCGAACTCTAATTCCTATGGAACCTTCGTTCCAAGCCAGAAATAGGGTTTCCATGGGTCAGAATGGCGTATAACACAACCTCAACAAATCTGGAATGAACAAAACTTGGAATTAAGAAAGTTGACAGATCAAAACTACTAAAATCCGAAAGAATAGTAATTTCTAGATCTACTAAAAATAGGACTTCAAAATGCAAAATGTCAAGTTCTAAACTCTCTTAGGATCACAAAAGGAAGAAAAATAAACCATAAAAATGGGGGTTCTCATGTGGAGCAAGATGTACTTGCCTATGCGTTTTGGTAGGTGGAGAGAGTTATGAGGAAGAAGAAGAAGAGTAATGGTGAAGGAGAGTAATGAAGAGAGAGAAAGGGTTTAGGGGCTTTAAATGGGGGTGTTGGGTTCAGGATTGGGTTCGGTTCATGATGAACCACTATAAACCCGAAAATAAACCAACCTAGGCCGAACCTAAAACAAAGCTAAAGCAGAGAATAAAAGCAGAAAGTAAAATTCAGAAAATTAATTAGCGTGAAATTAAAGGAATTTAAATACAGGATAATACATGATAAATATTAAATAAATACATTCAAGTAGTACATGTATAAAAATACGTATTCTGGGAATGGGGAGTGACAATTATTCCCTTATCTATGTGGATTCGTCTCTTTTATTATCAAGCCTACTTGTGCAAGTTAAAAATATGCAAATTATTATGTGAAGGCTAAGATGAGGCAGGTTCACCGAAACTACCCCACCTGAGCGAGCGGTTGCCTTGACTGAGTGATGTCTTCATGTAGCCGTTGCAAGGCTAAGTCCGAACGTCGTCGGCATTTCGATTCCACCGATTGACTGAGCGGGACGGGGCACTACATGTATGATGTGCTTCATGTGTCGTTGGTTAGAAGGAATATTGTTACTGGGTCTCTACTTGTTGCCTAAGGGAACAAAATTGTAATGGAGGCTAATAAAGTAGTTTTTTCCAAGAATGACTTATTTATAGGAAAAGTGTTTGTAAATGATTGTTTTCTATTTTAAGTACTATGAATAAATTTTCGAATCCCTCTTTTGTTGTTTGAATGTTGAATCCTCAAATGTTTGGCATGGAGGACTAGGTCATGTGAATTTAGGATGACTTAAAAGAATGATGAACTGAGATCTTATTCCAAAGACTTATTTATGAAAAACACAAATGTGAGATTTGTATTCAAGCCAAACATACTACACTACCTTTCAAATATGTCCAAAGGAATTCCGAACTTCTAGAACTTATCTATAGTGACGTTTTTGTTTCCAATAGGATTTTGACCCGAGGTGGTAGGAAATACTTTGTCACTTTTATAGATGATCATTCAAAGTATTGTTATACCTACCTTCTTAAAACAAAAGATGAAGTTCAAGGTCTATAAGTCTGAAGCTGAGAACCAGTTAGATAGAAAGATTAAGATTCTTAGATCAGATCATGGTGGAGAGTATACCTCAAATGAAATGACTAATTTTTGTGAAGTACATGAAATATTTTATGAGGTAACTGCTACCTATCCACCACAGTCCAATGGAGTTGAGAAAATAAAGAATCGCAGTCTGTTAGACATGGTTAATGTCATGCTTCTCAGCTCAGGTGCTCCTGATAATCTGTAAGGAGAGGCCTTATTGTCAGCATGTTATATCATTAATAGGATGCCCAGTAAGACTAATGATAAAATACTATATAATTATGGAAAGGTCGAACTCCTAGGATTAATAACCTCAAAGTTCGGGGATATCTAGCTAAAGTAGGAGTTCCTGAACCAAAAAAGAGAAAGATTGGACCTAAGACTGTAGATGTTGTGTTCATAGGATATGTCCTAGATAGTAATGCCGATCGATTTCTTGTAACTCATTCTGAAGTAAATAAAATCTCTAATAACACAATTATAGAAGCTAGAAATGCAGTTTACTTTAAAAATTCTCCTTTAAGAATATAACTTCTTAATCTTCCTCCAACCCTTCTCTTACTTTATCTACTAGTTCTTATGTTCAAATATCAAGTTCTTAACCAAAACAAGATATAAAACTTAGAAGAGGTAAAAGAGAAATAATTGAAAAGAATTTAGGAGAAGGATTCTTCATATTTTTTATAGAGGTCGTGATCCTTCAACTTATGAAGAAGCCATATCCTCTCCTGATGTCCCTTTCTGAAAAAAGCCATATCCTCTCCATTATGGAGAATAGTACTTGGTTTTTAGGAGACCTACCTTTAGGTAGTAAAATCATAGGTTGTAAGTGGATCTTCAAAAATAAACTAAGAGCCGATGGTTTCACAGAGAAATACAAGGCTAGATTAGTAGCCAAAGGTTTCACCCAGAAAAAGGATTAGACTACTTTGATACCTACTCTCCTGTAGCTTGGATCACTTTCATTAGAACCCTTCTAACCTTGGCTTCCATTCATGATATGTTAATCCATCAAATGGATGTAAACACAACATTTCTAAATGGATATTTAGAGGAAGAAATATATATGGAACAACCTAAATGTTTCATTGCTAAAGGTCAATAAAAGAATGTTTATAGATTATTAAAATCTTTTTATGGCCTAAAGCAAGCTCCCAAGCAATGGCCCAACAAATTTGACAAAGTTATTTTAGAATTTAGTTTTGTACCAAATGAATATGACAAATGTTTGTATCCTAAAAATACAAATGGAAGTTGTGTCATCTTATGCTTGTATGTTGATGATATCTTTATTCTAGGATCATCACTAGAATTGATAAATAACACTAAGAATTATTTATCTAACCAGTTTGATATAAAAGACCAAGGTGAATAAAGAGAGTTATACTCTATCCTTAGCACATTCAATTGAAAAAATGCTAAAAAAGTTTGAGTATTTTGACAAAAAACCTGCCCTTACTCCTTATGATAGTAATGTTGTTCTCAAGAAGAATGAAGGATCACATATAGAATAACATAAATATTCACAGATGATAGGATCCCTTATGTATATAACAAATAGGACTAGACCCGATATTGTATTTGTTACTGAAAGACTTAAGTAGATATACTAGTAACCCAAATCAGTTACATTGGACTACATTGGAAAGAGTATTTAAATATCTTAAGGGTACTCTAGATTATCAACTTCATTATACAAGACACCCTGATATCATAGAAGGTTACTCTGATGCAAATTGGGTAACTGATTAACATGATGTGAAATCCACTACTGGATATGTTTTTATCCTAGGAGGAGCTGCAATCTTCTGGAAATCATGTAAATAAACTATCATTGCTAGGAGTACAATCGACTCTGAAATGATAGCCTTGGACACTACTTGTACTGAATAGAAATCTTATTATGCATATACCTATTTATGTTCATCCTGTTCCTGCAATTTCTATAAACTGTGATAATAAATTTGTTATAGAACTATTAAAGCATGATTCTGTAATTGATAAGAAGAACAGACACCTGTAGTTGACCTTCAAATTGATAAAGAGCCTATTAGACAAATATGTGGTTCTTGACTATATAAAGTCAGAAAAGAATCTTGTAGGGTCTGTCTAGGGCATTGATCCTAGAATCATCGAGGGAGATGGGGTTAATCCCATAAGTTAGTCACCAGCAGTGGCAACCCAACCGAGTCGAACTGGAGATTCCAAGAAGCCGGTTCAATGGATAGGAACAAGCTGGACTAGGTGACTATTATGGAACACTGACCTGAGATTATTTTCTCGTAAAATAAATACCCAGGAGGCTGTACATGAGTACATGGATACCCCATCCCTATGGTAATAGTGTTCCTGTGTGATATGGTTAGGCTGAGTTTTAACTATTAATAAGTCCAAGTATAATATACAGGGTTGATTCTTATCACCAACCCTTGAGAACTTACCTATATTAGAGGTCGTGAAGGCTGCGACTATAGGACAGGGCGGTCCTAGACAACTCTTACGAATATGAAAAAGTGCGCATGGCCAACAAAATATGACACCTGATAGACCCAAGTACCTCTAGCGTACTATGTGTGCTATTTTCTGAATCTGCTTTAAGAGGAATGATTCAAGGCCTAGTCTATCAAGCTCTTCTTCAGACAAAGATAATAGTCACTACGTGAGATTCAAGGCTATAGTCCATCTTATTTATGCATAGTATAAACCTTTCCAGATCTTTTCTACTCATATTTTTCCTTATTCAAAACTTGGTTTTTGGGAGGGATTGTTGCTGGTGCTGCTGCTCCTTTTGATCAAACCCAATTTCCCTCACATCTCAAATAGTTCTACATCGACTGGAACGTGAAGGTTGAGTGCACATATATTCCTTTGTTTCTATTTGCTTCATTGAAGTCTTGTGTGGGTGCCCTATGGGCCCCATGCTTGCGTCACCGCCGCCGTCCGGTCCGGCTCGGCTCGGTTCAGTTCGGCACGCATAACGGGTGCGGGTACATACCCACATCTGCAGGCGCCGAATGCCGATTCAAATTCCTCTTCGGGTTCGGGCTGAAACCATAAAAATCTTTTTTCTCCTTTAATTTTTTGACTGTTATAATTCATTTAATTTTTGTAACATTTGATACACTATTTTCTATCCAGGTTCAATGAACCACATGTTGCACATTTGGTTACTTATGTAATGTTTGGGGTTTTTGATAGGCTGGTTAATTGGCCTTTTATTCTGGACTTTATTCTCCATTATTTTCATCCATTAGAAAATAGCCTGTATATATTGAGGCCCATCTCATACCTTCTTCTTACACTGAAAATCCTTACAAAAACTCTTCAAAAATCTCGTCTTTTTGAAGCTTCCTGTTCTTCGTTTTTTGTTCTGGACAGAGCTAAGTCAAGGGTCATTCTCTCTGCGTCGTGTGCGACAAAGAGATTCCGATGGAGCGGACATTTTACCACTAGGAGCATTTGGACAAAGTCTGCACATAGACTCGGATTAACTCTTAGGACAGTGCTACGTGCATGACTTTCCCGAAGGCCGATAACTTTACTTTAAATTTTATTTTGGTTCAGATTTCAAAAGAAGAATAGGACAATAAATTCCAACACTCACATCACACAAGTAGACTCTAACATTTTCTCATCACCATCATTTCATGAGGTTCCACCTCCACTCTCTCATGAAGGTCCACGTGATATATTCACCATCTCCTGAAGCTACACGTCATGTATCACCACCTCATGAGGCTCAACGTAATGAGGTTACTCAACCACCTCGACTCTTAGCTCCTATATCATTACATGAAGCAAGACATTTATGCCATACGAAATGAGCCCCCTTCTATTTAAAAGATTATATATGCTCGGTAACTTCACAAGTCACTCAATACCCGATCACAAAATTTCTTTTGCTCTAAAAGATTCTTTTGCCCATTGTGTTTTTGTTATATATTATTTCCTCCGTTGAGCCCTCCTCCTTCATACAGGTTATGAAATTCCATGCCTGACGAGATACAATAGCGAAAGAAATTACAACAGTTGAGAAAAAAAAACTTGGTCTTTATCTCCTCAACCACCTGGTAAGTAACCCATTAGACGTAAATGACTTTATAAAATTAAATATCGCTCTGATGGTTCCATAGAATGCTAAAAATGTCTTGTTGCAAAAGTATATACACAAGCTGAAAGAATTGATTATCGTGATACTTTCGCACTAGTACCTAACTCATGCGATCATCACTATTGAGTTCTTCTCTCCATTGTTTTCAAGGGTTGGTGTCTATTGATGTCAATAAAGCCTTCTTACAAGGTGATCTTCATAAAAAAGTTTACATGAAATTTACCTCCAGATTTTCTAAATGGGGGAGATGCATGCTTGTAAACTTCATAAATCTTTGTATGTCCTTAAACAAGCATCTAGGCAATGGTTTTCAAAAAATTTCTCTACACTAATAAAAAGGGGTTTACACAATCCATTGTTGATTATAGTATTTTCACATACGCTGAATGGAGACTTACTTTCTATGTCCCGTCAATGTTGATGACATCATTATTACTGAAAGTGATAATGAGGCCATTTTTGGATTAAAACGATTTATTGACCAAAAAAAATTTGCCAATCAAATATCTAGGTCGGCTACAATATTTCCATGGAATTGGTTTCTCTTTCGTGTAAATGAATTTTTCTTTGTCAAAGAAAATACAATCTTGATATCTTAAAGGATGTCGACATGGTTGGTGCCCGTGTAACTGATTTTCCAATGGAGTAACAGTTATATTTTTGACCCTAGATTAGTGGTGAGCAATGGTTCGATTTGGTTCAAACCGAACCGTATATATGAAAACCGAAATAACCGTAAATCGTATTTCTCAAAACCGAAAACCGAACCATTTTTATAAAAATCGAACAAAACCGAACCAATTTAATTCGGTTCGGTTTTCGGTCGGTTCGGTTTCATGGGCCAATGTGTCGGACCTTCAATTTTTTAGCAAAATGAGTCTAATTAAATAATATTTTTTAAAAATATGGCATTATTGTATTTATGAATTATTGTATTACATAGTGTGAAAATTATTAGTACATATAGATTGAGGGTAGAGAGAGAGAGAGAGATAGTGCTCAAAGAATTACCAACAAAGAATAGGATAAGAGAGTGCATTCAGTTAGGGGTTACAAAATATTAGTATATGTAGATTGAGAGTACTTTGATAAATTTCTAAATCTAAATCAGTTTTCGGTTTGGTTCGGTTACTCGGATCAAGAACCGAAAACCGAACCGTTTTTTAAAAATTTGAAAATTTCAAACCGATAACTAAAAAATTGAACCGTTTGTCATATTTCTGTCCGGGTCGGTTCGATTTTCAACCATTATATGCTCACCCCTACCCTAGATGGCGATCCTCTTCCCAATCCAACATTTTAGCGTCTTCTCGTTGGTCGTCTTCTTTATTTCATATTTACACGATCTGACATTCAATATGTCATAAACACTCTATGTCAATTAATGCATACTCCATGCACCACTCACTTAGTCCTTCATTACTTAAAAGGAGTAAGGCTCTTATTATCATCCACAAGATCATTTCACCTTAGCGGATTCTCTGACTCAGATTGGGTTGGTTGTCCATATACTCTTCGTTCTACAACATGATATTTCACAATGTTAAATTCTAGTCCAATATCCTAGAAATCGAAGAAACAACCTACCGTCTCTCGTTTTTCTGCAGAAGTCGAGTATCGCGCTCTCATTGCTCTTTCATGTGAATTACAATGACTAAAATATATTCTCTCCAATCTTGGTGTCTCTCATCCGCAAGCAATGTCAGTCTTTTACGATAATAAGAGTGCAATTCATATTGCGGAGAATGATGTTTTTCACCGCAACCAATGTCAGTCTTTTACGATAATAAGACTGCAATTCATATTGCAGAGAATCATGTTTTTCATAAGCGGACTAAACATATATATTGAGTTAGATTGTCATTTTGCCTGGAAATGTTTTAGTCCAAATTAATTTCTCCTTGCATCTCCGCTCTGATAATCAGCTTGTCGATCTCTGATCGTCAAACCTCTTGAAGATAACACTTTTCAGGGCCTTAGGAGCAAGTTGGGTATGGTCGATATCTCCACAACATTGCCAAATTGACGGTGAGTATTAGAGATATATATGATACACATTGTTGACGGTGAGTATTAGAGATATACATGATACACATTGACTTGGTCAGGAACTTTATCCTTCTCCAAACAAGATTCAAAGTAGTTATCTTATATCTCAACGTATTTGTATATAGTTAGTTGATACTTGTAGATTTTCAACATATATATTTATCAAGGTATTTGTATACAGGTAGTTAATACTTGTAGATTTTCTTCTATTTCATTATTTCTAGAGGTAACAACATAAATACCATCCCGGAATATATATTTTTAGACTTTTTCATTCAAGAGAAGTAGTACTAATTTGCCTTCTAAATTCAAAACAAAAATAAAAAAACCCGTTCTGAATTTGGAAGATAAGATAACTGGTAATATATCCTGAGAACAAGCAGCAGACTCCAGAGAATAATGGCGCTAGGCACTTAGAGTCGTATGGTAGAGGTTAACGGTCCTTCCATTCAGTGCTTGCAGGGGACGCGAGTTGTTACGGTTGCACAGAAGAAGAGGTGCTTTCAGGGCAGCTGCCTGCTGCGGGGTCATCTGCCTCACCTACAATTCAAAAACATGCATGCGACAATCATGCTAACAGTACTAAACCCCCAATCTGTGTACTCAGTTGTGAAATCTTGATATTATGGTATAAAATGTTTGATTCAAAATGAGAAATTTGTTAGATAACCAAATATACTCAAAAAGCTTCTGGTATCTTGTACATTGAACTCATAACCTAGTGTTCTAATACTATATATAGGAAGAAATATCACTAACTGTGCGAAAATTCCAATTTTTAATTTTGTAAATTTTGACCTTGTCAGAATGCATTAATGATAACCATGTTGCAAATGGACATGTTTTTTTTTTTTTAAATAGAACATATGGACATGTTTTGTTAATCATCGTTTAGAATCATCAAGTTACCATTATCAGAATACATATAACAATGTTGACAATTCAGATATGGAAAGAGCCATCAGAAAGGAGAGACATGTAGCGAATGATACCGTTTCATTTACATTTTCTCTTTTATGTTTTGTTTTTGTGTTTTGCGTAGTTATATCTTTATGTGTAGGACTTTATGCTTTATGGTGGGACTTGTCATTTTGTTAAGTGGAACTATTGTAAGTATGAGGTTTAATTATTTCACTAAATGCTGTATAATGAAGCATGTGGGAGGACTTTCCTCCCACCACTTCTATAAATAAAAATTGTTTATGGATGTCACTATACGAATCTTCAAAGCGGAGCTTTACACCTAGAACAAGAAGGAAAAAGACCCATAGATTCTAGCTACGTCTTCGAATAGTTGCCAAATCGTTCCCATTTGGTTTGAATTTGTATTTTGTATTTTGTATTTTATTTTCTCCTTGTTCTCTTCTACTTCAGTATTATTCCATTAATTATTTTTAATAAAATACAGGGGATAATTCTTCTCACCATTTAACCTTAGGTATCGTTGGGAAGAGAAAAAAAATAAGGGGAGAAAAAAAATTAGAAAAAAGTGGGAAAAAAATTAGAAGTTATGATGTTTGAAAATTGTGGAAGAAGAGTGTAAGACAGTAATTTCGAAGAAAAATTTATGTGGCCCCTAACAAAAAAAATTTCTCCCACAAATGGGAGAAAATTGAACACACATGAGCGGATTGTGTGAGGATTTATCCAATTATTTCTCAATTAATTCGTTGTCTTTTCTATGTTGCATTTATGTTATTTGTGTTATTTGGTCTAATTATAATTTGATCTTTTTGAAACTTTGGCAGGAGAGAAAAATGGAAAAAAAAAAATTGGAAGAAAAAAATGGGAGGGAATGATGCATTTATTTGTACGAGGGAAAAATAGAAGGAAAAAAAAATTGGATGGAGGAAAACTTTTGAGTTGCAACCCACTTTTTTATCCTAATTTATGGTGCACCCCACCAAATTACCATAATGTAAGAAATCTCTCACTTTTGATGAAAGTTGCCTTCCAGTCAAATCCTTTCACCATACTTTTTTTGACCAAAATATTCTCCCATTGTCTTTATCCCCGCGCCTCCCCGTTGCCCCCATCCCCGCCATGCATCTACTCGCCGCGCGCGCCCCTCCTACCCCCTTCCCCGCCACGCTCCCCCATCGGCTGCTCCCTCCCGGTCGTGCGCCCCCGCAACGTGCCCCCTCCCCGTCGTCGCCCCCACAGTGTGCCCTAGCAGCAACGCTGCAACCTCTCGTAGTGCGTCACGCCGGCGGCCCCAACCCCTCGCGCGCCCTGTCACACGCCCCCGCCTGTTGCCCCCTCGAACCATGCGTCCCTCCAATGCCCCTCCTTGCAGCAGCAGCTGTTGCTGCCACAGCCGCACGCCAGGGAAGGGGGGTCGTCGTTGCCGGAGAGGGGGTTGGAGGGGAAAAGGCTCCGGCTACCCACGGCGAGGCGACGAGGGGGGAGCGGGGGACGCACGGTGGGGAGGGGGTAGCAGGGTTATTTTGTTAAAAATATTATGGTCAGAAGAGTTGAACATTAGTGGAAGACGGTTTCCATCATAAGTGAGGGATTTCTTGTATTTTGGTAATTCAGTAGGGTGCACAGTGAATTATGGTAAAAAAAAAAGTGGGATACAACTCAACGATTCTCAAATAGGGGAGAATAATGCATTCTTCTTTGGTATACGAAGGAGAAGTGGCTCATGAGGCAAAAATTCAATGCTTCCAAATATGGAAAAAATGGATATTTATCTAATTTACAAATATGCCTTTATATTATTTAAGAAATTGTTCATTGGTAAATTAGTCATTTTAGTTCCGTAAATTAATCTTTTTAGTTGAGGATATAATTGTTGAAGTCCATTTCTTTTATTTTCTTTCGTTATATTTTTTTATACCAAACAAGGAGAAGGTGCATTCCTTTCATTTCTATCACTCTTACAAAACATAAAGAAAGAAAATGGTATTTCCTTACCAAAAGAAAAGAGAAAGAGGAGAAGGAGAAGCCTACCTTGCCAAGGATATTCCATATGACTTTCTCTGTGCAGGGTGGCGAGGTGAGGGATCCAATGTATCTATAGTACTTGCGTGTGGCACGTGAAAGGGCCTTCGTATCGATGACTCCAGCCGGAATTCGTGCCCCCTCGTATCCTCTGCGTGTTTCCGTTTCCAACAGCTCCAAGGAATCTTTCAACTGAAAGAGGAGAGGTGTTAATTCGGTGTTAATTCTATTACATGTCGTCTTCTTTCTTGAGTATATTTTTGTTCAACTATCAAAACTAGTGGGATGTTCATCCTTCCACTCAATAGTTGTCACTAGTTTGACACTTGACAATCTTTGAGTGGAAGACTGAACATACCCACTAGTTTTGGTGGATGAACAAAAATAGACTCTTCTTTCTTACAACGTAGCTTGTCATTGTAGTATAAACACAAGTCATAACCTGATTAAGGAATGCATCTGGGTGGCCATATTCATAAAGAACTGCCACAACTGCAATATCTCCTTCCAGGGTCTTGTGCACAAGGTGAAGCTCAACAGGATATCTGTTAAAAATTATTCAAAATGTTGTAAACATTTTAGGATAATTTGAATTGAATTTTCGCATAAATCCGACATGAACTTTTTCTTTTTTCATTTTCGATGTAGTTGTTTTATAAGTATTAATAAATTAACTATAACTCATGTATCATACTAATTATATATCTATATTAAGATATAGTCCAAATACGAAAAGCATTACTTTATTTTTGGTGTAATAGTTCTTGCCTAAAAACACTACTATTTATGGATAAAAAGTCATTAACCCATCCACTAACTTCAATACTAATCTAAAACCGTGGTAACCGTCTCTCTCTTTGTTCTGGAAATTGCACACTCAAGTCTGTGATCCTGACAAGGGCGGAGCCACCTTGGGACTAAGGTGGGCTCCCACCGACCCCAATTTATATATATATATATTTTTTGGAACAGATAATTGTTTTACAGACTACTGGTCCGAAGGCACGCACCCATACTTGTATCTTACCGCATCAGGTTCGACCCGAAGGCCCGCACCATCACTTGTATCTCACCGTATTAGTGTCTGCACGCACATACTTGTATTTTTTTAGAATTCTCCACTCTCTGCAACGTCTGGGATATATATATATATATATATATATATATATATATATATATATATATGTTGGTGCTTTCTTTATATGGGGAGAGCTTGCTCTCAACATGCCTTGTAAAAGTTTAGTCCCACATCGGAAATGCACCATGAGTTATCTCAACATATATACTTGGTTGTGTTGTTGAGAGATGCACATGGGGTGGTGACCCTAAGGAGGGAACCATGTGGGTGATTTTACTAGGATGTAAGAATAAGGCTCCAAGGATTAAGCATTAATGCTTTTGTCATTCTCTTGGATTAATTCCATTTGGAGCTAAGCCGACTCGGACTCGGACTCGGGCTCGGGCTCATGGGCTCATGAGGCGTTTTGTTGGCTCACTTTGCACTTAGCACGTCATATGCGGCTCATATGCGGCCTCATGAGGTCTCATACGGTCCATGCGGCACTTGCGGCCATGAGGCCATGCGGCTCATGCGGCCAGGCTGCTGCTGCTGCTGCTGCCGCATGGAGGGCTCCGCTGACTGAGGCAGCTAGGGTTTCCACACTTTCTCCATATATACTCTCTTCTGGCCTCCTTTGTGAATGACTACGAATTTTATAAGTCAGAAAAGAGAGAGAGAGAGAGGGAACTGCTGCCGCCATTGCAAGTCCATCCGAGAAGTCAGAACAGAGGTGACTTCGAGCGTTCCACAAGTTCTTCAACTTGCTGGTTCCTGGAAGCAATTCGTGTGGGACGAATCTTGCTTTGAGCAACAGTGTTTTGACACCCCAGCAACTTTTCTTCATCTCATCTTTCTCTAGATTATTGTAAGCTATTTGGCTTTTTGTATCATCGTAGATCTTGAGTTTGATTACTGCAAAGTTTTTGTGTGACTCTCAGATCTCGATTGCATCAGTTTTTCATCTTTGATCAAGTCCCGAGAATAACAATATATTCTACGTCAACCAATGAAATTAGGTTGGGATCATCCTTCAAAAAGAAAATATATATATATTTTAGGATAATTTGAGTATAAAATACCTACCACTTTCACACCTAGCAGAGTCTACCCACACGTACTATTTTTATTAGGATAATCGCTAATTGTTATCTATAGATAGGGATCAGGAAAGGAGATCTTATATACCTTTTACCATTTATTCTGTGCTCAGCGGGCGAATGCCAATGAGTCTGCAGCAGGGAGTACTTCTTTCCATCAACCAGTATGGTACCGACACCTTGCTGGAATCGTAGCTGCAAGTAAATTAACAAGTGTGAGCAAAAGAGCACATTAAAGCTCATCCCCATCCCTTCAATTAACTGAGGCTTTGATTTAATAACCAATTAAGTTACAGAGACCTCGATGTTGAAACCATTGTTGATGAGGGTTGCATTTGTATTGGCATAGTCCCTCTGCAGATTTTCCAACGAGGAGTTGTACTTGGCTTCATCCTTAGCAATGTCAATTGGGGACTGAAGAGTTCCATTGGAGCACAAGCTGTAATTTGAGCTCAGGCTGCCCCAGAACTTCGGGCCAATGGATCCGCTGTAGCCGAATTTAGGAGGTTCTGGTAGATGAAACCACAATACATAAATGATCGAGAACTACAAACACAACTAGTAAAACCTATTCGATCAAAGAAAAAAATTATGAGAAAATTTACCAGAAGCCACTAGAGAGGCAATCAGAAGAATGGATATTATTTCGGTCACGAACTGAATGTCCTTGGCATAAGTTGTCATTGACATCATTTTCCTCATAATTCTTAAGAGTTAAGAAGAATGAGGAGGAGGAAGCTAGAGCGATACTGAATCCATCTTCATGTTTCTCCTCTATATATAGCTGTATTCTATATTAATAACAAAAAGCTAGCCAGGGTCCACTACGTAAGCTCTTGCAACTATAGTATCAAACTCTTATGTCATCATAAAGTTATTATTCTTATTGCTTATTTATTTTAATTGATCAACATAAAAGAAAATTTCTTTTTGAGAGAGTAGAGGAGATATATAGTACGTGAAAAATAAAGGATTAGAACATTTGATAGGAAAAAAAAAAAAGAGAGGTATTTACTTCAAAACCCAGTCGACAATAAAGTAACTATCAGAGTGCGCGAAAATAGAAACATACAAATACAATGTGCTTCAAGTCCGTACGTGTTATACTTGCCAACTCTAATCGACATCGAGTTTGTGCAAAACAAACTCAGCAAGTTTGAAGATCAAATCACAAACTCGAGTCATCTTGTTTAGTTTCTTTTATATGCCCCCATTAATTAAGAGACACAGCCCGTATAGAGAGGACTGCATAGTCGACGGAACCAGATCCCTATGTTTCATTGAAAAGGATTTTATTTAGGGAAACAACCAAATATTGCATATAATAGTAGGCACACTGAAGAATGACATTGAATTTTTCTCTTAGAATCTGCTTGGATTGTGGGTTAAGAAAGTTAAGTGAGCGAAAGTTAAGTAAGAGAAAACAAAATCATGCTTGGTTTTGTTGGATACGTGCGGAAGCGTTTTGCCAATCCACCTGATCAAAACTAACCTCCGTCTAACAAACACCAAGCACAAGATGAAAATAAGTATATGGCGGTGACGTACGTCACCTGGACAAATTTTAACTTTTAATAACTCGGATGAAATTATAAGATTGACAAAATCACGTTGAACCCTTTTGTCCTAATAGGTTCAACCCCTTCATCACTCTCAAGAAGAAAAAAACAGAAAATTACAACTGAGATCACTCACCAACCCGTAGCAACCTCCCTAACCGAAGTTGACGACTACTCGATTATATCTTGTTCTTCAATCTGTCTTGGACGAAATCCAAACAGCAAAGTACAAACTTTATCTTAGATTTCCTTGTGGACGAGCACCCCTAATCTCCACTTTGTGATGTGCTTTGTGCATCCACCCTCACCCCATATATATGATGAGAAAATCCTATTTTAGATCATAATATGATTTCTAAAATATGAAGCTCTCAAATAAGAATCCTATTACACCTAAAATAGCCCGTCAATTAGCTTATTTTATATCATAATAGGATTTTCAAAAATAAGAATCCTATTATATCTAAAATAGCACAACGCCGGACATCCAAATCTTACCAAATCAAATATTTAATTAGATTTAGATTCCACAAATATATTGTTACCAAATTTAGACTTGACTCCAACAATCTCTACCTCCAGTCTGATGAGAGGGTATTGATCCTATAGGACCTGAGCTGGGGTGGGCTAGAGTGGATTACGGTGGACTAGATATAGCTTAACTCACAAAAATTTACATAAAAATAAATTTACATAGAAAAAAAAATTAAAATTGTTTTTTGGGGTGGGCTCCAGCCCACCCCAGCCCCTAACATGGGTCCGCCCATGGTGCCATAAAGTATTTATCATTTTCTCATTGCAACTACAAATTTTTAGATACATGCTCTTATCCTTTTGTTCAAGGGTCTAGTTTGTTACATTGTGTGGCTTCTTTGGTAGATTGAGTTAGTATTTTGTGTGTTCATTTTGCTACTTCTGGAATTCATCTACTTAGATTTTGTTAATCATTGTAATTTTAACACGGGAGAAAATATCTTGAGAATTGTTTTCGTACATTGAGAAATTTTAATATCAGAAATGTATTCTTGAAAGGTTTTTGAGTGTACTAGATGGTTATCAACATATGATCAAATGTTGGACAAGCAAGTGGTTGAAGTCTTTCTCGCAAGGAAAGAAACAGAGAGGAATGTTGTGTTTGAACCACAGGTTCAAGATAGTCAACCCTGTTAAAACTAATTAAGCCTAGTAAAGTTATTATTCTTCAGAGAGAACAATGTATATGTATGTACCCTTATTGTCTCGGTATATAAGAAATGAAATCTATGCAAAGGTGTCGAACCCTGTTAAAACTTAACTTTTGTACATACATAATGTTGAATTCTGGAGTGGGTGGTATATGTAGAAAATGCTCACACAATGACCTTCGCCAATCATTCGCCGAAAGGATATATTCCTTCATGAAGACCATACAAGTGTTATGCTCGTTGGCCAGTCGACAAACAATGCTCACATAAAGTGCCCGAAAGTGGTAGAGACTAGCTTTTTTCCACTGCACATTCCCTGGATACAAGTTGTTTCAGAAAGTGGTAGACACTGGAGATCTCAGCTTGAGAGATCACTTTCCTTCCCCACACCATGTGAGGACCGTCACCACTTTGCAAGCAGCAGTATATCCATGGGAATATTGCGGTTGCATATGGATATGGATAGGGGAACATCAAATCGTGTGTGGCAGTTTGAGGTGTTAGGGTTGGAGCATGTTTAACCACAGTGAGTGAGGATATCTGCATGCGTTGACCAGCAAATGATCACTAGATCAGTTCACGTTCTGATTCAGGTTCAGTCCAGGATAGATAAGGGAACTAGATATTTCTGAAATCATATCAGCTTATGACAGTCTTAAGTTTTTCTTGTTGATTGGATATGATTAAGGGTGGAGTCATGGATGAGCGGTGGACTTTGGTCCACCCCATTTTTTATTTTTATTTTTTATTTTTTTATACATGTCAGTTCACATTCAATTTTTTATTATAAATTTCACTCTACATCAATCAAATCTCCAGCAATCCAGCTCTTTTTTTATTTTTATTTCTAGTTCTCCTCTCTTTCTTACTATCCCGCGTACACTATATAGTGCAAAACAATGTATACTGCATATTGTTCCTTCTTCATAATTCCACTATTGAGTGTCCCATGTAATGTCCGTGATTCGTATTACGTATTTTGTATACGTGTACGGAATCCCGACCTGTAGTTAGACTTGTTATGCTTGTCTTGATCCTGGTTTAGCTTATTTTGGACATTTCTTGCTTGGTTCATCTTCGTTCGGTTCGACTTGTTGGCTTGGTTCGATTTTGTTGGAGAACCAACCCACCTACCTACCACCATCATCACCATTTATTAACCCCCACTCTTTTCTCTCTCCTCATTACTCTTCTTCTTTCCCACCATTAACTCCTCACCTACCTGAGAGAGAGAGGGAGAGCTTAGGCAAGTGCATCTTGCTTCATGGAGGAACCCCATTTTTATTATTCCATTGTCTTTCTCATGTGTTTCTAACCCACTTTAGTACTTAGCAAATTTTCATTTCTGTGGTTAATTTTTTGTAGATCTAGTTTTGTGGTATTTTCGGTTTACATGAATTTTGATCTATCAAACTTGCATATTTTTGCTAGTTGATGGTTCCATGTTGTAGAGAATTCCATTTTATCCAAATTTGACCCACGGGAGTCTGGATTTGGGTTCCTATTGTTGTTTGGTGGAGCATGGAGGCATGATATTTTCCAGGGACATGTTCTCTGTGGGAGCCATTAATTGCACTCTGAGCCGCATGAGCATATTTGTTCTGAGCCGCATGGCCTTAGGCATTAGCATTTAATAATTGCATGCTTTTAGCAGTTGCTTGCATGGCCAAGACAAAGTCAGCCGCAGATGGCCAACACAATGTTAGCCGCATGGCCTTTGCATATTTGTAATGCATGTATTAGCTAGCCTAGCATTTAATGTATTAGCCTAGCATTTAATGCATTAGCCTAGCATTTAATGCATTAGTATTTTAATGCATTAGCATTTAATGTTAGCATGCAGTAGCATTTTGCTTGCATTTGCAAGCTCACCATGGCCGCATAAGGCCATTGGCCAAGTGAGCCGCATAAGAAAACAATACCAAAGTCAGCCGCATGTTATATTTAATGCATTTGTTAATGCATGTGTTAGCATTATTTAATGCATACGTACAGTAGCTTGGCCGCATGGTCAACCAACTTGGCCGCATATGGGAACCTCACTTGGCATTTAATGCTCTTAGCATTTTGCTTGCATTGGCAAGCTAACAAGCCGCATAAGGAAACAATGTAGCCGCATATGCATATTTTATATATTCTTGGCTGCAAGCTAAATGCTTGGCCGCATGTAATTAGCTTGGAATGCTAATTACATTAGCATGCAATTTTTACTTACCTGGCCGCATGCTTGCAAGGCCTTATATAAATATTCCATGGCCGCATGTGGCTTGCTAATATTCTATGGCCGCATGTTGCTTGCTAATATTTGCATGGCCAATGTCATGTATATTTAATGTAGCATGAATATTCTTTTGACCATTTGGCCATTGCTTGCTAATATTTAATGCATGCTGCCATACATAAATATTCCTTAGGCCATATGGCCATTGCTTGCTAATATTTAATGCATGCGGCCATGCATGAATATTCTTTAGGCCGTATGGCCATTTCGAGCAGTTGCTTACATGCAAATATATTCTTATGGCCGCATGGCCATGTATATATATATTCTTGTGGCCGCATATGGCCTAGCATTTAATTGTGGCCGCATATGGCCTTTGTATGTATATTTAAAGCATGCAATTGCATGTATTGCAAGCATGTGCTTGCTTGCATTAATTGCATGGCCTTTTATTTGCTTGCATACAGTAGCATATTTGTATTGCCAATTGTAGCCGCATATGGTCCAATCAACTTGCTGGCCGCATATGCAATCTGATTGCATGGTCGCTTGCATGCACGTGTATTAACTTTAATTGCTTGCTTGCATGGCCTTGCATGCATTTGCTTGCAAGCTTATTAGCATTAAATTAATTGCTTGCATTTATTTACATGCAACTTGCTGGCCGTATGTGGCCTATTATATGCTGGCCGCATATGGCCTATAATTTTGCCTGAGCCGCATGAGTCCCCCACGGCCCTTGCACTTGCTAATATTTAATTACCACATGTATGCTTGTGCCACACTAATATTTGATATGCTCCTGACACGATGGTGATCCGTTGTGGTGCACTTTTGATAAACTTGACATGACATGATAGTGGCTCGTCATGGCGCACTCCTGACAGTGAACTTGACATGATGTACTTGACATGATATACCTGACTTGATAGTTGCCCGCCATGGTGCACTCTTGACATGATAAACCTGACATGATATTTCTCGAAATGCTGTTGCGACGGCTAACCTGACATGACAAGTATGAATGACCTAGACACCGTGGACGAATGTGCTTGTACAAATAAACCCGTTTTGTCTTGCAACATGTCTAGTACAGGAACCCCTGAGTACCACGGTCAGGGGTACCTACTGTAAATTAACTATGGCTATTAACTAGAAAATCCAGTAGTCATGAAGAGATTCCCCAGCTACAGGCAATCCTGTTACCTGGGCATCCCACTTGGGATCTGTAGCCTGCCGTCGTGTAGGACACATTTCCAGCACACTGTCATATGTTGCACTCTTATTGTACTAATATTCGACCTGGGTAACCTGGATGGTCTGCAGGGCTTGTGGCTGTGGATGAATCTCGTTGCATCTTGCTAGTAACTAGGCCTGTGATAACCCTAGTTAGTTAAAGTATCAAGCCGTACTTATTGCTTGGCCGTGAAATGATGGATGAAGTTCAATCAGTCTAGTCTTGTCTTGGTCGTATATAAGATTGTCACATGACCTGTTTTCTTATTGTATCTTGCCGATAAATGATGGAAGAAACCAAGTTCTGTTCAGACGAAGGGTTACAACCCCGGTCCTTGTTTGGTTTACGGGTTGTAACCTGGTTATTTGAATAGTCCCATGGTTATCTCATCGTATATCACCTGTCATGCTTTTCCTTAATTTCTGTCTTTCATTATATATTATTATTCTTGTGCTAATTGTTGGTTTTAGTTTCTAAGTGAAGCTTACTTTATGGCACTTGCTCTTTCTGGGTCTGACCAAGCTGGTTTTGTATGGCCATATTTCGGAGCAGCTCCAGAGGATCTACCGACTTTCCAACCCAATGGTGACCACCAGGCGTACATAACCAGGGCAACGAGTGGGTTATTTTTGGCTCTTTCACTTTATTGTAAAAATATTCTTTTGAGGCGTTTAGTCGACGAGCACATGTTTAGCTCGATTGTATTTTACTTACTGTCTGCCTACGGGCTGTAACATGATTGACAGATCCTAGGGTTGATCATGTATGACTAAACTCTTGCTAGTCTTGACATTTTGTAACGACTAGCTTCATGATCAACTAAATATGTAATGTTTGGGACGCCTTACTATTGTATATTTGGTGATCTTACATCTTGTAACATTTATTTACTTGCTTGTGATTGAGATACTAGGCTTGTTCATGACCTTAAGAGACTGTTGGCTTGTAGTAAACCCTCATAAATCTAGATAGCCGTGACCGTATAGTGAGGTGGATTCTATTTCATTATACGTAGCTGGCCATGTATGCCCCCGCTCTCCAGTATTCTGGTTCTGGGGCGTGACATGGTTTAAGTGGTGGCCCATGCAGGTCTTGTAAATCAAAATATGTGAAGGTTTAGCGAATAGATGTCTCAATCAGTACTGGCCCTTTATTTCTGTTCGTATCCTCTGAATCCCTCAAATTCTTGTCCTGATCACATGCTTGTATCGTTGATTTGTCCTGGTCCTTCCTTATTGTTCCCTATGTCGTCTTCTTCAGCGGCATTGTTCCTGGTCCTACCGATCGGCAAGGCGAAGCACCTCCCGTGGACCAGCAGCAACCAGGAGATCAAGCCCAGCATTCAGGAGTAGCCTCCAGAGTCATACCTACCGGGGATCTCGAGCCACCAGTTCAGCCAGTTCAGCCTGCAGAGCCTGATGATGGTACTT
Source organism: Iris pallida (assembly GCA_029216955.1). Taxonomy (NCBI): domain Eukaryota; kingdom Viridiplantae; phylum Streptophyta; class Magnoliopsida; order Asparagales; family Iridaceae; genus Iris; species Iris pallida. The sequence continues at coordinate 4,387,488 of JANAVB010002800.1, forward strand.
TGGTAGGTCTCATCAGGATATTGTTAGCTTCCAAGACCGGCGAGGAGATGCCTTGCATCAGGCAGTGGCAGATGCTCTGAAAGAGGCGGTCATCATGGGAACAATGCAGCCAACAGTTTCAAGCGCCTGAACCCTCCATTATTCGATGGCAGCGAAGATGCTATCGCTGCTGATGCGTGGCTTCAGGACACAGAGGTAATATTGGAGGCAGCGAAGAGTCCAGAGAACGAGAAGGTGGCCGTAATGCGTCTGCAGTTGTTAGATCTTATTCGCAGTTGGTGGGCGGCGCAGGCCGTAGGATTAGTGGCCCATGCCTATTTCATGGACAGTATTCAAAGATAGATTCCAGACCATGTACTTCGATGCTGTAGCTCGGTACGATCTACAGACCAAGTTCACCAATTTGAAGCAGATGGACAGGACGGTCGATGGGTATGCGGCCGAGTTTTCCAGGCTTAGTCGGTTTTCTCCTACCTTGGTGGCGACCGAGTTCGATAGAGCCTAGCAGTTCGAGCAAGGGCTCCACTTAGAGATTCTGCTGGCAGTGGAGCAGTTTAAGCATCAGAATTTCAATGCGGTATTGAGGGCAACTAGGAGGCACGAGTATACCGTCCAGAGGATAGTGGACAGGACCGGAGGTCGAAAGCGATCTCACGGTCAGATGACCCAGTCGACAACACCAGTCCCGGCAGTCAGGACTTTGACAATTGGAACTCCGAGACAGGCGGCCTCGGTGACGTTGGTCACGTCCCCTCAGCAACAGAAGCAAAAGCAGTCTTTCGTAATGGGCTACACTCATTGTGGGAAGCCAGGACACGTTATTTCGGAGTGTCGCAGAGCATAGAGATTGTGCTTGGCTTGTGGAGCACCGGACCACAAGATAGGGTCCTGTCCGAATAGGGCCAGTTCATCATCGGTCCAGACTAGTCCCTCGGTAAGGGGACCAGTACCAGCACTAGTGCAGCAGCAGTACCAGCCTCCGAGGCCATTGCCGCCTCAGGCACAAGTCTTCCAGCAGCAGAGACCCCAGCAGTATGCCCTGGTCCAAGCTCAGATTCAGAATCGGCAGAGAGGTTTCTAGCAGGATGTCTTCCCTCTTCCTCATACCTTCAAATTCTTTGCTTGCATGATTGATTGTTTGATTGATTGCTTAGTTATAGCTTTCTTGTGATTAGTATAGCTTGTCCTTACATCTCTAGCCTCTTGATTAAATTCTGAGGACAGAATTCTTTTAAGGTGGGTAGAGTTGTAATACCCATGATTCGTATTACGTATTTCGTATACATGTACGGAATCCCGACCTGTAGTTAGACTTGTCATGCTTGTCTTGATCCTGGTTTAGCTTATTTTGGGCATTTTTTGCTTGGTTTATCTTGGTTCGGTTCGGCTTGTTAGCTTGGTTCGGTTTTGTTGGAGAACCAAGCCACCTACCTACCACCACCATCACCATTTATTAACCCCCACTCTTTTCTCTCTCCTCATTACTCTTCTTCTTCCCCACCATTAACTCCTCACCTACCTGAGAGAGAGAGAGGGAGAGCTTAGGCAAGTGCATCTTGATTCATGGAGAAAGCCCATTTTTATTGTTCCATTGTCTTCCTCATGTGTTTCTAACCCACTTTAGTACTTAGCAAATTTTTATTTCTGTGGTTAATTTCTTGTAGATCTAGTTTTGTGGTATTTTCGGTTTCCATAAATTTTGATCTATCAAACTTGTATATTTTTGCTAGTTGATGGTTCCATGTTGTAGAGAATTCCATTTTATCCAAATTTGACCTACGAGAGTCTGGATTTGGGTTCCTATTGTTGTTTGGTGGAGCATGGACGCCATGGTATTTTCTAGGGACATGTTCTCTATGGAAGCCATTAATTGCACTCTGAGCCGCATGAGCATATTTGTTCTGAGCCCCATGGCCTTAGGCATTAGCATTTAATAATTATATGCCTTTAGCAGTTGCTTGCATGGCCAAGACAAAGTCAGCCGCAGATGGCCAACACAATGTTAGCCGCATGGCCTATTAGCTAGCCTAACATTTAATGCATTAGCCTAGCATTTAATGCACTAGTATTTTAATGCATTAGCATTTAATGTTAGCATGTAGTATTATTTTGCTTGCATTTGCAAGCTCACCATGGCCGCATAAGGCCATTGGCCAAGTGAGCCGCATAAGGAAATAATACCAAAGTCAGCCGCATGTTATATTTAAAGCATTATTTAATGCATTTGTTAATGCATGTGTTAGCATTATTTAATGCATACGTACAGTAGCTTGGCCGCATGGTCAACCAACTTGGCCGCATATGGGAATCTCACTAGGCATTTAATGCTCTTAGCATTTTGCTTGCATTGGTTAGCTAACCAGCCGCATAAGGAAACACTGTAGCCGCATATGCATATTTTATATATTCTTGGCCGCAAGCTAAATGCTTGGCCGCATGTAATTAGCTTGGAATGCTAATTACATTAGCATGCAACTTTTACTTACCTGGCCGCATGCTTGCATGGCCTTATATAAATATTTCATGGCCGCATATGGCTTGCTAATATTCCATAGCCGTATATTGCTTGCTAATATTTGCATGGCCAATGTCATGTATATTTAATGCAGCATGAATATTCTTTAGGCCATTTGGCCATTGCTTGCTAATATTTAATGCATGCTGCCATGCATAAATATTCCTTAGGCCATATGGCCATTGCTTGCTAATATTTAATACATGCGGCCATGCATGAATATTCTTTAGGCCGCATGGCCATTTAGAGTAGTTGCTTACATGCAAATATATTCTTATGGTCGCATGGCCATATATATATTCTTGTGGCCGCATATGGCCTAGTATTTGATTGTGGCCACATATGGCCTTTGCATGTATATTTAATACATGCAATTGCATGCATTGCAAGCATGTGCTTGCTTACATTAATTGCATGGCCTTTTATTTGCTTGCATACAATAGCATATTTGCATTGCCAATTGTAGCCGCATATGGCCCAATCAACTTGCTGGCCGCATATGCAATCTGATTACATGGCCGCTTGCATGCACGTGCATTAACTTTAATTGCTTGCTTGCATGGCCTTGCATGCATTTGCTTGCAAGCTTATTAGCATTAAATTAATTGCTTGCATTTATTTACATGCAACTTGCTGGCCGCATGTGGCCTATTATTTGCTGGCCGTATATGGCCTATAATTTTGCCTGAGCCACATGAGTCCCCCACGGCCCTTGCACTTGCTAATATTTAATTACCACATGTATGCTTGTGCCACATTAATATTTGATATGCTCCCTGACACGATGGTGACCCGTTGTGGTACACTTTTGATAAACTTGACATGACATGATAGTGGCCCATCATGGCGCACTCCTGACAGTAAACTTGACATGATATACATGACATGATGTACCTGACATGATAGTGGCCCGCCGTGGCGTACTCTTGACATAATAAACCTGACATGATATTTCTCGAAATACTGTTGCGACGGCTAACCTGACATGACAAGTATGAATGACCTGGACACCGTAGAAGAATGTGCTTGTACAAATGAACCCGTCTTGTCTTGCATCATGTCTAGGACAGGGACCCCTGAGTACCACGGTCAGGGGTACCTACTGTAAATTGACAAAGGCTAATAACTAGAAAATCCAGTAGTCATGAAGAGATTCCCCAGCTACAGGCAATCCCGTTACCTGGGTATCTCACTTGGGATCTGTAGCCTGCCGTCGAGTAGGGCACATTTCCAGCACACTGTCATGTGTTGCACCCTTATTGTACTAATATTCGACCTGGATAACCTGGATGGTCTGCAGGGCTTGTGGCTGTGGAAGAATCTCATTGCATCTTGCTAGTAACTAGGCCTGTGATAACCCTAGTTAGTTAAAGTATTAAGCCGTACTTATTGCTTGGCCGTGAAATGATGGATGAATTTCAATCAGTCTAATCGTGTCTTGGTCCTATACAAGATTGTCACATGACCTGTTTTCTTATTGTATCTTGGTGTTAAATGGTGGGAGAAACCAAGTTCTGTTCAGACGAAGGGTTACAACCCCGGTCCTTGTCTGGTTTATGGGTTATAATCTGGTTATCTGAATAGTCCCATGGTTATCTCATCGTATATCACCTGTCATGCTTTTTCTTAATTTCTATCTTTCATTATATATTATTATTCTTGTGCTAATTGCAGGTTTTAGTTCCTAAGTGAAGCTTCCTTTGTGGCACTTGCTCTTTCTGGGGTCTGACCCAGCTGGTTTTGTATGGCCAGATTTCGGAGCAGCTCCAGAGGATCTACCGACTTTCCTGCCCAATGGTGACCACCAGGCGTAACCAGGGCAACGAGTGGGTTATTTTTGGCTCTCCCACTTTATTGTAAAAATATTCTTTTGAGGCGTTTAGCCGACGAGCACATGTTTAGCTCGATTGTATTTTACTTACTGTCTGCCTACGGGCTGTAACATGATTGAAAGATCCTAGGGTTAATCATGTATGACTAAACTCTTGCTAGTCCTGACATTTTGTAACGACTAACTTCATGATCAACTAAATATATAATGTTTGGGACGCCTTACTATTGTATATTTGGTGATCTTACATCTTGTAACATTTATTTACTTGCTTGTGATTGAGACACTAGGCTTGTTCATGACCTTAAGAGACTGTTGGCTTGTAGTAAACCCTCATATATCTAGACAGCCGTGACTGTATATTGAGGTGGATTCCATTTCATTATACGTAGCTGGCTATGTATGCCCCCGCTCTCCAGTATTCTGGTTCTGGGGCGTGACATCCCCTCCCCCTTCATCCTCTCTCTTCGTACGAACAATCCTCCCTCACTTAACCTCTCTCTTTGTAACTCACATTCTGCTTCATCTCCAACTGAGAACCTCCATCATAACCTAGTCTCGCCATCATCGTTAGACTGAAACGATAGTCGAACGAGGAGCTATAGCTGTAACAACATCATGCCCCGCTATCGGGCTGTTGGTGTTTTTCCCTTTAGATTAGTGTAAAATAGTCTCACATCGGCTACACCACCAGGTGGGTATCTCAATATAATGCTTTGCATGTGTTAAGATATGCAATGGGATGTGGTGGGGCACATGTGGGTGCCATGTGGGGGTGTTTTCTAGAAGAAAAAAAGGATTAAATCCAACAACGAAACATGTTGTTTTTTGTTGTTCGGACTCGGACACGGGCTCAAGGATGCGTCGTGCATGCACAGGCACGTATTAGGAGGCAGGCGAGGACTGGCACACGTCTTCGCTGATGGCATGATGATCTAAAATATCAAACTCTATTTTTGAGTATTGGTATTTTAGTCCCACATCGGATGAAAGAAGAAGTGTAGTCTCATTCCACTCTATATATAGAGCCCTCTGGCTTCCTTTGTAATATGCATAAAATAAGAAAGGAAAGGGAGTCCGTTGTGTCCAGGGAGTCCGTTCGAGTCACAAAAAATTGACTAGTGGGCGTTCCAGAGGTTCTTTGAGAACTTGCTGGTTCCTAGAAGCGGATCATATAAAGGAAAATCTTGCTTTGAGCAACGGTAATTTTTATCACCCTAGCAGGACTGTTGAAATCTCCTATTTCTTCTTTTTCTTGTGACTGCAGGTTCTTCTGGAGAGCAAACTTGTTTGTACTGAAGTCTCCAAAGTCCTTAATACTCAGAACTGAGAGCAAACTTGTTTGCACAAAATTCTTTGTTTCTGATCATTACTCAGAACAGAGAGCAAACTTGTTTGCTTCAGGTCTCTGTCTCTGATCGTTGTACCATATAGATTTAGTTCGAGATTAACAATCTCAAAACAAGATATAGATCCGATGGAAAATAATCGTACAAATCTTCTCGACACAAGTTTTAACAAACTTGAGAAGATTGGCGGGCATCACTTCCAACATTTGGGTGAAGAAAAGTTCTTTTTCAAATGTTTGGATGAGTATTGGGCCAAACTATCTCAGAAGTTTGATGCACAGTACAAGACAGTGCATGGAGATTACAACTTGTGCTAGAGAGGACGAGGAGGTTCTCAAGGAGCATCTCAAGCAAGTTGAGACGAAGATCAAGTCCTTTTTGTGCCAGGGTTATGTTCAGATTAAGCATCTATGTATGTGTCAGTTTAGATTATGCGCGTAAGATCTGTTCAGATTATGCACTTGGGTTTTCTTAGATGATGCGCACAGGTTTATTCAGATCATGCGTTTGTGTGCGCATGGATTCTTCTCGGCTTGGTGCTTGGGTTTTGCTCCAACTATGAGCATGGCAGTGCATGGCGATCTCGGTGCATGGCTGCATATACGTATGGTGGAGTCTACGTATGACTGCATATGCACTATTTGTATATGCACATATGGTGCTGCATATCTTGGCGCATGGGTCTGCTCAGATGCAATGCATGGATCTGCTCGAATGAGGCGCATGGGATTGTCCGAATGATGCGTATGGATTGACACATAGGTTGTGCTCGAATATGCGCCTGGTTTAGACTGTATAAGTGCGAAGATTCTCTAGGAGTACAATAACCATAAATAAAGACAGTTTTATCTTGGTGGGGTTAGTTACGGTTGTGGCTTTGAAGATCATTTGAAAGAGAATTATAGATCCAATCCAAAAATTAAAATAACAAGGTAAAGCTAAATTGGTTGTTTTGATTACTTAACTTGGTTTCTATGTATACACAGTTGAGTCATTTAGCGTGGTAGCTGACTAGTGTGTGGACACTGGTACATCTGGCCATACGAGCTCTAGAAGGAGTTGTTTACCATAGATGAGCCTAATTTTGATAAAGGTGTCGATAGTGAACATATTGCTAGCAAAAGATCTGAAGATCAGACAGTGGTTCAGGAGCACCGGAATTTTAAGGACACTAGAGTACGAGTAGCATGTTCTAGAGATTTTCTAGGACCTGATCTCAGAAAGTCTGTTGTCCAATACAGACTTGAAGATGAACATTTGTACTAGCCAAATGGTGATTTTTTTGCGAAGAATATGCTTCAGATAGGTGTTCAGTACTGAAGGGATGTTCGAAATTCTGCTTATGTCAATGGAGTTTTCTTATTTAGTTGTGAAAGAATGGACTGAGATTTGTGCTATATAATAGCAATCTCAAGATGTCGAGTCAAGGCCTTATCTCCAGTATGTGCGGGTAAGGAGATAGAGGGATATGAAGTTGGTACACTCAGATATCTGTGACTTTTGTCAATTCTTTACAGAGGATGGAATGTTCGAGAAGTTTAAGGACTTCAGTGCTGAAGCTGAAAGTATAGCCGGTCGACAACTCTAGTGACTCAGAAGTGATTGAAATGGAGAGTATCATTTTCTTGGATTCACATCGCTCTACAATGAATATGGAAGCTATGAAACGATTGCTCTATAGTCTCATTATATAGTCAAGATTGATCAAGGCGGAGAGTATGATTTTCTTGGATTCGTATCGTTCTGCTGTGAACATAGAATTGGCTATAAAATGACTGCTCCATAGTATCTTTAATACAAAGGAGTTTCATATTGGAAGATCATGATGCTATCAGAGATGATAATATCTATACTGCGGAGCTTTCAATATGCTTATAGGGATAGATTTTGTGTATGACTATGTATATTTTTGAATAAAGTATCATTTGTATATCTGACAAAGATTCTCATTAACACTGGTTCAAGGTCAGACCTGACGTGAATATCATTCGAGTGTGGGGGTGTCTGGTGTACGTGAAAATTTTGAAAATCAAGATTTAAAAGCCAGGGACGAAGACCAAGAAGATCGTATTTCTAGATAAGCTCTTGAAAGCTATGGTCGGAGATCCTTTGATATTGTATCATTAAGTCTCGCGACGAGGAATTCTTTGAAGACAAGTTTACTAGGGACAAGAATATTTTTCTCCAGGATGTTCAAAGAACATTGTTGGTGCCGAAGAAGCAAGTACTTCTAAAGGAGTAGTCCAGACGGTGGTTATCGTTGATGAGACAACATTTGAACCAGTATTCACTAAGCAATTAGCAAAGCGAGTGAGAAGACTGAAAGACTTTGGAGATGACTTTATTACCTATCACATGTTGGATGATGAGGAAGTGAAGACCAGAGACACGATCTTCTGGGGAAGTGAGTCAATGGTAAGATTGACTCTATTGTACCCAATTAAAAGTGGGTATTAGTTAATCTGCCTGGAGGAGCTAAACCTACCGAATCTTTGAGAAGAAGAAGACGAAGGCCAAAGGAACTGATGATGAGTTTGAAAAGGCTGGTTGCCAGGAGGGTTTCCTCAAGAATAGAAGATTGGTAATGTTGACACATATGTTCTAATGGCTAAGATGTAAATTATCAAAATGATAATTGTCGTATCTGCTATTCATAAGTTGTTCTGTCATCAGATAGATGTTTAGGCAGTATTTTTGGATAGATAAATGACAGAAGAGATTCACATACAACAGCCAGATGGATTTTTTTATTCAGGGTCTTGAAGACAAAGTCTGCAAGTTAGTGAATTCTATATATGTACGATTTGAAGTAAGCTCCCAATATGTGGCTCGAGGAGTTTGACCAGGTTATTAGGTCAAAAGGCTATAGGGTCAGCGAGACTATTAAGTATGATTATACAAATTTCACTGATGATAGAGGGGTCATCATTTATCTCTACGTATAATGCCTCGCACCGCATATGCATTACATTGAGTCCATTGATACGATAAGATATGAGTTTGATTCGAGGAGGTGTGATTACAATTTGAAGAAGTGTCGATTGAGTTGGTCTTATGTGCAGATATCATTTGGAGTCCCATACAATGAGTCGAGACAAAGATGATTGGCCGAATCAGTGGATGAATGTGAAGGAGTACGAAGGAGCACGAAGTGCTCATAAGGTTAGCACGGGAAACATGATTATGCAATGAAGTTAAGTTGTCGGGCCGCATCTGCACGACGAAGCGATGAACGAATTAGCTTAAGGTGGGCAAGATTAGACCGTTCTCTCCTGCTCCTTCATGCCTAATAAATGAATCAAATCATGCTTGTGTATCTATTGAATTCCATATACGTCGTATGGATAATTGTTAATGTAATGTGGGTCGAACACTAAGAACAGAAAAATAAACAATTGAGGCGACGTACATCAACTGCATGGGTCATGGTAGGACATTGATAATAGAACGGCCGCGGTAGGACATTGATGGTAGAACATTGGAAGGCAATATCAAGATGTGCATCAAGTGTACGACTCAAAGAACATTGAATACTAGGCCTAAAACATTGAATGACGACGTGGAGCATGCATCTGTGCATAGAGACTATACGTATGGATTTCTTAAGCGAAGTAGAAAATTTGTGGCACAACACCAAGGAACTGTCAGATCATTAAAGGGTATGCTTCGCCCGCGAAGCATGCAGTTGTGGCACAATTGTCACGGAACTGCTATTATGTGAATGACTTGAGAATATTTTGATTTAGTAGATGTCGCGTATCAATACAGATGTGTTCAGGACCAAAGAGTCGTTGTTTGGGTCATTTTGGATCAATATGGATATGTTGGGGCATAGTGCCGAGGGAACTTAAAATAGAATGATGTTGATGCAAATTAATATGGTTTATGTGTTTGGACTTGAGAAGGTGCTTACGATTGTGATGACTTCTTAACTTTTGTGCTGTTGCATGGTCAATAGACTGGCATAACCTGTGCATGGGTTTTAGTATCCTTCGAATGAGTTATGCTGGGGTACCAGAATCGTTCGGCCTAGGACGGAATTGAGATTGGTAATTATGATACACTTTATTAGGATGGATTTTGACCTGCCACTGATATGATAAGCCAAAATTCTAGTAAGTTTGGGATCCTTCGAATAGAGGGCTAGCAACCCGTAAGGAAAGCGTTCATCGACTTACGTTGAGATACAGTCCATTATGGCTCGATATGCCATGACCTTTCATATAGATAGGACTAGTTGGTTGAGATTAAAATTGGGTGCAGGTGCAGATCCTACCACCCTTATGATTATGTTAAGGTAGTTGGTTGGTTATGTGAATTATTATCAATTTGTATGTTTGGCGATTGATGACAGAGATGTGCATAATCACGACATTAATGTACATTATATGGATAATAGTGTCTGTTATAGGGATGCGATACTGGACACATTTATGATTCAATTGTTATTTATAACACGCTTTACTGCTTTGAATCTTGCCTCAAAACTGATCTTAAGGCAATAATAAAAAGACCACCAAATAAGATACATGTTTCACTAAATTACTTAGTGTTGGTTTAGATGAGCGATCTCATCAGTATGCGAGAGGATTAGTACTGATCCACCACTAGATTGCTTGCAGGTTCAAGGAATGGTTTGTCCGTGGTGGAGCTTCGCTTGGACGCGCTGAGGCATGGAGTTCCTTAGCGTTTCGAGACGTGCGACAAACTTGGAGCTCGGTATACAACATGAAGATGGTTCGGTCGAGGGTTATTGGATGTGCTATAAAAAATATGATGTATGGAACGAAGAAATCCTTTGTGAGCTAGAGTGATCATGAGTGTTGTAAGCCTAGTGGGCATGTTCACTTCAGCTATTCAGAGCTTTTGTATTTAACTTCTTAATTAATAAAAGTAATTCTTTTGTATATTATGGTGTGTCGCCAATTTTTTCTGCTTCTTATATATTGAATTGAGACAACCATTTTGAGAATCTATAATCTTGAATTGCATGAGTGCAACTCCAGACTCGTGTGGCATCTCGCCCCAGTGAGGATGATTGATACGGGTCAAATCGAAGCAAAGATGAGCGATTTCTCGGATCGGGGCATGACAAAGTAGTATCAGGCCGGTTCTATCCTTTGGACCATGAATGAATCTCTTTGATCCATAATTGTTCCGTTATCGAAATCAGTTGGCCCTAAGTGGTTTTCGTAATCGTACGGCTCATGGATCTGCTCAATGCTACACTTGATGTTGTTCGACATCGCTTTTGAGCTTAAAAATAGGCTGCTTTGAAGTACTGTGAACGAGAATGCAAAGAAGAATTCCTGAACATGAATTTATGATCGTACTTTATTTTTTATTTGGGTTGTGATGGTGGAGGGTTGTTTCTTTACTCCGTTGACGATCTAACGGTGAGGGAGTACTGTCGGGCTCAACTTTACTGGATGAGGGGAGCAGCAAGGACTCTCTCTGGGATGCTCGGGACTTCTTGAGGAATTTAAGAATAAGGGGAATCAAGAGCTTTAAATGGAGGGGAACTCCTCCTATTTAGAGTTGATAGATAGGGTAGCACATGCGCTTATGAGTAGGCAGGCACGAGCTTCAGCTTGCCATATAGTGCCCCTAGATACGGGTTAGTTGCGGCCAGGTGCACTCTTTACTGGTGAGAAGACCATAGCTGACCGCCACGTAGTAGATATGCTGTTAGAAAGAATCTTAAAATGCTCCAAACTCGTTCCTTGGCGTGACTGGCCATTTAGACACGTGGCACGTGTCGAAGTCACACACGCGCCTAGGAGTCACTATCCTAGGTGGCACGTGGTACATAGGTGGGGGGTAGAAGCATACGCGCCTAGGAAGGCTTAGGGAGACATATGCCTATTTACATTGTTTCCGGGGGAATGAACCTTGACTTCCGTGTTCGTCGCTTTGCATGAGAATCAAAGCATCGTATGATAGTCTCGAGAGGGCCATGCTCATTAAATACAATCTCGAAAAGAGCAACTGATAAATATAGGTGGGGGCGTGATGGATCAGGTGTGCCTAAAGTGATGAGGCTCGAGGAGAGAGGGCGCGCCTAACTGCGTGATCGGGGCGAATGAATGATGGCTCTTCGACTGTTGTATCCTAACCGCCTTTAGTATTGAAACATAATGTCTAGAAGTTTTTGACGCCTTCAATGAAGTCTTGGGAATAAAAGTAATCCTAAGGATGCAAAGGCTAGGCACGCCTGTGGAGTTGTGGCATGATTGGGGGAGGGGGTGCGCGCCCATAAGGGGGCATGATTGGCCCAGAGGATAGAGATCGATATGTCTCTTTCTGATGCCATGCTGCTCAGATTAGGCGTATATAGCTCCTTGCTAGGCTTGATATAAGAATAAGGCACGTGGCATACTTCGATCATTTGGGGGGTACGACCCATGCGCCTACTAAACCCCCGTCAAAGTTTTCTAATTTTTTGAGTGAAGTTAGAAACACTTTGAACAGCAGTGGGGGGGCGCACCTCTAGATGATGCTAGCATAATCTTCTTTTGGATAGGAACGGTTAGTTCAGTTCTATCTTGAATACATAACCATTCGTTTTCCTCTCTAATCAATGCACACATCGTTTGAAGCCTATAAATAGGCATTGAGATGGCACCCTCTAAGCGTTTAGATTCATTGATTTAATGTCAAGTTCATTGTGCTGATCCTATAAATAGGGTTCTTGGAAAGAATTGTTCATTTGTTTCTTCTTCTTTCCTCTCTTCATGATCTACGTGAAGGCTTCCCTGACTCTTTTCTTCCTTGAAGAAGAGGACGAACTCAAGGCAAAGCCGCTCGTCGCCTCCGTCGGCACGCTATTCAAAGTTCTTACCATGGCATCGTTCAACGTGGACATAATACACTTTTTTGTCGATGGTAAGTGATCTTCTATGGGGGGAGGGAAGAAAAAAATTTGCTTGTCTCTGAAGCCATGAATATTATCAAGTTTGGGGCGGGGCGTTCATCACTGCGATACATGCCTTAACATCTGTCATGCGTCATGATACGCATAGACTTCATTTCTTGGGAAACTTAGATTCTCACGAATACTGTCATGTTGGAGCCTTCGTCATTTGTGGTGCGCGCTTCAACCTCTGTCACGTGTCGTATCGTGCGTAAGCGCTATCAAGGCATTTATCATGCGAAATGTTGGCACCAAGTTTTTGGCTTGTACTAAAACACGTATGCGCCACTGTGCTGTACGATGAGGCTTCTGTTATGCGCTTATGTATTTTTTTGATAGGTGCGCTCTTGTGTTGTTCGCTTACTGTCGAGCGTACGGGGCAAGTTTTCAGCATGTAACTTTTTCCTTCTAAGTCTTTTGAAAAAGGCTCTTTTGTCTTTTGTGCAGATTATATCTTGACTAGCGCTCACTTAAATAGAGCATGAAAGGACATCATAAGCCAGTTGATTCGAAGAGACAACAGTTCTGATACAAAATTTTATTACGAGATCAAGCAAGGTGATCTCCATTCATATAGCATGCTAGCTGTCTTTACTCCCGAGACGAGATGTATTGTCCTCCGATATAGTGCTGAATCTATAGGGTTAGGACTGGTTGTCCAGATTGGCACCCTGTCTTCCAATAACTTCTCCGCATGGACGACGCGACCACTCTGTGCATTCGAGACGGCCTTCTTGCTTGTTTTAAAAAATTAATACAGGCCCAGTGCTGGAGAATTTTTGACATAACTACCCTCTGCCATGGAGCATTTGTCACATCACCGTCCTCTACAGTGGGGGGACTTTGTCAAATCATTGCCCTTTGTAGTGAGGGAACAGTTAGCCAATAGTAGATTTCCATCATATGTAATCATGAATATCAATGCAAAATCTAATCATGTAGTAGATTTCCATTATATGTAATCATGAATATCAATGAAAAATCTATTTCTTTTTGCTGGCTTTATGTGAATTTCTTGTGATTGCAGAATTTTGTAGACTCGTCTTTCTTTTGATGCATTTTATTTTAAAGGGTGAAAAAGATGTTTGTTCAGAAGCGATATGAATATGACAAACATGAGATACTAGATAGTTAACTTACTCAGAGGTTAGGAGAACATGGTAAGGAACATGAGAACAATTCAAAGGTAGTATGGACATGTTTGTTCGATGGGCTTATCATGAATGTACCTAGAACTAGGTGTGGACGATAAGTGACGGTCTTTGTCAACAGAGATGATATGGACATGTTAAAAAAGATCGATATGTAAGAATGTACACTTAGAGGTAATATGGACATGGCAGACATGCAGACCAAGATGTGATAAGAACCAAATGTAGGAATGGAAGATAAACTGGACATTCATACATAGTATTTCTTGAGAAACTTGTCGTTAATAGGCATCATGAGAAAATCTCTGTTAGATTTTGCTAGCCGATACGCGCCATTGAAATAGACCACTTCAACAACAAACGGTCCCTCCTATTTAGGTTAGAACTTACCAGCAGTCTTGTGAGTCATGATCATTGGCCTTCTAACTGATAAGACCAGATTGTCGACCCAAAACGACCTTTCTTTGACCTTTTTGTTGAAGGCTCTCGAGATTCGTGCCTGGTGTAGCTCAATGCGCTATTGAGCTTGAAGGCGTTTTTCGTCGAGTGCTTCCAATTCTTGTAGTCACGAGCGATGATTATCTTCTGTAGTCATATGAATGTTAAGAGATACCCGTAGAGAGGGAATTTGGAGTTCCAAAGGGAGCATGGCTTCGCTTTCGTATACCAACGAGAATAGCGTACTACCGATAGGTGTGTGAACCGTGGTTCGGTAGGCCCAGAGACATTCCTCGAGCTTCTCATTCCACTCGCACTTATTAGAAGACATGACTTTTTTGAGGAGTTTGATAATGGTTTTATTGAAAGCCTCAGCCAACCTATTAACTGCGGGGTTATAGGCTATCGACGCTATGCTTTGGATTCGGTGCTGGTCACAGAATCGACGAAAGGAGTCGCTATCGAATTGCGGGCCATTGTCATGGATGATCCTCCGAGGTAACCCAAATAGGTAAATGATATGATGCTTGAAAAATTTGATCTTGTTGTACTTCCACGAGTGGTATAGCTTCCGACCACTTGAAGAAATAGTCGGTTATAGCCAAAATAAAGCGATGACCTTTTGATGAGGGAGGGGCAACAATGTCGATCATGTCCATTCCCCATGCTTCGAACGACCAAGATGCTACCATTGGGTGCAAGAACTCCGAGGGTTGGTGAATGAAGTCAGTATGGATCTGACACATCCAACTTTACTTAGCATATGCCAGGGAGTCGACTATCATTATAGGCCAATAGTAACCCATGCGCCTGAGTCGATCTTGGAGTTTAGGCCTTGGTTGATGAGCTTCGCAAGTGCCGTCATGAGCCTCGCACAGTGCGTCTTTAGCTTCCCACCTTGATACACATCGGGGTAGGAGTCCGTCGAAGGAATGGTGGTATAACATCTTAGTTTGAGTATCACAGTAAAACTGACACAACAAGAAAAATACCATTTTATTACGGGTAAAAACCGTCATATATGATAATTTATGACGATTTTTTTGAAGCAGACAACTGTCATGAACACGGGTGTTATAAAAGTTTAGAAAAACCGTTATATAAGAATTACATTTATGTGACACTTTTTTTTTATTAAAAACGACATAATTAAGTCAATTATATATAACACTAAATTTGAAAATGACATTAATATTATCATTATATATAACATATCTATCATAAAGCATTATGAATAGGTTATATATACATAACACTTACTAAAATGATCTGGTTCTGAAACTATTCAGAAAGCGTTCATGAAATGTTATAAAAAGAACTTATACATAACACTTTCTAACGTTTTGTTCTTGTCATTCACACACATATATATCACCTGTCAATGATCATAATTCAATGCGTTATCAAAAGCATATTAATTTCCTGAGACAACAGAAATATGAAATAATTTAACTAACATTTGAAATATTTTATTAAAATATCCAAATATCACATCATCTTAATTACATTTCAAAATATATCAACCTTTTTCCAAATATATAACCAAAATTGATGACTACTAGATGGGGTGCCGTAGGTTTCATTTGCATCTTCAAGTCCGCTGCTAGAAATTGTACCTCTGGCCTCGAAGGAGGGACGACACGGAGGAACTATTCAGTCTTTGCACGTCTTGGGGATTCTCTGCCCTTCAAATACAATTCATGAGAGGTCCTCCAATACAACTTATGATGAACAAACTGCTGCAACTGCAAAATGGAGTCCTTGGCAAGGGCGGTAAGCTTCTAGGCAGTGTTCTGCTCTTAATCTGACTGTGATGGAGACGAATGCTGGAAGCGACAATGAATGTTCTTTCTGTTCGGATTCTACATTCCAGACCTTAGAATTATTGATTTTCCTCCTCTTTGCATGGTGTGAATTATCTAAACAAGTAATCGCAAAAATAAGCTTCTCACATAACGATAGAAAGCAATTGGTCAAATACTAAAACATATAGCTCAGTTACAAAAATCAATTTCAAAGAACAAATTTGTCTAGCACTAGATATGAATTACAATTAGAACTAACCTAAAATCGGTAACATCTTTGGTTCAGTCTGCGGCTCGCAAGATCTATGATTAAGCTCTCCGTTCATCAAAACGACACTTTTCTGCTGCATAATTCAGTTGCACACAAAAATTAAATGACATTCGTATATGAAAAGTCTTCATGTTTATAGCATAAAGTATCAACCACCTACCACACTGTCCGGTCCCCTTAAGAATTTTCTCTTTTCCTGGCTCCAGTGGTTCCTAAAAACCTTGCACATCTTCAATTTAAAGACCCATCACCTAGAAACATTTTGAAACAGAGATGAATAAGCAAATGAATGTCAGTCGAATGATGTCAAATGTAAAGTTTAAAGACAAAGTGTTCTGTCAAAAAACTATTATGGAAATTAGGATTTAAAAGAAAGACATATATGTAATTAGCTGAAAATATTTGACCTAGTATCGTTATGTTTCAGCAAAACCTGTAAAGCAAAAGCTAAAATTGGCAATTGAGTCCACATAAGTAAATGTTCCATTCCTCCATCTCATATTACTTAAAGTAAAAGCTTAAGTGTTGCTCATGAAAACCACTGAAGAAATTTATGTTTGCAACATTAGTAATATCTTTAGTTATTCCATATTACCTTTTAGCATAGCCTAATCCTATGTCCAAAGTAAAAACTCCACTCGGGCAAGGTTTCTGATAATATGAAACTGAAATTTATATTAACAGGCAACTCAGTTTGTCATTTGCTGTGATAATATTTCAGTTTCTGATAATATGAAACTGAAATACATATTGACAAAGATCATTTCAAAAGATTACATACGACTGGTTTAAGCAAGTCTTCTATGATTTGTTGTGCTCGTCTCAGCCTTGCATTGAAAATATTAAGAGGCAACTCAGCCTGAACCAAGATGTGCAGTGGATCATTCAAGTGCTCATAGTCGTTGTGGATCACGTAGAGCCATCTAGACAGGGCTTAGACCCATCTTTTGGAATAGTGCTATATATCCCCAAGCCAGATAGAATGTAGATTAATTACATCCATATACCTTAGGTGAGATCTCAAAATATGCATCGGGTTTCTATTTATGCAATAGTCTTCTATTGGTAGTCATACCCGCCTTGATCATTTATTTTGCACAATATTGACAATTTTGATAGCTCTTCATCCGAAAAAGTGTCATGTGGCATCTGTGGATGGAAAAAAAAACCACAAGACATAATATCCATTGCACTCCTACAGATTAAAAATCTCATGAATGCATTTGTAAGAACCCTTGTTTTAAATAAAAATATTATAGTAGATTTGAGGAACTTGTACACAAAAATATCTTGTTTTAAATAAAGGAGAGATGAGACCAAACTTTAAAAAAGGAAAAAATCCATCTGTGTGCGTAATGTGTACAATGCCTATTTTTGGAACAGCAGCAATGACAGCACAGTCTCAAGAGCATCTGTATTTTATATCCATCAAATTAAATACATTAAATGATTTAGACACGTTACGCCATGGATGCGATACAACTTTTCAGAGTTTTAGCTGCATCCTGATGTGGACACACACAAAAAAGAAGAAAAAATACTGTCTTTTTTTTATTGGCACAAGGCACCACAAATCGAGTACGCCTGAGAGATCCTGCGCTGAGGATCCCCGAGTACAAAAAAAAATTCTGGGGAATGGGACGATGGAGATCGAGCGGCAGTTGCTCCTTTACTCCGTTAGACACTCCGATTACAAAAGTGGGAGAAAACCTAAGAAAATTGCTAACTCTCGGCTCACTGGCAAGAAGTACAGCAGTTTGGCTCTTGAAAATGCTCTCCGTTCTGTGTTTTGAAGAGGGATGAGGCCCCCCTTTTATAGTCGTTGTTGAGCTGGGATGATGTTATGCACCCACATGAGGAAACACGCTGGTTTTTATGTGGGCGCATAGTCCTGCTTTGGGCGCATAGGATTTAGGCACATACAGGCTACGAGATCGTGGGTTGGTCGTGGTGTTAACGTGGCCGCATGCTTCAGTGTACGACTGCTCGTGGAGACTGACGTGGCCATGTGCTTCGGTACACGTTTTGATCATGGCTTTGACTGAGTTAGGCTTGGGCGCATAGTCATGTCTCAGGCTATGCACCCTCATTTTAGAGAAGCTAGTCTTGGGCGCATAAAACTTCACTAGCTGGGCGCATGAAGCTTTACTGGCTGGGCGCATGGAGTTCCACTGACTGGGCGCATGGAGTTCTACTGACTGGGCGCATAGAGCTTCACTGACTGGGCACATGGAGCTTCACTTGCTTGGGCGCATGGAGCTTCACTGGCTTGGGGGCATGGGGCTTCATTTGCTGAATTTTTTTCATACTTCTACTAGACCCCCTTCAAAGTTTTCGATACTTGAAAAAGTTCAAAATACTTTAAAAGAAGCATGGATCGTCCTCCCGTGATGCAATGGGTGCATAGTATTTGGCCAGCCTGTCAGTGAGATACGATTGTTGAGATATTCCTTGAAATTCGAACTGTCAGATTCATCGGAGTGGAATTTAATGCGGTCCATCCTTCATTACGTCGTCCACGTCAGCAAGTGACAGTCGTATAGTGTGCAGGAAGCTGATTCTTTATGTGGGCGCATAGGCCGTTGTGGGCGCATATAATGCAATGGACGCATGGGCGCATAAAGCCAGTGGGCGCATAGGAAGTGGTCCGTGCATATAAATAGGCTCTGAAGGAGAGAGAAAGCTCCTTATTCCTTTCTCTTTAAATTTTTCTGAAAACTCTTCATCTTCTTTCTTTGAGAACCATGTCTCCCAAGGTCGCCAAGAGATCCGCGAAGGGCAAGGGGCTGTGCCGAGTGGCTCTCCTCCTGCGGCAGCGTCCTCGGCTGTCCAGGACCCGATACTGGGTGAGGTCATGCTTCAAAAACAAAGTCTCGAGCATTAATTTGCGATGCTCTGACTTTTCTTCTGCCTGGGTGCTTGCGCCTAAGGCAATATGCTTCTGTGAGCATCATTATGCGCCTACAGAAGTCATGCACCAACACTGTGGTGTGCTATGCGCCCACATGTTTCCATGTTATGCGCCCTCAAGCTGTGGCATGTTATGCGCCCACGTATTGTTCGTATGTTATGCGCCCACATGTTTTGGGCGCATATCTCTTTGGGCGCATAGCCTTTTGGGCGCATAAAAGCCTTTCAGAACTTAGTTTTTCCTTCGGACTTTTGAGTCTGACTTTCTTTCTGTCCTTGGTTCTTACAACATCCATGCCGAAGGCTGAGACCGTTGTGAAGGAGGAGATGCTGCATTCTTTCATCAAACAAGAGTCACCGTTCGTTAAGGAGGAGGTGATTCCAAAAATTGAGGTAAAAGAAGAATTGGCGCTGATCGGGGAAGAAATTACTCCCAAGATTGAAGCTGCTGTAAAGGAGGAACCCAAGTCTGAGGGTAGTAGCACTGGGAGTTCTGGCCTACCTGTCCCGGCTGAGGACCTTAATCAAATATATCCTTCATATACGAAATGGTTGAGGGAATGGTATATGCCTCGACACAGCTAGGATCCGTGGGTTCCCATAAATGTTTGTATTTTGTCTTAGTATTTCTGTCCGTCTTTAGCTTTATGTCTCACTTCTTTTGGACATCAAATATAATCCTCTATTTCTTGCCCAGATGAAGAGATGAAGAACCTTTTGTTTTGCTCATCAGATGTGGTCCTGTGAATGTAACTGATTTTGAATAAACAGAATACACTCGCTCCATTCTTTGTTTGTGGTATCTGTAGTGTTTGTATTAGAGAGCCAAATACAGCATTTGTGTAAAGGGTATCCCACTGGGGGGCCCCTCTCTCTTTTTTTTGTTTGGACCTATTGCCCCTTTGTGTATCCGAAAATGCAAGCAAATAGATTGGAATGATACTTTCATGGACCTATTACCCTTTGGCACACCTGGTGGTGCGGGTAATAGATTTGAAACAAAACCCAACAGAGGTAACATGGTTTTGGTAGGTTTTGTGATCTTGACACCATGACTTTCATCCCGGGTTGGGTACAGGCGTCAAGTCGGAAGACTATCGGTATCAGAGGTAATGTGGACGTGACACATGATAATCAGGAGTAGTTTCTGGTGGAATGGATTTTCTTGTTTTAGCTTCTTGTCAAGTATCCCTTTATGAAGCGGAGAAAACTCTCCAAGCCTCCTCTCCGATGACCTCCACCGAAGATGAGGAGACGGCCCAGGAAGTTGTCAAAGCTTTCTACTCTGTACTGAAAGTGAAGCTTATCACGACCCAGAACCAGAATACTGGAGAGCGGGGGCAGACATAGCCAGCTACGTATATTGAAGTGCAACCCACCTCGCTATACGGTCACGGCTGTCAAGATACATGAGGGTTTAACTACAAGCCAACAGTCTCTTACGGTCATGAACAAGCCTAGTGTCTCAATCACAAGTAAGTAAGTAAATGTTACAAGATGTAAGATCACCAAATATACAATAGTAAGGCGTCCCAAACATTACATATTCAGCTGATCATGAAGCTAGTCATTACAAAATGTGAGGACTAGCAAGAGTTTAGTCATACATGATCAACCCTAGGATCTGTTAATCATGTTACAGCCCGTAGGCAGACAGTAAGTAAATGCAATCGAGCTAAACAGGTGCTCGTCGCTAAACGCCTCAAAAAAATATTTTTACAATAAAGTGGGAGATCAAAAATAAACCCACTCGTTGCCCTGGTTACGCCTGGTGGTCACCATTGGGCTGGAAAGTCGGTAGATCCTCTGGAGCTGCTCCGAAATCTGGCCATACAAAACTAGTTGGGTTAGATCCTAGAAAGAGCAAGTGCCACAAAGGAAGCTTCACTTAGGATCTAAAACCAGCAATTAGCACAGAGTAATAATAAGTAGTAAGAACTGGAAAATAAGGAAAATATATCAGGATGATATACGGCGAGATAACCATGGGACTATTCAGATATCCAGATTACAACCCGTAAACCAAACAAGGACCGGGGTTGTAACCCTTTATCTGAACGAAACTTGGTTTTCCACTATTTATCGGCGATATAATATAAGTAATCAGGATATGTAACAATATTGTACAGGATCAAGACAAGACTGGACTGATTATTCCCCATTCAACAATCACGGCCAAGCAATTAGTACGACTTGATACTTTAACTAACTAGGGTTATCACAGGCCTAGTTACTAGCAAGATGCAGCGAGATTGTTCCACAGCCACAAGCCCTGCAGACCATCCAGGTTACCCAGGTCAAAAATTAAGGGTTGGATTCAGGTGGGTACATCGTCCAAGGAACGCATGTACCCTTAAGTTGCTTGAAGGGTGCAACACATGACAGTGTGTTGGAAATGTGCCCTACTCGACGGCAGGCTACAGATCCCAGGCGAGTCCAGGTAATGGGATTGCCTGTAGCTGGGAAATCTCTTCATGACTACTGTGTTATTCTAGTTATTAGCCTTAGTCCATTTCAGTAGGTACTCCTGACCGTGGTACTCAGGAGTCCCATCCTAAATATGATGCAAGACAAGACTGGTTCATTTGTACAAGCACAATTGCCCACGGTGTCCATGTCATTCATACTTGTCATGTCATGTCATGTTAGCCGTCGCAACAGCAATTTGAGATATATCATGTCAGGTTACTTGTCAGGAGTGCGCCACGGCAGGCCACTATCATGTCATGGTACAAGTGCAGGATAACACAGTATAAGCATTCCATCAAGAGACCCAAGTTATACTGAGAGTCACAAGACATGAGTTAGCAATAATAATAAAATAATAATAGTAAATAAATAACAAGGGTAAGGCACAGGAAGGAGCCATACGGCTCAGAGGAATGAGTCCATGCGGCTAGATTGAAGCGGTTCATGCGGCCCAAAATCGGGTCTTATGTGGCTCGGAATCGGAAGCCCATGCGGCTCGCAGAGAAAGAGGCTTATGCGGCTGGTGGGGAGCAACGCTTATGCGGCTGTAGGAGCTTATGCGGCTAGAGGATGAGTGGGCCATATGCGGTTGCGGAAGGGCCGAGTCCCATGCGGCCAGGAAAAGAGGTCCATGCGGCTCAATCAGTCAAGGCACATGCGGCTGAATAAAAATAATTCCATCCGACTAAATGGGAAAGGCTCATGCGGCTGCGAATCATGAAGTCCTATGCGGCTGGAAATTACCCAGGCTTATGCGGCTAGCAGGGACAGTGCCATGCGGCTGGAAATATACTGGGTTCTATGCGGCTCGGGTTCACAAGGCGCATGCGGCCAAGAATTCGTCCCAGTCATGTGTCCGAGGTCTGAATTCCATGCAGCCGAAGTGGCATGCGGCAGGGAGTCAATATTCATGCGGCTAGAAGAGCTCAGGGTCTCATGCGGCTGGTGAAGAACACTTGTCGCATGAAATGCGATCAAGTGCTGTTCTTCTTCTCCAATTTCCGAGAAGAAGAACACCATGAAGCCTTGCTTCCAAGCTCCATAAATCCTTTATCCAGAGTCCAAATCTGAACTTCCATAGGTCAAATTGGGGCAGAATAAAATTTTCTACAACATGGAACCATCAGAACTTAATAATAACAAGATTAAAAAGATCAAAATCCAAGAAATCTAAAAATATAATAAACTTAGATCTACAAGAATTTAGCCATAGAAATTAAAAATGTCAAGCACTAAAGAGTCTTAGAATGTTGCAAGGAAGAAAATGGAACAATAAATCTTGAGTTTCTCCATGAAGCAAGATGCACTTGCCTAAGCTCTCACTTTCTCTCTCTGGTAGGTAAAGAAGTAAATGGTGGGGAAGAAGAAGAGTAATGAGGAGAGAGAAAGGAGAATGGGTGAATAAATGGTAGTGGTGGTGGTAGGTAGGGGGGTTGGTTCACAATTGAACCAAACCGAACCAATTCAAGCCAAACCAAACCAAGTTGAACCATGGCTAAATAAATGAAAATACCCAATAAACCAAGCAAGGAGACATGCAATATGAGTCAAAATACGTATACGTATACCAAGATACGTAATACGAAGAACAGGCATTACAACTCTATCCATCTTAAAAGAATTTCGTCCACAGAATTTAATTAAGAGGCTAGAGGGACAAGAGCAAGCTATACTAATCACAAAAAAGTTATAACTAGGCAATCAATCATTCATTCAAGCAAGGAACTAAGGGTGTAAGGCATAAGAAGGACATTATACCTTACGAGTCGAACAGGTCGGGATATTGCGATAGGATATCATCCTCACGCTCCCACGTTGACTCATCCAAAGAGTGATGACCCCAAGCAACTCAGACCAACTTGATAGTCTTGTTCTTGAGCATCTTCTCTCTCCGATCCAATATAGACACGGGCCTCTCCTCATACGAAAGGTTGGTACCAACAACCAATTCCGAATGATCCAGGATGCGGCTCGGGTCCGGGATATACCGTCATAATTGGGATACATGGAATATGTTATGCACCTCGCTTAGCGACGGTGGGAGAGCGAGATGATAGGATACATCACCTACTCACTCCAGAATATCGAACGGCCCTACATACCTAGGACTAAGTTTTCCCCGTACGCCGAAACGAATGACGCCACGGTTAGACAAAATCCTCAGGAACACACGGTCGCCGACAGAAAACTCAAGAGAGCGCCGATGAGAATCGACCCAATGATGCTGGCGATCTTGGGCAACTCGAAGATGATCTCTGACTCTTCCGACCACTTCAACGGTCTGAGCAATCATTTCCGGACCAAGCATCTGCCTCTCTCCAACATCGTCGCAGGCTAGTGGGGATCTGCACTTCCTGTCGTACAGTGCCTCAAACGGGGCCATCTGGATACTAGCTTGGAAACTATTATTGTACGAGAACTCCACCAGGTGCAGGTGATCTTCCTACGAACCACCGAAGTCGAGCGTACAAGATCTCAATATATCTTTGAGAGTCTGGATCTTGCATTCTGACTGGCCATCTGACTGCGGGTGATAAGCTGAGCTGAACTGGAGGTGAGTTCCCAAACTCTCTTGTAAGCTGCGCCAAAAGTACGACGTAAATCTGGAATCTCGGTCCGAAGTGATATTGACGGGTACACCGTGTAATCTGACGATATGTGTGAGATATATCTCTGCTAGCTGAGCCGTCGACTGACCAACTCTGAACGGAAGGAAGTGAGTCACCTTCGTGAGCCGGTCAACTATAACCCAAATAGCATCTCGACCAGCTGGAGATCTAGGCAATCCAGTCACGAAATCCATGGTCACATGCTCCCACTTCCATTCTGGAATTGGTAAGGACTGAAAAAGTCCTGCTGGCCTCTGATGTTCAGCTTTAACCTGTTGGCAGACCAAACACCGAGAGGCAAACTGGTTATCTTCCTCTTTATGCCATTCCACCAAAAGTGCTGACGAATATCACGGTACATCTTCGTACTACCGGGATGAATGGAATACTGAGAACTGTGGGCGTCTGCTATGATCTCCTGTCTGATATCTCCACTCGGTACACAAAGACGCTTACCATGTCGAAGTGTACCATCTTCATGGATATATAACTCTGGTCTTCGTCCTTCCTCACGCTGTGCTCTAAGTTGCTAAAGCTTGGAATCTGCTGACTGTGCCATCCTAATCCTCTCGACTATAGTGGACTGAACCTGCATACTGGCCATCAATGCCACACTGGAAGGGAGGACAACTTCTATACCCATCTTCTGAAGGTCTGTGAACAGCTCTGGTTGTGCTGTTAGGAAATAAACTCCGGCTTTCCTACTCAATGCATCTGCAACAAAGTTGGCCTTCCCAGGATGATACTGTAAGTTAACATCATAATCTACAAGTAGCTCCAGCCACCTCCTCTGACGATTGTTAAGATCCTTCTGGGTGAAAACATACTTCAGGCTCTTGTGGTCGGTGAAAATCTCTACCCTATCTCCATACAAGTAGTGCCTCCACAATTTAAGTGCAAACACTACTGCTGCCAGCTCCAAGTCATGGATTGGGTAATTTCTCTCATGATCACGAAGTTATCTTGACACATAAGCTATTACCTTCCCATGCTGCATCAGAACACATCCCAAACCTCTGTCTGAAGCATCACAACATACTGAGAATCCCTCGGTTCCATCTGGAAGCGTGAGAATAGGTACCGTCATCATGCCTCGCTTCAACTTCTTAAAAGAATCCTGACATTCTGCTGTCCAAGCAAACGGCACATCCTTGCGGGACAACTGGGTCAATGGCGCTGAGATTCGAGCAAAGTTCGAAACAAATCGCCGGTAGTAACCGGCCAAACCAAGAAAACTGTGAACTTCTGCAACTGTGCTGGACACTGGCCATGACTCAATGGCCATGATCTTCTGGGGATCCACTTTTACTCCTCCTCTGGTGATGATATGGCCCAAGTACGAAATACGATCGAGCCAGAACTCGTATTTACTGAACTTGGCATATAACTGATGCTCTCTGAAAATCTGAAGAACCACTCGGAGATGTTGCTCATGATCTGCTACACTCTTGCTGTAGACCAGGATGTCATCTAGGAACACAATCATGAACTGATCTAAGTAGGGCATAAAGATACGATTCATGAGGTCCATGAATACAGCCGGCGTATTGGTTGCTCCAAATGGCATAACAAGGAACTTCCAATGCCCATATCTCGATCTAAAAGCTGTCTTCGGGATGTCCTGCTCTCTGACTCTGATCTGATGATATCCTGAGCGCAAGTCGATCTTCGAGAATACTGCTGCCCCCTTGAGTTGATCAAACAAGTCATATATCCTCGGGAGAGGGTATCTGTTCTTGATTGTCACTGAGTTCAAGGTACGATAATCTACACATAATCTGGACATACTATCATTCTTTTTCACAAGGAGCATTGGGGCTCCCCAAGGCGATCCACTAGCACGAATGAATCCCTTGGTCCTGAGTTCTTCAATCATCTTGTACAATATCTCCAACTCTGATGGTGCCATCCTGTAGACTCTCTCTGACACTGGTGCTATCCCGGGAATCAAGTCAATGGTGAACTGGATCTCCCGTTCTGGCGGCATCCCTGGAAGCTCTTCTGGGAAAATATCTGGAAATTCTTCAACTATTCGAGGTAACTGCACTGCTGCTACTGCCATCCGCAATACTGGAGGAGAAGGTTCAACTTCGCCTCAAAAAAAGAAAAAACTTTGGCTCACCTGGAATGCTAAAAATAATCCTGCCAATATGGCAGTCTATTCTATCATACTGGTTCCTCAACCAATCCATCCCGAAGACCACATCATAATCGGCCATCGGGAACTCTATCAATCTAGCAGGGAATTCTCTACCGCTAACTATGATCCGACACGAGGAAACCACTATATCTACTCCCACAAGTCCGTTACCAGTAAGTATATTGAGTCTTACTGATAATGACTTGGGCTCCAATCCTACCCGTGTCGCAAATCGTGCAGACATGAATGAATACGATACACCAGAATCAAATAAAGCTGAAGCTGGAAAGGAGTTAACTAGAATAGTACCTGCCACTACCTCTTCTGGTGCCAATCCTTCCTCTACAGTCATCACCATAGCCTGACCATACCCTCGGGGTGCTGGTCCCCTCTGCTGAAATCCTCGCTGCCTGCTCTGGATCTGGGCTTGGGCTTGTGCATACTGCTAGGGGTGTTATTGCTAGAATGCTTGGGACTGAGACGGCAAGGGCCTCTGAGGCTGATACTGCTACTGTTGGACTGGTGTTGGTCCTCTCACCGAAGAACTAGAAAGGTTGGACGATGATGTACTACCCCTATTCGGGCAGGATCCAACCTTATGATCTGCTGCTCCACAAGCTAGGCACAATTCCTGTGCCCTGCGATATTCTGCTATCACATGTCCTGGCTTTCCGCAATGAGAACATTCCGCTGCGGAAGACTGCTTCTGCTTCTGCTGAGGGTATGTCGGGGTTGAATGCTGAACCGACGTCACTGAGGTCGCCCGCCTCGGAGCTCCAATGGTCAAAGCCCGAACTGTCAGGACTGGTGCTGATGACTGATTCATCTGGCCGTGAGATCTCTTCCGACCTTCGGCCCTATCCACGATCCTCTGGGAGGTATACTCATGCCTCCTAGCTGCTCTCAAGACCGTAACAAAAGTCTGATGCTCAAACTGCTCAACTGCCAATAAAATCTCCAGGTAAAGTCCCTGCTGGAATCGCTGGGCTCTATCAAAATCGGTCGCCACCAAGGTGGGAGCAAACCGACTAAGTCTTGAAAACTCGGCCGCATATCCGTCGACCATCCTGCCCATATGCTTCAGATTGGTAAACCTCGTCTGTAGATCATATCGAGCTACAGCATCGAAGTACTTGATCTGGAATCTCTCTCTGAATACTGCCCAAGCAATGGGTACCGCTAATCCAACGGCCTGTACCGCCTACCAGCTGTGGGTAAGATCCAACAACTACAGGCGCACCACGGCCACCTTCTCGGCTTCTGGGGTCCTGGCTGCTTCTAGAATCACCTTTGTGTCCTGAAGCCAAGCATCTGCGGCGATCGCATCTTCGCTACCATCAAAAAATGGAGGGTTCAAGCGCTTGAAGCTGTTGGCCGTGCTGTTACCCTGATGACCTCCTCTGGTCAGAGCATCTGTTACTGCCTGGTGCAAGGCATCTTCGTGACGATCTTGGGAAGCTATTAATGACCTAATGAGACCCACCAATGTGCCATCATCAGGCTCTGTAGGCTGAACTGGCTGGACCGGTGGTTCTCCTCTAATAGGCATGACTCTGGAGGCTACTTTCGAATGCTGGGCTTGATCTCCAGGTTGCTGCTGGTCCACGGACGGTGCTCTGCCTCGCTGATCGGCAGGTCCAGGTACTATGTCGCTGAAGAAGACGACATAGGGAACAACAAGGAAGGGCCAAGACAGATCAACGACACAAACATGTGATCAAGACAAGAATTTCAGGGATTCAGAGGATACGAACAAAGATCAATGACGAGTACTGATTGAGACATCTATTCGGTAAACCCTCATATATCTTGAATTACAAGACCTGCATGGGCCACTACTTCAACCATGTCACGTCCCAGAACCAGAATACTAGAGAGCGGGGGCAGACATAGCTAGCTACGTATATTGAAGTGTAACCCATCTCGCTATACGGTCACGGCTGTCTAGATACATGAGGGTTTAACTACAAGCCAATAGTCTCTTAGGGTCATGAACAAGCCTAGTGTCTCAATCACAAGTAAGTAAGTAAATGTAACAAGATGTAAGATCACCAAATATACAATAGTAAGGCATCCCAAACATTACATATTCAGCTGATCATGAAACTAGTCATTACAAAATATGAGGACTAGCAAGATTTTAGTCATACATGATCAACCCTAGGATCTGTTAATCATGTTACAGCCCGTAGACAGACAGTAAGTAAATATAATCGAGCTAAACAGGTGCTCGTCGGCTAAACGCCTTAAAAGAATATTTTTATAATAACGTGGGAGATCAAAAATAAACCCACTCGTTGCCCTGGTTACGCCTGGTGGTCACTATTGTGCTGGAAAGTCGGTAGATCCTCTGGAGCTGCTCCGAAATCTGGCCATACAAAACCAGCTGGGTCAGATCCTAGAAAGATCAAGTGCCACAAAGGAAGCTTCACTTAGGAACTAAAACCAGCAATTAGCATAGAGTAATAATAAGTAGTAAGAACTAGAAAATAAGGAAAACATATCAGGATGATATACAGCAAGATAACCATAGGACTATTCAGATAACCAGGTTACAACCCGTAAACCAAACAAAGACCGGGGTTGTAACCCTTTATCTGAACGGAACTTGGTTTTCCACCATTTATCGGCAAGATAATATAAGTAATCAGGACATGTAACAATATTATACAGGATCAAGACAAGACTGGACTGATTATTCCCCATTCAACAATCACGGCCAAGCAATAAGTACGGCTTGATACTTTAACTAACTAGGGTTATCACAAGCCTAGTTACTAGCAAGATGCAGCGAGATTGTTCCACAGCCACAAGCCCTGCAGACCATCGAGGTTACCCAGGTCGAAAATTAAGGATTGGATTCAGGTGGGTACATCGTCCAGGGAACACATGTACCCTTAAGTAGCTTGAAGGGTGCAACACATGACAGTGTGCTGGAAATGTGCCCTACTCGACGGTAGGCTACAGATCCCAGGCACGCCCAGGTAACGGGATTTTCTGTAGCTGGGAAATCTTTTTATGACTACTGTATTATTCTAGTTATTAGCCTTAGTCCATTTCAGTAGGTACTCCTGACCGCGGTACTCAGGAGTCCCATCCTAAACATGATGCAAGACAAGACTAGTTTATTTGTACAAGAATAATCGCCCACGGTGTCCATGTCATTCATACTTGTCATGTCATGTCATGTTAGCCATCGCAACAACAATTCGAGATATATCATATCAGGTTACTTGTCAGGAGTACGCCACGGCAGGCCAATATTATGTCCTGGTACAAGTGCAGGATAACACAGTATAAGCATTCCATCAAGAGACCCAAGTTATACTGAGAGTCACAAGACATGAGTTAGCAATAATAATAAAATAATAATAGCAAATAAATAACAAGGGTAAGGCACAGGAAGGAGCCATACGGCTCAGATGGAATGAGTCCATGCGGCTAGATTAAAGCAGTTCATGCGGCCCAAAATCGGGTCTTATGCGGCTCGGAATCGGAAGCCCATGCGGCTCGTAGGGAAAGAGGCATATGCGGCTAGTGGGGAGCAACGCTTATGCGGCTGTAGGAGCTTATACGGCTAGCGGAGGAGTGGGCCATATGCGGTTGCGGAAGGGCCGAGTCGCATGCGGCCAGGAAGAGAGGTCCATGCGGCTCAATCGGTCAGGGCACATGCGGCTGAATAAAAATAATTCCATGCGGCTAAAGGGAAAGGCTCATGCGGCTGGGAATCATGAAGTCCTATGCGGCTGGAAATTACCCAGGCTTATGTGGCTAGCAGGGACAGTGCCATACGGCTGGAAAAACACTGGGTTCTATGCGGCTTGGGTTCACAAGGCACATGCGGCCAAGAATTCGTCCCAGTCATGCGGTCGAGGTCTGAATTCCATACG
Source organism: Iris pallida (assembly GCA_029216955.1). Lineage (NCBI taxonomy): Eukaryota > Viridiplantae > Streptophyta > Magnoliopsida > Asparagales > Iridaceae > Iris > Iris pallida. The sequence continues at coordinate 4,417,779 of JANAVB010002800.1, forward strand.
GTGGAAGGGGCATGCGGCAGGGAGTCAATGTTCATGCGGCTAGAAGAGCTAAGGGTCTCATGCGGCTGGAGAAGAACACTTGCCGCATGAAATGCGGTCAAGTGCTGTTCTTCTTCTCCAATTTTCGAGAAGAAGAACACCATGAAGCCTTGCTTCCAAGCTCCATAAATCCTTCATCCAGAGTCCAAATTTTAACTTCCATAGGTCAAATTGGGGCGGAATGAAATTCTCTACAACATGGAACCATCAGAACTTTATAATAACAAGAATAAATAGATCAAAACCTAAGAAATTCAAAAATACAATAAACTTAGATTTACAAGAATTTAGCCATGGAAATTGAAAATGCCAAGCACTAAAGAGTCTTAGAATGTTGCAAGGAAGGAAATGGAACAATAAATCTTGAGTTCCTCCATGAAGCAAGATGCACTTGCCTAAGCTCTCCCTCTCTCTGGTAGGTAAAGAAGTAAATGGTGGAGAAGAAGAAGAGTAATAAGGAGAGAGAAAGGAGAATGAGTTAATAAATGGTAGTGGTGGTGGTAGGTATGGGGGGTTGGTTCACAATCGAACCAAACCGAACCAATTCAAGCCAAACCGAACCAAGATGAACCATGGCCAAACAAATGAAAATACCTAATAAACCAAGCAAGAAGACATGCAATACGAGTCAAAATATGTATACGTATACCTAGATACGTAATACGAACAACAGGCATTACAAAGCTTCATGGAGTCTTGAATCGGAATGCCGTCCTCGGCCTCGTGAGGGCTGTTGTCGAATGCCAGGTAGCGGCCCTCGAGAGCATTGCCGGCTATGAAGAGCGGGCCAACGTTCTGAGGAAAGTTCTGAATGACCTGGAGGTTCAGGTGGACAGGTTCCGGGATGCCAAACAGCGGAGCCCGACGACGTTGTTCCGCACAGAGGACGAGGCTTTGATGACGACTCTTACGGAGGAGAAGGCTACCTTCCAAGCAAGGAAGGACGCCCTTGTTCGAGAGAACGATGAGCTGGCTGACCAGTATGGCTAGTTCAATGCTGCAAGCAAGGCCCGTGCTGCCTTGAAGAACAGGCTGGCTGTATAAATTACTGAAAAGTACAATCACATTGCATAGATCAAGAATAAGATCGACCAGCTGAAAGCCGACTTGAGGGCGACAACATCTGAACAGGAGGATTATTTTTCCCAGACTGCCATGACTGCCACCACTTCTGCCCGTTTAGTAAAATAGCTGGCGAAGTTGGAGGGGGAGCATCAAAGTCTGATCCTCTTTGAAGATGAAGCCGCTCGTCAAGAAGAGGCACGGCACCGAGCTATTGTGAAATCTGAGGCTGAGATTGTGGCTCTAAGGGACAACATCAATCACCTGTGTATCCCATAGATTTTTATAACTCTCCCTTTTTTTCTAGCCGTCACGACTCTTGTACCTTTTTTATGTCTCTTGATAGACGTTCAAGTACAAAATAAAGAATCTTTTCAGAAGTGAATGTTGTTTTGTGAAAATATCGATGCTAGAGGTAATGTGGACGTAGTAAGGATATTTCTGGTAGGTATTCTGCTGGGGAATTGTGATATAGACCTATTATCTATTTTATGTTAAAGTTATTTGAATATAGATAATAAGTTGAATGAAACTGCTAGTAGAGGTAATATGGACGTAATAGCAGAGGATGTTCTATATCTGACCAGAGCTAATATGGACGTGGAAAGGTATATAACGTTAGGGGGGAGTAGATAATTCAGTGGTAATAGGGACGTGATTATCCTTGATGAATACTTTGCTCAGAGGTTATGTGGACGGAAATAATTATCAAAAAACAATTCAGAGGTAATAGGGACGTGACTTGTTTTCGTCAAACCGAGTTTGGACGAAGTCAAAAACGGGAATGATTCCACTAGGGAAATATTTAGAGGACCTATTATCCAGGGCGTATTCAAGACTCTTGAAATACGGATAATAGTTAGATAGGTTTTCGAATCATATAAACATTACACTGTATATTTATATGACTGAACACATGTGAACATTATGTAAAAGAGGTTATACATAGTATTTTTTTAGGAACTTATCGTTGACAGGCATCATGAGTAAGTCCCCATCAGGCTTGGTTAGTCGGTACGCACCGTTAGAATATACTGATTCTATGATGAAAGAACTTTCCTATTTAGGCTGGAATTTTCCTTTTGTTTTGTGCGTCATGACCATTGGTCTTCTCACTGCTAAGAACAAATTGCCGACTTGGAAGATCCTTTCCTTCAATTTTTTATTGAAGGCTCTGGAAAGGCGTGCTTGGTATAGCTCAATGCACTGCTGAGCTAACAAGCGTTTTTCGTCTAGCACTTCGAGCTCTTTGAGTTGCAGACGGTAGCTTTCTTCGGTAGTCAGCTCGCTGGCTAGGGCTACTCGAAAAGAAGAAATCTGAATTTCTAGGGAAAGAACTGCTTTGCTCCCATAAACCAGAGATAATGGCGTACTGCCTGTTGGAGTCCAGGCCATTGTACGATAGGCCCATAGACATTCACCGAGCTTCTCGTTCCAATCGTGCTTGTTTGAAGACACAAACATCTTGAGAAGTTTTATGATGGTTTTGTTAAAGGCTTCTGCTAGCCCATTAGCCGCTGGATTGTAGGCAGTAGAGGCTACGTACTGGATTCGATTCTTATCATAGAACCGATAGAATGCATGGCTTGTGAACTGTGGACCATTATCATGGATAATCCTACGAGATAGGCCGAAGCGATGGATGACGTGATGTTTGATGAAACTGATCACGTTTGACGTCTTCACTTCGGTGAGCGGTATAGCTTCTACCCATTTGGAGAAGTAATCGATTATAGCTAGGATGAACCGATATCATTTGGAGGATGGCAGGCTGATTGGTCCTATGACGTCCATACCCCAGGCTTCAAACGACCAAGATGCTATCGTCGGGTGTAGAAACTCGGAAGGTTGATGAATAAAATCGGCGTGGAACTGGCAAGCTCTACAATTCTTTACATATTCAACGGCATCTGCTATCATTGTGGGCCAGTAATAACCCATTCGTTTGAGGCGATCTTATAATTTGGGGCCTGGTTGATGTGCACCACAAACTCCATCGTGAGCCTTCCGGAGTGTATGTTTGGCTTCTGTGTCTGATAAACATCGTAACAGTAGCCCGTCGTAAGAGCGTCGGTACAACATCTTGGTAGCTGTATCATAGTAAAATCTGAAGGATCGCCTTTGGATGGATACTGCTTCCTTCGGATCCTCGGGAAGGATTCCATAGACGGCATAGTCTATGAAGGAAAATCTTCAATCATTAGCATCGAAGCTTGTTTCCATTGTGTAACTATGATGAATATGCAAGGCATCTTTCACACAAAATAATTCTCGACCAGACACTGTAATCGACTGCTGAGTATTGGTAGGAACGGTCAAGGAAGCAGCGAGACCGGCTAGAGCATCTGCTTCTATATTCTGTAGTCGAGGCACGTGCTCGATGAAGAATCCAGCGAAAGTAGACGCCAACTCGATTGTTGCTCTGTGGTAGGGAATGAGATCTTCATGACGAACTTCATAATTCCCTCGGACCTGACTAACTATTAGCTTGGAATCGCCGTAAGCTTCTAGATAGTCAACTTCCAGTTGCTTCGCCAGTTGTAAGCCAATTAACAGGGCATTATATTGGGCCATGTTGTTGGTGTATAGTTCTACGAAAGAATATGCACAGTGTATAACCAGATGATCAGGTGATACGAGCACGACACCTACTCCAGCCACGATATTTCTTTCAGGTCCTGATCTTGATGCACGTCAAAGAACGTTCGCCATATGGGGATTTCTTCAGTTGCAGTGTTAGACTCTACCACTTCGTCGGGGATTTCGTCGTAGAGTTTGGACGATTCCGGCACCGGGTGAGTTGCTAGGAAATCAGCTAATGCTTGGCCTTTTACAACCTTCTGAGGAACGAAGATCATATCGTATGGAGTCGACAACATTGTCCATGTAGCTAAACGGGAATTGAGAGTGTCCGATTTTGTCATGAGTATTATAAGAGGGTTGACTTTAGATATAATGTGGATAGTCTGCCCAGACACATTGTGGCGTATCTTCTGGATGGCAAATACTAGTACAAGACATTCCTTCTCCACCGGTGTGTATCTGTGCTCGACACCCACCATTGTGCGACTGAGGTAGTAGATTGCCTGTTCATGGCTGCCTTCGTTCTTCTGAGCCAATAGGGCACCGAGAGAATGGTCCATAGCACGGACATATAGTAAGAAGGGCTTCCCCATTATTGGAGCTACAAATACTGGAGGGCTTGTAAGGTACGCCTTGCTGTCATCGAATGCACGTTGATATTGTACAGTCCAGACGAAAGATGTGCCTTTCTTCATGAGCTGAGTGAACGGTTGACACCTTCCAGAGAGGTTAAAAATGAATCGTCTGATGTAGGCTAGCCTTCCTTGTAGTCCGCATAACTCTTTGAGGTTTCTTGAAGGATGCATGTTGAGGATAGCCTTCACTTTCTCCGGGTCCAGATGTATACCCTTTGAAGTGATGACGAAACCAAGGAACTTGCCGCTGGAGACTCCCAGAAAAGACTTGGTTGGATTCATCTTTAGTTGGTGTACACACATTAGTTCGAACATAGTTCTCAAGTCTTGGAGGTGGTTGCCCTTGAGATAACTTTTGACTGCGATATCGTCTACGTAGCACTCCACAGTTTTGCACAAATAATCGCAAAAAATTGTGTTCATGGCTCGCCGGTATGTTGCCCCTGTATTCTTAAATCCGAAGGGCATCACTGTATAGCAGTATTCCCCCAACGGAGTTCGAAAAGATGTGTGCTTCTTCTCGTTGGAAAACATCTTGATCTGGTTGTAGCCCGAGAACCCATCCATGAAGGACATCCGCTCAAAGTTGTAAGTATTGTCAATCATTATGTCGGTGATCGGTAAAGGGAACTCGTCCTTCGTGCATACAGAGTTCAAATCACGGTAGTCGATACATACTCGAACTTTACCGTTCTTTTTTATGACTGGAACGATGTTGGCAACCCAGTCTGGGTATTGTTTCTCGCGGATGAATACACTGGCAATGAGCTTCTTGACTTCATTCTCGATGGCTTCCATGACATCTGGTCGGAATCGTCGTTGTTGCTGCTTCACTGGCTTAGCTTTAGACAAAATGTTCAGGCAGTGCATGGCGACTCTAGGGTCCAAACCTGGCATGTCTTCATAGCTCCATGCGAAGACGTCGATGTATTCTCTTATAAGCTGTATAAGAGATTGGCGTTCATCACCAGATAGACTTTTACTGATGAAGATTGGTTTGAAAGATGCTTCATCTCTTAGATTGACTTGGATGATTTCGTCTTCGGTAGGTGGTTCCCGTTGTTCGAAGCGCAGATCCCACCTAGTATCCATCTTTTGAGCCCATTGTTCAAGCTCAATTGATTGGACATCGTCTATAATTTGGTCGACGGAAACCATGTTGACGGACAGAGTTGCTTTGAACATATCGCCGATGTTGGAGTCTGTGTCCCAGAGGGAGAAATCAGAAGAATGAGAACAACGATCTGCTTTATGATATGATCTTTTAGGAGTTATTGGAGGAGTGACATAGCCCAAACTAATACCGCTTCGTTGATAGTAGTTCTCGGGTTTGCCTGGAGGAGCAAAGTGTCGTATTGGCAACCGTCGTCCTCGGCCGTAATTTAGTCCTTTGTCGCTTTTGATGTAATATCCCATGTTCTGGATGATGTTCTTGGCCTGCCAACTATACCGAAAAAGTTGTATTTTTCCAGAGTCATAGTCAGCTTCTGTATTGTGCTTGGGAGAAGTAGAGTCTTGGACGAACTTTCTCTCGCCAATTATACGACCGAAGATGATTAATTCTTCATCCTTCTTTCTGGCTGGAACTATGAAGTAGAGGATATCTTCAGGGTAAACTTTTTCCTGCAGGTGAGGCATCGTGACCGGCATGCAGAGGTGTGGTCCTATGCCATTTTCTAGGGCGTATATCGTATCCATATAGTGGTTTATAGATTGATAGACATCAGAGTAATTTAAAGATAAACCTTTACTAAGGAAATACGCAAGTTCTTCTTCAGGGATAACATCATCCGCTGAAGGTACAATATTATGAGTATTAATATACTAATTGAGAGGATCATCATCTGGAAGAGGAGCCACAGTCTTGGCCGAGTTTACCACGTAGGGTAATTCTTCAGGATTGGGAGGACGGGCATCAGCAGGTTCCTTCCGAGGTGTCTTGTTGAGAGTGATATTCAATGGTTTGACCTTGTCAGGGTTCTTCTTTTTCACCCAAATTGTGAGAGGCTTTGGAGTACTTTTTGGAGTAGTACGTCCTTTGACTCGGATAATCAGGGGACCATCATTGGAGGATGGACTTGCTTCAGCTTCATTGTCAGCTTTGTTGCCATCGTCCTTCGGGGGTTAAGATTGGTAAAGTACCGAATCTCCATAGTAAGCTTCGATGCCCTTAAAAGGATCGACATCGGCGAACTCCGTCTTCACGACAACGTCGCTATTGACGTATTTGAAGCACTGGTGAAGTGTAGAAGGAATGATCATGTTCTCGTGTATCTATGGACGTCCCAACAAGACGTTGTAGGATACATTGGCATTGATCACATAGCAGGAAACCTCCATTTGGAGATCACCGATCGGGCACTTGAGGTGGATCTTGCCCAGCGGATGGCTTCGACCAGCATTAAAAGCCATGATAGTTGTGTTGGTTGCAGATAGTTTGGGCAGAGGGATTCCTAGAATCTGAAGCAGTCTTCTAGGAATGATGCTGAGGAAGGATCCTAGATCGATGTGCATGCGGTCCACCTTGATTGCCCCGATATACCCTGTATAGTACAGGGGTCTATCATGAAGATTATTTTTTAGTAGCATGTCCTCTTGTGAGAAGGTGATGTTGGGCACCACTTTCATAGTATTGTGGCAGTGGGGGTAGGAGACAGGGTCTTCAGCGGGGGCCTTGACTTCGACGAGGTAAGAGTCGGCATGTAGTAATACCTTACTTAAGGCCTTCCGTATTTCTTTGGAGAGTCGCAATAGACCGAATAGAGACAACCTGGCAGGTGTATTGGCTAGCTGAGCCAGTATGTCAAAGTTTTAAGGCCGATCCACGCCTTCGGGAGCTGGCGCCTTCAGAGACTTGTCAAACTGCGTCTCCTTCTGTTTGGCTTTGTCCGTAGTTTGAGGCTTAGACGGGCCGACTTTTGAGCTTGTGGGGGCAGCAGGAGCTTGAGGAGGTACTGCTTTTTCTTGTGCGGGATCGTACGTCCGAAGATAAGTCTTCTCCGAATGCATCTTGCCAGACAGAACTTCGTAGATGGGAGATGATACCATATGGCATGACTTGTACTTCTTGTCCCTTTTTCCTTTGGGAGGTACTACCCCCTGCGTCACTTCTTGCACAAGGTCCGGATGGACCCACATAATCTCACCACTATCATAAGTGAGCGGGACCAATATTGAGTTGCGAGCTGGTGGTAGGTTGATGACTTCCATTATTGTCTTGGGAATCGGGCCTACGCCGTCTGGGACTTCTGTGGGAGAAAAGTCACCAAACTGAAGAGAGATCATTTTAGAAGATACGATCTTGTCTTCAGCTTCGAGGTTGATCACTTGGCTGTCGATAAGCTGTTGTATCTTCTTATTCAGGACGAGGCAGTCCTTGGTGGAGTGATGCACGTACTGATGATAAAGACAGTACTTGGGATCGTTGAGTTGGCTCGCCTCTGTAGGACGTCGTGGTGAAGGCAATGTCAGCTTATTACCCTTCGTCAATGTGTGAAAGATGGTAATGACATCGTCTTCATCAAAGGAGAAGGTCTCCTTAGGCTTGTCAGAGGCGCCCTGAGAATTGGAAGCTCCTTTGGATGTGTCGACCTTCAGGACTTCTTTCCCTTTACCCCCACGAATAGGGATAGTTTGAGGATGCTTGCCCTTATCTTCGGATTTGGGTATTTTCAACCCCAGTAGTTCCAAGTTAGGAATGTCATTTTCAGCAGCATCAGTGACCCCAACGAAAGTGGGCCATGTATCATACTTATGTATACCGAGACAAAACTTTACTGTAGGGAGGAAGTTATGTCGACAAGTATCCATAAGTTCTGAATCTGGTATGCCGAAGGGCATCTTCAGTGCTAGCCGCCAGAAGAGTTCGATGAAGGCGATGACAGACTCAGTCCTCCTTTGCTTGGTCTCGATGAGGGTGGACATACTAACATGCATGCCACTCTCGTAAAATCTGTTGAGGAACAATCTCTCCAAGTCTTTGAATGAATTGATACATCCGTCAGGCAAACTGCAAAACCATTCGAAAGCTACCCCCTGCAAGGTGATAATAAATAGCTTTGACAAGAACGGATCATCTCTGAGAAAATGCAGAGTCTGCGTGTTGAAGTACGTCATGTGCTGACGAGGAGAAGTCAACCCGTCAAATGAATTCAGCGTCAGCGGCTTGTAGTTAGGCGGGTAAGTAGCGTTCTCCCACTCAGGGGGATACGGTTGAGATATCCCCATCTTCTGAAGCTCATCTTTGTGTGAGATAGTATCGAGACGAGCGACCAAGGAATCAATTATATCCTGTTGATTAAGCAGGTGTTGGAAAACGACTGCTGAACGGTTGTCAGGCATTGTTGGCGAAGGACCAGCCCCAGCATTTATAAGATTTGGAGGAGGCACAACGGAATGATAATCCTTTTGCAGTAAAGGAGGGTTGTTGTTGTGAGCCAGACTAGCGTGGGCCAAGACATTTTGTTGAGGTGGGGGAACAGCCCCAGCAGCTTGAACTGCCATAATACTGGTAAGCATATCGGTGATCTTGGCGAATGCTGTTTTAAGACCCTGTTGCCGTTTGCTGGTCTGATTACTTGCTTTTTTAGGTCTTTCTTCGTCCTCCATATATGTAGATAACATGCGAGAAAGAACAGAGGAAACAGTACAACTGGTGCAGATACTGTCTATCTCCGAGTGGACCAGTCCTTCATCTTCAGGTAGAGGAGGCAGATAGTCGCCATTAGATTCAGAGGGATCGTCATCCTCTGGAAGGCTACCCCCAGTGTGAGGGTCATCCACTTCAGACTCTGAGGGAATACTACCCCCAGCTTGGGATTCTTCGTCGTCCGTACGAGACCTTGCCTTTGACCGAGTACCCATATAAACTCCTTCAGATGTGACAGCCTGCTGGCCATCTGTTGGTAGACTTCTTCTTCTTCTTCTCGCAGAACTGAGAGAGAAGGTTGGGTTCGTAGTCCACCGTCTTTGATTGGAGCTTTCGTAAGGGGGACCCCATGAAGCCATGTTGGATGAAACACACAGTGGCTTCTCACCGTCAGAGAAGTGCAGTCGTCGAAACACAAATTTTCTCTGAGGCACTCTTGTTGCTTTGGAGCAACAACAGTTGATAATAATACTGGTACATGGATGTGCACTATGAATTGTTATGTCCTCCCTCGCTTTACGCTTATGATTTATAATGTCGCACAAGTCAGCGGAAGAGAGTTTTGCCTTACAACCCATGTTGCATGCATCGCCAAGCTTTGCATGCGGGTTTGTAAGGAAAGTAGGCGCATCCAGACTTAGTTCACGTACAGGGGCAACCCCCACATCTAAGTTCTGTGATTTCCTTTTAGACAGCCCCGTGCTATATGTGTTGGGGCCTGCCTTTTTGTTGTGGGCGCATAGGACTTGGAGACTGGCCTTGGGAGCATGCTCCTTGACAGCATGTTTGAGCCTCCTTGATGTGGGCGCATAGTATGGATCCAGAGAGCCTGGGCACATAGCCTTGGGTGCATGCCTTTGGATGCCCAGCCTGCTGAAGACAGAAGTGTTCTGGTTGGGGCTATGCGCCCAAACACTCCCGTAGGCGCATGCTTGGTGGAGCAGCGCTGTTTTCTCCCAGTTTTGCCTCCTTCGCTTGTGAGCCTCGCCGGGTTTGGCCAGAGTGTCGCACACCCCGATTCTTAGCATTGTAGTATTTTTCTTTGCCAAGTCTCGGGTGTTGAACACCCTATTGTTGGTTGTACAAGAAAGAAGTTACTGGACTAGTAGAGCCCGGAACGGTGTGAGTCTTCTCCATTTGGGGAACTTCTGTGGCAGAGTCATGCGCCCATGTGACAGAGTCCTCCAGTTGCATATCTGCATGACACTAGTGTTTGCAAAAACAAAAGTATAGAACTTTATTGATACAAACTGTAATAAAGATTACAAGAATTCTGGGAAAATTACAACTGTAGGAATCCAATCTCGATGATGATTGCTTTATCCCTTGGACGATGTGAACTTTGAAGACGAAGCCTTTGAAGTTGAAAACAACTCAAGAAAACTGAAGGCGAAAGCCTCGGAAGTTGAAGACAAAAGTCTCGGAAGAATGCAGCAGCACTTTGGCAAGAACTCCTGAACTCTCTAATTTCTGATCTCCGATCTTGATCCCCCTGAATGAAGACTTGAAACTCTATTTATAGAGTTCTGGAAATAACTAACTTTCAGTTATTTTGGACTGCGCATGATGATTTGCGCAGCATTGGTTTGCGCAACATTGATTTGCGCAGATAGTTACTGGATCGTGGGCCGACTATCGTGGACACATGGCATGATTTGATAGAAATGCGCATGATCGTGCATAAACAGTTGCCACGTAATGAACAATTGATGGCATGAATGCCACGTGTAACTTAACAGTTACATTTGATAGAGTGCGCAGAGTTGAATTGCGCATACATGATTTGCGCAGACTCAAACTGCGCAGCATTGGTTTGCGCTGCCAGCTGTCAGCCGCCCTCGAGCACTGTGCGGCGCAAGAAACGAACAGACTCCTTGTTATTCGTGCTGTCAGTTGTCAGAAAAGATTTGATTTGATTTAGTAATGATGACTTCTGCCACGTCAGCTTGCGCAATCGGTTGTTTGCGCAAAGCAATGTGCGCAATCGGATTGCTGCGCAATCTGTTGTCTGCGCAATTCATCAAAATAATGGGTTTCTTGATTTCTTGACTTTGTTGATTGATGCAACTTGATTTTTTAGGACCTACAAGACCCCCTTCAAAGTTTTCGAAAGTTGATTTGATTCAAAGTTTCGAAATACTTTGAATTTTTGCATTTTTGAATCAAGTTGCGCATGATGATGAGCTGTCTGCGCAAAGCGAAGTGCCCCCAATTTCAGGCGCAATACATGGCAGCCGTTTCGTATTTCGAAAGCTATAAATAGCCTCTTTTCACTTTCATTTTTACTTTGCATCCGTTGATCTTTTGAGAGAAATTCCCCCGAACCCTTGCTGTCCTCCTTCTTCGACAAACAATGGCCCCCCGACGATCCTCCACCGCCGCCGCCGCCGCGAAAGGCAAAGCTCCGGCCGAGTCTTCATCCAGGACTGCGCGACGAGCCTCTCGTCACGAAGCTGCGCTGCCCGCTCTGAGAGGTTGTTTAACCGATCGAAAACCCTTTTTAGGGTGTTTTGACTTCCTTTGATCTTCGAAACTCATTTCTTTTTAGAGATGAGTTCATCTTGCGCCATCCTTTTTAGGATTTTTGGTTGCATAAATAGTCAGTCTTCATTTTTATGAAAACTGTAATCCTGCGCAATCTATCGAATTGCGCTGACAGAAAGTCAGCGCAATCAATTGATTTGCGCTGAATGTCAGCGCAATCGATTGGTTTGCGCACCCTATTATGATGCGCAAACTAATCTTGCGCAATCCATGTTAGCGCAATCTGAGGATTGTGTACTCTTCTGTTTTGCTTGTCTGAAAAAATAGAGTTTTTTGATTTGTACTGATCTTTATCTGTCTTTGATGCAGTTGAAACCAATGAAGATCCAAACTATGAACATTTTGTGGGAACTTTGTCTGAATCTGAATATAAAGAAGATTTGTCTCACGTCCATTATCCTCAATACGATCTGCCGACTTCTCGTCAGGCAATATTGATTTCTCAGGACAACGAAACTTTAATGTGTCTGATGAATGGACAGCCTCTGGAATCAGCAGATGCTGTTATCCACAAGAAACCCTTATTCTTGTTTGGTGATGCCTTTGAAAAAGTCTCCCAGCCTAGGCCAATGATGGAGGAGATGGTAGTCCACCGGGAAGACAGATCATTCTTCATTCCTAAAATTGCTCGATGCCTTCCTTTGTCACGGTACGCTCATGCGAGCTACCCAAGGAAAATGGATTAGAACATCACCCTTCTCCAGGATGCTCGTGCAGGGAAGATCTTTGTAAAGAAGGTTAACGGGAAAGATATGTTTTACAGCTCTTCTGACAGATACAGTGTTATGTTGAGAGGTTTAAGACCCAGCTGCATCCCACCGGAAAACTCATCTATGCTGATGCCCGTCAGAACCCCTATATTCGCAAATGAATTTGCGAAGGAAGAAGGAAGATACCCTGAACAGGATATCAGGATGACTGGATTAGTGAATCCAGATTACAAACGATGGAATTGCATTGCAAATTGGGTTCTGACAACCTTCCAAGATAAACTTCAACAAATTAACCTGTTTCAAGCAGTACATGCCACTGTATACGGGTTTGCTCCTAACCCTCAAATGTTTTTGGCCTTGGCTGAGCGATACAATTACAGAACAGGAACCTTCATGACCCCGGGTGGAGAGATGGGGTTTGCACTCCACGAGATGAAATACATCTCATACTTGCCCATGGCGGATGCTCCATATGAGGAGTTTGTTCCCACAAATGACGAGTTAGAGAAACTCAGAAAAGAAAATGCAGAAATGGTAGCAGTGTTTGAAGAACTGCTATGCCATTACAAAATTTGCTCTTTGTACTATAAGAGTGCTACGGCCAACACTTGCTATTCTTCGAAGTGGTTGCCATATTTATTCCTAAATCATATTGAAGAGAAGAAAACCAAGGAAAATGACAAATGTTACCCTCATTTTTTCAAACCCCTGATTAACACGGAAGTCATGAAGATGATGGAAGAAAATAAACATTATGATAAGGAAATGAAGGATGATTATCAATGTCCACCTTTAAAGAAAGGTGACATTTTGGAAAGTTTTTTGAGAATGGGTTACAGACCCATGTCCAAAGAAGCCCAGTTAGCAGGGTTTCTGACACACTGGCTCAGATGATTCGTGGTCCCGGGATCTAGTACAGTGGACCGTTTTCATCGTGGTGTACTTTTTGCTGCCGTCAAGCTAGTCTTCGGTTATAAGGTTGACTTGTTATCGGCAATGACCTGCAGATTGAATGCGAGTCTTCGCTTGTATGTTGACTCGATGCTAAAGGCAAAGGGAGAGAAAGAATTCCCCCGTCTCGAAATGCCGTACACTTATCTCTTTGGATGGTTACTCCTCCACTATCCAACTTTAATGGACCCTGGTATGGGACCAGTAGATGGCAGCTTCTTGCGCAGATATTCTCAGGGTAAATGGAAGTACACCTCTCTGAGTGAGTGCAGATTTGTTTTAAATTTGAACAGAGGATGGAACTTCTGTTGCGCCCCTCTCCCGGCCGGTCATGACCAAATGCCACCCAACATGGTAGATTCAAAACTGCAGCCCTTAAACCGTGTGGCCTTTGAATGGTTGAAGACAATTCGACCATCTCATTTAGTATACCGCTTTGAAGAAGAATGCTTTTTGGAACCATACCTCCCTAGCCGTTTTGCTAGACAATTTGGGTATGATCAGTTCCACGTAGGGAACGCATTCACCTGCCTTCAGGGCAAGGGCTTCTTGATTGACGGGGCCCGAGCTTGGGCCTACTACAATGCCCGTGACACAAAGGCTACCTTCTCTATGCCACCAAAGAGCACTCCTCAAGGGCCTCGGATGCTCTTTACATACTCGGTATTCTACACATCTGCAAATACTTTTGCCGAGAACTTTAACCTCGCCGATAGTTTTGCTTCTGCGATAAGATTGAGGAAAGGGAGGATAGCTTTATCAATCCCTGCCAATGATGAGGCAAACGAACCGGCGGATGAACCCTTAGAAACTTCAAGAGAAATGATGTTCCAACAAGAGATAAACGCAGCAATGCGGATCTCTCTAAGAGTGGGAAAGTCTCCTGCCAAGAAAAGAAGAAGAGAGGAGCCTCCTGCTCCTGCAGCAAAGAAGAAATTGGTCTTGGAGCATTCTTCTGATAAAGTGACTACAAGATCCCAATCTCGGCAGCTAGCCGAGACAACTCAGGAAGTTGCTACAACACCAACTTCTGTACAGAAGCAAATAGCACCAATAAATGTAGAGAGTCCCGATAGACCTCTACACAGAAAGAAAAAGAAGTTGGTTACCAGAAGAAATTTAGAAGCCTCTTCTTCCAAACAACTCCTGACTTCAGTAGATGCTGCAGCAGGATTTATAATGCCATCTCCCACCCCTGTTTCTGAATCAGGGAGTAAAACCCTTGAAGAAACTGAACAGAGGGGAGATCTTGACCCCAGAACTGAAGTTGAAACATTCAGAGAAAACATCATTGAAGATGAGCAAAATATTACACAACCTCTTTCACCCGTCGCGGAAACAACTCAGCTTCCTCCTACTCCTAAGACTCTTCGTGAAGAAGAAGAGCATGAAATGATAGCAGCTTTGGCCGATTGTTATAGCCTGCAGGAGGATCTAACCGCAACTGACAGTGGGAATGCAGCCCAAGAAGAAGAAGAAGATAAGGAAGAAGAAAGCTCTTCATCTAGAAATGTTGATGAGTATATACAGAATCCTGAAGGGGACAACGAAGAACACATATCTCTTGATACCGCCGATGATGCTTCTGATCCTAAAAAGGATATTGAAGTAGAGGCGTCCGTAGAAAAGGTTGTTAACCCAGATGAAGACATCGAGATAGAACTATCTCCTGAAGAAGCGGCTGGTGAAGATGTTCAGCAAGAAAATCCCGCCACCGAACCCCAAGGTATATAAAACGAGATTTAACAATCTTCTTTCTTTAAAATAGATTGATATCTAATATCTTCATTTGTAGTTCTTGCAGATCTTGATACTCTACCAACACCTCCGATGGACCTGGCAATGGTGCCTATTCCGACGGTGGTTGTTAGTAGTAGCCATCACTTATCTTGCGGCTCTGAAGCGGGCAGCAGCCAAGCTGTCGCAATTGAAGCTACTTCCTTTCAACGGGAGTCTATTCCAGCAGGAGATGCAGTTGTTGATAGATCAAATCAAGGTAAGACTGTTTTTATTTGATCTTTTTATTTATTGGCAAATTAGTAAAATAATAATTTTACTTTTTGCAGAAGAACAAGCAGGAGGAGCAACCAGCTCTACTTTGGCTCCTTTATTTAAAGAGCCCATCATTCAGCAGCAAAGGTTTGAGCAACCGAATACTCCATCCTCAACAGGGGTAGCTTCGACTCCTGGAACCATAGCCATCAATCAGCAAGTTGTCCAATCTTTTACCAGATGTTTCTTTGAGTCATTGGGATCTCTTGTCCGTAAAATGATAGAGAAGGAAGGAGCTAACTTCATTATGGTTAGGGACCCCACTTCTTTCCTGATAAAAGCCATAAGAGGCCAAGGAGACGAAGCCCAAGCCGTTCTTCTTGAACATATATTAGATGAGTTGGAAGTATCCATAAGGAAATATAAAGAGCTCAAGAAGAAGAATATAGACTCTCTGGTGCAAGCTGAATATGAACGACTAGCCCAAGAAGCTGATATGGAAAGGATAAACCTTCAGAACCTTTTAGAAGCTCATTCTGCAAAGTCAGCTGAATTCAACTCAAAGATAGAATCAGTTACTTTGGCAGCTGAGAACAAAGGACAGAGGCTTGCTGAATTGAAAGCGAAAATTATTCGCCTTCAGAAGGAATTTGAAGAAGAAACTGCCAATCAACAATTTATGATTGAACAACTCAATACCCTAATTCAGGAGAAAAATGAGTATGATGAGACTCATAGTGCTGAAATTACCCGCAGGACAGTAGATATGCCTATCTTTGATGAAGAAAATGGGATGGAGGAAGCAAGAAAAATAGTAGAATCAACACATGAAGAAGAGCTGCGGACATTGAAGCAGCAAATCGACAATTTAATTATTCCTCCTTCTTGATTAGAACTTTTTTTTTTTATCTTTGTTTTTGCTGCTATGGAAGCATTTTTGTAATGTCTCATATTTCCATAAATAAAAGACATTGTTTTTGTTGTGGCTCCATTATTTATTGCATATCTTATTAGATAAAAATAATAGAGATAGAAAATATATTCAGAGGTGCAAGACATGATATATTTTTTTTGATAATTTTGTAGAAAATAATTATATTCATTATATCTGCTCAGAAGTAATATGGACATGGCAGAATATATTGAATATTATTACTTCGACTTGACAACTTAGTCGAAAACAACCAGTTGCTGATATAGATAATGAACGATGATGAACCGTCAATGTTTGTGAAATGAATGAACGGGAAGACCGTCAAATGATGAATGACAATGAACGGGTGAACCGTCAAGTGGTGATGAATGGGTAAGCCATTAAATGGAAATGAATGGATAAACCATCAGGTGAAATGAACGGGTGAACCGTCAGGTGATAGTAATGAACGGATGAACCGTCGGTTGAATATGATAAATGAACGGATGAACCCGTCAAATGAATATGATAAATGAACGGATGAACCGTCGGGTATTAATGAACGGATGAACCGTCTGATGAATGTGATAAATGAACGGATGAACCGTCAGGCATTGATGAACGGATGAACCGTCTGATGAATGTGATAAATGAACGGATGAACCGTCACTTCGTTATTTGAAGAACTTCTGTCTATAAATATAGCAGAAATCTGACAGGAATGAACACTTCTGCTTTTCAACATAAAAATGTCGTCCGGAGAAGCATCTAAGAAGGCCGAGATCGCCCCGAAGGTTGAGAAGAGCACTGAAGAGCGCCCTGCCGATCCAATCCAGCCGAAGGAGGCAGAAGCGGGCGAAGGTCCGTCTGCGCCCCAGCCGCCACAGGATATCTTGGACTTCCTGCTCGAACCAGGAAGGACTGAAGAAGAAGAAGCCATGAGGATGGCCGCCTGCAAATTCCTCGTGGGTTCCAGCAAGGAGGTTTTTAGCTCTTTTGCTGATCATGTCTTCGAAAAGGACGGCAGTGGCCCTCGTCCCAATGTAAAGAAAGATGATAATGACCTTTAATATTATGTACTATCATTTAATGAAATAAAATTTGCATTTTATTTATGAACTTGATCCTGTTTGACGATTTTACAAGCATTTATATTTATACAAAATACTTCTTAAAAAATTTGCCATTGATAGGCATCATGGCAATTCGACCATCAAGCTCTGAAAGTTGATAAGCTCCATTTGAGAAGACTTTGCTTACAACATAGGGACCTTCCCATTTTGCATCGAATTTCCCTTTGCTCATATGAGTCATAGTCATAGGACGTCTGACTGCTAGAACAAGTTCTCCTTGTTGAAATGCTCTGACTTTAACTTTGCGATTGAAAGTCTTTGAGATGCGGGCTTGATATAGCTCAATATGCTGTTGAGCCATTAATCGCTTCTCATCCAACGCTTCTAACTCTTGAAGCCGAAGAAGATCATTATTTTCTGTGGTAAGCTCATTGGCAATAGCGATCCTTAAAGAAGGAATTTGCAGCTCTAAAGGAAAAACAGCTTCACAACCATACACCAAAGAGAAAGGTGTAAAGCCTGTGGGATTGCGGACTGTAGTTCTATAAGCCCAAAGACATTCGCCAAGTTTCTCGCTCCAGTTCCGTTTGTTAGTAGATACAAACTTCTTGAGGAGTTTAATGATGGTTTTGTTAAAAGCTTCAGCTAAACCATTAGCGGCAGGATTGTATGCTGTCGAAGCGACATTATTAATCCGGTGATCATCACAGAATCTAGTGAACTTCTGACTGATGAACTGAGGTCCATTGTCATGGATGATTCTTCGGGGTACACCAAATCTATATATGACGTGGTGTTTAACGAAGTTGATGACATTGCTAGTCTTAACCTCAGTCAGTGGTATAGCTTCAGCCCACTTGGAGAAGTAATCAGTTATTGCCAATATGAACCGATGTCCTCTAGAAGAAGGAGGGTTAATAGGCCCTATGATGTCCATACCCCAAGCTTCAAAAGGCCAGGAAGCAGCCGTCGGGTGTAAGAATTCTGATGGTTGATGAATGAAGTCTGCATGGATTTGACAAGCTCGACATTTCCTTGCATACTCTATGGCATCCGATACCATAGAGGGCCAGTAGTAACCCATACGTCTAATGCGATCTTGTAGCTTAGGACCAGGCTGATGTGCTCCACATACACCGTCATGAGCTTCACGCAGTACTTGCTTAGCTTCATCACCAGCGAGACAGCGTAAAAGAAGACCGTCATAAGTTCGCCGATAGAGAGTTTTAGTAGTTTGATTATAATAGAATCGGAGAGATCGTCGACGAACGCTTGTAGCCTCCTTAGGATCTTCGGGGAGTATGTCATGTACCACGAAGTCGATAAAAGGAGTTCTCCAGTCATCATCGATAACATTAACTTCAGCAAAATTGCTGAATTCAATATTACGATTATTTTCAATACAGAACAGTTCTCGGTTGGAGATAACTACCACCTACTGTCTTTTAATAGGGATAGCTAAGACAGCTGCAAGATTGGCTAAAGCGTCTGCTTCAGTATTGCAAGCTCGCCGCACATAGTCAATGAAGAAATCTTTGAATGATATAGCTAAATTGATTGCCGCTTCATGATAAGACACTAAGTCTTGATGACGAACTTCATAGGTTCCTCTAACCTGATTAACAACCAGTTTAGAATCACCGTATACTTCAAGATATTCAACATTCAGTTGTTTAGCTAACTGAAGGCCAATAAGTAGAGCATTATACTCTGCTACATTGTTAGAACAAGGTTCATCTAGAGAGTAGGCTCTTTGGATAGTTGATCCATCTGGAGAAACGAGGACCACTCCAACACCTGCCACAACAGCACCATTTGGTCCGATCCTTGATGCACCGTCGAAGAATAAACGCCAGGTTGGAAATTCTTCAGAAATCATATTAACTTCCAATGTTTCATCTGGAATTTCGTCATAGAGCTTAGATGTCTCAGGTACAGGATGAGCCGCTAAAAAGTCCGCCAGCGCTTGACCTTTGACAGACTTCTGTGGAACATACACCATGTCATATTGAGCTAGCAGGATTGCCCATGTAGCCAACCGAGAATTAAGTGTACTTGTTTTCTTCATAAGTACCCGAAGAGGATTAACTCGAGATATAACATGAATAGTTTGACCAATGATATAATGCCTCGTCTTTTGTACAGCAAACATGAGAGCCAAGCATTCTTTTTCAACTGGACTATAACGGTGTTCAGCACCAATCATAGTACGGCTAAGATAATAAATGGCCTGTTCGTGACCTTCTTTGTTCTTTTGGGCAAGTAAAGCACCCAATGAATGATCCATAGCACGGACATACATTAAGAACGGAATACCAGAAATAGGTGGCACCAAGACTGGTGGGTTCATGAGATATCGCTTGATATCATCGAATGCTTGTTGACATTCTTCAGTCCAAACGAAAGATACACCTTTCTTCATTAGTTGAGTGAATGGTCTGCAACGTCCAGACAAGTTCGAAATGAATCGCCTGATGTATGCAAGTCGACCTTGGAATCCTCGTAGCTCTTTTAAGTTGCGTGGAGGACGCATCTCTTGAATGGCTTTGATCTTCTCGGGATCTACGTGTATACCCTTAGAGGTAATGACGAAGCCGAGAAATTTGCCACTAGAGACACCCAAGAACGACTTAGTGGGATTCATTTTGAGTTGATGTTGGCGCATGAGATTGAAGATAGTTCTCAGGTCTTGGAGGTGATCTTCCTTTAGACGACTTTTGACAGCAATATCGTCAACATAGCATTCAACAGTTTTGCGAAGATGATCTTTAAAAATAGTACTCATAGCACGTTGGTAAGTTGCACCAGCATTCTTAAGACCAAATGGCATCACCGTATAGCAATAAACACCACGAGGAGTGCGGAAAGAAGTATGCTTTTCATCTTCAGGATGCATCTTGATTTGATTGTATCCAGAGAATCCATCCATAAAAGATATTCGTTCAAACCCACAGGTATTGTCGATCATGACGTCCGTAATAGGAAGAGGAAATTCATCTTTTGGACATGCTTCATTAAGATCCCGGAAGTCAATACAGACTCGAACTTTGCCAGTTTTCTTAAGAACTGGGACGACATTGGCTACCCAATCAGGATGTTGTTCTTCTCGAATGAAGCCACAAGCAATGAGCTTTTTGACTTCATCATCGATCGCATCCATCATTTCTGGTTTGAAGCGTCGCTGTTGCTGCTTAACAGGTTTTGCGTTAGGCAAAATGTTCAGTTTATGTGTAGCAATCTTGGGATCTAAACCCGGCATGTCTTCATAACTCCAGGCAAAGACATCAATATATTCTTTAATAAGAAGAATCAACTCTTCCTTGTCTGTCTCTGGAAGATTTTTGCTGATAAAGATTGGACGAGGCGAGCTGCTTTCTCCTACATCAACTTGAACTAATTGATCTTCAGTAGGTGGTTCACGTTGTTCAAAGCGAAGTACCCACTGATTGTCCATATGCTGAGCCCAAGGATCTGTTTCAGGATTTTCTTCCACCTCTTCGTCATAGCCTTCTGGAAGTTCAACGGAGACCATGTTAGATGATACGACCAACCTATGGACTTCACCAATGCTAGTATCAGAATCCCAAGATCTGGAATCAGATGAGTTAGAGCGTTCTTCACTGTCGGAGTCAGAAACTGCTGGGGATAATAATGGAGGAGAAGCATATCCGAGACCTCTCTTAGTCCTGCTATAGTACATGTCTGACTTTCCTTTCGGAACAGTTGTACGGATAGGAGTTCGTCTACCCTTACCGTAATTGAAGCCACTTTTGAAATTATAACCCATTTTCCGAATGATGTCTTTTGATTGTTGACTATAACGATGAAGTTGGATACGCCCCGTGTCATTAAGTTTACTGTCATCCGTATAACTGAATTTTTGTTCTGGTCCTTTAATAAAAATTATTGGACTTTCACCTCTCTTTCGAGAAGAGACAACAAAATATGAATCATCTGAGTGTTCGAGTAAGACTTCTGTATGAAGAGATTGCACAACTCCCATTGTAATTGATTGGAAGCTATCTAACATATCTAAATAGTAGTTAGTATGATAAATAACATCAGTATACTGGAAAATAGGTGCTTTTTCATTGATTTGTACATTAGTATTTACAACAGGACCTTTGGCCTTAACAGGCTTGGTCAGGTTAATTACAAGAGGTGGAGAAGAAGAACGTGAGGGAGGCTTGTTACGACGGAGATCGATAACAAGTGGCTCAGAGGAAATGAGCTCCTTTTTTTCTTTGTTGTGAGTGAGATCAACAACAATTGACTCAGAAGAAGTGAGCTGCTTTTTGTCCTTGTTACGACGTAAATCGATAACAAGTGGCTCAGAAGAGGTGAGCTCCCTTTGATCTTGATCAGCATCAACTCACTTCTTTTGTACTGGCAAGTGAATAGCCAATGGTTTAGAAGACTGAGGATGTGAAACTCGCCCTTTGACAGGTATGATAAGAGTGTCTTTAGGCGTCGCTTCTTGTTCTTCTTCAGTGTCTAATGCTAACACGATTTTCATGAATTCATCCTTATACATCCGAGCGTCGTTGCAGTATGCTTCAACACCTTTGAAGGGATAAAGATCTGCAACCTCTTTACGAACAACGCCTTTGTCATCAACATATTTGAAACATTGATGAAGGGTTGATGGAACAACATTGTGCTCGTGTAAGAATGGTCTTCCCAATAGAGCGTTGTAAGAACAACCAAAATTGTCAATAATGTAGAATGTAACTTTTGTGCGAAGATTGCCAATTTGAAGTTTTAGGCGAATTTTGCCCAAAGGTTCACTCCTTCCTTGATTAAATCCAAGGATGGTAGTGATTGTAGTGGAGAGACTATGCACAGGAATTTTCAAAGCATCGAGCATTGTCTTCGGCATGATACTAAGAGCAGACCCTGGATCTATCAGAATACGATCGACTTTCATCGAATCGACATATCCTGTATAGTAAAGAGGACGGTCATGCCTGTTGTCTTCCATTAACATGTCATCTTGCGTAAAAGTTATGTTCGGAATGAATTCCTGAACACTATTACAAGAGACTGATTCTGCTTCGGGCTTTTTGAGGAAGGTTAGACAAGCTTCTGCTTGCATAAGAGCTTCGCTGAGGGTTTCTCGAGTCTCTTTGGAAAGACGCAAGAGTTCAAAGATAGACAACTTTGCTGGGGTATTGGCTAGTTGAGCCAATATATCGAAGTTGTAAGGCTTCTCAAGTCCTGTAGGAGACGATTTCTTCAAAGGTTTATCAAAGCGGATTTGTTGTTTGCCTTTATCAGCAGTCACTGGCTTGGGAGGAATAGGAATCACAACTGGTGAAGGTGTAGCAGGATTCTCTTCAACTAGAGCAGGTTGTGCTGAGGTAGGTTCAGGAGAAGAAGTAGGATTCTCTTGAGTTTCAGGGTAATCCTTCAAATAGGGCTTTCCTGATCTGGTGCCTAATAGAATTTCTTCGTCAACTATGGGATCAAAAGATACCATGTTGCAAATCTTCGTCTTGCCTTTGGAGCGACTTTTCTTCTTGGAAGAAGAAGAATCCTCGAACTCTGAAGTAAGATCGGGGTGAATCCACATAACCTCACCATTGTTTAGAGACAAAGGAACGAGACCTTCATTTGGTGGAGAAGGAATATTTTCAATCTCAAGAGTAGTTTTCGGAATAGGAATGACACCATGCTGTATCATCTGCGGGGGAAAGTTACCGAACTGAACTGAAACCATATTGGCGGTGACAGTCTTTTCATCTTGTTGCAGAGTAACAACTCCAGCATTAACAAGCTCTTGAATCTTGCCCTTGAGCACATAACATGCTCTAGTAGGATGTCCAATGAATCGGTGGTAAACACAATACTTAGGATGATCGGTCTTACCGACTTCATCAGGTTTTTTCGGGTCTGGGAGCTGGATCTTATTGCTTTTGAGTAAACAATCGAAGATACTTGCCGTGTCATTCTCGTCAAAAGAATACTCTACCTTAGGACGAGGTTCCCTCGGTTGTGGTGCAGAAGGAGTGGAAGTGGACGTAGGCTGAGCTACGTTGACAGCCAAAGACTCTTTGCTTTTCAGATTAATGTTCAGAGTCTCTTTGTTCTTGCGGTTGTTTTGGCGATTTCCACCGCTTGACGCTTGATGTTCATCCCGATCGGGGTTAGACATTTGTACCCCCAACTGTTTGAATTTATCAGCACTTACTTCAGCTGCTTTGGCATTAACAATGAAGGATGGCCAGTCTTGAAACTGAATTGAGCCTGTCCACATACTGATAATAGGCAAGAGATTTGCCTTACAAGTATCTATAGTAACAGCAGCAGGAGTCCCTGGAGGCATTTTCAGGGCTTCTCGGCGAAAACGTTCAATGAAACTCTCTGCAGTCTCGTTATGTTTCTGTTTGATTTTATTTAGGGCTGACATAGTCATGTCATTGAATCCCTCATAGAATCGTTCTAGAAAGATTTGCTTGAGACCTGAGAAAGAAGTGATACAACCATCGGGCAAACTTCTGTACCAGTCATATGCTACGCCGGCTAAACAACCGACGAACACTCTGGTAAGAAGAGCGTCGCTTGGTTGAAGTTGAACAGTCATTACCTCGAAGTGATTGATGAATTGACTTGGTGAGGTACTACCATCAAAGAGAGCGATTGTTGGAATCTTGTATTTGGGAGGAAATGGAACTTCTTTCCATTCGACGGGATATGGCTGTTTGATTCCCAACCTTTGCAGGTTGTCTTTCTCTTTGAAAGCTTCAAACTGAGTTCGTAAAAGCTTGACTGCTTCATTAGCATCTTCAGATGAAGAGGAAGGAGCCGTGGTAGGAGGAGGGACAGTATTATAAGCACTACCCCCAGCACCTGATTGACTGGGTGTATTTTGAACTTGTACTTGCACAGGAGGCATCTGAGGAAGTACTACCCCCAGCCCAGTATTGACAGGCACCGATGAAGCTATGATTTCAGGGTTTATAGCAGCCGGTACAGTTGGTGGAGTAGCATGTTGTGCCATAATGATAGAATGCATACTGGCGACCATTTCAGCCATGGTTTTCAATTTGTCCTCCAATGCAACAATCCGCTGTTCTTGGTTTACAGAAGTTGAAGCATCTGGATCATCAGTAACAACATATGCCGTCACTTCTCTAGGCACAGTAGACGAAACTGTTTGTTCAGAGCTTTCACTATATGCATCATAATCAGAGAAAGATTCGTCTCCTGACTGAAAAGTAGGAAGATAAGCTGAAGGACCTTGGGGAAGATTCCTTTGACCGATTGTGTCTCGGCTGTGGGAACGAGTATGTTGAAATACTCCTTCAGAGGATTCTTGGAGTAAATCCAAATATCGTTGGCTTGGTCTGCGAGGCTTACCATGTTTGGAGCACTTTCTACCCCCGGTGTCTCGGGAAGCCATATTGACAGAAGCGTACAACACTTCGTCTTCTTCTGACATTGGTTCTGTTTTAGCAAAAATCAGACGATCGAAGACAGATCGCTTTGTTGTTTGACAACAACATTGGATGATGACTTTATGATTGCAATGATGATCAGATGGTTGATTTGAAGGAGTTGAGACATTATCCCGTTTTTGTCTGAGATGTTCTCGAAGATCAGAAACCATGCCGGAACGGGGAAAAGTTCGAGGAATATGTTCTTTAACAATATTTGGAACATGATTCCGATTCTTCAAATGTTTTGTCCCCTGTGTATACAAGGAAGTACTCATCTCATTGGCATAAGTATCAGAATTTATGTTCTTGGAGATTTGTCTTTGAGGCTTAACCTTCAGCATTGGCTGTTTACGTTTTGCTGAAGTTGGCCTGTTAAGATATGTTCGTAGGTCTGCAAATTCACCCCCAGGGGTTTCTGTTTGAGACACCAACAGTTTTCCTTGTTTGGAACGGGATATTTTGAAAGTTGGGAGGTCTTGGAATTCTGCTACTGGAGTAGGCAGAATACCTCTTTGATCAGTGCAAGTTCTTTTGTTATGAAGGTAAAAAGAATCTTTGTTCGTAGGAGATCTTGTACTGACGGGTGTTGAAACACGTGCAATTTGATCTGCTTCAGTAAAGACCGAAGAAGACTGAGAAAAGACCAAAGGGCCTTTTCCTTTGTTCTGAGAAGAAGGGATAACTAAAGAGCATTTCCCTCTATTGTCTTCCAAATCATGAGACAAGGAAGTTTGAGAAAAGACCAACGGGCCTTTTCCTTTGATCTGAGAAGGAGGAGGAATAGCCAAAGGACTACCCCCAGTAGATTGTGCTAGAACAGCATGATGTTTAAGAGGAGAATCAGATATTTTCTCTTGATTATGAGAAGGAGAGAATTTAGCAAAAGGGCTGTTTCCCTTGGTTTGCGCAGAAGTGATTTGCGCATGAGTGGAGAGTGCATTGGTTCTGGTCACAGAAGTAGGAGTCCTTGCTTTAGAGTGCTTAGGATGCACTTTAGTTGCTGGAACGCTGTTTTGCGCAGGAAAAGCCACTGCCAATTGCGCTAGAGTCATAGAAGTCTTCTGTTTTGACAAGGCAGCATATGAAGTAGCTTGCGCAACATTTGCAACGGATTGCGCAGTCTTGACTGCAACAGATTGTGCAGCAGTTGCTGAGACAGACTGTGCAGCAATTGACACAGCAGTTTGCGCAGCAGACTGGCCCGCAGATTGTGCAACAGAGTGTGCAGCACCTTTGGTGGCAAAACTGCCAGATTGTGCAGCAGTCTTGGAGACCCAAACTGAGCGCACTTTGCTCTTGGCAGAAGTGGCTGCAGTACGGGGAATGGTCTTGGAGTTGAGCATTGCCTCGTAGGCTGTCTGATTGACTTTGACAACCAGGGTCTTCTGCGTCTTCCCGATAGATGCTACGTCACATTGAGTTGCTACTTCCTCGTCGGAGGAGAAAGTTGTCCCCAGCAGAGTCGCCATTTTGTTTGCAAAAACAAAAGTATAGAACTTTATTGATACAAACTGTAATAAAGATTACAAGAATTCTGGGAAAATTACAACTGTAGGAATCCAATCTCGATGATGATTGCTTTATCCCTTGGACGATGTGAACTTTGAAGACGAAGCCTTTGAAGTTGAAAACAACTCAAGAAAACTGAAGGCGAAAGCCTCGGAAGTTGAAGACAAAAGTCTCGGAAGAATGCAGCAGCACTTTGGCAAGAACTCCTGAACTCTCTAATTTCTGATCTCCGATCTTGATCCCCCTGAATGAAGACTTGAAACTCTATTTATAGAGTTCTGGAAATAACTAACTTTCAGTTATTTTGGACTGCGCATGATGATTTGCGCAGCATTGGTTTGCGCAACATTGATTTGTGCAGATAGTTACTGGATCGTGGGCCGACTATCGTGGACACATGGCATGATTTGATAGAAATGCGCATGATCGTGCATAAACAGTTGCCACGTAATGAACAATTGATGGCATGAATGCCACGTGTAACTTAACAGTTACATTTGATAGAGTGCGCAGAGTTGAATTGTGCATACATGATTTGCGCAGACTCAAACTGCGCAGCATTAGTTTGCGCTGCCAGCTGTCAGCCGCCCTCGAGCACTGTGCGGCGCAAGAAACGAACAGACTCCTTGTTATTCGTGCTGTCAGTTGTCAGAAAAGATTTGATTTGATTTAGTAATGATGACTTCTGCCACGTCAGCTTGCGCAATCGGTTGTTTGCGCAAAGCAGTGTGCGCAATCGGATTGCTGCGCAATCTGTTGTCTGCACAATTCATCAAAATGATGGGTTTCTTGATTTCTTGACTTTGTTGATTGATGCAACTTGATTTTTTAGGACCTACAACTAGCAGGATATACACAGCAAGCCTTCGGAAGCCAAGTCTTGCGAGACTTGTTTGGCTTTGCTGATTTTGAGGGAGTAGAGCCACCCTCGAGAGCATCTCTTCGAACGCCTGCTGATCGAACTTTACGATCAGCATCTTCTGAGAGCTCTCCACTTTGTCGGTATCAGATTGCGTCACCACCTTCTCATTAGAAGAAAAGGTAGTCCCCAACGGAGTCGCCATTTTCGTAGACACACACAAAAAAGAAGAAGAAAATGCTGTCTTTTCTTTATTGGCGCAAGGCACCACAAATCGAGTACGCCTGAGAGATCCTATGCTGAGGATCCCCGAGTACAAAAAAGAATTCTGGGGAATGGGACGATGGAGATCGAGCGGCAGTTGCTCCTTTACTCAGTTGACACTCCGATTACAAAAGTGGGAGAAAACCTAAGAAAATTGCTAACTCTCGGCTCACTGGCAAGAAGTGCAGCAATTTGGCTCTTGAAAATGCTCTCCGTTCTGTGTTTTGAAGAGGGATGAGGCCCCCTTTTATAGTCGTTCTTGAGCTGGGATGATGTTATGCGCCCACATGAGGAAGCATGCTAGTTTTTATGTGGGCACATAGTCCTGCTTTGGGCGCATAGGATGTAGGCTCATACAGGCTGCGAGATCGTGGGTTGGTTGTTGTGTTGACGTGACCGCATGCATCGGTGTATGACTGCTCGTGGAGACTGGCGTGGTCGTGCGCTTCGGTGCACGTTTTGATCATGGCTTTGACTGAGTCAGGCTTCGGTGCATATCCATATCTCAGGCTATGCGCCCTCCTTTTGGAGGAGCTAGTCTTGGGCACATAAAACTTCACTGGCTGGGCACATGGAGCTTCACTGGCTGGACGCATAGAGTTCCACTGACTGGGCACATGGAGTTCCACTGACTGGGCGCATGGAGCTTCACTAACTGGGCGCATGGAGCTTCACTGGCTTGGGCGCATGGAGCTTCACTGGCTTGGGCGCATGGGGCTTCATTTGCTGAATTTTTTTCAAGCTTCTACACCTGAGTCGTAGATAACCTTGTTAGTTAAATTATATTCTTCGAGTTCTAAAAATAGAACTAATACCAAATAATTATAATTTGGATGTGAATCCACCCAAAAACAAATACCTACAGGAATCCAAAAGGTAGAATATGTATAGTAAACACAGTCTTTTTAACAAACAAAACAAAAAAGTATGGTGTTTTCGTGCATCCATCATGTGGTTAAAATTAGATGTATTATGTGCACCCAACATAGTGTGATCAATTTATAATCTATCAAGTTCATATTAATTCCATAGTTTGCAGTATCGATCGATACTGATATGATATGGCCGATACCGATACGATTTAGCATGTTCTCGATCCGATACCAACCGATAACGATGTTGGGGGTCTCTTTCTTGTGAATTTGGCGAAGAAAATTGAACGAAAAAGACCAATCAACAAGGATGTTAAAGTACAGTGAGGTTATAAAAGCATGTAAAAAAATATCTATTACACGTACACCAATAAGCAAGGGTGACTATTATTCATTTAATTTCATAAAAAACTTAAAACTATCCCTAAATGTATTAAAATCTAAAATTTTAATGATTTATCACTAATTATTTTCTTTCCAACACCAAAGAATTCGATACTCCAATCTAAAACTGTCAATGCTGATGATCATGAAAGGTCTGATACCGATTCGAATACCGATGCAGCGAATCTTGACTGATTCTTCAATATCAAACTAGTTACGTCCTAATATTTATTCATCACTTAAATTATCAGTCATCACATAATACTTGCATGACTACAAGATTCAACAATAAAAAGAACAAGGTATTAAATCGTACCTACAACCGTTAATCCTTTTTTTTCCAGTACCAGTCAGTCACTCAGCACTTGCTCAATGAAGATCTCTCACAGCCCTTGATCGATATTTTGTAATAAATTCCTCAATTGAAGCTGTCTCAAGAGGACATTAAGCTTCAAGCATCACAAGACATCGCCAGATATATTTGCCTCCGCTTTACATAATATTTGTCCAGAGCTGAGAAACAATAGCCAATAGAAAATCAAAGCCATATTAGTCAATTCAAATCCTATTTCTGTCCATGGTAGCAATAGAGACAAGGATATATGTGTAAGAGGTTTCAATTTCAACAAAATTATGATGCGAAGAGAAAATCCCAGTAAGTTTGTAACTTCCTTTATCTGCGAAAACTAGTTTGTGAAAGACCAAAACTTTGTCGTCTTGTATGGTGCGACCCTCTTAAGTTCATAGCCACATTAGCTAGGAATTTGGCACCAACAGAGGGGTGACGTCAAATTGACATCTGGTCATAAAACTTTGTCGTCTTGTATGGAGCTTTCTTATGCTCCATGACCGACCCCATTCTGATGGTAGAATGCTCGAATGATGATGATGATTCATGACACCTCCAAATTAGCCTAGTTGATTTAGATGTGCGGCAAATCTGAATCTATTTTCTAACTAGGATATGTCTTAAAGAAGTTTTTGTGCACCGCATGGAGTTAAGGAAGATACACAAACAAACTACCAAACTCTCACAAATGCTGACATGGTGGAATCCTCCTCGAGAGCTATTTATATTTTTCACTACCTCGTTTATATCACAAATTCTAGTGGGATGTGAAATTTAACTTTAGAAATCTATTACACTACTTAGATTCTTCAAGGTTCAGCAGAATCCTAATTATCTAACATCTTCTTCATCTCTTCCTTAAATAGATTTGCTTCAACAATTTAAACCAGGCATTCCTTCTCAATCAATAACATATTCAACTAGAAGGAAGTAAAATTGAAAATTAACACAACCTTTCAATCGAGACGATCGACAAAGCCCTCGATGAAGAAATAGCACCACCGAGAACTCTTTCTTCAGCGACTACTCTCAAAGACCCACTCACCGCATCTACAAAATCAGGAAGAAGAACTATTTCAAGATCACATGAAGGCGTGGAAGCCCACTTTCCAAAAGCATCAAAGATTGAGAATATTCAATACCAAGGCGATGGGTTTGGTGCTTGATGAGATGAGAGGAGGAGGCTCGGGCGGAGGAAAAGCCATTGGCGGCCGGAAGCATCCAGTCTTTATGGAGCAATCTGAACATGGAAGCCACTGACGACAAGTAGAGTCTCGACTCAGAGGGGGATAGAGTGACTTTGGATCATTGATAGCAAGCCGATGGAGACAAGATTCTCCTTCCATGTCCATAAGATGGTCCCAACTACCCCACGGTCAGCAAGATGCTCCTTCCATGTCCACAAGATGGTCCACTAGAACCCGAACCGCTTCGTCATCCTCCTCGATGAGTTTTGGAAGTCCTTTAGGGGAAACTCTAAAAAACCCTAGATTAGATCAAGAATCTAGCTTTTTATTAGGGTTTGTGAGGGAAAATAAAAGAAACGAGTACAGAGATTACAAATTTGGGTGGGATTTAGGCTTACCGTGTGCGAATCCTTCATCGTCAGAGACCACCTTCATCGTCAGAGACACAGCTCTCCCGTCCATGTCGAGGAGAAGAGAACGAACATCGGAGCCCTACTTTGGATAGCAACGGTCGACCAGTGGCTTGAAAAAACCCTAGCTATAGGAATTAGGAAGAGCGAGAGGAGCGAGAGAGCTCTGGAAGAGGAGAAGGAAAATGTGAGAGAGAGAGAGAGAGAGAGAAAAAAAACGAACGAGGCTTTTGAATCAGGGGTCGGGTTTGAGTGGGCGTTCCAGCGGGATTCTAAATTTTTTTACCACTTTTTATAACGATTACGTGTAACAATATTATATATGTATGAACAATATATATCGCTTAGCGCTACAAACCATTATAATAGGCCAAAAATTCTTCAAAACTGTCATATTATGTTGTGTTGCTGAAATTCTGTAACGTTTATACATGAACCGTTGTAATAGCTTCTTTCTAAGCGTTATAACAAGGTATTTTTCTTGTAGTGTGAAGAGAGCACCTTCTGACGAAGTCACTTCTTTTGTGTTATCCGGTAAGACTACGTACACTGCAAAATCTATAAAAGAGGATCGCCAGTCTTAATGTCTTCTTCGACCTCTGTAGACTAATAGGCTTGCATGCATAAGTTATTCTTAGGACATACCAACTCTTGCACTATCACCGTGATAGTGTGCTGAGTTCCGACAGGTGTTGCCAATGATGCAGCCAATCCTGCTAGAGCATCAGCTTTCAGGTTTTGTAACCGGGGAACATGTTCTATGAAGAACCCCGTGAAGGTAGTGATTATGGTGATAGCTGCCTGATGGTATAGGATCATGTTCTTATGTCGAACCTCAAATTGTCCCCGTATTTGGTTGACAATTAGCTGAGAATTGTCGTAAGATTCTAGAAAGTTGACCCCCAGCTCTTTGGCTAGTCGAAGTCTGATGATAAGAGAGTTGTACTCAACAACGTTATTAGAGCATAATTCTGAGAGTAAATACGCTCGTTGGATGACCAAGTCGTCAAGGAAGATTAATACTACCCCAACTACAGCCATAATATCGCCTTTGGGACCTGTTCTTGAAGCACCGTCAAAGAAGAGTCACCAAACCGGCTCTTCTGTAGTGGTGTGGGCATCCATTACTTCATTTGGGATATTTTTGTAGAGCTTCGATGTCTCGGCTACGGGATGGGCAGCCAGAAAATAGGCTAATGCTTGACCCTTGACCACCTTTTATGGGATAAATACCATGCCATAAGGGGACAGAAGTATCGCCCATATTGCCAGGCATGAGTTTAATGCCCCTGGCTTGGCCATGAGGACCCTAAGGGGATTGAGCCTAGAAATGACGTGAATCGTCTGCCTGACTATATAATGTCGAGTTTTCTTGATAGCAAAGACGAGGGCAATGCATTCTTTCTTCACAGGGGTATACCTGTGCTCGACTCCGATCAGCTGATGGCTGAGATAATAGATAGCATGTTCGTGACCCCATTGCTATTCTGAGCTAACTGGGCTTCGAGAGAGTGATCCAAGGCTCAGATGTACAGCAGAAAGGGTATTTCCATGACTGGGGCTACTAGGACTGGAGGATTCGTAAGGTATTCTTTTATGTCTTCAAAGGATCGCTGGCATTCCTCAGTCCAGACATAAGATACCCCTTTCTACATCAGTTCAGTGAATGATTTGCAACGTCCTGAAAGGTTGGAAATAAACCTCCGGATGTGGGCCAAGCGCCTCTGAAGACTGCGAAGTTCACGAAGGTTCCTTGGCGGTTGCATTTCGAAGATGGCTTTTGTTTTCTCAGGGTCGACGTAGATACCCTTCGAAGTTATAATAAAGCCTAAGAACTTGCCACTAGATACCCCATGAAGGACTTGACTGGATTCATCTTCAACTGGTGTGTCCTCAATAAATCGAAGACAATTCTTAAATCATAGAGGTGATCACCATGAAAGTGACTCTTAATAGCGATGTCATCGACGTAACATTCGAATGTCTTACGCAGGTGTTTGCGGAATATGATACTCATGGCACGCTGGTACGTAGTGCCCGCATTCTTCAAGCCAAAGGGCATTACTGTGTAACATAATACCCCCATTGAAGTCTGAAAGGACGTATGTTTCTCATCGTCTGGAAACATCTTGATCTGGTTATAACCAGAGTAACCATCTTTGAAAGACATGTGTAAACCCCTATATTTTATATATGTAATTATTGATTTATTTATTATTTATAGTATTTTAGAGAAATTTATTTGATATATTTAAGGCATAGTGGTGCACATTATATGATATATATATGCACTACTCATAATGCCTAGTCATAATATATTATTTTATTTTGAGTATTATGTTTTGGAAAATTTAGGATTTTCTAATTTAATATGGTATTATTGATATACCCATGTATACCTGTATATATGACTATATATAACTTATACATTGAATTAAATGATTATATATTCTAATATATATATGGAATTGTACTTGTATATAAAAACTCAAACAAAATTTCTAGATTTTTATACACAAGTACAATTCCATATATATCTTCCCATATATATATATATATATATATATATATATATATATATATATATATATATATATAATATATATATATATATATAATGAAAAAAAATAAATATATATATATATATATATATATATATACATATATATATATATATATATATATATATATATATATATATATATAAAAAATATATATATATATATATATATATATATATATATATATATATATATATATATATATATATATATATATATATATATAATGAATGAAAGTTTAGAAGAAAAAAAGAAAGAAAAAGAAAAGAATAAGAGAGTACTGTAGCCGCAGCTACAGTACAACGAAGGGGCCCAACCCCTTCGAACCGCCAGAACAGCTACTGCTGTTAGCCCCCAATGATTTGAATGTAAATTCAAATCAAAACCCCACTTAACCAAATCCATCTCAATTCTTAACCTTATCCAACTCTCCAATGGATAACGTCGAACATCGCAAGGATTGTTTGGATTCGAATCAATATAGGAGTATAATTTCGTATATAAGACCGCGACTTGGGATCGATAGAAACCCCTACAAAAATTTATCCTCTTGCGAACCACCAGCGCCCATAGCTTTCCCGACCTCCAGCGAAACCCTCCAACCCCCTGTAGTCGCCAGAGGACACCGGAGCACCGTCGTGCTGCACTAAGTCGACAGGGAACCAAGTTGACTCTATTGAAGGGCCGACAGCGAGGTACCCTATTTTCAAGACTTATTTCTTCTCTGTTTTCCAATCGTTTTTCGATCTGTAACATCCTACGTATAGATGGGATAACCCCTTAGAGACCCCAGTAATTAGAATTTTTAGATGCCCAAAGGAACGCTCGAAAGTTTGACACGAAGTCGAGCGAAAAACTGCTAAAACAGGATAGTTCGGGCAGCCTGAACCCTCGACTTGGAAGAATTTTTTTGAACAAAACACTTAGTAATTTTGAAAACTAGTTTGTAACAGTCCTAGATAACCCATACGAGATTACAACGCTTTTTGTAGAACCATTTTTCGCTCATTATACAGAAATATATGTGAGTCTAAAAATCAAATAAAACTTGTTTTCAAAACTATAAAATTTTTAGAAAACTTTTCAATACGGCGTTCGTCCCGACAAACCAGGCGACGTGGTCGTGCACTATACGCATCGAAAGGCGCATATAGATGTTGCCGACGTGTGGGAACTGACGGAACCCGATTTCGTTGCGTTTGCACGACGAAATCAGTGCGTATCCGTCGAGATACCCCCGTATCGACCTTTTGCAAACTTAGCCATAACTTAGTGCAAGTTCGTCGGATCAATACGGAACTTGCGCCATCCGGACCGTATCGATTTTTTGGTCCTATATGCCAAGTTTGGTCCGATTCTGATGTAAACCCCCAAATTTTCTACAAATTTTTTTATAATAATTTGAGTATTTATTTTTGTACTTCGTATTTATACGTCGCGTGCAATTCATATTTTCATATTTGCTCGTTGAGTACGAATATGTACGGGGCACATATTTTAGAAAAAATATTTTGATCATAGATTTTATTTAAATAGGAGAAATAAGGTTTTAAAATAATATATCATAAATATCTTATATTGCTTAACATGATAAATGCATCACTTCATTTTGTTTTAATTATTATAAAAAGGCTAATTTAATTTATGGTACAAAATAAATAGTAATTTTATTTACTATATTTCATGCAAATATTCTTTTGTATACGAGGTAAATGAATTTTGATTCATGTATATAATTTGATTTTTTCGAAATTAATTATTAATATATTTTAATAGTTATGAAAATATAGATCGAGATTTTATTGGACTTAATAATTGAGTAATTATGATAAATTCTATTGGAAAAGAATTATTTTAAATATATTTGTATTAAAAAGGATTTTATTTTTATTGAATTAGATTTGATAAATCATTTAAAAAAGTCGATTTAAATTTATTGCCTTTATCTAATGGGAATTTAAATAATCCCAATCCTTATCCTAATGGGAATTCCCACCTCCTATATAAGGAGAGGTACTCTTCCATAATTTTTTACCATCCACAGATTGTGCATCGTGTCTGTGCCTCCCATCTACTATATCCTCTCCACTACATATACATTATTCCACGTATCCGACAATCCCGGATATCTCTCCCCGTCACCGTCGCCTTGTCGGACATTCCCCGACATGACACGAGTCCTAATCCCTATTCTGTTCCCCGCCATGCACCATCGTCATTCCTCCCTGTATCCTCCCCATCGTTAGGCTGTCACCACCATCACCCTCATCACCATCATCGCCTCCGACTCGTCCCGGCGAGCCCAACCATCACCACCTCCATCATCGGCCACTTTTGTTTTTTCCTCAACCCATGTCCTGCCACAACCGACACCACCAACAACGATCCACCTCCACCCGAAAACAAACGACCATCATGTCGTCATCAGCATCACCTTGACCCTCACCGGACCCCATCATTCAAGCACCACCACCCCCGCACCTATGTCACCTCTGCTACCAACAGCACACACTCTCCTCCGCGACCAAAACCCACTCCCCGCTCCGACCGAACCTACCACCATCTCCGGCGTCAACCACCCAGCGCCAACCCTCCGTCAACCACACACCCTCTCCCGGCCGCCAAATTCGTAACACCATCACCATTACCCATGATGGAAAAAGGGAGAGGAAGACCAAACCTTAGCCAACCGCCTCCATCGATCTTCCCTCTGTACCAAGTCAGACTCTTTCGAACTCTAGTGCTGAGCCGCCCCGCCACGGGACGTTGAGCCACCGCGAGGCAGCCCTGTCTGGTGTCACCAAGGCGCTGCTCTCCGTCCCCGGACTCCGCTATGCGCGCCACCACGCGCAGGACCAACTGCCACTGCCTCTCCAAAAAACCCGATGAAAAACTCCCCAGCACCTTCGCCTGCGAATGCCGCTCCCCGGCGTCCGCCTCCGTCCGGTGTTCCGCCAAGACCGGGTGAGCCCTCACTCCCCCTCCGTGCATCTTCGCCAGATCTGGACCGCCGCCTCTCCGCTCCTTCTTTGGTGAGCCACCCCCGCGCCCATCGGCCACGCTTCGCCGCCGATGTCCACGGTGAGTCCCCCTCTTCCATTCACATCTATTCTCCCCATACATTTCTCTCCCTCCACCCCCTTTTCATCTTTTATTTCTTTTAAGGAACAATATTTGCTATTATTTTATTATTATTATTATTATTATCATTATTATTATTTTATCATCATTATTTATTATTGTAGTTTATATTATTAGTATTATTATTATTATTATTAGTATTATTATTATTGTTACTGATAATGTTATAGGTAAATTTAGTTGAATATTTAATTGGTTATTTTTCTATATTTTGTTAAGAATGCTACTATTAGTATTAATACTATTTTGTTGCTTAAATAGTTATTGTCTATTTTGTTACTCAAAAGTTAGTGATAAATAATATTTTTCAAAATCATAACATTAGGGTTTTATGTATGTTGATTTCAAATTATATTATGTTAGGGTGTTTTCAAATATAGCTTGAGCAAAAGTTATCGTGACAAAAATCTAGTTTCAGTATCGAAATATTTCTTTTGATTTTTGTAATTATCTAAAAATTATATATTCGATAAAGTTATATGTCTTGGCCTAAATGACTTCTTGATATTCCGAACAATTACTTAAATACTTTTATACAGTTTTATCTAAAAAGGTTATTTTTACAAACTTGGAGCTTCTTGCCTAAAAACGATTTTTAAAATTTTCTTCTATTGTCTAAGGGTTTAATTGATTAATAAAAATGTATTCTTCCATATTGTATATATACAGTATTTTCAAGTATTTTCGTAATAGTATGATAAAAATATTTTCTAAAATTAGTGGATGTATCCATATTCACAAATTCTTCTCGATTACCACCATTAATCATGACTAAATCATGCTTTCCCATTTTCTTGCGGATTCGGACCCCTACACCTCGATCGTGGCAATTGGACTATTGAGACATGACAGAACATCGCACCACCAGGCGACACCACAGGCAAGATACCTTGCCATTATACTGTTTATATTCAGTCTGTATTTTATTACATATCACTGTTTATTATTTCCAATTATTACAGTTCTTGATTTACTACATGTTCAGTGATTATTAGTTACTTTGTTACTATCCTTTGACTGCATATGAACCTAGAGTTAGGGGACTACCATTTATAGTGTATTGCATATGCCTCGACACAGTTGTACCACGAGGATGTGTGAGACGAGTAGCATGTAGAGGTCCTTGTGTACGGGCTGATCCCCCATGTGCTTGCGTTAGGACTAACTGCTAATAGAGGCATATTAGAAGACTTAGCAGTTAGTAGAGGTATACGAGACATGGATGTGACTCTGTTAGATGTTATGTGGGAAGAACAGTTCCTTAACGTATGGGTCACTTATGCACATTCCCATTACTGATCCTGCTGGCCTCTGACATTTGAGGAATGTTATGCTTTGAGGTCCCTGGTATCCTGATGGAACCATACTTGAGATTACTACTCCTGAGCCAGATGCCCATGCGTTGGAGGTTTGTTCTTAACTACATGAACACAGTAGTACGGTTAGATTACCTTATTGTTGTCTTGTCACTTATTTTCTTTGTGGCATATTTTGTATTTAGTATTTATGGCATGTTCTTACTGTATCTTATTACGTCCCTCTGAGAACCTGGTTATCTCTTCAGGTGCGTGATCTTGTCTTTCGCAGGTGTTCTAGCCGTGGACATGATCATCTCTATTTCTTCGAGGATGATTGCACTTCGATCGTCTTCGCTTCGCTCGCCAAAATCTTTCTTCTATGTATTTTTTTCATAGTTGGTAGTGGATTTGCCTCCGCCCAACTACATGTATCAATGACAATTCATAGTTGATTATATGATATCTTTTATTCTTTCATTTTTTGGATGAGATTAGTTTGTTGTAGTTCTACTACATTTTATAGCTTATGTAGTCATACGAGGCCTAGGTACTTCGTATGAATACAGCTGGCATGTCTACGTTCCTAGTCCAACATATTTTGGGACTGGGGCGTTACATGTTTTATTGGTGGCCCATGCAGGTCGAGCTTGTCACTTCGGTTACGTAATTGTACCGATGTGAGCCTGTAATATAGATTAGTGTCTAGGAATCTCATCCATAAGCTTGACCTCCTTCCTTGTTTCAAGTTTTGAACTCTCGTTGCCATCCTTGATTTGCATCCTGCTTGAATTCTTTCTACCCTAAATTCTTATCTTTCGTGCTTAGTGACAGTTAGGAAGATGACTACACTATTATATGCTCATAGGTCAAACACATGGCTAGGAAGATTACATTGACAATTAGTGTACATTGAGGTCTTATTTGAGTTATAAAGACATTTTTCCTAAAAGTATGATTTTAAGGATTAGTTAATTCCAAGTTGGGTAGTAGCATATTACCGCCTTCAAAGGATAGTTGGAATATTATTTTGCTAATACAAGGTGGTATACACAAGAGGATAGCTAGATCGAGAAAACGAATTTATGATTTATGATTTTTTGGAAATTGTGCAATAGTTTATGATTTATTGGATATGAAACCGATTTAAGAAAATATCTTAAAATTATGACACATGATTTACGGTTAAGTTCAAGTTTGGATTATAATATGTTAAAGTTTATCTCGAATTTATTAAAGAGTTTTAAATTATAAGTTATGATTTTTAAACGACTAGAGAATGTGGAGGATTTATGATTTATGGTTTATTAGAGAGCTTGAGGTTTTAAATTGAGTCGTACGATTTATAAGTTTATTTAATTTTGAGTTTGAAGAGATGATGGTAAAAAAAATTATTTTGGAAGATATGAAATCGACTTTGAAGGAAGAATTCAAATTTCAAATTGTGTCATATGATCTATGATTTATAAAGTTATTTAGATTTCGAGTTTAAGGCCTTGATTATGGATATTTAATTATCAAAAGAAGAAGAAGAAGAAGAAGAAGAAGAAGAAGGAGGGTATATTTGATTTGCGATATACAAGGATTAATTCAGGATTGATTAGAGATTTAAATTTTGATTAAACTTGGCAGCCTAAGATAATTAGAAATTTTGGTAAAGTATCTTGAGAATGTTATTGAGAAATATTTGAGGAATTTAAATTTTTTAGATTAGATCATATATTGGTGAAGAACCAAGAAACAAGCAAGGTCGCCCTAATGAGATACAAGTATTCCACAATAGGTTGCCATACCACCTATGATTAGGATATGACATAAACACAAGTATAGTTAGTCATCAACCAAACTGTATAACTATATCTATATCTTGACCCACTCGACCTTCCCTCAAATCTAGATCTTTTATTGTGTCAATCTAAATATTTGAAACTTAGGAATGATTAGAATCATTCCCTTGACCATACCCTTATCCATGAGACTATTTTCTCTCTAGAAACTGTGTCCCTAACTTATTTTACCTTAATCTATGAGATTTTCTAAATTACCTTTATTCGTGCTTTAACCTTTTATTTTGTGCATTAATTAGTACCTTATGAAAACCCACTTTCTATTTTTGATCAATTGGTGTTCCCTATCGTGACTTTGATATTTGGAGCACAACACTAGACTTTTCCTTCCAACTGATTTTATATGCAAGACCTAGATGAGTTCACCTTCATGTAGGTATATCACGTGCCACTAAAACACGTCTTTTTGTACTCTATTTTCATGTTATGACTTTCGGGTCAAAAAGACTGGACTCTAATCCCTACCGTGAAACCAATATACTTTTTAACTACAGGTGAGACACAACCTCGACTCAATTCTTTTGACCCGATATATGATTTTGTTCTACTTAATTCCTTACATGCTTAACCTTGTATTTTATCTTGATTGCTGGACCTATCGCCCCATGACACCATTAGTTTAATTCTTGCAAGTTGGGTAGAATATCTCACTACCTAACAAACCCTTTTTCCTAGTGAACCATATTGATAAGTTCATTTGGACTATAACACTCAAGGGACTCTAACTTATCTAGTCAACCAAGCCGACTGCATAGGCCCAAAATTTGGGCGGAACTTAGATTTTATAAGATCTTGGACTATTTGATTTCTTTCATCATTACCTCTTACTTATAATTTTATCTACCTATGATGCTAAAATAGCTTAGTTTTGCAAGCTTATTCTTTATCAAGCTTGATCATGACATATGTTTAATGTGGGCGCCCACTAATACATTGTCTAATCAAAACCAGCGTACTGTGGTCTGATCAACCATAGTGCACTTGGTTCACTTTCATATATTGTTCAATGTGGATGGAGACATAGTTAAACTTGGCCCTAGAGTCTCACCCGCGACTGCCTTGACAATTCTTTTTGGAACTTATTCAGTCGTCTTTGAACCGCTCATTCGAAATCGATAATGTCTTCTTCGAACTCCTTATTTTTGCCTTCCGCCTGTTTTAGAAAGACAAACACTCGTACTTGATATTCTCTTAGTTGTCCACTGTCTATTGCCAAGATAGTTAGCCAGTTACCAACCGATGTGACTGTAACCCCATCTTGAGTTAATCGTCCTCCTCGTGACACTAGATT
Organism: Iris pallida; assembly: GCA_029216955.1. Taxonomy (NCBI): domain Eukaryota; kingdom Viridiplantae; phylum Streptophyta; class Magnoliopsida; order Asparagales; family Iridaceae; genus Iris; species Iris pallida. The sequence goes on from JANAVB010002800.1 coordinate 4,458,340, forward strand.
CATTATCACAACTTTTTAATCATTCTTGAGACTTAAGAATGATTCAAATCATTTCCTTAATCAAACCTAAACCCAGACGATCATATTTTCTCAAGGAACCATACCTTCCAAGTTCCTAAGTTATTCTCTTTGATTCACCCAATGCGTTGTTATTTCTCGAATTGTCTTATCATGATTGTCTTAGCTAGCGACCCTCGTCCATTACCATATTCGTGAATTATTTTCTTATTTAACAAATTCATGACTTTCTAATAGCACATTTATGTTAAACACCGTTTCCTTGCCTCGCCAAATGAATTATTCATACTTTCTTATCGTTAAACTCTTGTACCCCACCTATTCCTAAATTTCGAGGAAGAAATTCTTGTAAGTTGGGTAGGATGTAAACCCCCTAAATTTTCTATAATTTTTTAATAATAATTTGAGTATTTATTTTTGTACTTCGTATTTATACGTCGCGTGCAATTCATATTTTCATATTTGCTCGTTGAGTACGAATATGTACGAGGCACATATTTTAGAAAGATATTTTGATCATAGATTTTATTTAAATAGGAGGAATAAGGTTTTAAAATAATATATGATAAATATCTTATATCGCTTAACATGATAAATGCATCACTTCATTTTATTTTAGTTATTATAAAAAGGCTAATTTAATTTATGGTACAAAATAAATAGTAATTTTATTTGCTATATTTCATGCAAATATTCTTTTGTATACGAGGTAAATAAATTTTGATTCATGTATATAATTTGATTTTTTTCGAAATTAATTATTAATATATTTTAATAGTGATGAAAATATAAATCGAGATTTTTTTGGACTTAATAATTGAGTAATTATGATAAATTCTATTAGAAAAGAATTATTTTAAATAAATTAGAATTAAAAAGGATTTTATTTTTGTTGAATTAGATTTGATAAATTATTTGAAAAAGTCGATTTAAATTTATTGCCTTTATCTTATGGGGATTTAAATAATCCCAATCCTTATCCTAATGTGAATTCCCACATCCTATATAAGGAGAGGTACTCTTCCATAATTTTCTACCATCCACAGATTGTGCATCATGTTTGTGCCTCCCATCTACTATATCCCCTCCATTACATATACATTATTCCACATATCCGACAATCCCGTATATCTCTCCACGTCACCGTCGCCTTGTCGGACATTCCCCGACACGACACGAGTCCTAATCCCTATTCTATTCTCCGCCATGCACCATTGTTGTTCCTTCCTGTATCCTCCCCATCATTAGGCTGTCACCACCGTCACCCTCATCACCATCATCGCCTCTGACTCGTCCCGACGACCCCAGCCATCACCACCGCCATCATCGGCCACTTGTGGTTTTCCCTCAACCCATGTCCTGCCACAACCGACACGACCAACAACGATCCACCTCCACCCGACAACAGACGACCATCCTGTCGTCATCAGCATCACCTTGACCCTCATCGGACCCCATCATTCAAGCACCACCACCCCCGCACGTATGTCACCGCCGCTACCAACAACACACACTCTCCTCCGCGACCAAAATCCACTCCTCGCTCCGAACGAACCCACCACCATCTCCGGCGTCAACCACCCAACGAACCCTCCATCAACCACACACCCTATCCTGACCGCCAAATCTGTAACACCATCACCATTATCCATGAAGGAAGAAGGGAGATGAAGACCAAACTTGAGCCAACCGCCTCCGTCGATCTTCTCTCTGCACCAAGTCAGACTCTTCCGAACTCTAGTGCTGAGCCACCACGCCACGGGACGCGGAGCCACCACGAGGCAGCCCTGTCTGCTGTCGCCAAGGCGCTGCCCTCCGTCCCCGAACTCCGTCGTGCGCGCCACCGCGTGCAGGACCACCCGCCTCTGTCTCTCCGATAAACCCGATGAAAAACTCTCCAGCCCCTCCGCCTGCGAACACCGCTCCTCGGCATCCGCCTCCGTCCGGCGTTCCGCCCAGACCGGGTGAGCCCTCACTTTCGCTCCGCGCATCTTCGCCAGATCTGGACCGCCGCCTCTCCGCTCCTTCTCCAGTTAGCCAACCCCGCGCCCATCCGCCGTGCTTCGCCGCCGATGACCACGGTGAGTCCCCCTCTTCCGTTCACATCTCTTCTCCCCATACATTTCTCTCTCTCCACCCCCTTTTCATCTTTCCTTTCTTTTAAGGAACAAGGTTTGCTATTATTTTATTATTATTATTATTATCATTATTATTTTATCATTATTATTTATTATTATAGTTTATATTATTAGTATTATTATTATTATTATTTGTATTATTATTATTGTTACTGATAATGTTATAGGTAAATTGAGTTAATTATTTAATTGGTTATTTTTCTACATTCTGTTGAGAATGCTACTATTAGTATTAATACTATTTTGTTGCTTAAATAGTTATTGTCTATTTTGTTACTCAAAAGTTAGTAATAAATAATATTTTTCAAAATCATAACATTAGGGTTTTACGTATGTTGATTTCAAATTATATTATGTTAGGGTATTTTCAAATATAGCTTGAGCAAAAGTTATCGTGACAAAAATCTAGTTTCAGTATCGAAATATTTCTTTTGATTTTTGTAATTATCTAAAAATTATATATTTGATAAAGTTATATTTCTTGGCCTAAATGACTTCTTGATATTCCGAACAATTACTTAAATACTTTTATACAGTTTTATCTAAAAAGGTTATTTTTACAAACTTGGAGCTTCTTGCCTAAAAACGATTTTTAAAATTTTCTACTATTGTCTAAGGGTTTAATTGATTAATAAAAATGTATTCTTCCATATTGTATATATACAGTATTTTCAAGTATTTCTGTAATAGTATGATAAAAATATTTTCTAAAATTAGTGGATGTATCTATATTCACAAATTCTTCTCGATTACCACCATTAATCATGACTAAATCGTGCTTTCCCATTTTCTCGCAGATTCTGACCCCTACACCTCGATCGTGGCTATTGGACTATTGAGACATGACAGAACATCGTACCAGCAGGCGACACCACAGGCAAGATACCTTGCCATTATACTGTTTATATTCAGTCTGCATTTTATTACATATCACGGTTCATTAGTTTTAATTATTACAGTTCTTGATTTACTACATGCTCAGTAATTATTAGTTACTTTGTTACTATCCTTTGACTGCATATGAACCTAGAGTTAGGGGACTACCATTTATAGTGTATTGCATATGCTTCGACACAGTTGTACCACGAGGATGTGTGAGACGAGTAGCATTTAGAGGTCCTTGTGTATGGGATGATCCTCCATGTGCATGCGTTAGGACTAACTGCTAATAGAGGCATGTTAGGAGACTTAGCAGTTAGTAGAGGTATACGAGACATGGATGCGACTCTGTTAGGCATTGGGTAGGAAGAACAGTTCCTTAACGTATGGGTCACTTATGCACTTTCCTATTACTGATCCTGCTGGCCTCTGACATTTGAGGACTGTTATACTTTGAGGTCCCTGGTATCTTGATGGGACCATACATGAGATTACTGCTCCTGAGCCAGATGCCCATGCGTTGGAGGTTTGTTTTTCACTACATGAACACAGTAGTACGGTTAGATTACCTTATTATTGTCTTGTCACTTATTTTTTTTGTGGCATATTTTGTATTCAGTATTTATGGCATGTTCTTCCTGTATCTTGTTACGTCCTTCTAAGGACCTGGTTATCTCGCCAGGTGTGTGCTTTTGTCTTTCGCAGGTGTTCTAGCCGTAGACATGATCATCTCTATTTCTTCGAGGATGATTGCACTTCGATCGTCTTCGCTTCGCTCGCCAAAATCTTTCTTCTATGTATTTCTTTTCATAGTTGGTAGTGGATTTGTCTTCGCCCAACTACATGTATCAATAAAAATTCATAGTTGATTATATGATATCTTTTATTCTTTTATTTTGTGGATGAGATTAGTTTGTTGTGGTTCTACTGCATTTTACAGCTTATATAGTCATACGAGGCCTAGGTACTTCATATGAATACAGCTGGCATGTCTACGTTCCTAGTCCTATATTTTTGGGACTGGGCCTTACAACTGAGAAGGTTGATCGGAGCGCCAAAATTTGGCAGGCCCGCAACCCAACCCAATGGGCAATTTTGTGCATGGCTCATCTGAATCCAAAATTGGACATACCATTGGGTTCGTCTCCTTAAACCGGATCCGTAGACATCTAGTTTAACGACTTTAGAGACTGTAGACATTGGCACGCATTTTGGTGCAAAATGGGTCCAACAGCGGATATTATTTTGACCCAAAATTATGATTTTGTCTCTATTCCAGAATTTGACTTTTGGACAGGCGTTTCCTAGGTATATCACTTATTCCGAACATGTTCTTGATGTTTGTTTCACATCCGAAGTTGTTTGGAGATTGTGACATTTTTTGCTGATATTGTGATTTTTGGACTTGACATCTTCGTACCACCAGGAAAGATACCTTGCCACCTTACTCTATGATTATTATATTCTTATTTTCAGCATTTCTTATTTGTTGATATTATAAAATTGTGCGTCCAAGTCACACTTGGGTGCAAGCGACTCTATCGGTCGTTTTCTTGCTTTTATTTATTTCTCTTGCATTGACTTAGTGTAGTGACCATCCATTGTTGATGAGGTATTGGTATATCTCGTATGGCCTTGACAGTTGCTTTACCACGTGTTGTGAGTCATATTTAGGACACGTACTCGTGTTGTCGGCTGGCCACCGATACTTATGGAGCGTGCGACGGATAGGAGTAACCGCCAATAGAATTGCACGCTAGAAGACTTGGTGATTACTAGAGGTTCATATTAGTCATGGAGATGATAATACTATGCATTGGGTGAGGAGAACAATACCTGACGTATGGGCTTCGATTACACTTCTCCTGTAACCCGGAAGCTCCGCTGGAGATACGGGTATGATTATCCTCTCAGGTTGGCCACTGACGTTCTTGAACGTTATGCGATTGGTCACTGGTGCGAAAGAAGGGACTATACCAGATCCTATATTCAGCCAGGGCTCATGCGTCGAAGAATTGTATCTCAACTGCATATTCACAGTAGATTGGTCAGGAACCCGATTGCATGCATCCTTTCTTTTCTATTATATTATCACAGTTTATATGGCATGGTATTTTCTTGTATCTTGCTACGTCCCTCTGAGGACCTGGTTATCTTTCCAGGATTAGACGACTTTCCGCAGGAGTACGGAGCGGCTTTGGATCCTGCATACATTGATGACGAGGCAGTACCTATTAATTTCTAGTTTATTCCTTATTTGAGACATTAGTGGATATTTCTACATCTCCTTTCTTTGTATTTTTCAGAGGTTGGACTCCGATCATTTGAGACTATTTTTATAGCTGTTTGGAGTGAGTATGTTCACCCGACTATCTTTTTATACATCCATTTATTATCTGCACTTTATTATTTTCTGTGTTGAGCTGTGACGAGATTAGATTATATTATTATGGCCTGTGATGATTTATTATACAGCTTATGTACGTATATGAGGATTCTATACATTGGAGTATTCTTCGTATATGTGCAGCTGGCATGTTCACGTGCTCGGCCCTACTTATTTTGGGACTGTGGCATTACATGTTTTTGTGGTGGCCCATGCAGGTCTAGAAAATATTATTGGGTTACATGACTGTGCCCAACAAGCCTACATATAGGAGTAGGAATATCTCATCCAGAACTACTACTTCCCTTGACTTCCAATCTTTTCAAATTTTTTTGATTACTTGAATTACCTCACACCTAACCCTTCATAATATCGTCATATTCTTCCTCGTGCTAACAGTATGAATCTAAGAAGCGGATGCACTTCAGCCTTAGCCCTCACATCTGGTGAAGAGGCTACCCCGGAGGGACAGAATCCTCCAATGACTCCGGTAACACCATACCAGCCATAACAGTCGTAGCCTACTATGACGCCGACCACGGTGCCTCCAGAGATTGCGGCACCCCCAGTCAGCCAGGCTGGACAGACCACTACCGTGCCCTCGAAAGGAAATGTACCACTTCCTCCACCACCACCATTTCCTCAGCAGTTTCTATCACAGTCGGGACCTCAGATGCCTCCACCACTGACTGATGGGAGCCCTACTTCCCAGTTTATGTATGCCATGATGCAGGTTCAGTGGCAGCAGACTAAGCTGATGAAACAGACTATGATGGAAGCCATGGCTAGACCTCCACCTCCACCTCTAATACCAGCACCAGTACCGGCTTTGCATCCTTATGAAGGCTCTATCAAGAATTTTACAGACATGAACCCCAAGGTCTTCAGGGGAACGGAGAAGCCACTAGAGGTGTCACAATGGCTTATTAGTATAGAGAAGCTACTGAAGGCATCCCAGTTGCCAGCTTGAGACTGGATGACAGCAGTGGACCTACTGTAAAAAGATAATGCCCACCACTGGTGGAAAGCAGAAGAGAGACGATTAGGTACTGGGATCACTTGGAAGCAGTTCTATGATCTATTCTATGAGAGATTCTTCCCCATCCATGTTCGAGATGGTCTCTACGACCAGTTCCTTCATCTGAAGCAAGCAAATATGACCGTTGATGAGTATGACTCAGAGTTCAATCGCCTGAGTAGATTTAGTGTGGGATTGATCCCGACAGAGTTAGAGAAGGAAAGAAGATTTCATCAGGAGCTTGCACCAGAGCTCAAGTCTTATACGACTACCCAGTCTCGAGTCTCCCATTCAGCTGTCTTGGAAGAAGCTCTTGCTCAAGAGATTCTACGTAAGGAGCAGCAGCAGACATCGAGGCGCCATACACCAGCAGTTACACCAGCCCGAGCTACTCAAGGAGGACCTGTCAGGAGGACCACAGGACATTACCAGTAGAGGACTATACCCTACCAGAAGCCCACTTGCCACTTTTGTGGAAAGCAAGGCCATATTAGAGATGACTGCCGACTTCGTTTGGGATTATGTATGAGATGTGGATCGGGACAACACTTGGCCAGAGATTGCCCCGAGCAATGAGCTCCAGTACTTGCGTATCAGGCCTTGAGGCCTACAACTTCAGCACCCCTTGCTCCCCGACCAGCAGCAGGAGCACCTCGCCCACCGTTGCCTTCCCAAGGCGCACAGTACAACAAGGCCACAGCTCAGAGTATAGGACAAAATTTTAGACAGGCATTCTCGTTTGCTGTAGAGGATATAGAGACAGGCAAAGGTGATAGCAAGTATGGTTTTAGTCGCTTCATTTCCTGCTATTACGTTGTTTGATACTGGAGCCACTCATTCATTCATAGCCACTAGTTTTGCCACTAGACACAGCATTCCTATTACACCCTTATCTAAGAATGTTAGAATCCTCACTGGAAGAGGAGTTGTACCTGTTAGTGGAGTTTGTAGACTTTGTCCTGTAGTGGTACGTGGTAGAGAGATAAAAGTGCGACTTTTTGTATTCCTTATGCCTACATTCGACGTGGTTCTCGAAATAGACTGGTTGAGCCAGCATTTCGCCCTTATAGACTACCATAGGGGCAGTATCGTCTTTAGACCGTCGAATATGACGGAGTTCGAGTTCACCAATGTAGAAGGAGAGAGTTATGATGCACCCACATTGAGGACTCATATGATGATGCAGGACACCCCTTAGAACCCTATCATTACCGAGTTCGAGGTTGTATTCCCCGAGGATTTGCCAGGACTGCCACCTGACCGAGACATTGAGTTTTCTATTGAGCTTATTCCCGGAGCCGAGCCTATTTTATCTCGAGTGTATCGTCTGGCACCCAAGGAGTTGGTAGTGTAACACCCACTTTTCTAAATGAGGGTAATTTTAAAATTTTATATTTTAATCTTTTAATAATGATATTGAAATCATGATAAAAATTTTGGTGATTTTTAATTATTTTAAAAACTATTTTTAGGATGTATTAATTATCATTTTTGGCCTAGGGGTATTTTGGTCATTTTGGGTTCTTGGAATTATTTGTTAATTATTTGATTGATGGTTGTTATTTTGACTTTTGCTAGTTGTGACTTTAGAGACTAGCCTAGAGTTTGACTTTGACTTTGGTGACTTAGTTAGCATGGTGTGGGACCCTAATCCAACTTAAGTTGGTCTTAGTTGACTTGAGTGTGACTAGGGTTCATGAGAGGATTGAGAGAGTTTAGTGGATTGGACTTTTTGGTTAAGGAGTTGAACTAGTTAGTTAACAATCTTGGCCCAAAGCCCACCATGAGAGACCCTAACCCTAGCTCTTAATTTGGACAGCCACAACAGCCCAAATTAAACCTAATTTCAGCCTATATAATGTCTCCTCATAACCAGTTGCCTCCTTTAGAAACTTCACTTTAGGAAACCCTGATTTCTTTTCCCTTTCATCATTTCTCCACCAAATTGATCCCAATCTTTTACATTGGAATCCAAATTTGGAGTAGAAGGAGAAGAAGACTAGCTTGTAAGGAGGAGAGCTCATTGGGACATAGCTTAAGAAAGAAAATTTTACTATTTGGGACTTTTTTTGGAGAGTGGATCCCTATAGGTAATCCCTATATATCACCCTAAATTCCTGATTTTATTCCATAGATGCATCCATCTAGGTGTCCCCTAGCTGTAGGAAAAGTTTGGTAGAAATTCGTGTTGATTTGGTGTCTGTATCGGACACGTATCTATGTGCATAAGTATGTGTTTGATGAAATGCCCAAGAGAGGTTTTTTTGCTGTTTTTCTAAAACTATTTAAACAAATTTGTAGATCTATATGTATACTTTGATTTTCGTGAAGGATTGTATTTGTTTTCGTGTCTGTGTCGTGTCTACGAGCAACTGGATACGCTCGCATGCGAGCCATGCCCATGCCCTGCTGCTCGGGCTCTCTGTAGGACACAACACAGCACTTGGTGACACGATACTTGGTGGACACGAGGGGGCCATGTCTGCGAACATGCCCTCTGAGCTTCATGTCGATTAGTGTCGTGTCGGACAAACACTCATGAGTGCACTGAAACTGCACTGTACCGTTACGCGTGGAAATCCCCCACTGACACGCACTTCGTGTCATACAAGGGCCGTTGTTGTAATGCCTATAGTTCGTATTACGTATCTTGGAATACGTGTACGTATTTTATCTTGTATCGCATATCTCATGGCTTGGCTCGGTTTATTTTGGGTTGGTTCGGCTATGCTTGGGTTGCCTTGGTTCATCATGAACCAAGGGGAGAACCCCTACCTACCACCACCACCCTTATTTGTATTTCCACCTAACTCTCTCTTTCTTTATTTATTCTTCTCCTTCACTTTTTCTTCTCCACCATTTACTCTTGCACCTACCAGGAAAGAGAGCTAGGCAAGTGCAAACTTGCTTCATGATGGATCTCAAGTTTTATTGTTCCATTCTCTTCTTTATTTGATTTTAAGCCTGTTTAGAACTTGACATTTTTGGATTTGATGGATGGATTCTTGTAGATCTAAGTTTGTAACTTTTCGGTTTTCTTAGTTTTGATCTCTAAAACTTGGTTATTTTGGAAAACTATTGGTTCTATGTTGTAGAGAATTCAATTTCATGCGGTTTTGGCTTTTGTTTCGCTTGATTTCGACTTCGGATGAGGAAGTTATGGCCAAAAGCAATTTTTGGTCATTTCTATGTTCATCTGCAGCATGAACCGCATGTCGCAGTTAGCCGCATATGATGTCGCGAATGAGCCGCATAAGGCACATGTCATAGTTGGCCGCATATGATGTCGCGAATGAGCCGCATAAGGCACATGTCACAGTTGGCCACATATGATGTCGCGAATGAGCCGCATAAGGCACATGTCGCAGTTGGCCGCATATGATGTCGCGAATGAGCCGCATAAGGCACATGTCGCAGTTGGCCGCATATGATATCGCAGTTGAGCCGCATGAGCCGCATGTCGCAGTTGGCCGCATATGATGTCGCAGTTGAGCCGCATGAGCCGCATTTCGCAGTTGGCCGCATATGATGTCGCAGTTGAGCCGCATGAGCCGCATGTCGCAGTTGGCCGCATATGATGTCGCAGTTGAGCCGCATGAGCCACATGTCGCAGTTGACCGCATATGATGTTGCAGTCGAGCCGCATAGGCTGCATGTCGCCGTTGGCCGCATATGGTGTCGCTGAATAGGCCGCATAAAGCCTATTTTGGCTATTTCTAACTGTTATATGTCCTAATTGACTGAATTGTGGCTCGAACTTCTCCCAACTCCCAACGTGGAAGTTGTAGATCTTTTCCTTGGCATCAAGAATATGTCACTAGTTATTTTATGCAAGTTTCTCTCATTCATGATATTGTAAGAATAGAACACGATAGTGGCCCGCTGTGGCACACTCTTGACAAGTAAACTGACATGATATATCTTGGCATGCTGTTACGATAGCTAGCCTGACATGACAAGTATGAAAGACTTGGACACCGTGGGCGATTGTGTTTGTACAAATAAACTAGTACTATCTTGCATCATGTCTAGGATGGGGACCCCTGAGTACCACGGTCAGGGGTACCTACTGAAATTGACTAAGGATAATTAACTAGAATGATTCAGTAGTCATGAAGAGATTCCCAGCTACAGGCAATCCCGTTATCTGGGTGCATTCAGTGGACTTGTAGCCTACCGACGAGTAGGGCACATTTCCAGCACACAGTCACGTGTTGCATTCTTCCTAAACGGACATTCGACCTGGATAACCGGATGGTCTGCAGGGCTTGTGGCTGTTGGGATAATCTCATTACATCTTGCTAGTAACTAGGCCTGTGATAACCCTAGTTAGTTAAAAGTATCAAGCCGTACTCTTGATTGGCCGTGATTGATTGGATGTAGTTTATTCCAGCTTAGTCTTATCCTGATCCTGTGCAAGATTGTGACATGACATGATTATTGATGCTTGTCTTAACAACAACGATCGGAGGTCCAGTTCTGTTCAGGCGAAGGGTTACAACCCCGGTCCTTGTTTGGTTTAAGGGTTGTAACCTGGCTCCCGGAGCAGTTCTGTGTCCTCTCTTCGTTTATTGTCTTATTGCAACCCAATGCCATGTTCGTCATGTTTTACCATACCTTAATACCATGATTATTTATACTGGCCTTAGTAATAAAGATCAGGGGTCCAGTTCTGTTCAGGTGAATGGTTACAACCACGGTCCTTGTTTGGTTTAAGGGTTGTAACCTGGCTCCCGGAGCAGTTCTGTGTCCTCTCTTTGTTTATTGTCTTCACTGTACCAATAGTATTTGAGACGGGTTTCTATTCAGGTGAAGGGCTGCAACCCCGGTCCTTGTTTGGTTTAAGGGTTGTGACCTGGCTACCTGAATAATTTTCTCGTACTCAGTTTACTGTTGTTATCTCTATTATTATCAGTTTTTTATTTATTATCTTTAATATTCTATTGTGATATGCTGGTTTTAGTTCTTAAGTGAAGCCTCCTTTGTGGCACTTGCTCTTTCTGGGGTCTGACCCAGCGGGTTTTGTGTGGCCAGATATCGGAGCAACACCAGAGGATCCACCTATCTTCCTGCCCGATGGTGACCACTAGGCGTAACCAGGGCAACGAGTGGGTTTCTTTTGCCCTTCCACTCTGTTTGTAAAATTATTCTTTTGAGGCGTTTAGCCGGCGAGCACGTGTTAGCTCTTATTGCACCTTTATTTACTGTCTGCCTACGGGCTGTAACATGATTGACAAATCCTAGGGTTGATCATGTATTGACTAAAACTCTTGCTAGTCATAACATTTTGTACGACTAGCTTCATGATCATCCAATATGTAATGTATGGGACGCCTTACTATTGTATATTGATACTCTAACATCTTGTGACTATTACTGCTTGCTTGTGATTGAGACAATAGGCTTGTTCTTGACCATATGAGACTGATGGATTATAGTTAAACCCTCATATATCTAGACAGCCGTGGCCGTATAGTGACGTAGATTTTATTTCATTATACGTAGCTGGCTATGTCTGCCCCCGCTCTCGAGTATTCTGGTTCTGGGGCGTGACATGGTTTTAGTGGTGGCCCATGCAGGTCTTGTAAATCAAGATATGTAAGGGTTTACCGAATAGATGTCTCAATCAGTATTCGCCCTTGATCTCTGCTCGTATCTTTAAATCCCTGAGAATCTTGACCGGATCACATGCTTGTATCGTTGATCTATCATGGTCCTTTCTTATTTGTTCTCTATGTCGTCTTCTTCAGCGGTATTGTTCCTAGACCTGCCGATCAGCAAGACGGTGCACCTCCAGCGGACCAGCTGCAACCTGGAGATCAAGCCCAGCATTCAGGAGTAGCCTCCAGAGTCATGCCTACCGAAGGAGAACCGCCAGTTCAGCCCGTCCAGCTTACGGAGCCTGACGATGGTAATTTGGTGGGTCTCATCAGGTCATTATTAGCTTCCCAAGATCGGCGAGGAGGCGCTTTGCACCAGGCGGTGGTAGACGCTTTGACCAGAGGAGGTCATCAGGGTAATAGCGCGGCCAACAGCTTCAAGCGCTTGAACCCTCCCTTCTTCGACGGCAGTGAAGATGCGATCGCTGCAGATGTATGGCTTCAGGACACAGAGGTAATTTTAGAAGCAGCCAGGACTCTAGAGAATGAGAAGGTGGCCGTGGTGCGCCTGCAGTTATTAGATCTTGCTCGCAGCTGGTGGGCAGCGCAGGCCGATAGATTAGTGGCCCCTATTTCATGGGCAGTATTCAGAGAGAGATTCCAGACCAAGTATTTTGATGTTGTAGCTCGGTATGATCTACAGACGAGGTTCACCAATCTGAAGCAGATGGGCAGGACGGTCGATGGATATGCGACCGAGTTCTCCAGGCTTAGTCAGTTTGCTCCCACCTTGGTGGCGACCGAGTTCGATAGAGCCCAGCGGTTCCAGCAGGGGCTCCACCTAGAGATTTTATTGGCGGTGGAGCAGTTTGAGCATCAGACTTTTGATGCAGTGTTGAGAGTAGCCCGGAGGCATGAATATACCTTCCAAGGATCGTGGATAGGACCGGAGGTCGTAAGCGATCTCACGGGCAGATGAATCAGTTATCAGCACCAGCCCCGGCAGACAGGGCTTTGACCATTGGAGCTCCGAGGCAGGCGGCCTCAGTAACGTCGGTTCAGCATTCCACCACGACGTACCCTCAGCAGCAGAAACAGAAGCAGTCTTCCGCAATGGGATGTTCAAACTACCGGAAGCCAGGGCATGTGGTATCGGAGTGTCGCAGAGCATAGGGTTTGTGCTTGGTTTGTGGTACCCCGGACCACAGGGTTGGGAATTGCCCGAACAGGGGGAGTTCATCCGCTTTCTCTAGTCCTTCAGTTAGAGGACCAACACCAGTCCAACCGCAGCAGCAGCTGCAGTACCCGTTCCCGAGGCCATTGCCGACGCAGGCCAAGGCATTCCAGCAGCAGAGACCGCAACAGTATGCCCAAGCCCAAGCCCTAATCCAGAGCAGGCAGAGAAATTTTTAGCAGAGGGGACCCACACCTAGAGGACATGGTCAAGTGCTGGCTTTGACCATGGGAGAAGAAGGAATAACACCAGGTGAGGTGGTGGCAGGTACTATTCTCGTCAAAACCTTTCCAGCTTCAGTATTATTTGATTCTGGTGCCTCGCATTTATTTATGTCTGCACGATTCACGACACGGGTAGGATTGGAGCCCGAGTCATTATCAGTGAGGCTCAATATACTTACTGGTAATAGACTTGTGGGAGTAGATAGGGTGTTTTCCTCGTGTCGGATCGTAGTTAGCGGTAGAGAATTCCTCGCTAGATTGATGGAGTTTACGTTGGCCGATTATGTTGTGGTCTTAGGGATGGATTGGTTGAGGGACCAGTATGCTAGGATAGACTGCCACATTGGCAGAGTTATTTTTAGCATTCCAGGCGAGCCGGAGTTTTCTTTCTTCCAAGGCGAAGTTGAACCTTCTCCTTCAGTGTTGCGGATGGCAGTGGCAGTAGTACAGTTACCTCGGATAGTCGAAGAGTTTTCAGATGTTTTCCCAGAAGAGCTTCCAGGGATGCCGCTAGAGAGAGAGATCGAGTTTACCATCGACTTGATTTCTGGGATAGCCCCAGTGTCAGAGAGAGTCTACAGGATGGCGCCGTCAGAGCTAGAGATATTCTACAAGTTGATTGAAGAACTCAGAACCAAGGAATTCATTCGTGCTAGTGGATCGCCTTGGGGAGCCCCGATGCTTCTTGTAAAAAAGAAGGATGGTACGTCCAAATTGTGTGTTGATTATCATACCTTGAACTCAGTGACAATCAAGAACAGATACCCTCTTCCGAGGATAGATGACTTGTTTGATCAACTCAAAGGGACGTCAGTATTTTCGAAGATTGACTTACAGTTAGGATACCATCAGATCAGAGTCAGAGAGTAGGACATCCCGAAGACAGCTTTCAGATCTAGGTATGGGCATTGGGAGTTCCTTGTGATGCCATTTGTAGCAACCAATACGCCGGCTGTATTCATGGACCTCATGAATCGCATCTTCATGCCTTATTTGGATCAGTTCATGATTGTGTTCCTAGACGACATCCTGGTCTATAGCAAGAGTGAGGTGGAGCATGAGCATCAACTTCGAGTTGTCCTCCAGATTCTCAGAGAGCACCAGCTGTATGCCAAGTTCAGTAAATACGAGTTCTGGCTCGATCGTATTTCGTACTTAGGTCATGTCATCACCCGAGGAGGAGTTAAAGTGGATCCCCAGAAGATCGTGGCCATTGAGTCGTGGCCGGTACCTAGCACAGTGGCAGAAATTCGCAGTTTTCTTGGCTTGGCCGGCTACTACCGGCAATTTGTTTCAGACTTTGCTCGAATTACCGTGCCATTGACCCAGTTGACCCGCTAGGATGTACAGTTTGCTTGGACAGCAGAGTGCCAGGATTCTTTTGAGAGGTTGAAGCGAGGCTTGATGACGGCTCCTATTCTCACGCTTCCAGATGGAACTGGAGGATTCTCAGTGTATTGTGATGCTTCGGACAGAGGTTTAGGATGTGTTCTGATGCAGCATAGGAAGGTAATAGCTTATGCGTCGCGACAACTTCGTGATCATGAGAGGAATTACCCAACCCATGACTTGGAGCTGGCAGCAGTAGTGTTTGCACTTAAGTTGTGGAGGCACTACTTGTACGGAGATAGGGTAGAAATTTTCACCGACCACAAGAGCCTGAAGTATGTTTTCACCCAGAAGGATCTCAATATGCGTCAGAGGAGATGGCTAGAGCTGCTTGGGGATTATGATGTCAACCTGCAGTATCACCCAGGGAAGGCCAACGTTGTTGCAGATGCATTGAGCAGAAGAGCCGGAGTTTATTTCCTGACAGCGCAACCAGAACTGTTAGCCGATCTTCAGAAGATGGGTATAGAAGTTGTCCTCCCTTCCAGTGTGGCATTGATGGCCAGCATGCAAGTTCAGTCCACTATAGTCGAGAGGATCCGGATGGCGCAGTCAGTAGATTCCAAGCTTCAGCGACTCAGAGCAGAGTGTGAGGCAGGACGAAGACCAGAGTTATGCATTCATGAAGACGGTACACTTCGACATGGTAAGCGTCTTTGTGTACCCAGTGGAGATATCAGACAGGAGATCATGGCAGAGTCCCACAGTTTGCAGTATTCCATTCATCCCGGTGGCACGAAGATGTACCGTGATATCCGCCAGCACTTTTGATAGAATGGCATGAAGAGAGAGATAGCCCGGTTTGTCTCTCGTTGTTTAGTCTGCCAACAAATTAAGGCTGAACATCAGAGACCAGCTGGACTACTTCAACCATTGCCGATTCCCGAGTGGAAATGGGAGCATATAACCATGGATTTTGTGACTGGATTGCCTAGATCCCCGGCTGGCAGAGACGCTATTTGGGTTGTCATAGACAGGCTCACGAAGGTGGCTCACTTTCTCCCATTCAGAGTTGGTCAGTCGACGGCTCAGCTAGCGGAGATGTATCTCCGACAGATTGTCAGATTGCACGGTGTACCAGTCAGTATCACTTCAGACAGAGATTCAAGATTTATGTCGCACTTTTGGCGTAGCTTACAAGAAAGTTTGGAAACTCACCTCCAGTTCAGTTCAGCTTATCACCCGCAGACAGATGGCCAGTCGGAACGTACGATCCAGACTCTTGAAGATATGTTACGGTCATGTACACTCG
Source organism: Iris pallida (assembly GCA_029216955.1). NCBI lineage: Eukaryota > Viridiplantae > Streptophyta > Magnoliopsida > Asparagales > Iridaceae > Iris > Iris pallida. Next base: position 4,474,478 of record JANAVB010002800.1, read on the forward strand.
ACTTCGGTGGTTCGTGGGAAGATCACGTGCACCAGGTGGAGTTCTCGTACAACAACAGTTTCCAGGCCAGCATCCAGATGGCACCATTCGAGGTACTGTATGGTAGGAAGTACAGATCCCCGCTAGCATGGGATGATATTGGAGAGAGGCAGATGCTCGGTCTGGAAATGATTGCTCATACCGTTGAGGTGGTCAGGAGAGTCAGAGATCATCTTAGAGTTGCCCAAGATCGCCAGCGTCATTGGGCCGATTCTCATCGGCGCCCCCCTTGAGTTTTCTGTCGGCGACCATGTATTTCTGAGGATTTTGCCTAACCGCGGTGTCATTCCTTTCGGCGTACGAGGAAAGCTTAGTCCTAGGTATATAGGGCCGTTCGGTATTCTGGAGCGAGTAGGTGATGTGTCCTATCGTCTCGCTCTTTCGCCGTCGCTACGTGAGGTACATGACGTGTTCCATGTATCCCAACTGCGATGGTATATTCCGGACCCGAGCCACATCTTGGATCATTCAGAATTGGTTGTTGGTACCAACCTTTCATATGAGGAGAGGCCCGTGTCTATATTGGACCGGAGAGAGAAGATACTCAAGAACAAGACTATTAGTTTAGTCCGTGTTGCTTGGGGTCATCACTCTTTGGGTGAGTCGACGTGGGAGCGTGAGGATGATATCCGATCGCGATATCCCGACCTGTTTGACTCGTGAGGTATAATATCTTTCTTATGCCTTATGCCTTCGATTCCTTGCTTGCATGAATAATTACTTGATTGCTTGATTAGTATAGCTTGCCTATGAATAGTATAGTTTGTTCTTATCCCTCTAGCCTCTTAATTAAATTTCGAGGACGAAATTCTTTTAAGGTGGGTAGAGTTGTAATGCCTGTAGTTCGTATTACGTATCTTGGAATACGTGTACGTATTTTATCTTGTATCGCATATCTCATGGCTTGGCTCGGTTTATTTTGGGTTGGTTCGGCTAGGCTTGGGTTGCCTTGGTTTATCATGAACCAAGGGGAGAACCCCTACCTACCACCACCACCCTCATTTATATTTCCACCTAACTCTCTCTCTCTTCATTTATTCTTCTCCTTCACTTCTTCTTCTCCACCATTTACTCTTCCACCTACCAGGAAAGAGAGCTAGGCAAGGGCAAACTTGCTTCATGATGGATCTCAAGTTTTATTGTTCTATTCTCTTCTTTATTTGATTCTAAGCCTCTTTAGAACTTGACATTTTTGGATTTGATGGATGGATTCTTGTAGATCTAAGTTTGTAACTTTTCGGTTTTCTTAGTTTTGATGTCTAAAACTTGGTTATTTTTGAAAACTATTGGTTCAATGTTGTAGAAAATTCAATTTCATGTGGTTTTGGCTTTTGTTTCGCTTGATTTTGACTTCGGATGAGGAAGTTATGGCCAAAAACAATTTTTGGTCATTTCTATGTTCATCTGCAGCATGAACCGCATGTCGCAGTTGGCCGCATATGATGTCACGAATGAGCCGCATAAGGCACATATTGCAGTTGGCCGCATATGATGTCGCGAATGAGCCGTATAAGGCACATGTCGCAGTTGGCCGCATATGATGTCGCGAATGAGCCGCATAAGGCACATGTCGCAGTTGGCCGCATATGATGTCGCAGTTGAGCCGCATGAGCCGCATGTCGCAGTTGGCCGCATATGATGTCGCAGTTGAGCCGCATGAGCCGCATGTCACAGTTGGCCGCATATGATGTCGCAGTTGAGTCGCATGAGTCGCATGTCGCAGTTGGCCGCATATGATGTCGCAGTTGAGCCGCATAGGCTGCATGTCGCCGTTGGCCGCATATGGTGTCGCTGAATAGGCCTCATAAAGCCTATTTTGGCTAATTCTAACTGTTATATGTACTAATTGACTGAATTGTGGCTCGAACTTCTTCCAACTCCCAACGTGGAAGTTGTAGATCTTTTCCTTGGCATCAATATGTCACTAGTTATTTTATGCAAGTTTCTCTCATTCATGATATTGTAAGAATAGAACACGATAGTGGCCCGCTGTGGCGCACTCTTGACAAGTAAACTGATATGATATATCTCGGCATGTTGTTACGACAGCTAGCCTGATACGACAAGTACGAAAGACTTGGATACCGTAGGCGATTGTGTTTGTACAAATAAACTAGTACTGTCTTGCATCATGTCTTGGATGGGGACCCCTGAGTACCACGGTCAGGGGTACCTACTGAAATTAACTAAGGATAATTAACTAGAATGATTCAGTAGTCATGAAGAGATTCCCAGCTACAGGCAATCCCGTTATCTGGGCGCATTCAGTGGACTTGTAGCCTACCGACGAGTAGGGCACATTTCCAGCACACAGTCACGTGTTGCATTCTTTCTAAACGAACATTCGACCTAGATAACCGGATAGACTGCAGGGCTTGTGGCTGTTGGGATAATCTCATTACATCTTGCTAGTAACTAGGCCTGTGATAACCCTAGTTAGTTAAAAGTATCAAGCCGTACTCTTGATTGGCCGTGATTGATTGGATGTAGTTTATTCCAGCTTAGTCTTATCCTGATCCTGTGCAAGATTGTGACATGACATGATTATTGATGCTTGCCATAACAATAACGATCGGGGGTCCAGTTCTGTTCAGGCGAAGGGTTACAACCCCGGTCCTTGTTTGGTTTAAGGGTTGTAACCTGGCTCCCGGAGCTGTTCTGTGTCCTCTCTTCGTTTATTGTCTTATTGCAACCCCATGCCATGTTCGTCATGTTTTACCTTACCTTAATACTATGATTATTTATACTGGCCTTAGTAATAAAGATCAGGGGTCCAGTTCTGTTCAGGTGAAGGGTTACAACCCCGGTTCTTGTTTGGTTTAAGGGTTGTAACCTGGCTCCCGAAGCAGTTCTGTGTCCTCTCTTTGTTTATTGTCTTCATTATACCAATAGTATTTGAGACGGGTTTCTATTCAGGTGAAGGGCTGTAACCCCGGTCCTTGTTTAGTTTAAGGGTTGTGACCTGGCTACTTGAATAGTTTTTTCGTACTCAGTTTACTGTTGTTATCTCTATTATTATCAGTTCTTTATTTATTATCTTTAATATTCTATTGTGATATCCTGGTTTTAGTTCCTAAGTGAAGCCTCCTTTGTGGCACTTGCTCTTTTTGGGGTCTGACCCAGCTGGTTTTGTGTGGTCAGATATCGGAGCAGCACCAGAGGATCCACCTGCCTTCCAGCCCGATGGTGACCACCAGGCGTAACCAGGGCAACGAGTGGGTTTCTTTTGCCCTCCCACTCTGTTTGTAAAATTATTCTTTTGAGGCGTTTAGCCGGCGAGCACGTGTTAGCTCGTATTGCACCTTTATTTCCTGTCTGCCTACGGGCTGTAACATGATTGACAAATCCTAGGGTTGATCATGTATTGACTAAAACTCTTGCTAGTCCTGACATTTTGTACGACTAGCTTCATGATCATCCAATATGTAATGTATGGGATGCCTTACTATTGTATATTGATGCTCTAACATCTTGTGACTGTTACTGCTTGCTTGTGATTGAGACAATAGGCTTGTTCTTGACCATAGGAGACTGATGGATTGTAGTTAAACCCTCATATATCTAGACAGCCGTGACCGTATAGTGACGTGGATTCCATTTTATTATACGTAGCTGGCTATGTCTGCCCCCGCTCTCCAGTATTCTGGTTCTGGGGCGTGACAGTTGTGGACACGGTACAGACACACGTATCCCTAGCCCTATCCCAAACCTAACTCTAGACACGAGCATGAGACAAGTGGTACTGTGTGTCATGTCCTGGAAGGATCGACACACTAGCACGAGACAGCGCACTACACTGTCTCCGATATTAAATTTTGACATTATTTTGACCCTGTTTGACACGACACGACTTTGACCTGATACAGTGACACACACACACCCCCTATAACTCACCTACCCTCTGACACGAGCACGACACTGGTGGATGGACACATGAGTCCATGGACCTCTCGACATCTCAGCACGAGCCTGTGCACATCATTTTTCTAATACCCTGTTCTTCTTGTATTTGGATACTTCGTGTCCATTATGTGGACACAAAATCCTTTCCCCTGACACATGTACACTATCACCCACCTCTGTATCTGCCTACATTTAGGTTTTTGAATTGGTTTGATATTCGAATAGGGTTTTTGGGTTCGAAACCATCATTTTTCTAATACCTACAGTAACCCGAGTTCAAGTTGGGTTTAATTAATTTTTGATGTGCTTACTGAGTATATCCAACCTGTGAACTGATTGTATATATACATACATATTTGTACATGCAAATTGAAACCTGAGATTGTACAGATAACTGAGAAGGGGCTTTGGTTTTGAATGTTTAAAACTAATTTTTGGTTCATTGAGTTTGGGATAACCTGAAAACTGAATGTAGGTTTACTTAAATTGTTCATTTCCTGAGAATATGATAACTGAAATGAACATACACCCCCTTACTACACATGTTTGCATTATCATTCTTGTATTTGTACACTGCTACAGATACATCTCACTACCATGACATGCATTTCACAGAACACTTCTTGGACTATACCCTGCCTATTACTGTCCTACCTTGTTTGAGTCATTATACCCTTACTGTCACACCCTCACCTACATCCACACACACACACTCTCCTACCTTGACTGTTCACAAACACACACAAACATCACTCTCTAGTTTACTGTCACACACTCACCTATATATATGTCATCCACACACACACACACATTTGACTAGGATACACACACACCCTTCACTCTCCCTGTCACACACCCTATCCCACTACCTACATGTATTTGATTACCTATTGATATGTACACACACACATACACTCTATTTACCATGCTCACATACACTATTCTCCCCCTCTCATATGCTAACACACACGTTAACCCCCTCACATTTTTCCCTCTATATTTATATATACATATCTGTTTACATATATATACAGTAATTGAATGTATGAATGAATGATTAAATGTATGCATGAATGAAAATATATATGTATGTAATGCAAAGTAACTATAGTGTAATGTGGTAATGCAATGTAATGAATCAAGTATGTATATGGTGATAACATGAATGAATGAATGTATAAATGCATATATATATATATATCTTAGCCCACTACAACAAAAATACCTTTTAATGACGGCTAAAAAGCGTCATTAATTGCAAACCATGATGCTTTTTTTTCTCAGTCCAAGCGTTATGAAATCGGGTGTTATAAATGTTTTTAAAAGCGTTATAGATAATTCATCCAAAACCGTCATTAATAGGTTAAATTTCTGCTATATTTTATTTTTAAAGCGTTATGGATAGTTATGAAAAACCGCTGTATATGGTCGTTGTATCACATTTATAACGCTCTATACTGCATGACATTCCAAACGCTGCTCAATTCAATTCGAAAACAACCACTTTGAACCATATTCACAACAAAGCATTGAAATATAATATAAAGTACCATTCTCCATTTCATTGTCTCAAAATAGAGTATTTTAGCTACCATTCTACATTTCTCCATTTCATTATATACATCTTCTCAAAATATATAGAGTATCCAATATAGAGTACACTTTAGCTACATCAAAACTATCGACATCAAAAATCTCACAGATACTGTAGCGAAGAAGCACACTTATAACGCTTCAACTTGGTCACTTGAAGACTGTCCATAGTACATGTACGTATAGCAAAACCCTGAAAAAGAAAGCAAAACCCTCACTTTTAGAGTCTATCAATTTTAGAGTCTGTAATTTATATCGAAAAACCGAGAGTATCAGAGTACTCTAATAAAAACCGAAACCGACAAATAAAGTAAAATATGTAGGCATGGCATAGTGGACATAGTCCCAAAATCAACGACGCAGGCATGCTAATGGAGATGTCATTCCCGAAATAGAAATACTCCCAACTAATATATACCCGCATGTGATTTATATCGAAAATCTCCCAACAAAAACACCCACAGTGCCAAGTTAAACCCATCATGCATAATAGATACCCAACCAACAATTTTAATCCAAATAGCAAAACATCTCCTACAGCAAAGAAATCTTTCCCAACCTAACATGTATAATAGGGAAAACCTAAACCAACATCCCACAGCAAGTTTAGGAAGGAGAACCCAAGCAACAATTTATACAAGAAATCCAAACCAACAATGCATGCATCACATATAATTCCAACAGCAGCTAGGTAACCTGAAACCGAAAATGATCCAACAGCAAGTAAAGAACCAAATATGATCTAAAGATCATTCGTGCTTCACAAACAAAGACAATCGTAGGATCGTCAAGCCAAAATCGAACCCAACACGTATCAGTCGATCAAAACCCTTTTTATGTAGGGATCGAGATCCAACAACATCATCGACAAACAAAATAAACCCAGAAACTGAAATCAATCAAGAGTTTAGAATTTATACCCTAGAATTTAGTGTCAGAATCTGAAGGGAGGCTTCGGACTCGGCTCGCAGGCACGCATAATACCTCGCCGGGTCACGGCTGCAACTGTGGAGAGACTACATCATCGACACGAAGGTATCCTCACATCCGTGTCCAGTATCGACTCGTACAAACACGAGCGTATCTGCACCTAGAATGAACAACCCAATAGTACCAACATACAAACTACGACCAACGACAAGAAACGAAATGAGATATATAAGATGTCTCAGATAAGGATCAATCATCATCTGCTGTAATAGCGTGCCATAACACGTATAGGACAGTCCCGACACGGAGCCAGTGTATCCGATACGATCTGCAACGCTTTGGTTCATTTGGTCGAACGACCATCACCAAGAGTATCAGAGTACTCTAATAAAAATCAAAATCAACAAATAAAATAAAACATCCAGGCATGGCATAGTGGACGTAGTCCCAAAATTAACGACGCATGCATACTAATGGAGAGGTCAATCCCGAAATAGAAATACTCCCAACTAATATATACCCGCGTGTGATTTATATCGAAAAGCTCCCAACAAAAATACCCACAGTACCAAATTAAACCCATCATACATAATAGATACCCAACCAACAATTTTAATCCAAATAGCAAAATATCTCCTACAACAAAAAAATCTTTCCCAACCCAACATGTATAATAAGAAAAACCTAAACCAACATCCCACAGCAAGTATAGGAAGGAGAACCTAAGAAACAATTTTTACATGAAACCCAAACCAACAATACATGCATCACAAATAATTCCAACAGCAGCTAGGTAACCCGAAACCAAAAATGATCCAACAACAAGTAAAGAACCGAACATAATCTAAAGATCATTCGCGCTTCACAAACAAAGACAATCGTAGGATCGTCAAGCCAAAATCGAACCCAACACGTATCAGTCGATCGAAACCCTTTTTATGTAGGGATCGAGATCCAACAACATCATCGACAAACAAAATAAACCCAGAAACTGAAATCAATCAAGAGTTTAGAATTTATACCCCATAATTTAATATCAGAATCCGAAGGGAGGCTTCAGACTCAGCTCGCAGGCACGCACAGCACCTCACTGGGTCGCGGCTGTGACTGTGGAGAGGCTTCGGACTCGGCTCCCCAATTGTATTGAACAAGAACAAACAGAAAAAAAAATCAAAGAACACAAGCATTTGGTACTTACAATTATTTCATCGAACATGAAGCACACATAGAATAATTTCCAACAAAATCTTTTTTTAGGGAAAAAAATCCAAATCAAAATCACTCACTTAATCAAGAGAAGTCAACGATGATGCAGCCCTTTTTGGATCATCGCCGACGTGGACGGAGACGTCGGGAAACCTTAAAAGAACCCTAATTTTGGAGAGATGGATGCATGTATGGTTGTCAAAAATTAGGAGATTTTACTAAAATCAGACATGAGACAGAATTTAGGGCATAAAATAAGCAATGATCGAGATTTTAGGACAAACTGGTGGTGAAGGCTACGCCGGTGACAACCTTTCCTCTGCGGTGAAGTCTGTAACCGAGGGAAGCGAGGAACGGGCTGAGGGAAGTTGGGGAGCGGGGAGCGGGCTGAGGGGAGTTGGGGAGCGGGGAGTGGGCTGAGGGGAGTTGGGGAGCGGAAGGAGAAGGAGAAGGAGAAGGAGAAGGAGAAAGAGAGAGGGTTTAGAATTTTTGTTAAGTGCGGGAGAATTGCGGGGGAGTCGAGGTTTCGAATTAAATTTTCGTGCTTTTTTTATAACGCTCGTATCACTGGAGCACTATCAATAACGTTTTTAATGTAAACCGTCATAGATTCTAGTCTTGCTGAACTTTGATGATGCTTCCACATCAGCCGTCATGAAAACCATTTATCAAGCATCATTAACAGGTCTTTTTGTTATAGTGGCCTATGTATATATATATATATATATATATATATATATATATATATATATATATATATATATGGTAAAAAAAATGGTATATGTATATATAATGTGTGTTGCCTTTGTGACTTTGTGATTGTGTGATAGTATAGACTTGGTTAGGCTTAGTGAGACTTGTTTGGGCTAGGACTTGACTTAGTTTGACTAGTGTAGCAGACTAGAGTTGACCAAGGGTTCACTTTAGTCTGAAATTACTTGTTAGACAAGGTTTATACGTAGAATAGCTTGGTTGACCAGGTTAAACTTTGTAAGTTGACCAGAGTTGACCAAGAGTTGACTTTGGCCTAGATGACCTAGAAATTATATATAATGCATTATAAAGTTCAATATTACCATTCTGGACATGTTGTGACCTGTGTTGCTCTAAATAGGACTCATCTACTCTGTCTGGACATCTACACTCACCAGATTCTCAGGATATCAGGCGAGTACATTCTCTAATCATTTTATACTTGTTAGGATTTACATTCTTTCTCTAGATTACTTTACTTGATGCTGTTACGTTGTTAACACGGATTAGTACTATATGGATCTTTATATTGAGATATTATCCCCGACGGGAGCATCAGATACATTATGTCATATACATTTCACTTTCATCATGTACCCTTATGCTTTCACTATTCATGTGCACTCTTGTGATTCATGTACTCTCATGCTCACAGAGCCCTCATGTATACCTTCATGTGTACCCATTTATGGGCCCCTATGTGAAATATTGTACAATAATATAACTTTTCTGGATCCTTGTGTATTGATTAGGATACGGGGGAGTAGAAGCTGTCATGTGAACAATCCCATTGGTCATTGTATAAACTCTTATTGTAATCATGTGCAAATTCAAGCCATTCATATGTCTATCTTGTACTCTACATCACTAGTCACTGTTAGTTCTCTACTTATAGTAGCTATTTACATTACAGTTCTCTCTCTTTTACTATATGTACTTTCTTTCAGTGTTTTATGTATTTTACTCTATTATATGCTTTATATTCCTGTCTTGATATGAACTGTTGAGATTATGTGCTCGTTCCTGTCCTGACTGGACCTGTTGAAAATATTACAGAGGATGACGAAGACCTTTGTCCTACCTATTATGGAGCTGCCATAGAAGACACCTGCGACTTGGATCTTCAGCAGGATCCATCACCAGTAGAGGATGTCATCCCTATATTTTAGGCTAGTTAGCTTAGACTTCTATCTTATTTTAATGTCTTATCTCATTTGGTTACCTTTATGTTATATTTGGGATCTTGTTGTTATTCTGGATTTTGTGGAGATGTTATCTTAGATACTTAGACTTCTTCTCTTGTTTGTATTTCATTTGATGATTTTCATTATCTATCTATCTTGTCAAACTTCTACCTTAGTTGTGATTGAGTTGTACATTTCTATATTGTCTTTCATTCGGAGCGTATATGTTGTACAGGTACCTTATAATTGTTAGATGTATGTGACCTAGGATAGCGTTCTATCGCCGATACTGCAGAGTAGGCTGGATGTACCCACTTCTCATGCCCCTACCCCGGGTGCGGGTCGTGACAGGTAGAGATGAAGATGCAGATTGATGATTTGTTAGAGAAAGGCTTTATTTGTGCCAGTGCGTCACCATGGGAAGCGCCCGTTCTTTTTGTGCCTAAGAAAGACGGGACAGTGCGCATGTGCATCGACTACAGAGCTTTGAATGCAGTGACGGTGAAGAACAAGTATCCTTTGCCGCGTATAGACGATCTATTTGATCTACTGAGTGGAGCAAAAGTATTCTTCAAGATTGACTTACAATCAGGCTATCATCAACTGTGTTGGCACATTTATTTTGATAACATTAACAACATAATCGTGGTTTAGTTTTCTCTATATTTCAGCGAACAGATATTCACTAAAAGCCTGCTAAGAGATCCTTTTATTCAAGATGCTCTTCAAATAGAAGTCTGATGAAGTCTCCCATAAATCAAGACTGAAGAGAAGACCAACGTGCAATCAAAGACTGCTCTCAGATGGTCTAAGATTTTGAGTCTGTACAAGGTCTAGGATTCTCTATGTAACACCTAAGGTGGATGATAAAACGTAAGCCTTCCTTCTGTCTTGTCACTCAAAAATCAATGTTACAGAAACGGCATACCGACGGCATACCATAGTATACCAACGATATACCGTTTCTGAACAAAAAATATGTTCTGTGACGAAATTCGACACACCGACGGTATACCACAATGTACCGACGGTATACCATTTTTGAACAAGAAATATGTTCTGTGACGAAACTCGGTATACCGACGACAGACTACCGTATACCGACGGTATACCGTGTGTGATCCAGAAATATGTTCTGTGATGAAACTCGGTATACCAATGACAGACTGCCGTATACCGACGGTATACCGTGTGTGATCCAGAAATATGTTCTGTGACAAAAGCCGGCGTACCGACGGTATACCGCAGCATACCGTCGGTATTTTGATCTCGATATTTTGATTTTTGAATGGACAAGATGCTAGCATTAAATGCTCCCAACGGCTAGATTTATTACCGTTACTATTCAGAACGGTATGCCGACGGAATGCCGGTCCATACCGACGGTATTCCGTCAGCATTAAGTTATGGAGCATTACATGCTTTGTTCTCTATAAAAAGTGATTGTGTCTTCTCCTTCAAGACTAACCACTTAAGCCATAAATTTTCTCAACAACCAAGAGCTCTCACCATTACTACTCTACCCAAAGCTTTCATTTGTCATCCAACCTAAAAGTGCTAGAGTATTAAAGAGTTGTATTTTTCGATCTTCAAGTGTTGTAGAAGATCAAAAGCCTCCTTTCTCTTTGTGTTGAAGTTGACGAGCCTTCGTAAGAAAACTCGTATGTAGAAGTTGGTGAGTTCTTCGGATTAAAGCTTGTGTTGAACTTGGCGAGTTCTTCAGATCCAAACTCGTGTAGAAGTTGACGAGTCTTCGGAGCCAAACTCGTGTGTAACTGTTTACTCAAATTGTGGATTTAAGCCGGAGAGAGTTCCGGGACTGGATTGCCTCTAGGGAGGAGACCAGGATACATCGAGCGTTTGATTTTCTCTTTCTCTCTCTCTTTTACTCTCAGTAAAATAGCCATAAATTATAAGTAATTATTTTATTATCCTATTCACCCCTATCTAGGGTTCTTCAATTGATATCAGAGATTTGTTCTCTTGATTTGGACTCACATCCTCAGAGTGATCCATGGCTACTAACCCTAGTTCCAACTCATTTCATAATGAGGGACACTCCACAAATAGGCCTCCTCTATTTGATGGTACCAACTATAATTATTGGAAAATTAGAATGAGCATTTATCTGAAGTCCATAGATTTCGATTTATAGGATTGTGTGATAAATGGTCTTCCTACTTCTTCCGGATTTATTGAGGAAATTGCTTCTGACACCCTTAGAGATAAACTCATGGAGAATGCTAAGAAGCTTGCTAGTCGAGATGCTAAGGCTATGAACGCTCTTTACTGTGCTCTCGATTCCAATAAATTCAACAGAATCTCTACTTGTAAGTCTTCAAATGATATTTGGAAATTGCTAGAAGTCACTCACGAGGGAATATCTCAAGTAAAGGAGTCAAATATTAGCAGACTCACTCAAGAATATAAATCTTTTAAAATGAAACAAGATGAGTCTATTACTTATATGTTCACTCGTTTTGGTGATATCATTAACCCTCTTTCTTCTCTTGGCAAGGAATACCCTACTCATGAAAAGATCAGAAAGATCCTCAGAGGGCTAACCAAAGGATGGAATCCTAAAGCTACCACTATCATTGAAGGGAACGACTTGACTACTATGAACCTTAAAACCCTCATGGAGAAGCTTATGACCTGAAGGACCAAAAGAAATCTTCCATGAAAGAAAAAGAGAAGGAGAAGGCAAAAGAAAAGGAGAAGCCCCTGGCCCTCAAGGTTACAAAGTCCTACTCAAAGGATAGCTCCGACGATGATGATTCAGATGATGATGAAGAAATAGCTCTCACTGCCAAGCACTTTCGAAAGTTCCTCAAGTTCAACAAAACCAACCGATTTAGACGAGACAATGATGAAGAGCCTGCCTGCTACCAATGCAAGAGAACCGGACATATCAAGAGAGATTGTCCCCTGACAAAAAATGACTCCAGCAAATACGAGAAGTCCAACAAAGGAAGCTCTTCCTCCAGAAAATATGCCAACACCAGTATTTGGTGTGAAAGTGATGCTAGCGATTCAGACAACGACAAAGAATGCAAACACAATGCAAATGTCTGCCTCATGGCAACCGATGAGGAACTCAATGACCTCTCTTTGAACACTCTCTCTTATGATAATTTGGAAAATGCCATTCTTGAATTACACGAGGAACACAAAGGTGTTAGAAATAAGTAGAAGAAATCTCTAAAAGAGGTTGAGATATACAAACAAGAAATATAAAGACTCTCTATCATCATTATGGATGTAAAGGAAAAAACTCTAGCCTCTGACACTGATGATGTAGAGTCCTTGAGACTCAAGCTAGTAGAATCTGAAGACATCATTAAGAAAAAGATGCTGAGATTCAATCCCTCAGAAATGCTTATGAATTTGCTATGAACAAGACTCTTGCTGCTAATAAAAAAGAGTATGCCACGTCTATTAAGTATAATGATCTTCTTGAGCATGGTAAGAAACAAGTAAATAAGAACACGGTTCGCACAAGACACACCCACACACCTCATAACACAAATCACAATGATCATATGTACGAGAACACTGCACATAGATCCTTTTCTAACACTGTACACGCAAGAAAGGGACCCTTTATAAAGAAGAACACATCGTATCATGCCTTTTATTACCATCACCATAACATTCATGTTAGAGCTCCTCACACTAGAGCGCCTCACGTTCATAATACTCACTCTCTTGTTAGAACTCCTCACACAAGAACACCACATGTTCATGACACTCACTCTTTCTCATCTAAATATATAACACCTATGATATGCAACTATTATGGTCTTCTTGGACACACCTCTCATTATTGTCAAATGAGAAAACATGTTGATATGTAAATTTTTAAGTGGGTTCCTAAGACTAACAATCAAGTACCCAAATGCTCTTGGGTACCAAAGTCTTCATCTTCAACTTTTGTTGTAGGTGAACCCTCCCTCACATGCTAGAAGAAAGTGGATCCTCGATAGTGGTTGCTCACGGCACATGACCGGTGATGCTTCACTTTTTACAACGCTATCGATGAAGAAAGAAGGTCATGTCTCCTTCGGTAACAATCTCAAAGGCCACATCATAGGAAATGGTAACATCGGCTGACCTCCTTATCCTTGTATTAAAAATATTTGTCTTGTTACAAATCTCAAGCACAACCTTCTTAGTATTAGTCATCTTACGGAGAATGGCTATGATATTAAGTTTGTTAAACACAAATGCTTCATCACCGATAGCACTAGTGGATCTACGGTATATAAAGGCATTAGAGAAAATAATATTTATGTCCTTTATCTTGTTGAAGGTACTAACAATGACAGGTGTCTAGTTGCTAAGAACGATGAAAGTTGGCTATGGCACATGAGACTTGGACATGCCAACATGGATACCATCTCCCGACTTGCCACTAGGAAGCTTGTAAGAGGGCTTTCAAGTATTTCCTTAAAAAAGGACATGGTATGTGAAGAATGTGAGAAGAGTAAGTTGACAAAATCTTCTTTCAAATCCATCAACTCAGTAAGCACTACTAGACCTCTTCAACTCATTCATATGGATTTATTTGGTCCTAGTAGAGTAGCTAGTCTTGGAGGTAAACTTTATGCTTTTGTTTTGGTTGATGATTTTTCAACATTTACTTGGGTTATTTTTCTTGCAAATAAAAGTGAGACTTTTCGTGAATTTGTTGCTTTTTGTAAACGTGTTCAAAATGAGAAAGGCATTACTATAAACAAAATTAGTAGTGAACATGGAGGAGAATTTGACAATGCCGATTTTAAAAGATTTTGAGAAAAGAATAGTTTTGGTCATGATTTTTCTTGCCCCCGAACTCCACAACAAAATGGTGTTGTGGAAAGAAAGAATAGAACCCTTAGTGATATGGCCAGGGTTATGTTAAACCAATATAAGCTTTTCCAATATTTTGGGCGGAAGCTGTTAACACGGCATGTCATGTTATAAATAGGGTCTTAATTAGACCTATTTCTAAAAAGAATTCGTATGAGCTTTGGTTTGACAAAATTCCCTCTATTGAGTATTTTAAAGTTTTTGGATGTAAATGTTTTATTTTCAATACCAAGGATAACCTAGGCAAATTTGAGGAAAAAGCCTATGAAGGTATTTTCCTTGGTTACTCAATTCATAGTAAAGGATTTCATGTTTTTAACAAAATAAGTCTTGTTGTCGAAGAGTCAATTAATGTCTCTTTTGATGAACTTAACTCTTCTATATCCTCCCCATCCGATGATGTTGATAACATCTCTTGTGGTTTGGAAAACTCTTCTATTGGAGACTCTCGTCCCTCTTCATCAAACAATGGAGTAGTGACCCCTCCAATCGAAGATTCTCTACCATTAGAGATTCCTCATGAGGACCTCCCAAAGGAATGGAGACTTGTCCTACATCATCCCAAGGAGCTTATCATTGGTGATCCTTCTTCACGTGGTAGCACTAGATCCTCCAATCGTGATCTATATGCCAATGTGGCTTTCATTTCTCAAATAGAGCCTAAAAATATTAATGATGGTTTTAATGATGAATTTTGGATGATAGCAATGCAAGAAGAGCTAAATCAATTTGAGCGAAACAAGGTTTTAGAACTTGTCCCCAAACCTCACAACCACCCCATTATTGGAACAAAGTAGGTGTTTCGCAATAAACTTAATGAAGGTGGGTTCGTAACTCGTAACAAAGCTCGATTGGTTGCTCAAGGCTATAACCAAGAGGAAGGCATTGACTATGATGAAACCTATGCTCCGGTTGCTCGTCTTGAGTCCATACGCATGCTATGTGCCTTTGCTTGCTTTAATGACTTCAAACTCTTTCAAATGGACGTTAAAAGTGCTTTCTTGAACGATATTATTAAAGAGGAGGTTTATGTTAAGCAATCTCCTGGCTTTGAAGATTTCCAATTTCCTCATCATGTTTTCAAATTACACAAAGCCCTCTATGGCCTCAAACAAGCTCCTCGTGCTTGGTATGAGTGCCTCAGTTCCTTTCTTCTTTCTTACAACTTTTCTAAAGGTAAAGTTGACACTACACTTTTTATTAAAACTCTTAACGGAACTCTTTTGTTAGTCCAAATTTATGTTGATGATATTATCTTTGGTTCCACTAATAATGCACTATGCGTAGAATTTGCTAAAGTCATGCAGGACAAATTTGAAATTAGCATGATGGGAGAACTATCTTTTTTCTTGGGTTTACAAATCAAGCAAGGTCCCAAAGGAACATTCATCAATCAAGCTAAATATACAAAGGATCTTCTCAAACGTTTCGAACTTGACTCTTCCAAATCAGTGAGAACTCCTATGACAACAACTACAAAACTTGATAATGATGAAAATAGCATCTTGGTCGACATTCGTAAGTATCGAGGTATGATCGGTAGCTTACTCTACTTAGCAGCTAGCCATCCCGATATTATGTTTAGTGTATGTCTTTGTGCACGATACCAAGCTAATCCAAAAGAATCTCACTTATGTTCCGTTAAGTACATTTTTCGGTATCTCAAAGGCTCCATCAACATGGGTCTTTGGTATCCAAAATCTTCATCCTTTGAGTTTATCGGCTACTTGGATGCGGATTTTGTCGGATGCAAAATCGACCGAAAAAGCACTAGCGGCACATGTCAATTCATTGGAAAATCTTTGGTATCCTGGTTTAGTAAGAAACAAAACTCTGTTGCTCTTTCTACCACTAAGGCCGAATATGTAGCGGCTGGTTATTATTGTGCACAAATTCTTTGGATGTCAGAAATACTTATAGATTATGGTATTTCTTCTACTTGCACTTCCAATAAATGTGATAACACTAGCTCCATAAATCTCACAAAAAATCCGGTTTGTCACTCACGCACAAAACACATTGAAATTAGACACCATTTTCTTCGTGACCATCAGCAAAACGGGGATATTCATCTTGATTTTATTGACACTACTTATCAATTGGCTGACATCTTCACTAAACCCCTCCCGGAGGATCGTTTCATTTTTCTTTGCAAAGAATTAGGTATTATCAATCTTGAGTTTTAGTTCATTCCTCAAGCGGCATACCGACGGCACCCAACGGTATATCGATGGCATACCGATTTCCCTACAGAAGTCTGTTTTGTGAACAAAATTGACATACCAACGGGATCTACCGATCTGCCATCGGCATGCCGTCTGCGGTGGACTGCTACATATCAGTTTATTTTTTGGCGGACCCATCATACCATATCACATTTATTTCTCTCCCATCTCTTTACCTCCTCACTTCTTTCAAAACATCACCTCTCATTTATTATGTGCCTTTTCAAAACCCTCATTCTTCTCTCTTTTTAAATCCCCCTATTAATTATCCATCTATTCATCTCCTCTCTCTTTAAAATCCTTTCTTCCTCCTCCTCTTCTTCGTCCACAAACAATTGTCCTTCTCTCCACCAGATTTGCAGATCTTCTCTACTTGGCCCACACCAAACGCCCCCGCCCTTCCTCTTCCGCTTCCAATCCCTTCACTCCAGTGCTCCTTTCTAATGGTGGTTACGATCCGAAGATCTTCAAATCCCATCTTGCGGTCGATGCATGGTTCTACTACCTTGTCGACCATGCCGTATACAAAGGGATGGCAATCAACTGGAACCTTTTTTCCGGTCATCTATCTCTCTTTGAGACCGCTGGCCTTTCCACTCTTCTCCGTCGCCAAGTTCCCATCTATCCAGCGGCTGTCAGACTCTTCTATTGCAATCTGGTGCCGGACCTGGCCAACAACGCTCTTGAAACTCTTGTCAATGACCGTCACATTTGTCTCACTGCCTACGGTATTGCAGAGATTCTCGAGATCCCTAATCGCGGGAATGCTCTTCCAACTTTGGCCGGTCTTTATCCTACCGCTGAAGTATCTTTCGACGAGTTCTGTGCCATCATCTGCAACGGACCTAACCCTCCAGCCATTTCTTCCCTCTCCAAGCAGCTCGAGCCATTCTACTATGAGCTGCATCGCATCATTTGCCACACCCTGTACCCTAAATTTGGCAACTACGATGCCAACACCAACGATGCTCTAGTCTGTATGTACTATCTGTACTCAAAGAAGACTTGGTCCTTTGCTACAACTCTGCTGAATGCATTCTCATCCATCCACTCATCGGGAAGGCAAGCCCCCAACTACGGCATGTTCATCACTCTCATTCTTGAGGCTAAGGGAGTCGACCTCCCTCTTTGCCAGTCGGACGGTGTTCTTCCCTTTCTGGCCTTATCTCATTCTGTATCTGGTGCTTCATTCTCTCATGCTTCAGCCTCTTAGGAGCCACAACCTACTCCACCTACCGTAGCACCATCTGATCCTCCTTCCTCTGCCCGATTCATGCCTCTGACCCAGCAACAGACTACGCCCGAATCACATTGCGCCCAAGCCTACGTGGCATTCGACATTAATTGCCATCATTGCCTGACATCACTGACAGCTGACAGCACAATAAACAAAAAAAAATACTTCGAATCCCTCAAAGCGTGCCGCTCGAGAAGATTTGGTTGACAACTGTCCTGTACATCCTGTAAAGTTGCGCCTAGGCGCAATCTGAATAAATTCCTTAGTTGCGCCTAGGCGCAATCTGAATAAATTCTTCTCATAACTGCCACGTGCCTATGCACTGAGTTGTGTTTAGGCGCAACCCAATCAGACGTAGTTTGACTTATTGACTGAAGCTCGCGCAAGCTGATACAGTTGAGACAACTTATATTCTAAAATAGGATGATGTGGCGCACATGCCACTAATCTCTCAAAATGTGTCCACTATTCTGTACACGACCATGCGCATCTCAATCACATGATGACACGCGTCTAAATACAGTTAGTACACGATTATGTAACTGAATGGAAGTTGGCACAACATAAGGTTGGCGCAACCCAAAGTGGCGCAGTTCAGCCTCGTGCACATCAAAATAACTGCTAAAACAGTTATTTTCAGAACTCTATAAATAGAGTTTCCAATCATTATCAAGGCATCACAGAGATCAAGTACTCTTGCAAAATTGCTGCTGCATTCTCCAGAGGCTCTAGTCTTCAAGTTCACATAGTCCAAAGGATAAAGTGATCGTCTTCTGATCAGATTCCTACAATTGTAATTCCCCAGAATTTATTGTACTCCTTGTATACTTTTCTTAGTTTGTAATCAAACTTTTGTTTTTGCAAACAAAATGGCAACTCTGCTGGGGACGACTTTCTCCTCCGATGAGAAGGTCACAACTCAATATGATACTGCGTCGATCGGCAAGACACAGAAGACTCTGGTTGTGCAAGTCAACCAGACAGCCTATGAAGATATGATCAATAAGAAGAGCAACAAGTACACTGTGGCTATCACCAAGAACAAAACTGTGTGGACTTCTAAGTCTTCTACAGTTGCTATTGCTCAGGTGCAACCTGTCTCTGTTGCCCAGGCACAATCTGTCTCTGTGGATCAGGTGCAGTCTGCTTCTGCTGCCCGTGCACAGTCCACTCTTCCTATTCTTGTTGTCCGCGTGCAACTTACTCTCACTGCTGCCCTTGCGTAGTCCACTCTTCCTGCTGCCAAGGCGCAGTCCACTTCTCCCTTTGCTGCCAAGGCGCAGTCTGTTCATGCTGCCATGGCACAGTGTACTCATGCTGCCAAGGTACAACCTATTTCTAGGGTACAACCTGTAGCCCATGTGGCTATAGCGCAACCCAAGCAATCAGTTGTCCAGGCGCAGTCTGCTCACTATACTGCTCTGGCATAACCTAAGGGAACTAGTCTTTTGGCTATTCCTTCCTCCAAATCTCCAGTCCTGAACTTGGAGAAATAATGTTTAGTGCCAAAACTAGACAGAACAAGGGGAAGGGCCATGTTACACTTCCTCAACTGGCGCAACCTGTGCCTAAGATTGTCCCAGAATAAAATAGAGGGAAACACTTTTTAGCTAACCCTCCACAAAATAAAGGAAAGCACCCTTTGGTCTTTTCTCAAACTTTCCTAGTCTATGATTCAGAGGAAGATATATCAGATTCCATTCCCTTAAACAGAGGTTTCTAAATCTCAGCTATAGGAAAGAATACTGATCAAAGAGGTATCTTGCCTACCCCTATGGGGACTGTTCAAGATCTTCCAACCTTGCAGATCTCAAGATCCAAACAAGGAAAATTGACGGTATCTCAAACAGAGGCACCCAGAGCAGAATTCTCTGATTTACGCGCTTATCTCAACAGGTGTCAATTAGTATCAACCTCAGTGAAATACAAGAATCCTATGCCAAGGGCCAATCTGTACCAGAAAAAAAAATTTGAAAATAAGGAACCAATCACTTATGCCAATAAGTTAAGTACTTCTTTGTACACTCATAGAACTAGACATCTTAAGAACAAAAGGCATGTTCCTAATATCATTAAAGAATATGTTCCTCCGACTTCTTCTCGTCCTGTGGTAGTAACTGATCTCCGGGAACGTTTTACACAAAGACGAAAAATCACAGAGACGTCTCATTCACCTCTAAATCACTCTTTAGAACGCCACTGCCTTCATGAAGTGGTTATCAAGTGTTGTTGCCAATCAGCTAAAGGATTTGTCTTCGATCGTTTAAACTATACTTCAACTCCTGAACCTATGACAGGAGATAAATACGAGCTGTTATATGCTTCTATCAATATGACTTCTCGAGACACTGGGGTAGAAAGTCTTCAAGGCCTGGCACGTCTCGTAATCCGAGTCAACGATATCTAAGACAATTCCATGAATCCAGTGAAGGGGTCTTTCAACATACCAGATCAAAACATCAGAATACGGATCAGGATTTCATCAATCAGGAAGATCTTCCCATTACTCATTTTGGAGAAGAATCTTTTTCTGACTTTGACGCATATAGTGAAAGTTCTAAACAAACTATCTCGTCGATAATGGCAAGAGAAGTGACAGCGTATGCTATTACAGAAGACCAAGATACTTCAAGTTCGGTCAATCAAGAACAAAGAATTGCTGCATTAGAGGACAAACTGATGACCATGGCTGAAATGGTCATAATTATGCATACTATAATCGTGGCTCAACATACAGTGCCACCGGTTATAAGTCCTGCTACTAATCCCGAACTCATAGTATCTTCGGTACCGATTAATATTAGTTTGGGGGTACCACCTCCTCAGGTTGCTTCTGTACCAGTCCAAGCTGCTCCAAGTGAGTCTGGTGCTGGGGGTGGTAATTACCATACTATTCCTCCTCATAACAATTCAAATAAGCTTACTAATTCCTAAACATCAGGGGATGCTAATGAGGCTGTAAAAATCTTACGCACTCAGCTCGAGGCCTTCAAGCAGAAGGATGGCCTACAAAGACTTGGGATAAAACAACCTTATCCTACAAAATAGAAAGAGGTTCAATTTTCTCCTAAGTACAAGCTTCCCACCATTATGCTGTTTGATGGAAGCACTTCTTCCAGTCAGTACATGAATCATTTTGAAGTTATGACTAACCAATTACAACCAAATGATGCTCTCCTTACCAGGGTGTTCGTCGGTTGTTTAGCCGGTGCAGCATACGACTGGTACCGTAGTTTGCCTGATAGCTACATCACTTCTTTTGCTGGTTTCAAGCAAATATTCTTGGAACGGTTTTATAAGGGAGTCAAAGACATGACGATGTTTACCCTTATCAAAAATTAAACAGAGGTACAATGAATCCATAGAAAGTTTCATTGAAAGATTCTGCCGAGTGGCACTTAAAATGCCTTTGGGAACCCCATCTTCTGTAACAATAGACACTTGTAAATCAAACTTGTTACCTATTATCAGTATGTTGACGGGATCTACACAATTCTAAGATTGGCCTTCTTTTATTGTGAATGCCAAGGCGACGGAGGTTAGTGCCGAAAAGTTCAAACAATTAGGAGTTCAAATGAAACATCCTAATCAAGATGAACATTCTACACCCGGTGGTAATAATCGCCAGAACAACCGCAAGGGTCAAGAAACATTGGCCATCAATCTGAAGGGCAAGGAGTCATTAGCTGTTAATGTTGCTCAGACAGCACCCACTCCATCAGCACCACCACAGAAAGCACCTCGTCCAAAAGAAGAGTATTCTTTTGACGAAGATGATACTATGAGCATCTTCGATTGCTTGATAAAAAAGTAATAAACTTCAACGGCCAGAGGCAAAATGACCAGAAGAAGTAGGTAAAACTGACCACCCTAAATATTGTATTTATCACAGATTTATAGGACATCCAACCAGAGCATGCTACGTGCTCAAAAGCAAAATCCAGGAGATGGTCAACTCTGGAGCAATTACTCTTCAGCAGGATAAGAAGACAGTGACAGCTAATGTTGTTTCTGTACAATTTAGTGATTTTCCACCACAACTTGTATAAGATGGTATTGTCCCTATCCCGAGAACTACTCTCGAGATCGTGAATCTCCTACTTCCCCAAAATGTGGGTCTTGTTCCACTGTCAACTGACAAAGGAGTGATCATGTGGATTCACCTAGATTTGGTAGCAGATTTTGAAGCGCTTTCCTCTTTCAAGCAAAATAAGTGCTCTAAAAATAAATCCAAAAGCTGCAACATGGTATCATTTAAACCAATAACGGAAAAAGAAATTTTAATTGGCACTAGATCTGGGAAACCTTATCTTCGGGAATATCACGAAACTTAAGAGAATCCTGTCCCTTCTCCTGATATTCCTCCTACATCATCTTTTCCTACTTAGAATATACCATCTACATCCTCGCCAGTAGTAGAACCAGCTCCTCCTAAACCAACATCAACAGACAAGGGAAGACAACTTGTCCGTTTTGACAAAGCATTAAAGAAGTCCTCATCTCTTGGACTTGAAAAGCCATATAATTTTGACATATTGGCACAACTGGCCAAAACACCAGCAAGATTGTCAATCTTTGAACTCTTACGTCTCTCAAAAGAAACTCAAGAGACATAAATTGAGGCTTTGATGCAGGCTGATACTTGTCTTGCCTTTCTTGAAAAGCTTAAAAAGGAGACAAGTAGTTGTATACATTGTCATAGTGTATTTGAATTAATGCCCAACATTACTTTTACACAAGATGACATGCTTTTAGAAGATAATTGTCATGATCGTCCTTTTTATTTCACGGGATACGTGGACACTATGAAAGTCGATCGCATTCTGATTGACCCAGGGTCTACTCTAAGTATCATGCTGAAATCATTGTTGGATGCTTTGAAGATGCCAGTGCATAATCTTTCTACAACTATCACTACCATCTTGAGGTTTAACCAAGGAAGAAGTGAACCCTTGGGGAAGATTCGCCTGAAACTTCAAATTGGCAATCTTCGTACCAAAGTAACTTTCTATGTGATTGATAATCATGGATCATATAATGCTTTACTGGGAAGACCATTCCTCCATGGACACAATATTGTACCTTCTACGCTTTACCAATATTTTAAATATGTAGATGGCAATGGAGAAGTCCAGAAAGAAGTTGCAGACCTGAATCCTTTCAAGGGGGTTGAAGCATACTGCAATAAATCTCGCACGTATAAAGAGGAATTCATGAAGGTGGTACTGGCAATGGATACATATGAAGAACAGAAAGGTATGCCGAATGATACTTTGGTGATTTCGGTCAAATGACGCACTTCCTATCCTCAATCTTCCAAACCATTGACTATCTATCTTCCTTCTCATAAGAAGCAGCCTCCTGGTATTAGTCAGGAACAAAGGGAGCTCACCTCTTCTGAGCCGCTTGTAATCAACCTTCGTCGTAAAAAACTCCCACCTTCTCGCTCTTCTTCTCCCCCTTTAGTTATCAATCTAACTAAGCCTGTTAAGGCTAAAGGTCCTGTTGTAAATGATGGTGTAAAAATCAATAAAGTATCTCCTTTGCAGTATACTGATGTCCCTTATTATACTCAATGTTATTTGGATCTGCTAGATAGCTTTAAACCACTTACAATAGGAGTCGTATCATCTCTACGAAATGTGGTATCATTGGATTCAATACAAGAATCGTACTTCTTAGTACCATCTCGAAAGAAAGATGAAATGCCTATACTTTTTAATAAACGAGAAGAACAAAAAATCATGCTTGATAATGATAACAAGGATAATACAGGAATGTTACAGTTGCGTCTCTATAGTCCGCAATCTAAGGCAATCATCCGTAAAATGGGCTATAATTTCAGAACGGGTCTCAATAGCGACAAAGGAAGACTAACTCCTATTCGTATTTCTGTTCCAAAAGAAAAATTATAACAATACTATAGTAAATCGAAGTGGGGATTAGGTTATACTTCACCACTTCCGACTCCAGAACCTTTCAAATCCGATGAAGAAGAATGATCTAACTGTTCTGATTCTATCTCATAGGATTCCGATACCAGTATTGGTCATGTTCATTGGGTAACTGTATCTTCTAACATCGTGTCTGCTGAATTTTTAGACAATGACGAAGATGATATTGAAAAAGCTCCTGAAGTAGACCCTTGGGCACAAAGAATGGACAATCAGTGGGAACTCCATTTTGAACAACGAGAACCACCTACTGAGGATCAAGTAATTCAGATCGATGTTGGAGAGAAAGATGTGCCATGACTAATTTTTATTAGCAAAAATCTCCCTGAGGATGATAAACAAGAACTAATTTACCTCATTCATGAATATATCGATGTCTTCGTCTGGAGTTATAAAGATATGCCAGGATTAGATCCTTAAGTCACAACTTATAAACTTAACATCTTGCCGAATGCCAAGCCAGTCAAACAACAACAACGGTGATTCAAGCCTGAAATAATGGATGCAATTGATGATGAAGTCAAAAAGCTTATAGCTTGCGGTTTTATCAAAGAAGAACAACATCCTGACTGGGTAGCCAACGTTTTACCAGTTTTGAAGAAAATCGAAAAGGTTCGAGTATGCATAGATTTTTGGGATCTCAATGATGCTTGCCCTAAAGATGAATTCCCTCTCCCAATTATCGATGTTATGATCGACAATACTTGTGGATTCGAACGAATCTCTTTTATGAATGGGTTTTCTGGATATAATCAAATCCGAATGAATCCTGAAGATGAAAAACATACTTCATTCCGTACTCCTCACGGAGTATACTGTTATATAGTCATGCCTTTTGGTCTTAAGAATGCTGGTGCAACTTACCAGCGGGCTATGAGTACTATATTTTGAGATCATTTACGAAATACTGTCGAATGCTATGTGGATGATATTGCTGTCAAAAGTCGTCTGAAGGAAGATCACATTCAAGATTTAAGAACTATTTTTAATCTAATATGCCAGCACCAACTCAAAATGAACCCCACCAAATCTTTCTTGGGTGTCTCTAGTGGCAAATTTCTCGGATTCGTCATTACCTCTAAGGGTATACATGTTAATCCCGAGAAGATCAAAGCCAGTCAAGAGATGCGTCCTCCACGCAACCTCAAAGATCTACGAGGATTCCAAGGTTGACTTGCGTACATCAGGCGGTTCATTTCAAATTTATCTGGACGTTGCATACCATTTACTCAGTTAATGAAGAAAGGTGTATCTTTCATTTGGACAGAAGAATGTCAACGAGCATTTGATGACATAAAGCGGTATTTGATGAATCCACCAGTGCTAGTAACACCGATTTCAGGAATATCCTTCTTGATGTATGTTCGAGCGATGGATCATTCATTGGAAGCGTTACTGGCTCAGAAGAACAAAAAGGGTCATGAACAAGCCATCTACTACCTTAGTCAGACGATGATTGGAGCTGAACATCGTTATAGTCCGATAGAGAAGGAATGCTTAGCCTTAATGTTTGCTGTACAAAAAACAAGACATTACATCATCGGCCAAACTATTCATGTTATATCCCGAGTTAATCCTCTACGAGTCTTAATGAAGAAGCCAAGTACACTCAACTCTAGGCTTGCTACATAGGCTATATTATTAGCACAATATGATATGGTCTATGTTCCTCAAAAGTCTGTGAAAGGCCAAGCACTTGCTGATTTCCTAGCAGCTCATCATGTCCCTGAAATATCTAAACTCTATGATAAAATCCTAGACGAGACATTAGAATCAAATATGATCTCAGAAAATTTCCTACTTGGCAGTTATTCTTCGACGGAGCTTCTATAATTGGACCTGGAGGCACCCTTATTGCTGGAGTAGGAATCGTTCTTGTTTTACCAGATGAATTAGCTATTCAGAGAGCTTATTCCTTAGATGAGTCATGCTCCAACAATGTAGCAGAATACAATACCTTGCTCATTGGACTCCAATTAGCCAAACAACTGAATATTGAATATCTCAAAGTATATGGTAATTCTAAGCTGATTGTTAATCAGGTTAGAGGCATATATGAAGTTCGACATCAAGATCTAGTACCATACCATGAAGCAGCAATCAGAATAGCTTCTTCATTCAAAGGTTTCTTTATCAAACATGTACGTCGAGCTCGTAATACAGAAGCTGATGCTTTATCCAATCTAGCTGCAGTCTTAGCAGTTCCAGTCAAAAGACAACAAATGGTTATTATTTCCAATAGAGAACTATTTTGTGTTAAAAATAACCATAATATTGAATTCAGCAATTCAACTGAAGTCAATGTCATTAGTGAAGACTGGAGAGCACCTTTTATCGATTTTGCAGTACATGACATATTGCCAGAAGATCCTAAGGAAGCTACAAGTATTCGTCGCCGATCGCTTCGATTCTATTATAATCATACTACCAAAACTCTCTTTCAAAGAACTTTTGATGGATTACTTTTGAGATGTCTTGCTGGTAATGAAGTAAAGTAGATATTACATGAAGCCCACGATGGCATTTGTGGAGCACATCAGCCCCATCCTAAATTATAGGATCGTATCCGGCGTATGGGCTATTACTGGCCTTCTATGGTATCAGATGCCATTGACTATGCAAGAAAATTTTGTGCATGTCAGATTCATGCAGATTTTATTCACCAACCGTTGGAGTTTCTTCATCCAACTGCTGCCTCATGGCCCTTCGAAGCTTGGGGCATGGATATAATTGGTCCTATCAATCCTCCTTCATCTAAAGGACATCGGTTCATTTTAGCTATAACCGATTATTTCTCTAAGTGGGCTGAAGCTATACCTTTAGCTGAAGTGAAGACTAGTAGTATCATCAACTTCATCAAACATCATGTGATATACAGGTTTGGTATACCTCATCGGAATATCCATGATAATGGGCCACAATTTGTCAGCCAGAAGTTTAATAGGTCTGTGATGACAAAAGAATCAATAATATTGTTTCTACGCCCTATAATCCAGCAGCTAACGGATTAGCTAAAGCATTCAATAAAACTATTATCAAACTCCTTAAAAAGTTTGTTTATATTAACAAACGTAATTGGAGTGAGAAACTTGGAGAATGCCTATGGGCTTATCGCACTACAGTCAGTAATCCTACAGGTTGTGTACCTTTTTTTTTCTGGTATATGGGTGAGAAGCTGTCTTACCTTTAGAAATTCAAATTCCATTATTAAGAATTGCCATCGCTATTGAACTTACTACAGATAATAATGATCATCTTCGGTTTCAAGAATTGGAGGCGCTCGATGAGAAAAGGTTGTTGGCTCAACAACATATTAAACCTTATCAAGCCCGGATTTCAAAAGCTTTCAACCGCAAAGTCAAGGTGCGAACATTTCAGGAAGACGAGCTAGTTCTTACAGTCAGACGTCCTATGACTATACCTCACATGAGCAAAGGCAATTTTGAGGCAAAATGGGAAGGTCCGTATGTGATAAATAAAGTTTTTTCAAATGGAGCCTATCAATTAACAAATATGGACGACAGGGTCGCTATGATGCCTATCAATGGCAAATTTCTCAAGAAATATTATGTATAAAAGCAAAATGTACTTCATTTCAGAGAAATAATGTAAATAAAGTTTATTTTATTCAAAAGCAGAAAAGAGTTACATAATATAAGGACGGGGACGACGACCCGATCCTTCTTGATTAAATACATGATTGGCCAGTACTTCAAACATTTCGTTGTCTGAACATACTAGCAACTCACAGGCAGCTACCCTTATTGCTCTTCTTCGGTAGTCTTCCCAGGCTCTACCATCCTGGTAATCTAGTCCTGCTCTGGTACAGGAACAGTCGAGTCTTCACCTACTTCTTTCTGAAGAGGCACCGGAGGCTTAGCAGGAGGCGTCTTGGTTGTTCCTTCGATCTTCGGAGTGAGCAAGTCTCTGGAAGACATTTTGTACAAAAAAAAAAAGAAATTGATGATATCTACGAAAGTTTTGCTCTATTTATAGACAGAACGACTAGATAGTCGATTTCGAGAACCGATACGACTTTTACTACTCAAAAGAAGTCCAACTGTTCATTCATTCACTCCCTTCCTTGAGAATTGAGACGACTGTTCATTCATTCAGTGTATTTTTTTTCAAAAAAACCGAAGTGACTGTTCATTCATTCATTTTCTTTGACTTATCATTTATTCATCCATTAATCCTTGTATTTATTGTCTTTTATTTTATTGTAAATAACAAGAATTCACGTCCTCCATACCTCAGAATTTTAATTATTTATATCAGCAACTTATTACGTCCCTATTACCTCTGATAAAGTTGTCTATTGAAATAACGGTATTGCTAAAACTTTATATTCTGCCACGTCTATATTACCTCTGAGCAGATATAATAAATATTGTTATTTTCTAAATCAAGAAATATATCATGTCCAGTACCTCTGAATGTATTTTCTATTCTATTACTTATATCTATAACAAGATATGCAATAAGTAATGGAACCACATAAAAAGTTTCTCATTTTATTTTTATTTTAAAAAAGGGATACATTGTAAAAGAAAAATAGGAGACAACAAAATTTGTTCATTCTACTCTGAAGGATAGGTAAGAAGTTCTGCAATTTGCTTCTTCAGAGCATGAACTCTTTTATCACGAGAATTTAGCACTCTCTGCCTGGCTTCAACTCTTCCTTATTCGGGATCGAAAGGTTGTAGAGCAGCAGTTCGACGTATTAGTTCTTCATTCCGAAGACGTTCAAATTCCTTCTTCTGATCCTTCAGAGCCTCCATTTGATCAACAACAGATTGGTGCAATTGATTTTCTTGTTCTACATTCTGCCTGACAGTCTGGAGTTCTGCTTGAAGCTCAGCAATTTTAGCCTCCAAGTCAGCAGCCTTTTTCTCTTCCTCTGCAGCTTTAGTCTTGTGACTCTCAGCAAAAACAGCTGCATCAGCAATTTGGATATTTAATTCGTAGGATTGTCTAGTAAAAGCCAGCAAAAATGTCTCAAAATTGGCTTTACTAGTTTCTGCTTCTTGGGCCATAGCCTCATATTCAGTATTTATTAGTTGTTCTATATCTTCTCATTTAAGCTCTTTATAAGCTTTAATTGAGCTCTCCAGTTCATCCAAAATGTGCTCCAAAAATGTAGCCTGAGCCTCATCTCCTTGGCTTCGGATACCTCCAATCAAAAATGTTGAGGGAGTTCTGATAGTGCTGAATGGGACATCCTCTCTTTCCATCACTCTATAAACTAGGGGCTCCAAAGACGTAAAGAAGACTCTTGTGAAGGAAGCCACCACAAACTTGCTAGTTGCCATGCCTCCTGGAGTGGCTACTATGTCCACTGAAGTCTTCACAGTTTTAGTAGGTGGAGGCACTTCATCTTGAGCACTAATATGTGAAGAGCTTCCCTCCCCTACTACAGTCCCTGCAGGTTCTTCTGTAAATCACATATGTCATTTACATTAATAATATGTAATGATTGAAGGCATTCCGACAAATAAATTATGTTTAGAAATTTACCTGAATTGGGTACATCAAAAAGAGTCTCAATAGGTCTGACTGTCTCTGATTGAAGCTTTGATAGTATCTCTGCAGACATAGTTGCCTGACTACTTCCTGCTCCGGATTCAGTCTAAGGTGGCAGAATTAGTGGAGTTTGATCTGCTGCTTCTGCTGCCATCCCAGACGTTTTAGGAACCTCAGCAATTACGGGTTCATCGATCTCAGGAGGATTGATATGTTCCTCACCGATAACCGCATTCTTCTAGTCTTCAGCAGTTGAGGGATCTTCGTCAGCTATGATTTCCTTTGATGATGGTGCATCTACTAAAGTTTGTTTTTTTTAGTGATATTATTCCAATCATCATCATATGTTCTATCACCAAAGTCACAGTCAGCCAAGGCTTCAATCATCACATCTTCTGAATGAGTAGACTCTTGAGCTTTCGGAGTATCTTGTAGAGGCAAATCCTGCTTTAGAGAGGAGGCTTCCGGACTCATGGCAGTTGGACATGGAATTGTTATCCCTGCAGCAGTAAGTACATTTGCGAGAACATTTACCGTCATATTTTCTAATCTCAAAGCTTCTACGGTGGTAGTAGGAGGTTGGACATCTGCTGAAGTAACCAATGTAAAGAAAGAGATCAATTTAAATATATATCTTTGATAAAAATTTGATATATTAGGGTATGTCACAATTTTGATATTACCTTCTTGAGATGGTTCTTTTTCAGTAATTACCAACTTCTTTCTGACCTCTCTAGGTAGTGATGCAACCGGTTCTGCAACAGCCCCAGTACGATCACTCTCCGGATCGATCAAAGAAGTTGATGTTCCACCCTCTATGGCTCTCCCCGGCTTTTGAAAAGAAGGAGGAGTGATATCCTTCTCTCCAGAGGAAGAACTAAGGAGCATCTGTTTTGATTGAGAACGTGTTGTTCTCGTGGTCACTGGTTCATTGATAACCAGTGACATTCTTTTCTTCTTCTCCGGAGCCCTTGGAGAATCGGGTATATTATCACATTGAGGAGGTGCCGTCGTCTCCTTAGTCTTTCTTTTCTTCAAACCCTTAACAGGGGATTTTTCTTTCCGCACCTTTATAGACACGTCCAGAGGAACTTGAACTTGATCAGCATAGTTCATTAAAATTGATGCCTCTAGTGGTGTATCGGCATGATCTTTGTCTTCTGCATCCCGGAAAGAGTGAAGAGTATGTTTCCCTTGTTCGGATCTCTTTTCAGTTATGAAGCTATGTGCAGGATGGAAGTTTTTAGCAAATGTATTTGCTGAAGTATAGAAGTTTGCGTATTTATATAACATACGCGGGCCTTGTGGAAGATCGTTGGGCATAGAAAATATAGCTTTTGTGCCACGGGCTTTGAAATAACTCCATGCCCTAGCCCCGTCGATGAGGTAACCCTTGGCCTGTAGGCAAGTGGTGGCGTTACCTACATGAAGCTGGTCATATCCAAACTGCCGTGTAAATCTACTCGGCAAGTATGGTTCTAGATAGCACTCCTCCTCAAATCTGTAGACCAGGTGAGAGGGACGGATCGTCTTCAGCCACAAAAAAATATGTGGGCTTAAACGGAGTGATCCTTCAGCTAAGTCCATCATTTATGGAGGCATAGTTTCATATCCATGAGGAGGCCCAACACACTAAAAATTCTATCATAATCCAAGGTTCAAAGCAAATCTACACTCTGAAAGAGCTGTATATTGCCAGTGCGCACTGGAAAAGCGTCTAATGAAGTCTCCGTCAACAGTTCCCATATCCAGGTTCATCAAACAAGGATGGTGAAGCAATGGCCATCCAAATAGGTAGGTGTATGGCATCTCAGTGCGAGGGAAATCTTGCCTCACCATTTTGTCATTCAGCATGGTCTGTACAAAAGAACGCAATCCTGTGTTCAAGCGGCAAGTTATAGTCGATAAAAGATCCATCTTGTATCTGAAGACAAGACGTGTTGCAGCAAGTAAGACGCCTCGATGGAATCGGTCGACTACACTGGCTCCTTGGACTATAAAGTGCCGTAGCCATAAAGATAGAAAACTCGCTAGCTGGGCTTCTTAAGACATAGGTCTGTAACCCTGTCTAAAGTAACTCTGCAGAGTGTCGCCAGCCTTGAACGGATCCATGTCCTCAGCCAGTATGACATCTCCATGGTCATGTTGTTCCATCAGATATTGCATATCACTCTTATCAAAAGGTTCAAAGAAATGAGAGGCACAGGCTTGACTGTCCAGTGGCTTGTCCTCCCGTATATGACCTAAAAAGAGATATGGCATCCACTTGGTGATGTAACAAGTACCCGTAGTGGCACTTTTGTAATAGAGAGAGCAGATCTTATAATGAAATAACAATTCATGGAAGACGGCGATTATTTGAGGATTCTCCTCTGCCAGAGCATCCAATTTATCATTTGTGGGCACATACTCTTCGTATGGATTATCGCCCATTGGTAGGCGAGAGATATATTCTATCTCATGAAGAGCAAATCCCATTTCTCCATGGGGAGTCATGAAAGTTCCAGTACTTTTATTATACCTCTCTACTAGAGCCAAGAACATATTAGCGTTCGGGCGAATGCCATATACTGTAGTGTAAATGGCATTGTAGAGACCCAGATCAATGAGCTTGTCTTTAAATTGATCCAAAATCCAAATTGACAAGCTGCTCCAGCGCTTCATCTCTGGGTTCACCAGACCTGTCATACGCATAGTGCGGTCTGGATATCTTCCTTCAACTTTTGCAAATATATTTACAAAAATAGGTATTCTGACCGGAAGGAGCAGAAAGGAATCCTCGGGAGGGATGCAGCTCGGCTTCAAACCTCTTAAATGTTTACTATACTTTTCAGAGGTATTGTAAAAGAGGTTCCTGTCCCTCGGACCTACTTTATAACAGATTTTGCCGACTCTCGCTTTCTGAATGGAAGTCAGATCCCATGACATTTTTCTTGGATAGCTGGCAAAAGTATATTGGGATAACGCCATAGACCTTGATATTTTCGTAAGGTATATGACTTTATCCTCTTTGGTGAAAATTCTCTGCTCTTTCTTTGTCTTTGGCAGGGAGGCTTTCTTGATGGCATCTCCAAATAGAGAGGCAGGTGTATTGTGGACCACAGTATCCAAACTTTTAAGAGGTTCTCCATTCATTAAGTTCAACAAAGTTTGGTTCTCTTGGGCAATAAGAAGGGTTCTTCGTGCTTCAGGACCGTCGTACCGAGGAAAAGTGACATGAGACAAATTCTCTATGTGCTCCGGGATAATAAATATTGAAGCAAATCTTTTGGCATTTGGATCTTTCCTAAGATCAACTGTAAAGAAATACATTAATAAGAAAGCTAGAGGCAATAAGGATGTGCAAACTTTATAAAAGAGTAAAACTATTAAGTTGCACAAGCATCTTAGGCTGAGCCAACAATTGAGTTGAGCCTCATCCTGAGTTGCGCACCATCTTAGGTTGCGCAACAATTGAGTTGCGCCACATCCTGAGTTGCACGACAACTTGAGTTGCGCCACATACTATGTTGTGCGAAACTTAAGTTGCACAACATCTCAGGCTGCGCCACCTACTGGATTGCGCCTTAACTTAGTTATACAATATTTTGATTACATAAAAAGCTAAGTTATGCAATAGCATGCATAATATAGTTCATAAGAACGAACAGTGTTCAAGCAACCACACCCTAAGAAGGGGTGGCACAAAGTTTGTGATGCGCCACACTCTAAGAAGAGGGGCGCAAGTCAGTTCTATCCTTCGTAAGTTCAACTATTCATCTTTGATCACCTTTCAGAGCTGGGTTCGCAGTTTCTCGTCGAGAAGAGGGTGGCGCGTACTGAGTTGCGTGAGTCGACAGAGCACGAGTTGATAGGGCGGCGACACCCTTCCCTTTGTTGGCGACGGTCTTCTTTGGGGCTATGACGTTGAAAGAGTAGTCGAAGGAAAAAAAATCGCAAAGGCTCAAAGGAGATTAGAAGTAAACGTAAAGAGTTACAATCAATTAATCAAGGGTTATTTATAGCCTAGCAGACAGAATCCTAACAGTCGCCTTAAGTTGCGCATAGAAAATCATAACAGTTTGCAACAGACTGTGCGAGATAGGTGTAACTTGACTCAGTCATTGTCACGATTCAAAGTATTTCAAAGTTTTATAAAATTTCAATATTCAAAAACTTTGAAGGGGGATTGTAGAGCCTAAAAATCAAGTTGTGCCTTGTTTTTATTGCCCAACAATCTAGTTGTGCCCAGAAATCAAGTTGCGCCACCATTTGAAGCTTAAAGAATCAAACAGCGACACTGATTATGTTGCGCCTGACAACAAACTGCGCCCGAATCACATTGCGCCCAAGCCTACGTGGCGTCTGACATTAATTGCCATCATTGCCTGACAGAACTGATAGCACAATAAATGAAGAAAATCTCTTCGTATCCCTCAAAGTGTGCCGCTCGAGAAGATTTGGTTGACAGCTGTCCTGTACATCCTGTAAGATTGCGCCTAGGCGCAATCTGAATAAATTCCTTAGTTGCGCCTAGGCTCAATCTGAATAAATTCCTTAGTTGTGCCTAGGCGCAATCTGATAAATTTTTCTCATAACTGCCATGTGCCTATGCACTGAGTTGTATTTAGGCGCAACCCAATCAGGCACAGTTTGACTTGTTGACTGAAGCTCGCGCAACATGATAAAGTTGAGACAACTTACATTCTAAAACAGGATGACGTGGCGCACATGTCACTAATCTTTTGAAATGTGTCCACTATTCTGTACACGACCATGCACATCTCAATCACATGATGCCACGCGTCTAAATACAGTTAGTACATGATTATGTAACTAAATGGAAGTTGGCACAACATAACGTTGGCGCAACCCAAAGTGGCGCAGTTCAGCCTCGCGCACATCAGAATAACTGCTAAAATAGTTATTTCTAGAACTCTATTTCCAATCATTATCAAGGCATCACAGAGATCAAGTACTCTTACAAAATTGCTGCTGCATTCTCCAGAGGCTCTAGTCTTCAAGTTCACATAGTCCAAGGGATAAAGTGATCGTCTTTTGATCAGATTCCTACAGTTGTACTTCCCCAGAATTTATTGTACTCCTTGTACACTTTTCTTAGTTTGTGATTAAACTTTTGTTTTTGCAAACAAGCATTGCCCACATATGCTAGATTTTGACGGCTTAGAGAAAGGACTGAAGCAGGAGAGCAGACGGGATTAATGATTCATTCCGATGGGACATTGAGATGCGATGATCGTATTTATGTTCCTAATGGAGAGCTATGGCAGGAGTTGATGGTAGAAGCACACAGTTCGACTTACTCTATTCATTATGGAGGAACTAAGATGTATCGGGACTTAAGACAGTATTATTGGTGGCAGAAAATGAAGCGGGAGATAGTTCGTTTCATGGCCAAGTGTTTGGTATGCTAGCAAGTGAAGGCCGAGCACCAAAGGACGGCCGGGTTATTGCAGCCGCTACCCGTTCCCGAGTGGAAATGGGAGCACATTACTATGGACTTCGTCACAGGATTTTCTCGAAGTCCTAGTGGATGAGATGCGATATGGATGATTGTTGATAGACTTACCAAATCGGCCCACTTCTTACCTTTTAGAGTGGGGCAGTCCACAGAAGTTTTGGCGAATATATATATGAAGTAAATAGTGAAGCTACACGGTATACTAGTTAGCATCGTGTCGAATCATGACTCGAGATTTACCTCACACTTTTGGAGGAGTATGTAGGACAGTTTGGGTACGCGTTTGAAGTTTAGCACATCGTACCATCCGTAGACAGACAGCCAGTCAGAGCGTACGATTCAGACGCTAGAGGATATGTTGAGAGCGTGTAGGCTTGACTTTGGCGGATCATGGGAAGACCACCTTCATCTTGTAGAATTTTTCTACAACAGTAGCTATCAAGCGAGAATTCAGATGGCTCCGTTTGAGGCATTATATGGTAGAAAGTGTCGATCTCCTCTGTGTTTGAGCGACATAGGAGAGCGGCAGATATTGGGACCCGAGTTGATTTTGAGCACGGTGGAGAAGGTGAAGTAGATACAGGACCACCTACGAGTAGCGCAGGATCGACAGAAGCAGTGGATAGATAATCCTCGTCGACGCTTGGAGTTCAAGGAAGGCGATAATGTATTCTTGAAGATATCCCCCACTAGGGGCACGATTCGATTCGGAGGACATGGCAAGTTGAGTCTAAGATACATCGACCCTTTTGATGTCTTGGAACGTATTGGAGAGGTTGCCTATAGATTGGCATTGCCACCGTCGCTAGAGGGAGTACATGATGTATTTCACGTGTCTCAGCTAAAGAGGTACGTAGCTGACAGCAGTCATGTGCTCGATCACTCCTGTGAGCCCTTAGCCCAATTTTTCTTATTTATTTTTGTTGCTGAATTATTAATTATTTCATAGATTTTTAGAATAATCAAGGTATATATATTATATAATGTAAGACTTAAATAAATAAAGAAAATGATGGAAGGGTCTTCTTGTAAATATATAAACTGGTAGGGGCCTGAGCTAAACTGTGTAATTCAAATCCCTTCTTAAATACGGAGAGATTTAAATCCTAGATTCAAATCTCCCAAGCGGCTAAGCACAAGAGCAGTTATAGATATGATCAATTCTCCTCCTCTCTATCCCAACAAGATTTGATCGGCCTATATATATAGGTATGCCTCCGCCTCACCTTAAACCCTAGAAGCCTGCCGCCCTTCTTTTCTTTGAGAGAAAATACACGTCTCGAGGAGTCGTCACGCAAAGACTTTGATTCTTCCTCACAGGTAATCCTTACCTTTGTAAACGATTCCTTAATCCTTGAAATCTTAGCCAAGTCAATTATGTTAGTCCGTAATAGCCTAAGTGTTTGGGTTAGTGCCAAGAAGGAAAATCTAAGTCTAAACAAGGTAGTTGGTATCGGGAAACAAGTAAGATCAGACACGGACCGGGGCAAGTGACTGTTCTAATGGATAATTGGGTGGTCAATTGTTTAAGGGGGTTTGGAGACTACCTGTGCTCATATATCGAGAGTTCCTGCATGTATAAGAGCAGAGATAGTTGTCTTTGGAGTTCAGCAAATAAGATAGGTGTGTAGTGAATGTAACAACAGGTTCGTATCGTACATACGAACATGGACTGTGATGTAACCAGCGTAACTATATGCATCCTTCTTTCAGTTTTGAGAACCGGATAGGATAGGTAGATAATGTGGTAAACTGGGTAACAGAGTACAGGCAAGTATCAACCTATAGTTGCTTTGAGTGTCTAGTTAGGAACAATGACAAGAAGGAGTTGTATGTACCCTTGTGCATATCCGGTGTCCACCCATGCGTATCAGTCCGTGTCTTATAGATGAGGTTATACATTAGTTCAGGAGTGATAGAGGGATATTGGGTATTGACGTAACGTAGAATAGACTGTAGTTGACAGCAGGTATAGAGCATACCACAAGTGGAATTGCGTGTGTGTCTCTTCAAGAGACATACGATATGATCCAAGATAGGAAGTAATGCCCAGATGTTGGGTGCCATAATTTAATTTCAGATTGGTTGGGATAGGGTTAATGTGGTGCAATAGAAGAATAAATAGGATGTCATAGGGAGGGACTGCATTTGGAGTTTAGAGTTTACTTTAGAGGTGAACTCGAAAATGCAGAACAATAGGGTTCAAGCCAAGGGAAAATCAAATACCACCCCAGAGGCAAACCTACAGGGTATCAGTTAAGGAAGAACGGGGTGTACCTTCGATTTAGATTATAGGTACCGGATGTATCAGTTGGGTTTTGGGATAGAAATACCAAGCCTAGTGCATGCGGTTTTGAACTCAATAGCAAGATTTTGTATTACCCTCATTTAAGGCATCAGCCAACACAGTTGGAGAGTATCATATAGGGAAGGTCATCGATTCCAAGTTTACAATAGTAACAGTAAACCATGGAGAGGGGGGTTGGTACCCATGCCAAATCCTATAAGGATTTATTAGCAGATTGCATGTAACAATCTTTGTATTATATATGGCAGTAGCCAAGTTGCATAACCATTCTGAAATACCAGAAAGAATTACCAAGGGTTCAGTCTCAGTTTTGGGGAAAGCAGTCCAGGTTTAGAATGTGTGGTATCAGAGAAACCTAAAAATCAACCTATACAGCGATATATTAGATTTCTTTGTATCAAACCTTGTGGAAAGTACAATAAGTACTCTGTTACATAGACACATAGGTGGGTGGAGTAGATAGATACTATGAGTGGGTTGAATCCTATTATATCACCACCTATAGCATGTACCCGAATCCTTGTTTCAGAAAACTGGGTATCAGACTTGAGCCAGGTGAGTATTAGAGGCTATGGAGCATCCTTCATCTCTATAGCCTACCCCATTTGTTGTTTGGAAAAGGATTGGATGATGATGATGATGGTCTTCTAAGGGTGCAACTTGGATAACCATACTGCATCTGTGCCTCATTTTTGAAATCCTTCTTACCCCACACGTCTTTAGTGTCTGTCCCTTTTATTTATATTCATGAAGCAAAGAAGAAGTATAATTTGGCAGAACTGCAAGATGATGCAAGATGATACGAAGGAGAAGTCGTATTGATAACAAAGATATGTCTAAGAGCGTTTTTTTGTTAATTGGGAATCTGGGATCTTATAAAAAGGATGAGAGAAGCTACACTTTGTCTTCCAGAATGTTAACTAGAGTGGTAGCAGAACCTAGAAATGAATGTATCCAGTACAGGAACATAGGGTTAGATGGGCATTAGTAGAGGAGAGAGTTAACTCCTTATTTATGTAGTGCACTATAGAGAAATGGAAGGGAGGCAACACTATCCTACCTATTCTAGGTATAGGACCAACAGGACATGTTGTGCCTGTAGTAAAAATGTAACTATAAGACTAAAATAGAGATGTATAGATTTATACACTAGCAAGTTGGTATCAGTGGTAGCAAAACCTGTAGGACAACACTTGGGGGTGTCAAGCGAGCAAGGCTATAGATGGCTAAAGAAAACAAGGAAAAGTTAAGGCATAGTGTGTCATGAAGGAAACAGATGTGTTGGGAGTTATTGGTCATATGACATTCAAGTATAGTTGCAATAAATAGAGTAATAAAATACAAAACAAAACTTGCGTAAGTAAATGAATGTGGTGATAGTCCTATGTAACAAATAGAGACAGGTAGTTGACATGTAAAACGACCAATCCTAGTTAAGGAAACAAATTAGTTTAGAATAGGCTTCAAGACCCAAATCCCAAGTAGTTAGAATATCCTTGTTTTAATATCAATCATTGACATCGTAATTCTATCAAACAGGTTACTTGGACCTTGATACAGACTCTGATTCGTATCCACAGCTCAGGACCCCAGGCAAGTATACCTTGCCTTTCGTTACAGTTTTATTTACATGCTTCTCTGCTTTCATTATTCAGTTGACCGCTGACATGTGCTTTACCATTGCTCACAGCTAGCCTTGTAGCTTTATTGGACTTGCTCTTCATTTGTACTGGTTGAGTTGTATCGTAGGACGATTACTTTATAGATTGAACTGCTATTTTTCTTATTTTATTTGTTTCCATCCTGCGAGTCCACACACGGGGCGAGGGTTGTCCTTTGCACCTGCGAGTCCACACACGGGGCGAGGGTGACTTGTCTCGAAACTAACCTGCGAGTCCACATTCGGGGCGAGGGTTGGTATTACCTTGATTTTCTTATTTTACTTGTTTTTGATAGTTCATTTATACGTAGCTGTTCCTACATTCATGTCTCGCGCTTGTTTAGTTTTCCTGCTTATATCTTGGATTTCTTTCATGCATGTTAAACTGTTAGAAAGGCTTGTATATTATGTATCTTGCTAGTCCTCTGAGGACCTGATGATCTCTTCAGGTTTAGCCGAGTATTGAGCCAGGTGCACACAAGCGATTGGAGCTAGCATTGGACCACGGTGCCGCTACAGCTGAGGGTACTTTTAACAGTTTGGACTCTGTTATTTTATTTCTATGTATTCTTTTATTCCGTCTACTGGTAGTAGATTTGTTTCCACCGGACGTGACTTGGATTCATGATGAGTTTGATATTTTAGTTTATTCATTATTTATTCAGTTGATCGTGTCATATTTCTGTGGATGAGATCTAGACTGCCGTGTTAGATTCTGTGACTTGTTTATGTACTAGACAGCGTTCTACCGCCGACAATGCGGCGTAGGCTGGACTTGGACACGTCTCGTATCCGAAATGTGGGTGCGGGTCGTGACAACTCCGAAATCATCGTTGGACCGGGTTTGTCGTACGAAGAGCAACCAGTAGGTATCCTCAATCGTCGAGTGAAGGTGTTGCGGAATCACTCTATACCATTGGTTCGTGTGGCATGGAAGCATCACTCACCAGGAGAGTCTACTTGGGAGTGCGAGGATGACATTCGGAATCGCTACCCGTATTTGTTCGTAAACCAAGGTACGTCTTGCTGGGGATCCTTTAAATTCGTATTGCATTCCATACCCCCCGACCTTAGTTTAATTTCAAGGACGAAATTTCTTTAATTTGGGTAGGATGTAATCCCCCTATATTTTATATATGTAATTATTGATTTATTTATTATTTATAGTATTTTAGAGAAATTTATTTGATATATATAAGGCATAGTGGTGCACATTATATGATATATATATGCACTACTCGTAATGCCTAGTAGTAATATAATGTTTTATTTTGAGTATTATGTTTTGGAAAATTTTAGGATTTTCTAATTCATTATGGTATTATTGATATACCCATGTATACCTGTATATATGAGTATATATAACTTATACATTTACTTAAATGATTATATATATATATATATATATATATATATATATATATATATATATATATATATATTTTATATATATATATATATATTGAAGTATATGGGAATATATATATGGAATTGTACTAGTGTATAAAAGTCTAGAAATTTTATTTAAGTTTTTATGTATATAAACTCTAGTAATTAACAGGTAGTATATATATATATATATATATATATATATATATATATATATATATATATATATATATATATAATGAATGAAAGTTTAGAAAAAGAAAGAAAGAAAAGAAAAGAATAAGAGAGTACTGTAGCCGCAGCTACAGTACAATGAAGGGGCCCAACCCCTTCGAACCGCCAGAACAACCACTACTGTTCGCCCCCAATGATTTGAATGTAAATTCAAATCAAAACCCCACATGACCAAATCCATCTCAATTCTTAACCTTATCTAACTCTCCAATGGATAAAGTCGAACTTCACAAGGATTGTTTGGATTCGAATCAATATAGGAGTATAATTTCGGATATTAGGCCACGACTTGGGATCGATAGAAACCCCTGCAAAAATTCATCCTCTTGCGAACCACCAGCGCCCGCGGCTTTCCCGACCTCCAGTGAAACCCTCCACCCCCCTGTAGACGCCAGAGGACACCGGAGCACCGTCGTGCCGTACCAAGTCGACAGGGAACCAAGTAGACTCTATTCAAGGGCTGACAACGAGGTACCCTATTTTTAAGACTTATTTCTCCTCCATTTTCTAATCGTTTTTCGATCTGTAACGTGCTATGTATAGATGGGTAACCCCCTAGAGACCCAGCAATTAGAATTTTTAGATACCCAAAGGAACGCTCGAAAGTTCGATACGAAGTCGAGCAAAAAACTGTCGAAATAGGACAGTTCGGGCAACCTGAACCCTCGACTTGGAAGAAAGTTTTTGAACAAAACACTTAATAATTTTGAAAACTGGTAACAGTCCTAGATAACCCATAGGAGATTACAACACTTTTTGTAGAACCATTTTTTGCTCATTATACAGAAAGATATGTGAGTATAAAAATCAAATAAAAACTCTTTTCAAAACTACAAAATTTTCAGAAAACTTCTCGATACGGCGTTCGCCCAGACAAATCGGGCGACGTGTTCGCGCACTATATGCATTGAAAGCCACGTATAGATGTTGCCGACATGTGGAAACAGACGGAACCCGATTTCGTTGTGTGTGTGCGACAAAATCAGTGCGTATCCGTCGAGATACCCCCGTATCGACCTTTTGCAAACTTAGCCATAACTAAGTGCACATTCGTTGGATCGACACGAAACTTGCGCCATCAGGACTGTATCGATTTTCTGGTCCTGTATGCCAAGTTTGGTTCGATTCTGAGAAGGTTGATCGGAGCGCCAAAATTTGGCAGGCCAGCAACCCAACCTAATAGGCGATTTTGTGCACGGCTCATCGAAATCTAAAATTGGACATATCGTTGGGTTCGTCTCCTCAAACCAGATCCGTAGATATGTAATTTGATGACTTTAGAGACCGTAGACATTGGCACATGTTTTGGTGCAAAATGGGTCCAACTCCGGACATCGTTTTGACCGAAAATTACAATTTTGTCCCTGTTCCAGAATTTGACTTTTGGACAGGCATTTCCTAGGTATATCACTTATTTTGAACACGTTTTTGATGTTTGTTTCAGCATCCGGAGTTGTTTGGAGATTGTAACATTCTTTGCTGACATTGTGATTATTGGACTTGCCAAATTCAGACCTCCAGGCAAGATACCTTGCCACCTTACTCTGTGATTATTATATTCTTATTTTTAGTTGTTACTTTCAGCATTTCTTATTTGTTGATATTATAAAACTGTGCATCCAAGTCACACTTGGGTACAAGCGTCTCTATCGGTCGTTTTCTTACTCTTGTTTATTTCTCTTGTATTGACTTAGTGTAGTGACCACCCACTGTTGTGAGGTATTGGTTTATCCCGTACGGCCTTGACACTTGCTTTACAACGTGTTGTGAGTCACAGGACACGTACCCGCGTAGTCGGCTGGCCACCGATACGTATAGAGCGTGCGACGGATAGGAGTAACTGTCAATAGAATTGCATGCTAGAAGACTTGGTGGTTACTAGAGGTTCATATCAGTCATGGAGATGATGATACTAGGCATTGGATGGGAAGAACAATACCTGGCATATGGGCTTCGATTACACTGCCCCTGTAACCCGAAAGCTTCTTTGGAGATACGGGTATGATTATCCTCTCAGGTTGGCCACTGACGTTCTTGAACGTTACGCGTTTGGTCACTGGTGCCCAAGAGGGGACTATATCGGATCCTATATTCGGCCAGGGCTCATACGTCGAAGGATTGTATCTCAACAGCATCTTCATAGTAGATTGGTTAGGAACCCGATTGCATGCATCCTTTATTTTCTATTATATTACCACAGTTTATATGGCATGGTGTTTTCTTGTATCTTGCTACGTCCCTCTGAGGACCTGGTTATCTCTCCAGGATTAGACGATTTCTCGCAGGAGTACGGAGCGGCTTTGGATCCTGTATACATTGATGACGAGGCATTACCTGCTGATTTCTAGTTTATTCCTTATTTGAGACATTAGTGGATATTTCTATATCTCATTTCTTTGTATTTTTCGGAGGTTGGACTCCGATCATATGAGATTATTCTTATAGTTGTTTAGAGTGAGTATGTTCACCCGGCTATCTTTTGATACATCCATTTATTATCTGGACTTTATTATTTGCTGTATTGAGCTGTGATGAGATTAGATTATATTATTCTGGCCTGTGATGATTTATTATACAGCTTATGTACTTATATGAGGATTCCATACATTGGGGTATTCTTTGTATTTGTGCAGCTGGCATGTTCACGTGCTCGGTCCTACGTATTTTGGGACTGGAGCGTTACAACATGCGCTCAAACCCATAGGTTTTCTTGACCATCACGTCGGTGATGGGTAACAGAAATTCATCCTCCGGGCAAGCGGTATTTAGATCATGAAAATCTATACACACTCGGATCTTTCCGTTCTTCTTGGTAACTGGGACGATATTGGCCACCCAATCTGGTTGTTGTTCGTCACGGACGAAGCCACTCTTTGTTAGATTATTGACTTCCTTTTCGATAGTGTTCATGGTATCGGAGCAAAAATACCAATGTTATTGCTTCATTGGCTTAACTTTAGGCAAGATATTTAGTTTGTGTATGGTGACATTCGAGTCTAAGCCCGACATATCTTCATAGCTCCAGACGAAAATGTCTTTGTATTCTCTTACAAGCTCAATAAGAGACTCGCGATCCTCTCCTTTCAAACTTTTGCTTATGAAGATCGATTTAGGAGAAGAGTCGTCTCCTAAGTCAATTTGTACAACCTCATCTTCGGTAGG
Organism: Iris pallida; assembly: GCA_029216955.1. Classification (NCBI taxonomy): domain Eukaryota; kingdom Viridiplantae; phylum Streptophyta; class Magnoliopsida; order Asparagales; family Iridaceae; genus Iris; species Iris pallida. The sequence goes on from JANAVB010002800.1 coordinate 4,518,090, forward strand.
CGGTTTCGTAATTTGAAGTGTTTCTCCCATTGAGTATCAAGTTGCTGAGCCCAGGGTTCAACTTCGAGGGGTTCAAAGATTGGCTCATCGTCTTCATCGACTTGGTTCGCTGACGTTATATTCACTGTCAATTTTCAATGGAATACCTCCCTGATACTGACGTCGGAGTCATAAGAGGAGTCTGAAGTGTATGAGTACATCACTACCTTGCCTCACAGAACTTCGAGCGCTTTAGGTGGGACATATCCGAGGCCGTAGCAATTTTTCTGGTAATACTGGCCAGAATTGCCTTTAAGAACATTTATCTTGATCGGCATGTGCCGACCCTTTCCGTAATTGAGACCCATATTACTGTCCATGTCATAACCCACCTTATGGATGATGTGCCTAGCTTGCAGGGTATAGTGGTGAACCTGAACTATACCAACTTCAGGTTCTAGCTCACAAAGAGTATGAGTCTGGGAGTTATCTACTCGGCCAAAGATGATGGGTTCTTCTCCCTCTTTCCGTGCTAGTACTATAAAATTGGCACCACGTACATGGTTTGTGTCTGTAGTGATAAACTCAGGTTTTGTTCTAAAGAATAAGCAGAGAAATCAAGAGAGTAGTTCAAAAGAATTCCCTTATTGATAAAATAGGACAAATCGTCCTTAAGGATTACTCTGTCAAATGCGGAAAGGTTGGGTACAACCGCATTTTTAAGACCTCTACCCCCAGCACATAAGATAGGCAATGATGGAGTTGGATGAGATGGGCTACGCAGCTTCACCACAATCGACTTGACAGAAGGGTTTCCCTTCATTGGCGGTTTTCCCTTCAATCACATCACCAAAGGAGTTGTAGCTTCAACTGCAGACGTCGTAGGGCATTCTTTGGTAGGTGGCCCTCCTTTCAATTGGACTATCAGAGGGGCAGTAGTCTTAGCTATGGGTGTCATAGGACATTCCTTTAGACGCCACTGATAGGATCCTCGGAGGCTGTTTGAGCCTCGGCTACATCATCAACGCCTTCATCTAAGTCCTTCCAGTGTTTCTTTTGGAATAGTCGAGACTCAGTGTAGTAAATCTCAACCCCTTTAAAGGGGTCAATGTCCGTGAACTCAGTTTTTACCACTCGGTCATAGTTGACATATTTAAAGCATTGGTAGAGGGTAGATGGCACGATCATGTGCTCATGGATCCAAGGTCGTCCAAACAAGATATTGTAGCAGACATCTGCGGTAATGACATAGCAAGCCACTTCAGTCTTTAGGTCACCAATCTGAATTTTTAAGCAGAATTTCCCTTCTAGGCAACTCTTGTCGTTATTGAAACCACTGATTGTGGTTTGAGTTACAAAAAGCTAATGCATTGGGATCCCTAATGTATGCAGCTTACGGTGGAGGATAACGCTCATGGACGAACCAGGGTCGATGTGCATATGATCGACCATGACAGTGCCAACGTACCCTATATAGTATAGGGATCGGGAAATCCTATTATTCTTTAACAACATATCCTGTTGTGAACAATGATATTGGGTATTGCCTCTATCATACCGTGGCATTTGTGACACGCAGAAGGGTCTTCGTCTAGCTGTCGTATCTCCGCTATATAGGATTCGATATTTTGTAATGCCTCAGCCAGAGCCTCTCGAGTCTTCTAAGAAAGACGGAGAAGATCAAATAACGATAGTTTGGCAGGAGTATTGTCTAATTGAGCCAGTATGTCAAAATTGTAGGGTCGATCCAACCCTGCAGTTGTATCCTTTCTAAGGGGCTTATCAAAACGTGCCTCCTTCTGCTTTTGTTAGTCCGCCATTGGAGGTTGGGATAGACCTAGCATGGAAGTGTCGAGAGCTGTGGCTGTTGGTACTAGTACTGTTTCTTTTGGCGAGGCCTAGTCATAGTAACACAAGTATTCTAGACCAGTCCTGGTTGCTTCGACCCTTTCGTTCTTGGATGGGGCAGAGACAGTATTACAAGATTTTACCTTCCTGTCTTTGGTCTTAACAGTAGGACGTATGGCAGGCTTGGTCAAGTCATCGGTGAGATCGGGATGTACCCACATGACCTCCCCTCGAGGTGTTTTGATAGGGACTAACCCCGAGGCTTGAGCAGTCGAGAGGTTAATAACCTCCATAGTTGCTTTAGGGATTAGAGTGACCCCATTCTGTGCCTCCATAGGCGAAAACTTATAGAACTAAAGGGTTACCATGTTGGCAGAGACCACTTTTTTTTAAAGTCCAGTAATAGCATGTTGGCGTCCACTAGTCGCTATATGTGATTCTTCAGAATGTAGCAGCCTCTAGTCGAGTGGTGGACATACCGGTGGTAATGGCAGTATTTGGGATCATTCACCTTGTCTACTTCATTAGGACGTCTAGGAGGTGGGAATGTAAGCATTTCGCCCTCGAGTAGAACATTAACTAACTCCAGGACATCCTCATCTATGAAGGAGTAGTTCCCCTTTTGGATTGGAGGTCTTTCAGGTTTCTTAACATGAGCTGTACACCGGTTGAGACTCGCGGTCATAACTTCTTTTGCTTTGGGCACCCGCTCACTGTTATTGGGTGCTGCGGTAGGCCACCTGCCTCTCTCATTTGGAAGGCCCATTCCCAATAAGTAGGCCTCCTTGGCCTTCCTCTTGGCATCTTCGGTATTGATGATGAATGTCGCCCAGTCTGCGTGGCCGGAGGAGCCGCTCCACAGTCTCGTCATAGGGGACAAGCCCTTCCGACAAGTATCTATCAAAATTGCTTTAGAAACCCCTGGCTGCAGTCTCAGTGCGGCTTGCTAAAACCGCTCTATATGAACTCGGACAGATTTTTTGTCCTTCTGAGTGGTGTCAATCACGGCAGATATCGACATGTCCATCACTGGCTCATAGAATCGAGACAGGAACAGATGCCAGAGTTTATCAAAAGTCGACATGGAGTTACCTTGGAGACTACAGAACAATTCATAAGTAACCCCTCTCAAGGTGCCGACAAAAAGTTTAGCAAGGAGGGCATCGTCCCTCGGTAAATGCCCCGTTATTGTATTGAAATGATTGAGATGTTAACGGGGGAATCCTTCCCATCGAAAGGAGTGATAGTCACCGACTTAAATTTGGGAGGGTAAATCACCCTGTTCCATTCAACTGGAAAGGATTGATTGAGTCCCAGCTTTCTCTGAGTTTCTTGTCTATCCCTGGCGTCAGCTCTGGCTTGAAGCTCTCGGATGGCTTCGAGGACCTCTCCGGATACTGTTGGCTCAGATGCTTGTTGCAGGGAATGATTACTGGCTGTAGGAGGTAATACTACGTGATGACTCGTAGTTTGATGATTTGGGGCATTGGACTCTCCATCATTACCCAGCTCTGGGGCGTGTGCTGGTGATTAGGATGAAGTTTGATCTACTTTTAGCTCCGTGACAGTGTTTGTCAGAAGTGCCAAGTTGGCATTCATAGTCTGCATCATTTCTTTCATCATTTCGAAGTGCCGGCTGTCTTGGAACCTCTGTTCATCACTCGTCATGTATGACGGCATGACACAAGTGCGGACTTACTGTTTGCTCTCCGTCCATGATTCCTATACCTCGCTGTCTACAGTGTAGGCGATCATCTGGAAGAAACTACCAGGGTCGAGGTTCGGAGTGTCCTCGATTTTCGAGTTTTCAGCAACATATTGAGAGTGGGTACCCCAGATCCTTTGAAACTTTGGACTGTGGTGCAGCATCGGGGGTTGGCTACCCCTAGATCCTTCGATGAGAGAGGAACGGGCACACCCTGTTAGGTTAGTACTTGGTACATAGCACTGACTACCTCCAGTTTTTAGGGTTTTGGACTTGAAGCGGGTGTGTTGGAACACCCCGGTGCTGGGCATCACCAATTTTCTTCTCTTGGGTCGATTCTTGGGTGTACCGACCGAAGAGTTAAGGTTCCTCTCCATCAAATGAGAACCCCTTACAGCATGGCATGAGGCAAAAAGAGGTTCCTCTTTGTCGTCTGATTGCATCCGTTCGTCGAGACAACGCCGGACGGATGAAGCAGGTTGGAGCTGTTGAAACACGGACTGACTTTCAGGGACTGCTGCGGTTTACATGCAACTACAGTTCACGACTATACTAGCACATGTATGTATACCCAAAGGGGTTTCTTGTATAGTGTTTGTCGTGATTTCCTCAACTTTGCGTTTATGATTGATCACATGACGCGGATCGTGGGATGGGAGCTCACCTTTACGCCTCCTTGGGTAGACCGAGTGTCGTGGCATATAAGTGGATGTACCCCCAGACTCGATTCCTATGTCTGCAGAATGTTTGGGTAATGTGAGACCCTGGAGCTTGGTCCAGCCTTGGTGTGGGTGTGTATCTGTAGAGTTTCCTATCAAGCGTGCACGTTACAGTCAGGGGTGCGAGTCTTTTGTCGAAAGATGGCATGACAATAGCGGCGCATAAGGTACGCCTAGCTCATACCGACTTAGGCCCATAGTAGGTGGAGCCTAAGTCCTGAGCACCGTACCCAGTATCAGGTACACCTTTCCTTTGTGATTGTTTCTTCTGGAAGCGTGGCATGCACTTTTACGAGTAATACACCAAAAAGGAAGTGGAGAGTGGCACATCTGGAGACAGTCACACTGACACATGCATGTGCCTCCTTCGTGATAGTCTCTTCTTGGATCAAGCATTGCGTTCACCAGATTCACATGCCAAGGACGGAGCAGAGGCTGGCACACCTGACGACTTTTGTGTAGCAGCATAAAATAAACTTCATAGACCAAGTCAAATAAGTTGAGAACTTTACGCAAAATCAGACTCTACGCAAGGTCCATTTAAAGTCTCTACTGAGTCAGATTCAAGCTCTACGCAGAGATCAAACAGAGTCTAACTCTACGCGAGCTCCTTTACGCAAGAGTCATCCTCAAACTCTACGCGAGAGCGACAGGCTGTCCATACTGCATTTAATGTGCGTGATACTGTTCTAACATAATAATTTTCTGACAGAACATTGCACAGAAGCCGAGAAGATTTTTGCACCAAATCCAATGCTTGTCATTTAATGTGCAGATGAGCTACTTTACGCTCAATAGACCGCTTCTTTTGCGCATGAAAGTCATTTGAGTTTTTACGCTCAAGGCTATCTCAGCTAGTTTTGTGTGCGTAGAGTTTATTTGAGCTAGCTATACGCTCAAGGCTATTTCTTAGCCACTTTACGTAGGAAGCTTACTTTGGGCTATTTTATGCTCAATCTTTTCTGGCTATGTGAGAACGTGGTCTGCATACGTGGCTTTCATGCCACACTTATCGAGGAATGTGTGTACGTGCTATCCCTATATTGTTGAAGTTGTGGGACACATGTCACCATGCGTAGAGACTACTACTCTTCATGGGACACGTGTCATCACACGTAGAGGTCGATTTTCAATCGTGGGTGGCAGTTACTTGCGTAAAGACCCAATTATGTTGCTTTTTACGCACAGAGGGTCTAGTCTATAAATATACTTATTTTTAAACAGAAAACACAACAGATCACATAGAGATCAGAGCCCAGATATTTTAAGATCAAAGTGATTTTCCAGAGGATTTCTCTTTAACTTTTCTTCAAGAACAGAGTGAAGCAAAGCAGGCAAGCATTCGACCTCGCCATCAGTGTCCAGTGTGTCGATACCTTTCTGGTGACTTAGTTCTTCCAGCTGTTCATCTTCTAGAAGTTTTTTCTTCATCCTCATCGTGTGGTCTAAGGAACAAAGTAATCATTCTCAGATCAGACTTCCATATCAATACTTCCCAGAATTTATTTGTACTTTTGTACTTTTCTCGTTTTCTTTCAAAAGCCTTTCAAGGGCATTTTGTTAAGTGAAACAAAATGGCGACTCTGCTGGGGACGGCTTTCTCCTCCGACGAGAAAGCAATTGCTCAATATGATGATGTGTCGATTGAATCGACAAATAAGACTCTGGTTGTTCAATTCGACCAGACTGCTTAGGAAGAAATGCTCTGAACTGGGGGTAATACTCGCTGCTCCAATGTTCAAAAATCACGAAAGGTGCAAAAAGTTTGGATTCCAAAGTCCAAAGCACCCTCTGATCTCCCTGCTATCTCTGAAGGAAAGGGAATTCTTCCCACTCCTGTTGTTGGGGCTCCCGTCTGTGACGAGGCAGTCCCTACTTCAGTTTTGCGCCCAGTGCGTAAAATTCAGTCTTTCGTATGTGATGTGGTAGACGCTCAAGTCTTGCGCTCTTCGCGTAAAAGCAAATCTCCCGTCTGTGACGTGGCATATACTTCTGTTTTGCGCTATTTGCGTAAAGGCAAATCTCATGTCAATGACATGGTAGATAAAGTTCATAATGGTGCTTTTGTACCTAAAGTGAACTTGCCTACACGCGTGCAGTATAAAAACAAGTCTTCTGTTACTATGACAGACAATTCCTTTGGTTTATCCAAGGAAAATAAAAATTGTGGCAAAGCTTCTGTTTTATGCCAACAATCCTCTAATGCTGCTTTACGCAAAAGTGCCTAATCTTAGGATTACGCGCAATGCTGATGGTGTTCGTACAGCACAAAAATCAACTCCAGATTTACGCACACACCTTCAAGCGCGTAAAAATGCACAGCTTTCTGCCAATGAAGCTAGTAATCTTTTTTTATGCTAGGCACTAGATATTTCTCTGTCCCAAATATAAAAAAGAAGATATTACCTTCTACTTCTTCTGATTTACGCGAGTTGCTTGTACAAAACCGTAAAAACTGAAAATCTCATGTGACACTCCCCCAAGAAAACCATCATTGTGAGTGTCACCAAATTGTGATTAAATATTGCTGTTCTGCTACTAAACGTTCAATTTTCGACCGATTAAGCTACAACGTACCTCAGCAACAACTTGATGACCAAGGATGTGAGTTGTTTTATGCATCAGTCAATATGGCATCTCATATCAATAGAGGACGACGTCCAAGATGCAATTCTTCTCGAACTCCAGGTTAACAAAGGTTTAACCAAATTCTGGACACTTTTGAAGGAGTATATCAACATACTCAGTCAAGAAGTCAACGACCTTTAAACATGCATTCTTCAGATTCAGAGGCTGGGGGTACCCAGTACTTGGAGTCAAAAACTAATAGCGTTGATTCATACCTCTATACCAATCCCTCTGTTTGTTCAAGGGAGGTTGAATCTTATGTTATTGGAGAAGAACCAGAGACGTCTACTTCTAATACAGAACAACGTCTTTCGGCAGTGGAACAATCGCTGAAGGACATGCTTGCTATGATGCAAAATATGCATCAAATAATGATGACTCAATAAACAGTCCAACCAGCAGTGGTAACACCAGTGCAAGTAGCAGCACAAACTCAAGATAGTCAAGGGATTGACATACTTTTGAATAATCTGAGCCAAGAGCTTGCTATCAATCAAAACTCTGCATCTTCTGATCCTCTTGTTCCAGAGGATGTATCACCTCCTGTGGGGGCACTACCTAAATTTGTCGATTTAGCGACGGCCAGATCTTTCGCCCGTCCATCGGGAATTTGTATTAGCGACCGATCACTGACAGGTCTTGTAATCCCCCAAAATTTTGGAGAATTATTTTATATTTTTTTAATTGGTTATTTATGTGGTGTTGAATTATTTTATATTTTTATAACAAGTTTGGTATTTAATTGTGTAATTTTTTTTATAGCAAATTAGCAACACAAATGCTACTCTTAGTATTTGTTGCACAATCTCCCTCAAAAATACATTTTTAAGTTATTACTAAATTCTTAGAAATTTTAGATTTTATTCTAAATATTTTATGATATGTTGCACTAATCAAATTATTTAAGTAGCTAGATATAGAAATTTTTTATTATTAAATCAAAAGCCTGTGTAAATATTTTTCTATGGTTACCCACTTGCCAAATAATTTCTTTAAAATATTTTATAAGGTTTAGTTAAATTATTAGTTTTTTTTTGTATATCTTATTTGGTCATAATTATTAAATGCTATAGATATATGTATATATATATACATATGTATTTACTATATAAAAAAAAGATAGCAACTCAGTCCACTGTTCCCCGAAGGGAACAGTAGCTGAGTCCGGCCCACAGAGCTATACCCGACCCGCCTTCCAGTGAGTTATAAGTATAAGAGTTATACTTATACAGAGGATCTGAGACATAAGCGAGATTGATAACCCCCAAACCCTAACAAACTCTTCGCCGCGGCCTCGACCCCAAAATCCTTGACAACCCCCCGGCCCAGGCGAACGCTCCGGCGCCGCCACCGCCGGCAGACCCCGGCCTGAGCCGTCGCAAAGCTGTGGTTGAGCGGCCACAGTATCCCGAGCAACAGCAGCAGTTCAGCCTTCCACCCTACTTCACGACGTGATTTCTCCGTCATTACTTCGTCGTTTCATGAACCGCTTCATCAGGTATGATGACAATCCAACCCCCTACAAACCCTTTCTGTTAGAATCGAGGTGAACCCTATGTATTTCTCGGGAACTCGAACTAAAGTTCTCGAAAAACTGTTGGAATAGAACAGTTTTAGAGCAGTCCCAACCCACGACTTGGAAGCCGAATTTCGACCCAAATACTGACAGTTTCAACAAACCAATTGAAGAAAGTCATTAACAACATAACCAAGAATGAAATGCATCTTTTAGATCGGATTTTCGATCATTATACAGCAAGTAATTCATGATTGAATTTGACAAAAATATTGTTTTCAAAATAATAAAATTTTAGAAAACTTTCCCGATACGACGTACGCCCCGACAAACCGGGCGACGTGGTAGCGCATTATACGGATCGAAAGGCGCGTATGGGTGTTGCCGACGTGTGGGAACTGACGGAACTTGATTTCGTTGTGTGTGCACGACGAAATCAATACGTATCCGTCGAGATACCCCCGTATCGACATTTTGCAAACTTGACCATAACTTCGTACACGTTCGTCGGATCGAGGCAGAACTTGCGCCATCAGGACCGTATCGATTTTTTGGTCCTGTATGCCTTGTTTGGTTCGATTCTGAGAAGGTTGATCAGAACGTCAAAATTGGCGGGCCCGCGACCCGCTTTAACGGGCGAATTTGTGTACAGCCCATCGGAATCCCACTTTGGACATACGGTTGGGTTCGTCTCCTCAAACCGGACCCGTAGACATGTAGTTTGACGACTTTAGAGACCGTAGGTTCTGGCTTGCGTTTCGGTACAAAGCGGGTCCAACGGCGGACATCGTTTTGACCCGAAATTACGATTTTGCCCCTGTTCCAGAATTTACTTTTGGACCGGCGTTTCCTAGACATATCTTTTATACCAAACACGTTCGTGATGTTTGTTTTAGCATCTGGAGCTCCTTATGGATTTTGACTTTCGTGCTGACGATACTGATTGTTGGATTTTGCTGCTTCTCGCATCACCCTCAGGCAAGATACCTTGCCTTATTTACTGTTATAATTATATGCACCTTTATTTATTTATTTGCTGTATATTTATTATCTGTTCTTAGTTGGATCCATTACTTGCTATTTTTATTTCACTTTATTTTGCTTTCAGTTATTTTTCCTTCTTGGTTTCTTTTTGCATATGGACCTAGTCTTAGCGAACTACCTTCTGTTAGTAACCTTGGGAAGGAGAAGACAGTTAAAGGTATGGGCTACCCCAAATCCAACAACTGTAGTCACTGCGTACTACGGTAGTCGAGTCGCGAGGGTCACTAGCCTCGAGCTATGTGGACTGATGGGTCACGTGGGCCGCTAGCCTCGAGTTATGCCGGCTGATAGTATTGGTACTTGACGTGTGCGTGTTGTGAGTTATTTCCTTGTCATGGGGGTGTCAGCCTTCACCTGCCCATACATCGATATGTCTTCTAAATTGCCTACTAGAAAGGTTAGGAGACCTTAGCAAATTTCAGGTTCTAATCATGACATGGAAAAATGTCACATCGCGAAATAGTAAGTTATCCCTTGTCCTTGTTTTGTTGTAGGGGTAGCCTACTGTTTCGATGATAGGATATTGAGACTTGTTATGGTTTGGACACTTTTACTTTATCTTTATTTTATGGTGCATTTATATTCAGTTCATATGGCATGTTCTTCCTATATCTTGTTACGTCCCTCTGAGGACCTGGTGATCTCTCCAGGTATAGAAGATTTCCAGCAGGAGTATGGCTCGGCACTGGATCCTTCGTACCTTGATGACGAAGTGTCTCCCACTGATATCTAGATTCATATTGTTCTTTGAGACTCATAGTGGACATCTACTCTATTTGAGATTATTTTTATAGCTGTTTGGTGTGGGCATGTCCACCCGGCTATCTTTTGACTCACTCATTTTTTTTTTCTATTTTTGACTTCTTATATCTTCTGTGTCTGCTGTAGATGAGATATAGTTTTATTGATTTTTTTGGCCTGCGATTATATTATTACAGCTTATGTATATATACTAGGATTCCATATATTGGAGTATTTCTTGTATATATGCAGCTGGCATGTCTACGTACTTGGTCCTAAGTATTTTGGGACTGGGGCGTTACACGTTTTTGTGGTGGCCCTTGCAGGTCAGAAAATATTGTTGGGTTACATGACTGTGCCCAACAAGCCTGCATATAGGAATAGGAATAGTATCTCATTCATGATTATTGCCTCCTTTGACCTTCTAACTTTTCAAACACTCTTTAATTACCTGTATTGCCTCATATCTGACCCTCCATACTGTCACGCCCCAGAACCAGAATACTGGAGAGCGGGGGCAGACATAGCCAAATACGTATATTGAAATAGAATACATCTCAACTATACGGTCACGGCTGTCTAGATATGAGGGTTTACTACAAGCCAACAGTCTCTTAAGGTCAAGCCTATTGTCTCAATCTCAAGCAAGTAATATAATTACAAGATGTTTGACCACCAAATATACAATAAAAGGCGTCCCAAATATTACATATCAGCTGATCATGAAGCTAGTCGTTACAAAATGTTAGGACTAGCAAGAGTTTAGTCGTACATGATCAATCCTAGGATTTGTTAATCATGTTTACAGCCCGTAGGCAGACAGTAAGTAAAGTGCATCGAGCTAACAGGTGCTCGTCGGCTAAACGCCTCAAAAGAATAGTTTTACAATAGAGTGAGCGAAACAAAATAGAAAACCCACTCGTAGACCGGGTTCCTTCTAGTCGCCACCATTGGGCTGGAAGCTTGGTAGATCCTCGGGAGCTGCTCCGAAATCTGGCCGCACAAAACCAGCTGGGTCAACCCCAGAAAGAGCAAGTGCCACAAGGGGGCCACGAAATAAGAACAAAAGCCAGCAATTAGCACAAAAAAATCTAATATTAAAATTAAAACTTACGAAAACATGGCAGGGTGATATACGACGAGATAACCATGGAACTATTCTGATAGCCAGGTTACAACCCGTAAACCAAACAAGGACCGGGGTTGTAACCCTTCATCTGAACAAAGCTTGGGTTCCCACCATTTATCGGCAAGATAATAATGTAAGAAATCAAGACAGGGAGCAATCTTGTACTGGATCAAGACATGGCTAAACTGGTTATACCTCATACAATCAATCACGGCCAAGCAGATACTACGGCTTACTACTTTTACTAACTAGGGTTATCACAGGCCTAATTACTTAACAAGATGCAGTGAGATTGTTCCACAGCCATAAGCCCTGCAGACCATCCAGGTTACCCAGGTCGAAAATTAGGGGTTGAATTCAGGTGGGTACATCGCCCGGGACACAAATGTACCCTTAGGTGACTTAGAGGGTGCAACACTCGACGGTGTACTGGAAATGTGCCCTACTCGACGGCAGGCTATAGATCCCAAGAGCGCCCAGGTAACGGGATTGTCTGTAGCTGTGTCATCTCTTCATGACTACTGAGTTATTCTAGTTATTAACCTTAATCCATTTTGGTAGGTACTCCTGACCGTGGTACTCATGAGTCCCATCCTAGACATGATGCAAGACTGGACAAGTAGATTAACAAGCAAGCAAGAAAGAACCACCCACGGTGTCAAGGCAAGTCAAGCTAGGTTATCAAGTCATGTCAAGTCAGGAGTGCGCCGCCACGGGCCACTATCAAGTTATCAAGATAAATTATGTCAGGGTACTTGTCAGGAGTGCGCCACCACGGGTCACTGTCGTGTTATGCTAGTTCCTTGTCATACCAAGCCATGTACAATAGTCATTCCAAACATGTTAAGTAAAATCAAGTTCATGACAAAAGGCGTAAGCTTAAAGAAATACAGGGTTATAGAAGAGCCAAGCTTAAAGAAATAAAACCAAAGCTCAAAGAGCCAAGGGTTTAAGCAAAGGGTCAAGAGAGCTGCGTACGCTCAAAAGTCACGCACGCATGAGGGCTGCGTACGTTCAAAAGTCACGCACGCATGAGCTGCGTACGAACAAAAGTCACGCAAGCTACAGAGAGCAGCGTAGGTGAAAAGTCACGCACGCTACAGAGAGCAGCGTATGTGAAAAGTCACGCACGCTACAGAGAGCAGCGTAGGTGAAAAGTCATGCACGCTACAGAGAGCAGCGTAGGTGAAAAGTCATGCACGCTATAGAGAGCAGCGTAGGTGAAAAGTCACACACGCTAGAGAGAGCAGCGTAGGTGAAAAGTCACGCACGCTACAGAGAGCAGCGTAGGTGAAAAGTTACGCACGCTATAGAGAGCAGCGTAGGTGAAAAGTCACGCACGCTATAGAGAGCAGCGTAGGTGAATAGTCACGCACGCTATAGAGAGCAGCGTAGGTGAAAAGTCACGCACGTTCAAGGAGACACGCTTCCAACAGGAAGCGTACCCAAGTCTGCGTACGCACGCTAAAGAGCGCATGCAGTTCAGTGTGCGTAAGCCAAACAGCTCTGCACACTGCTCACTGTCTTCTTCAAACAGCAAGAACACCATGGATGAACTCAAGCTTCAAAAGTTCAGAACTTGGCCATCCGAACTCCAAATCCGGATTTCCAAAGTTCTATCTTGGGTGAAACTGAATGCTCTTCCACATGGAAACATCAAAAACCCATAAAATCCAACTTAAGTAGCTCAAACCATGCAAAATTCGAAAATAGAAATAACTTAGATCTACAACAATGGAGGCTCCAAATCACAAAAAGCCAAGTTCTAATGTTGGTCACCATGTCCTAATCTAGCAAATGGACAAATAAAAGAGGGTTCTCATGTAGTGGCAAGATGCACTTGCCTAGGGTTGGGAGAGTTGTGTAGAGGAAGGAGAAGAATAAGAAGGAAATAAATTGTGGTTATGAAGAGAGAGAAAATGTTGGTGGAGTTATAAAGAGGGTGAGTTGTGGTGGGTTGAGGGGGTAGCATAGGTTATGGTGTTCCAATACATAATAAACCAAACCAATAAAACCGAGCCATGTACAATATCCGAAGTACGAGAAATACCGAAATTCCACAAGTCGAGAAAAATAAAAATACATGCCAAAATCCAGATACGAGTAAAAATATGGGAAATACGGGAAAATACAAAAAAATACGGGAAATACGGAAAATACGAAAAATGAGGGTGACAACTCTACCCACCTTAAAAGAATTCCGTCCTCGAAATTTAATCAAGGAGCTAGAGATTGTCACGACAAGCTACATTAAGCACAGGCAAGCTACACTAAGCAGTTCAATCATACAATCATACAATGCAAGCAAGAAAGGGAAAAGGTGAGGCATAAGAAAGACATTATACCTCACGAGTCAAACAGGTAGGGATATCGCGATCGGATGACGTCCTCACGGTCCCACGTTGACTCACCCAGAGAGTGATGACCCCAAGGAACACAGACTAATTTAATAGTCTTGTTCTTGAGTATCTTTTCCCTCCGGTCCAAAATAGACACGGGCCTCTCCTCATACGAAAGGTTGGTACCAACAACCAATTCCGAATGGTCTAGGACGTGGCTCGGGTCCGGAATATACCGTCGTAATTGGGACACATGGAATATATCATGCACCTCACTTAGCGACGGCGGAAGAGCGAGACGATAGGATACATCTCCTACTCGCTCTAGAATATCGAACGGCCCTATATACCTAGGACTAAGCTTTTCCCGCACGCCAAAGCGAATGATGCCACGGTTAGGCGAGATCCTAAGGAATACATGGTCGCCGACAGCAAATTCTAAGGGACGCCGATGAGCATCGGCCCAATGGCGCTGGCGATCCTGGGCAACTCGGAGGTGATCTTTGACCTTCCTGACCACCTCAATCGTCTGGGAAATCAATTCGGGTCCGAGCATCTGTCTCTCCCCGACATCGTCCCATGCTAGCGGGGATCTGCACTTCCTGCCATAAAGAGCCTCGAAGGGTGCCATCTGGATACTGGTCTGATAACTGTTGTTGTACGAGAATTCTACCAGGTTCAGATGATTCTCCTATGAACCACCGAAGTCAAGGGTACAGGATCTCAACATATCTTCAAGGGTCTGGATTGTGCGCTCTGATTGACCATCTATTTACGGGTGATAAGCTGAGCTGAACTGAAGACGAGTCCTCAAACTCTTCTGCAAGCTGCGCCAAAAGTGTGATATGAATCTTGAATCCCTGTCTAAGGTGATGCTGACTGGCACACCGTGAAGCCTGACGATCTACCTGAGGTACATCTCTGCTAGCTGCTCCGTCGACTGTCCAACTCTGAATGGGAGAAAGTGTGCCACCTTGGTAAGCCTGTCCATAATTACCCAAATATCATCTCTGCCGGCCGAAGATCTGGACAATCCGGTCACGAAATCCATGGTTATATGTTCCCATTTCCATTCTGGGATCGGTAAGGGTTGAAGAAGTCCAGCGGGCCTCTGATGTTCAGCTTTAACCTGTTGGCAAACCAAACACCGAGAGACAAACCGGGCTATCTCCCTCTTCATGCCATTCCACCAGAAATGTTGACGAATATCACGGTACATCTTCGTACCACCCGGATGAATAGAATATTGTGAACTGTGGGCTTCTGCCATGACTTCCTGTCTGATATCTCTACTGGGTACACAAAGACGAGTGCCGTGCCGAAGTGTACCGTCTTCATGGATACATAACTCTGGCCTTCTTCCTGCTTCACACTCTGCTCTGAATCGCTGGATCTTGGAATCTGTTGACTGCGCCACCCGGATTCTCTCAACTATGCTGGACTGAACCTGTAGGCTGGCCATCAATGCCACGCTGGTTGGAAGAACCACTTCAATTCCCATCTTCTGAAGATCTGCCAATAATTCTGGTTGCGCCGTCAGGAGATAAACTCCGGCTCTCCTGCTCAATGCATCTGCTACGACGTTGGCCTTCCCGGGATGATACTGCAAATCCACATCATAGTCCACCAGTAGCTCGAGCCATCTTCTCTGCCGCATATTAAGGTCCTTCTGGGTGAAAACATACTTCAGGCTCTTATGATCAGTAAAGATCTCCACTCTATCTCCGTACAAGTAGTGTCTCCACAACTTCAAAGCAAACACTACCGCCGCCAATTCTAAGTCGTGGGTCGAGTAATTCTTCTCATGATCACGTAGTTGACGTGACGCATAAGATATTACCTTCCCATGCTGCATCAAGACACTCCCCAATCCTCTGCCTGAAGCGTCGCAATAAACTGTGAATCCTCCGGTCCCATCTGGAAGCGTAAGAATAGGAGCTGTTATCAGGCCTCGCTTCAACTGCTCAAAAGAACTCTGACACTCTGCTGTCCAGGCAAACTGCACATCCTTACGGGTCAACTGCGTCAATGGCGCTGATATTCGAGCAAAATCTGAAATAAATCGCCGGTAATAGTCGGCCAATCCAAGAAAACTGTGAACCTCTGCATCTGTGCTGGGCACTGGCCATGACTCAATAGACACAATCTTCTGGGGATCTACTTCTACTCCTCTTCGAGTAATGATATGACCCAAGTACGAAATGCGATCGAGCCAGAACTCGCAATTACTGAACTTGGCATATAACTGGTGCTCTCTGAGGATCTGAAGAACTATACGGAGATGCTGCTCATGCTCCGCCTCACTCTTGCTGTAAACCAGGATGTCATCCAAGAACATAATCACAAACTGATCCAAGTAAGGCATGAAGATGTGATTCATGAGGTCCATGAATACTGCCGGCGCATTGGTTGCTCCAAAAGGCATAACAAGGAACTCCCAATGCCCATATCTCGATCTAAAAGCTGTCTTCAGGATGTCCTGCTCTCTGACTCTGATCTGGTGGTATCTCGACCGTAAGTCGATCTTCGAGAATACTGAAGCCCCTCTAAGTTGATCAAACAAGTCATCTATCCTCGGAAGAGGGTATCTGTTCTTGATTGTCACCGAATTCAAGGTACGATAATCAACACATAGCCTAGACGTACCATCCTTCTTTTTTACAAGAAGCATCGGGGCTCCCCAAGGCTCCATCCTGTACATGAATCCCTTGGTCGTCAGTTCTTCAATCATCTTGTACAAAACCTCCAACTCTGAAGGCGCCATCCTGTAGACTCGCTCTGATACTGGTGCTGTCCCGGGAATCAAGTCTATAGTGAACTCAATCTCCCGTTCTGGCGGCATCTCTGGAAGCTCCTCTGGAAAGGCATCTGGAAACTCTTCAACTATCCGGGGTAACTGCACTGCTGCTACTGCCATCCGCAATGCTGGGGAAGACGGCTCCACTGTACCTCTGGAAAATGAAAACTCTGGCTCGCCGGGGATACTAAAGACAACTCTGCCAATATGGCAGTCTATCCTAGCATACTGGTTCCTCAACCAATCCATGCCTAGGACTACATCATAGTCTGCCATAGGAAACTCTATGAATCTAGCGGGGAACTCCCTACCGCTAACTACGATCCGACACGAGAAAAACACTCGATCTACTCCCACAAGACCATTACCAGTAAGTATATTGAGCCTCACTGATAATAACTCAGGCTTCAATCCTATCCGTGTCGCAAATCGTGCAGACATAAATGAATGCGATGCACCGGAATCAAACAATACAAATGCTGGAGAGGAGTTGACGAGAATGGTACCTACCACAACCTCACCTGGTGTAACTTCTTCTTCCATAGCCATCATCATGGCCTGACCTTGTCCTCTGGCTGCTGGTCCCCTCTGCTGGAAACCTCTCTGCCTATTCTGGGTCTGAGCTTGGGCTTGTGCATACTGCTGGGGGTATTGTTGCTGGAATGCCTGAGACTGAGGCGGCAAGGGCCTCGAAGACTGATACTGCTGCTGCTGAGCTGGTACTGGGGCCGGTCCTCTCACCGAAGAGCTAGAAGGGTTGGATGCTGATGATCCACCCCTATTCGGGCAAGCCCCTATCCTGTGATCTGCTGCTCCACAAGCTAGGCACAATCCTTGCGCCCTGCGACAGTCTGCCACCACATGGCCTGGCTTCCCGTAATGAGAACATCCCATCGTGGAAGTCTGCTTCTGCTTCTGCTGCTGCGGGTACGTCGGGGTCGAATGCTGAACCGACGTCACTGAGGCCGCCCGCCTCGGAGTTCCAATGGTCAATCCCCTAGCAGCCGGGGCTGGAGCTGATGATTGCTGCATCTGACTGTGGGATCGCTTCCTACTTCCGGTCCTATCCACGATCCTCTGGAAGGTGTACTCATGCCTTCTAGCTGCTCTCAAGACCGCATCGAACGTCTGGTGCTCGAACTGCTCAACCGCCAACAAGATCTCCAAATGCAGTCCCTGCTGGAACCGCTGGGCTCTATCGAGCTTGGTTGCCACCAAGGTGGGGGCAAACCTACTCAGCCTAGAAAACTCGGTCGCATAACCATCGACCGTCCTGCCTCCTTGCTTCAAGTTGGTAAATCTGGTCTGCAGGTCGTACCGAGCCACAGCATCAAAGTACTTCGTCTGGAATCTCTCCCTAAACACTGCCCAAGCAATGGGTGCCACTAATTCCATGGCCTGCGCCGCCCACCAATTGCGAGCTAAATCCAACAACTGCAGGCGTACCAACGCCACCTTCTCATTCTCAGGTATCCTGGATGCTTCCAGAATCACCTCGGTATCCTGAAGCCATGCATCCGCGGCAATCGCATCCTCGCTGCCGTCGACGAAAGGAGGGTTCAATCGCTTGAAACTGTTGGCCGCCTGGTTCCCTCGATGTCCGCCTCGGGTCAAAGCATCTTGAACTGTCTGGTGCAGGGCGTCGCTTCGACGATCCTGGGAAGCTATCAAGGTTCTGATGAGGCCTACTAAGGTACCATCATCTGGCTCTGCGGGCTGGACGGGCCGAACTGGTGACTCTCCTCTAGTAGGCACAACTCTGGTGGCTACCCCGGAATACTGGGCTTGATCTCCGGGTTGCTGCTGTCCCACGGGAAATGCTCCACCTCGTCGATCGGTAGGACCAGGTACAGTGCCGCTGAAGAAGACGACACAGGGAACAATAAGGAAAGGACCAGGACAGATCAATGATATAAGCACAGGATCAGGGCAAGAATCAAGGGATTCAGAAGATACGAACAGTGATCAAGGATGAGTACTGATTGAGACATCTATCTGGTAAACCCCTACACATCTTGATTTACAAGACCTGTATGGGCCACCACTTAAACCGTGTCACGCCCCAGAACCAGAATACTGGAGAGCGGGGGCAGACATAGCCAGCTACGTATATTAAAATAGAATACATCTCAACTCTATGGTCACGGCTGTCTAGATATGAGTGTTTACTACAAACCAACAGTCTCTTAAGGTCAAGCCTATTGGCTCAATCTCAAGCAAGTAATATAATTACAAGATGTTTGACCACCAAATATACAATAAAAGGCGTGCCAAATATTACATATCAGCTGATCATGAAGCTAGTCGTTACAAAATGTTAGGACTAGCAAGAGTTTAGTCGTACATGATCAACCCTAGTATTTGTTAATCATGTTTACAGCCCGTAGGCAGACAGTAAGTAAAGTGCATCGAGCTAACAGGTGCTCGTCGGCTAAACGCCTCAAAAGAATAGTTTTACAATAGAGTGAGCGAAACAAAATAGAAAATCCACTCGTAGCCCGGGTTCCTTCTAGTCGCCACCATTGGACTGGAAGCTTGGTAGATCCTCGGGAGCTGCTCCGAAATCTGGACACACAAAACCAGCTGGGTCAACCCCAGAAAGAGCAAGTGCCACAAGGGGGCCACGAAATAAGAACAAAAGCCAGCAATTAGCACAAGAAAATCTAATATTAAAATTAAAACTTACAAAAACATGGCAGGATGATATACGACGAGATAACCATAGAACTATTCCGATAGCCAGGTTACAACCCGTAAACCAAACAAGGACCGAGGTTGTAACCCTTCATCTGAACAGAGCTTGGGTTCCCACCATTTATCGGCAAGATAATAATGTAAGAAATCAAGACAGGGAGCAATCTTGTACTGGATCAAGACATGGCTAAACTGGTTATACCTCATACAATCAATCACGGCCAAGCAGATACTACGGCTTACTACTTTAACTAACTAGGGTTATCACAGGCCTAATTACTTAACTAGATGCAGTGAGATTGTTCCACAGCCACAAGCCCTGCAGACCATCCAGGTTACCCAGGTCAAAAATTAGGGGTTGAATTCAGGTGGGTACATCGCCCGGGAGACAAATGTACCCTTAGGTGACTTAGAGGGTGCAACACTCGACGGTGTGCTGGAAATGTGCCCTACTCGACGGCAGGCTACAGATCCCAAGAGCGCCCAGGTAACGAAATTGCCTGTAGCTGTGTCATCTCTTCATGACTACTGAGTTATTCTAGTTATTAACCTTAATCCATTTTGGTAGGTACTCCTGACCGTGGTACTCAGGAGTCCCATCCTAGACATGATGCAAGACTGGACAAGTAGATTAACAAGCAAGCAAGAAAAAACCACCCACGGTGTCAAGGCAAGTCAAGCTAGGTTATCAAGTCATGTCAAGTCAGGAGTGCGCCGCCACGGGCCACTATCAAGTTATCAAGATAAATCATGTCAGGGTACTTGTCAGGAGTGCGCCACCACGGGTCACTGTCGTGTTATGCTAGTTCCTTGTCATACCAAGCCATGTACAATAGTCATTCCAAACATGTTAAGTAAAATCAAGTTCATGACAAAAGGCGTAAGGATATAAAATGGGCATAAAATATCTAATAAAATATCAAAATACAGGGTTATAGAAGAGCCAAGCTTAAAGAAATAAAACCAAAGCTCCAAGAGCCAAGGGTTTAAGCAAAGGGTCAAGAGAGCTACGTACGCTCAAAAGTCACACACGCATGAGGGCTGCGTACGTTCAAAAGTCACGCACGCATGAGCTGCGTACGAACAAAAGTCACGCACGCTACAGAGAGCAGCGCAGGTGAAAAGTCACGCATGCTACAGAGAGCAGCGTAGGTGAAAAGTCACGCACGCTACAGGGAGCAGCGTAGGTGAAAAGTCACGCACGCTACAGAGAGCAGCGTAGGTGAAAAGTCATGCACGCTACAGAGAGCAGCGTAGGTGAAAAGTCACGCACGCTATAGAGAGCAGCGTAGGTGAAAAGTCACGCACGCTACAGAGAGCAGCGTAGGTGAAAAGTCACGCACGCTATAGAGAGCAGCGTAGGTAAAAAGTCAAGCATGCTATAGAGAGCTGCGTAGGTGAAAAGTCACGCACGCTATAGAGAGCAGCGTAGGTGAAAAGTCACGCACGCTCAAGGAGACACGCTTCCAACAGGAAACGTACCCAAGTCTGCGTACGCACGCTAAAGAGCGCGCACAGTTCAGTGTGCGTAAGCCAAACAGCTCTGCACACTGCTCACTGTCTTCTCCAAACAGCAAGAACACCATGGATGAACTCAAGCTTCAAAAGTTCAGAACTTGGCCATCCGAACTCCAAATCCGGATTTCTAAAGTTCTATCTTGGGTGAAACTGAATGCTCTTCCACATGGAAATATCAAAAACCCATAAAATCCAACTTAAGTAGCTCAAACCATACAAAATCCGAAAATAGAAATAACTTACATCTACAACAACGGAGGCTCCAAATCATAAAAAGCCAAGTTCTAATGTTGGTCACCATGTTCTAATCTAACAAATGGACAAATAAAAGAGGGTTCTCATGTAGTGGCAAGATGCACTTGCCTAGGGTTGGGAGAGTTGTGTAGAGGAAGGAGAAAAAGAAGAAAGAAATAAATGGTGGTTATGAAGAGAGAGAAAATGTTGGTGGAGTTATAAAGAGGGTGAGTTGTGGTGGGTTGAGGGGGTAGCATAGGTTATGGTGTTCCAATACATAATAAACCAAACCAAACCAAACCAATAAAACTGAGCCATGTACAATATTCGAAGTACGAGAAATACCAAAATTCTACAAGTCGAGAAAAATAAAAATACCTGCCAAAATCCAGATACGAGTAAAAATACGGGAAATACGGGAAAATACAAAAAAATATGGGAAATACGGAAAATGAGGGTGACACATACTACCAGTCTAATTCATGCTTGTAGAGGTTAGGACGATGACTCGTACTAGGTAGACATGTTCCATCATTCCCACATTACTAGTCTAACTTTTATAAGTTGGGTAGAATGCCTCAATACATAACACTTCCTTGACCATTACCATTGCCTCAGACCGGAAGACAGTAAGACGACTGTATAGGCACGAACCTCGAACAAAACTTCGAATTCCTAAAGGACTACAATTTTTATATTTACTTTCATCATTTTCTCACGAACTTATGTTCTACCATCTTGACCAATGCTGCTATCATAGCCTAGATTTGCAAGCTTATTCATTTTCGAGCTTGTTCATGGCATATATGTTATTGGAGGTACCCCACTAACAAATTGTCTATCAGAACCAGTGCATGATGGTCTGATCAACCTAGTGTACTTGGTTTGCTCTTTAAATTTATATATATATATATATATATATATATATATATATAGAATGAAATATAATCAACTAGCTCCCCAATATCTCATCTGCAACTATGTTGACAAATCTCTTTCAACTGCTTGACCTATAACTTGTTTGAATCTATTCTAACATTATTCTATTTTCGTGCAAGAAGGATGAACCTTCGAAGCGGACACGTTCCTACCAAGATCGCGTCTGGTGATGCAGCCACTCAGGAGAGAGAGGTCCTACCAATGAACCCGGTGACCCCGTATCAGCCAGGACAGTCGCAGGCTACCATGACCCCATCGATGGTACAACAGGGAACTCAAGTGCCACCAGTCATACAGACTAGGCTGACTACCGACGCACCAACCGAAGAAAATTTACCACCACCTCCACCAACATTCACTCAACAATATCCAGCTCAGTGCGGACCACAGATGCCTCCACCACCAGAGGATGGAAACCCAAATACACAGTTCATGTACGCCATGATACATACTCAGTGGCAACAGGCGGAACTGATGAGACAGAGCATGACGAAAGTACTAACTAGGCCCCCACCTCCACCTCTGACACCGGTACCAGTACCAGCTCTACATGCATATGAGGGCTCTATTAATGACTTCATGGATATGAATCCCAAGCCCTTCAGAGGTACCGAGGAACCCCTAGAGGTCACTGCATGGCTTATCAGCACGGAGAAGCTACTGAGGGCGTCCCAGTTGCCAACAAATGATTGGATGACAGCAGTAGACTTGCTCTTGGAAGACAATGTCCATCATTGGTGGGAAGCAGAAGGAAGACGCTTGGGAGCCAAACAGACTTGGGAAAAATTCTACAAACTCTTCAATGAGAGGTTCTTTCCTATCCATGTACGTGATGATCTCTATGATCTGTTCCTACATCTCAAGCAAGGGAACATGACCGTAGATGAGTACGATGCAGAATTCAGTCGATTGAGCAGATTTGGTGAGACACTGATTCCTACTGAGCAGGAAAAGGCCAAGAGATTTCACCAATGATTGACACCAGAGCTCAAGAAGCATACTACAGTACAGTCTAGAGTTTCTCATGCCGCAGTGTAAGACGAAGCTAGAAGCCAGGAACTCCTTGACAAGGAAATACAATAGGATCAGAGACGCCATATTCCAGCAACAGGGCTAAGTAACCTTATCCATGGTGGACCAATCAGACATTCTATGACACAACCACCAACAAGAGCATTACCTTATCCAATTGATGAGCTTCTTACATGTCGCGTCTGTTATAGGAAAGGGCATGTCATGAAGGATTGTCGTCGCAGATTAGGACAATGCATGATTTGTGGCTCCAATCATCACAAGGCCCGAGACTGTACAGAACAACGAAAAACAGCACAACATCGGATGCAAGGACCCGTAGCACCAAGACCAATAGCAGAGCCCAGTCAACTATCACATGGAGGTTATCATAGAGGATCACATTTAGATGACCAACCTATACAAGTTGGATAGGATGGACATGAGACAAATGGACAAAGGCATGGGCAGGCATTCACCATAGAGGCGATAGACACCCATCCTGAGATTGAGAATCTAGCAGGTATTACCCTAGTTGTACCATTGTATTATTAGTCATAACATGTCACCAAAACCACACCTTTACTAGATAGTCTATAGGCATAACATAATGCTTCTCTTTGTGGTGATTACTAATTCTCAACCCAAATGCATGAGCAATCATCGGAACCATTAGAAAACGGTATACTCATACTCAAGCAGGCTTATTACCATAGCAACCATAAGCAGATTATCTTGCATAATCTGTGACCCCGTCAATAACCTTAGTATGCTAGAGATAATCATTCAATCTCTCTGTACGTTTCTTTGAACTTGACACAATTTCTCCACTTTTGGTAGATAAATCAGATGGTTTATGACGTCAAATTATATTTAGGTACCATTTGAGGTCGTACCGTGACTTTGATGTTTGAAGCACAACATTGGCCAGTTTCTTCCAACAAACTTCACCCTCATGAACTAGACGAGCCACTCTACACACATGGCTCACCAGCCCCACAAAAAGACACGATCTTGTGCTCCATTTTAACTACACCCCGTAAACGATACAATACCTGAAAACAAACCTTAGATACCTATTTTTTTTTCTATTTGTTTTTAACCATGCAACTGCGACCCGCTTTTCTCCTAAAACGACTGGATATCCATGATTTGTGCAAGACTATGAATACCCTATCTTATAGGATATAACGCCATTGAATTCCCCTATAGCTACCAACTTCTTTTTTTTTCTTTTCATGTTACGGTTCAGCGTTGCGCACTATAAGCATCGAAAGGCGCGTATGGGTGTTGTCGACGTGTGGGAACTGATAGGACTCGATTTTGTTGTGTGTGCGCGACGAAATTAGTACGTATCCGTCGAGATACCCCCGTATCGATATTTTGCAAACTTGACCAAAACTTCGTGCACGTTTGTTGGATCGAGGCGAAACTTGCGCCATCAGGACCATATCGATTTTTTGGTCCTGTATGTCAAGTTTGGTCCGATTCTGAGAAGGTTGATCGGAACGCCAAAATTGTCGGGCCCGTGACCCGTTTTAACGGGCGAATTTGTGCACAGCCCATCGGAATCCCACTTTGGATATATGGTTGGGTTCGTCTCCTCAAACCAGACCCGTAGACATGTAGTTTGACGACTTTAGAGACCGTAGGTTCTGGCACGCGTTTCGGTGCAAAGCGGGTCCAACGGCGGACATCGTTTTGACCCAAAATTATGATTTTGCCCCTGTTCCACAATTTAACTTTTGGACAGGCGTTTCCTAGACATATCTTTTATACCGAACACGTTCGTGATATTTTTTTCAGCATCTGGAGCTCCTTGTGGATTTTGACTTTCGTGCTGACGATATTGATGGTTGGATTTTGCTGCTTCTCGTACCACCCTCATGCAAGATACCTTGCGTTATTTACTGTTATAATTATATGCACCTTTATTTATTTATTTATTGCATATTTATTATCTGTTCTTAGTTGGATCTATTACTTGCTATTTTTAGTTCACTTTATTTTGCTTTCAGTTATTTTTCCTTCTTGGTTTCTTTTTGCATATGGACCTAGTCTTAGCGAACTACCTTCTGTTAGTAACCTTGGGAGGGAGAAGACAGTTAAATGTATGGGCTACCCCAAATCCAACAACTGTAGTAACTGCGTACTATGGTAGTCGAGTCGCGAGGGTCACTAGCCTCGAGCTATGTAGATTGTGGGTCACGTGGGCCGCTAGCCTCGAGTTATGCCAGCTGATAGTATTGGTACTTGGCGTATGCATGTTGTGAGTTATTACCTTGTCCTGGGGGAGTCAGCCTTCACCTGCCCATACATCGATATGTCTTCTAAATTGCCTACTAGAAAGGTTAGGAGACCTTAGCAAATTTTCTGTTCTAATCATGGCATAGAAAAATGTCACATCGCAAAATAGTAAGTTATCCCTTGTCCTTGTTTGGTTGTAGGGGTAGCCTACTGTTTCGATGATGGGATATTGAGCCGTGTTATGGTTTGGATACTTTTACTTTATCTTTATTTTATGGTGCATTTATATTCAGTTCATATGGCATGTTCTTCCTGTATCTTGTTACGTCCCTCTGAGAACCTGGTGATCTCTCCAGGTATAGACGATTTCCCGCCGGAGTATGGCTCGGCACTGGATCCTTCATACCTTGATGACGAAGCGTCTCCCGCTGATATCTAGATTCATGTTGTTCTTTGAGACTCATAGTGGACATCTACTCTATTTGAGATTATTTTTATAGCTATTTGGTGTGGGCATGTCCACCCGACTATCTTTTGACTCACTCATTTTTTCTCTATTTTTGACTTCTTATATCTTCTGTGTCTGCTGTGGATGAGATACAGTTTTACTGATTTTTCTGGCCTGCGATTATATTATTACAGCTTATGTATATATACTAGGATTCCACATATTGGAGTATTCCTTGTATATATGCCGCTGGCATGTCTACGTACTTGGTCCTAAGTATTTTGTGACTGGGGCGTTACAGGTCTTGGCAAAAATAATTCGTCGACAATCAGCTCGTCGCTAATAACGGTCCGTCGCTACGTAGTCGTCAAGCGACGGAATAGCGACGGCTTTTCGACTTCACAATACGAAGCATTAGCGACGACTTTCCGACGGGCTTTCGTCCATTTCAAGTATTAAATACTGAACTGTGTAGACACTAGCGACGTAGTGGTCCGTCGGTAAACCGTCGTAATAGCGTATCAGAGTGTATCGTTCCGTCGCTATTCCGTCGATCGCCGTCACTAACAAAGGACGAATTAGCGACGACATACTGACGGATTATCCGTCGACCATGTTCTGGAAATACTTGGCATTTCCAGAACCATGGCGACGGATGAGCCGTCGCTATTCTGTCGATCACCGTCGCTAACAAAAGACGGGTTAGCGACGGAATACTGGCGGATTATCCGTCGACCATGTTCTGGAAATGCTTGGTATTTCCAGAACCATGGCGACGGATACGTCGTTGCCATTCCGTCGAACTATATACCACCAGAACGTTGCCGACAGATATTCGATCGACCACCCGTCGCTACCTGGAAACATTTTCAAATTTCCAGTTAGCGACGGATATGCCATCGAACAGTAGTTAGAAACTGGAAATATCCGTCGCTAACCGGTCACTAGTCCGTCGCTAAATGAGATTTTTTTGAAAAAATTTGCAGCACTTTCCCTGTTCGCAAAAATATGCATACCAATATATAATGCACACCAATTATCCAACAATCACATAGACCAAATATATAATGCACACCAATTATCCAAGAAACACATAGACCAAATATGCACATACGAATTTAATGCACACCAATTATCCAAGAATCATACAGACCAAACCAAATTAATATAAAATAGACATCAATTATCCTGAAGAGTAACCTAATATCTGTCGTTATAATCCGATCATAGCACAAATATTCCAAAATTCCCACAAATAT
This sequence comes from Iris pallida, assembly GCA_029216955.1. NCBI lineage: Eukaryota > Viridiplantae > Streptophyta > Magnoliopsida > Asparagales > Iridaceae > Iris > Iris pallida. The sequence goes on from JANAVB010002800.1 coordinate 4,544,885, forward strand.
TCCAAAATTTCCACAAATATTCCAAAATTCCAAAACACAAAGAAAAATCGAATTTGGCCTCAACAAAGACCGCAAGTCAGACGATGAATCCTCATAGCCAGGGATCATAGTTGCATTGAGGCATGTACCATTCTATCAACCACTTTGCATACGAAGGCTCAATCTGGTTGAGGTCTTCTATAGGGACAGGAGGGTCGGTCCCGATGCTACTACTCTCTGACGGTGGCTCCTCCTTAACTTCAACCTTGGGAGCAATCTCTTCCCTGATGGTCATCGGTTATTCCTTGACCTTGACCTTTGGTAACACCTCCTCCTTAACAGTCACCGACTCTTGTTTGACGACGGGGACTTCCTCCGTGTCGACCTCCAAGTGTTTCTTGCCTCGGCCCCTTCCTCGACTAGCAGCACCACCTCGGCGAGTCCTAGGAGCCATCTCTTTGACAACAGAAATTTTTATCTAGGATAAAGAAATTTACTCAAATTATAAAAGTTGTGACGTTGGTTTTTTGCGTTCATCATCATTAGAGGGAGCAGCACTGGAAAAGTTGTGACGTTGGTAGCATGAGAGAGTAAAAATCTGTATCACAAGACTAACAGAATTACTATGTAATCATGTACTCACCAATAACTGGATGTAACTGGAGTGATTGGGCCTATCGTGCAGTAATTGGTGGATCCGCTGGTATAGACCGGATGTACTTAGTATCTAGTGTATCAGATTAGTATCGGTCTATCGGTTTGGTATAGGACGTATCAGATTAGTATTGGCCTTAACAAATTGGTATCGTCCTATATCCGATATATACATGTAGCGGCCGTATAGCTAGGATTCATATTGGCCTTATCGATTTGGTATCGGTCATATCCGATAGGTATCGGCCGTATTGGATTAGTATAGACCATTTCGGATTAGTATCGTGAATGGTTTAGTAACAACTGTACTTAGATTTCTCTCTTCTAGAGCTAGAATACCATTGCAAGAGAGTCACCAGATCGTGATTGGCTAGCTACAGTAACATACATGCTTCCTTTTTCATCAGGAAAAGCGAGATTAAAAAGGAAGTATGTATGTTCTGTAACTGGCCAGCTATGCTCTCGTGACTCTCTTGCAATGGTAATCTAGCTCTAGAAGAGAGAAATCCAAGTACCGTTGTTACTAAACCTTCCACGATACTAATCCGAAATGGTTATACTAATCCAATACGGTCGATACCTATCGGATATAACCGATACCAAATCGATAAGGCCAATATGAATCCTAGCTATACGTCCGATACATATCGGATAGGACGATAATAATTCGCTAAGACCAATACCGACCGATACGGCCTATACCAAAATGATAGATCGATACTAATCCGATACGGTCAATACTTATAAGTACCTATGGTCCAGGAGGTTGATCCGCTAGTACATCCATGTACGATCAACGAAGTAACGATCCATTTCAATTTGGATGTAAAAATCTGTTTTGTAAGATAAACTAAACATAATCAGTTCTATTTCACATGCTTAATTGCCAAGTATGGGAACGAATGGCTCAGAACACAAACCAAAATTCATTCTAGCATACATTAGTGTGAATCATCTATGTTATGTACATATGGTGTAGTATATGTTCTTATCGTATCTAGTATCTGAAGAATGTAACAGAATCAAGATGAACTCACATAATGTAATACTAAGACATCATCTACTACTATATAAGATATAGTGATAGGTTGTCATATTATCATTGCCGAGGGGTGAGGGTCGGAGGACAAATACCGCTCGAGTGAGCCAAAGGCATGCAGCCACTTTTCTCCCTCCATTCACCCTCTCCCTCTCTCATGCTATCAATGTCACAACTTTTCCACCTCAAGTTCTGATCAAGCATCTTCCTTCTCCTTTCCTCCACCATGGCTCTGGAACCATCTGCTCCTCCCTACTTCCTTTCTTCTTATTTGACTCTCTCAGCCACATATGATATCCACCTCAAGTGTAGAGTCAGGGGAGAAGAAGTGGGAAGGAAGAGGAGGGGGAAGCAGCACAGCCGGCGGCATGACCCGGAGGAAGTACAGAGATTTTCTTCAACATCCGTAGGAGAACTATAAGGATATATCTTTTTATAATATATCACCTTGTCAAAGACCCTTAATGTGACAACCATGTTACCGCGGTGTCGGAAGACTAACATGTCATAATTTTCTAAGCCGTGTGTTTTGACATAATCCTCCAAACTCTTTTCTGCTATGTAGTAATGTAAGATTACTACATAGGAGGAAAGAGTTGAGAGGATTATGTCAAAACACATGGCTTAAAAAATTATGACATGTTAGTCTTCCGACACAGCGGTAACATGATATTCACATTAAGGGTCTTTGACAAGGTGACATGTTGTGAAAAGATATATCCTTATAGTTCTCCTACGGATGTTGAAGAAAACATATGTACTGCCTCCGGGTCATGCGGCCGGCTGTGCTGCTTCCCCCTCCTCTTCTTGCACACTTCTTCTCCTCCGACACTACACTTGAGGTGGATATCATATGTGGCTGAGAGAGTCAAATAAGAAGAAGGGAAGTAGGAAGGAGCAGATGGATCCAGAGCCATGGTGGAGGAGAGGAGAAGGAAGATGCTTGATCAGAACGGATGGCTCAGAACACAACCCAAAATTCATTCTAGCATACAATAGTGTGAATCATCTATGTTCTGTACATATGGTATAGTATATGTTCTTATCGTATCTAGTATCTGAAGGATATAACAGAATCAAGCTGAACTCAGTAATACTAAAAAATTATCTACTACTATATAAGATATAGTGATAGGTTGTCGTATCATCATTGCCGAGGGATGAGGGTCGGGGGACAGTCAACTTTATCTACGGCTACATAGTTTCTGTCTCGCCAGTCGAATTGCTGCAGGGACTATGTCCTGATCACCATGTCGTACCGTAGATTAATGCAAATGGAGATGGAAATATCCCTCGCCAACCGGTCACTAGTCCGTCGCTAACTGAGATTTTTTTGAAAAAAAATTAAGCACTTTCACTATTCACAAAAATATGCATAAACCAAACCAATATATAATGCACACCAATTATCCAACAATCACATAGACCAAATATATAATGCACACCAATTATCCAAGAATCACATAGACCAAATATGTACATACGAATTTAATGCACACCAATTATCCAAGAATCATATTGACCAAACCAAATTAATATAAAGTAGACATCAATTATCCTTAAGAGTAACCTAATATCCGTCGTTATAATTCGATTTATCTACAAGTGTGAGAACGGATGGCTCAGAACACAACCCAAAATTTATTCTAGCATACATTAGTGTGAATCATCTATGTTCTGTATATATGGTGTAGTATATGTTCTTATCGTATCTAGTATCTGAAGAATGTAACAGAATCAAGATGAACTCACATAATGTAATACTAAAACATCATCTACTACTATAAAAGATATAGTGATAGGTTGTCGTATCATCATTGTCGAGGGATAAGGGTCGGAGGACAGTCAACTTTAACTACGGCTACATAGTTTCTGCCTCGCCAGTCGAATGGCTGCAGGGACTGTGTCCTGATCACCATGTCGTACCGTAGATTAATGCAAATGGAGCTGGAGCCAAAATACAAAAACCAAAATACAAAATACAGAATCCAATCCCTGGGTTCGCCAAAAATACAAAACACAGTTCTAATTCATATGTATTTTAAGTGTGAGAACGGATGGCTCAGAACACAACCTAACCGGAGAGGATACTCTGAGAGATCTATCTGAGTAGGATGTGTACTCTGAGAGATCACCTTTACAAGATTGATATCAGTAGTGGGATTGAGTGTTGGAGGAGATATTATCAGACTATACGTCCTACTCAGATGGGTCTCTCACCATAACTATTTTTTTTGACAGCATGGTGGATGTGCTCCCTCAACAGGTTCTTGCTCCGAGCCAAAACTTTGCCCCGGAGCTCAAGTGGACATCCTTCGTGTAGAGCTCGAGTGAGAGGTTCCTGACAGCATGGTGGTCTCCTTTGTCAAAGTATCCGTGCTCATCCCACAATATGGGACGAGCACGAATACTTTGACAAAGAAGACCACCATGCTGTCAGGAACCTCTCACTCGAGCTCTACACGAAGGATGTCCACTTGAGCTCCGGGGCAAAGTTTTAGCTCGGAGCAAGAATCTGTTGAGGGAGCACATCCACTATGCTGTCAGAAAAAAATAATAACGGTGAGAGACCCATCTGAGTAGGACATATACTCTGATAATATCTCCTCCAACACTCAATCCCACTACTGATATCATTTTTATAAAGGTGATCTCTCAGAGTATACGTCCTACTCATATGGATCTCTCAGAGTATCCTCTCCGGTTGGTTGTCGTATCATCATTGCCGAGGGATGAGGGTCGTAGGACAGTCAACTTCATCTACGGATACATAGTTTTTGCCTCGCCAGTCGAATGGCTGCAGGGACTATGTCCTGATCACTATGTCGTACCGTTGATTAATGCAAATAGAGCTGGAGCTAGAGCCAAAATACAGTACTACTTCACCATGTCATACCATTTTACTCTCTCACTCTCTCTCCTCCCCCTCCGACGCTCTTACTCTCTCCGGCGCTCTTACACTACTAATTCCTATGTGTTTTAAGTGTGAGAACGGATGGCTCAGAATGTAGGCCTCAAAAAATGAAAGTCACGCTGAGTTGATCAGAACAAATCCAACAGTCACGCTGAGTTGATCAGGACAGAGTCAAAAGTCACGCTCAGTTGATCAGGACAATATTTACAAATCACGCTGAGGGACAGCTCATCATTTGACAGAGAGTCATTATGACTGACAGCACGACAGTCGAAGAATGTCTTCTCATATGCCACGTATGCACAGAACTCGAGAGATCATAGCCGCCTATTGCGTGACTTTTTGAAATCTTCTTCAGCAAGACTCAGCCTTCACCAAGTTGGTGTACTAAAAGATCTTCTTATCATTTAATACGACTGACAAAAGCAATTACTGTCAGAGATTTTGTGTTAGTCGAGGCACGTCAAATCAAGACAGCTGGCAGTCCTGTTTCAATTGAGCGTGGATTATGTTCCTTCCCAAAGTTCGCGTATATTTTGAGCTTTCTATCTCAAGTTGATCAGAAGAAATCTAATAGTCACGCTGAGTTGATCAGGACAGAGTCAAAAGTCACGCTCAGTTGATCAGGACAATATTTACAAATCACGCTGAGGGACAGCTCATCATTTGACAGAGAGTCATTATGACTGACAGCACGACAGTCGAAGAATGTCTTCTCATATGCCATGTATGCACAGAACTCGAGAGATCATAGCCGCCTATTGCGTGACTTTTTGAAATCTTCTTCAGCAAGACTCAGCCTTCACCAAGTTGGTATACCAAAAGAGCTTCTTGTCATTTAATGCGACTGATAAAAGCAATCACTGTCAGAGATTTTGTGTCAATCGAGGCACGTCGAATCAAGACATCTGGCAGTCCTGCCTCAATTGAGCGTAGATTATGTTCCTTCCCAAAGTCCGCGTATATTTTGAGCTTTCTATCTCAAGTTTGCGTGGATTCTGAAGTTTCTTCCCTCAAGTCTGCGTGGATTCTGAAGTTTTCTTCACCAAATCTGCGTGGATTCTGAAGCTTCCTGTCCCAAGTTTGCGTGGATTTTGAAGCTTTCTATCCCGAGTCTGCGTGGATTTCGTCTTCAACAAGTCTGCGTGGATTTTATCAAATTGGAGTACGTGGCAGCCATGCCACTGATCTCTTGCCTGCGTGTCCTGTAACTTGCACACGACTCATGCATGATCACCATGTGTCCAACAGTTACAGGCCACATCCAATAACTGCTCACAACCTTGCGTTTATTAAATCCTTCGTGATTTTCAACTAGGCACAGGCTGTGAAGACTGTTATCCTTTTAGTTATTTTTGACTCTATAAATATAGCTCTTTTTCTCATTCATTGTATAGATACATAGTTATCTACTGTCAAAATTTTGAGAGCTTTTCTTCTTCGCATAGTCCAAGGGATAAAGCGATCGTCTTCTAGATCAGATTCCTACAGTTGTAATTTTTCCAGATACACAATAAATAAAGGAATTTATTTATGGAAAACAAATTGGCGACTCTGCTGGGGAAAGCCATCTCCTCTTCTGAGATGGCAACAACTCAATGCGACACTTCGTCAGTCGGCTCGACGAAGAAGGTGATGACGATCCAATTCGATCAACTCACCTATAAAGAAATGCAGCGGGCTAAGAGTGGCAAGCCCACTTCAGCCTCCATCATCACTGCCAAGTCGAAGGGACACTCTGTCTATGTCCCTAAAAATCAGTTGGCAGTCAATGGTGAGGTCTCTGCCACAGTGTCTACTCCTAACACTGACAAAGACTCTACTGCAAGCACGCACACTCTTGTGCGCTCGAAGATGACAGCAATCAAAAGTCACGCTGACAGTACTGGCTCTTTAGCCAAATCTGTTCCAACGTGCAATCTCTCATTCAAAAATCACGCTGACAGCACTGGCTCCTTAGCTAAATCAGTTCCAGCGTGTATTTCCAAAATCAAAAAATCACGCTAACAGTACTGGCTCCTTAGCCAAATCTGTTCCAGCGTGTAATCTCAATCCTAAAAGTCACGCTGACAGTATTGGCTCCTTAGCCAAATCTGTTCCAGCGTGTAATTCTAAATCCAAAAGCCACGCTAACAATACTGGTTCTTTAACCAAATCTGTTTCAGCGTGTATTTCATCTAAGAAGAATAGCTCTTTAGCTATCTCTTCTTCTGTGCCAAGTTCTACTAGAACTGGGGGTGGTCTTCCACACAAAGTCCCTTCGAAAAGAGCCGACTCTTTAGTTGTTTCTTCTGTTCCTGTAGTTTTTACTTCAGGAACAACTTTGACTGACAATTTTGTTAGTCAAAGAAAAGGAGATGGTCTTTTGACTACTCTTCCTTCTGGACATTCTATGTCTCAAAACTTGAATAAGTCTAAGAAGAAACATTCTTTAATGTCTTTTTCTACGACTTCTTCGAATTGGGCACATAATTTGTCCATAAAAGAGGGTCTGTTACCAACTCCTAATCAAGGGGGTGGTTCAACTCTTCCTTCTCTGCAAATGCCCAGATCATTGGAAGGAAAACTCCAAGTTTCAAAAACCAATGTGTTACCTCCAATTGATCTAAGAGCAAAACTTAATCAAATCCGTTTAGGAAACACTTCTGGTGTTAGGAAACCACATCAATCGGAAATAAGGTTAAGAGATCTAGATGCAGAATATGCGAGAAACTATGTGGCTCATATTAATCACTCTTTATATAATCAAGAGCCATCAAGACCCAAGAACAGGAAATATACTCTTCAATCTTCACAAACAGATTTACGAGAATATCTTCAACAGAAGAGAAGGAGTAATTCTGTGTCAAAGGATCATGCTGAATGTGACTTCTATCCAAGAGTCATAATTCAATGCAGATGTCAATCAATGGCTCACGACCATGTTGATCATGAATGTGACTTCCAGCCAAGAGTCACAATGTAATGCAGATGTCAAACTAAACGACAATCTGTCTTCAATCGGATTCAGTGTGAACCTATGCCTGATGAAGATGAGCCTTTGTTTGCTTCTGTCAACATGACCTCTCGAGATACTGGGGGTAGAGCTGATAGTCCAGATGGAGTATACAGAAACACCAGAGCAAGAGCCTTAGCCTCTAGTCAAAGAACTTTAATTTCTGAAGATGATTCTGAATTCCTTGGAGAATCTAACTTCCCACATCTTCCTACTGGGAGTAGTTCTCCTATAATTGACTTTGATGCACAAAGCAATGATTCAGAACAAACAACATCCACCAGTTCATCAATAATCCCTCGTACAGTCACGACTTATATGGTTGATGGGAATACTGATGAACCTTCTTCTTCCTTGACTCCTCAAGAACAAAGGATTGCTTCTTTGGAACAGCAAATGAAATCTATGGCCGATACTATGAAGTCGATGTATGAACTCATGGCAACACAGATGCAAAATTGACAGACTGTACCGGATGACATACCAATTGACACTGCTATAAGTCCGGTACAAGTTCTTCCAGCAGTACAATCCAATACTCCTGGACCAGCTCAACCAAACCCTAGTCTCTCTGGAGCTGGGGGTAGTGCTTATAATGCTATTCCTCCTCCCAATTATTCTCTACAAGTTACAACTCCACAATCTTCCGCAGTTGTTAATGAAGAATTGAGGAATCTTAAAACTCAATTCGAGGCATTCAAACAGAAAGATGGTTTAAAAAGGTTAGGCATCAAGCAACCTTATCCGATAGAATAGAAGCAAGTATCGTATCCTCCTAAATACAAGCCTCCTACTATCTTATTCTATGATGGAACCACTTCTCCAAGTCAGTTTATTAATCACTTTGAAGTGATGACTGATCAATTGCAACCAAGCGACGCCCTCCTTACTCGGGTGTTTGTTGAATGTCTCAAGGGAACGGCTTATGAATGGTATAGAAGTCTCCCAGATGGGTGCATTACCTCATTTGTCGGTTTCAAACAGATGTTTCTTGAACGGTTCTATGAAGGGCTCAATGACATGACTATGTCTGCTCTTATTAGAATCAAGCAGAAAAATAATGAAACTACAGAAGAGTACATTGAAAGGTTTCGAAGAGAAGCTCTGAAGATGCCTCTTGGAACTCCTGATGCTGTCACCATCGACACATGCAAATCAAACTTGTTGCCAATCATCAGCATGTGGACAGGATCCACCCAATTCCAAGACTGGCCTTCTTTCATAGTTAGTGCCAAGGCTGCAGAAATAAGTGCTGAAACTTTCAAAGGTTTAGGAGTGCAGATGACCCCCAAAGAAACAGGTCAAGGTGCTAACAATAATGCTAAAAACAATACTCGCAAAGGAAAAGAAACTCTTGAAGTTAATCTTTAGAGCAAAGATGCATCAACTTTTCAAACTTCTCCTTCCTCTACAACCCAACAACCAAGAACACCTCGCCCTAAAGAAGAATATTCTTTTGACGACGACGATGTCCTTGGTATCTTTGAATGTCTGCTGAAAGGTAATAAGATACAATTACCTAAGATCAAGAAACCTGATGAAGCTGGTAAGACAGATCATCCCAAATACTGCCCATATCACAGAATGCTGGGTCATACAATTCGTACATGTTATGTACTGAAAGGAAAGATCCAAGAAATGATTAAATTTGGAGCTATCTCTCTTACTCCGAAAGAGAAGACTGTCACCTCCAATGTCGTCTCTATGCAATTCGGAGATTTCCCTCCTCAACTCCTTGAAAGTGGGATCGTTCCTATTCCCAAGACAACTCTTGAAATAGTGAATCTTCCTCCTCCACAGTCTGAAGGATTAGTGCCAATCACTTTGGAAACTGGAGAAATTATGTGGATCCATCCTGATCTAGTGGCAGATTTTGAATCACCTTCTCCTCAAAAGACTACTTCTCGAAAGTCCAAGAAGGCTGGAAAGATTAAGTCATGTCATATGACTTCTCTTGGGTCTACCTCTGATACAGAGCTAAAAGAGAAAGAAGAAGCACTTGCTGGTGCTACTCGAACGGGGAAACCTTATCTAAAGGATTATTCCAAGAATCCTGAGGATACTCATGATATCCCTCCAGCTGATAAAGATGCTCCTAATGTTCCTCCTGAAGAAGAATCATCCACCGTACCTGTTCCTTCAACTGCACCAGTCGAACCTGCTCCTTCCAAGCCTACAGCTCTTGAGAAAGGCAAACAACAGGCTCGGTTTGATAAGCCAATCAAGAAGTCCTCTCCTCTTGGACTTCAGAAGCCTTATAACTTCGACATTTTAGCTCAACTTGCTAATACTCCAGCTAGAATGTCCCTCTTTAAACTTCATGAAAATAATGTGGTGCCTTCTACTCTTCATCACTGTTTTAAATACATTGATAGCAATGGAAGAGTACAAAAAGAAGTTGCTGATATAAATCCCTTCCATGGGGTTGAAGCTTATTTCAATGATTCCCGAATGTACAATGAAGAGTATACAAGGGTCATACAAGCTATGGAGAAAGAGGATTCACAAAGTGAGACCTTAATAATTCCTGTTAAAGGTCGAACTACTCAGCAACAATCTCCCAAACTCTCTGGAGAAGGTTCTTTCATCATTCCGGTGAGTGGACGGATCTCTCCGTTACCTCAGTCGTCTGCTCAGGATACACTGATCATTCCTGTCAGTGGGCGTACTTCAATTCCTACATCTTCACATGTGAAACAGGATACTCTGCTAATTCCAGTTGGAGGGCAAATTATTCTTCCATCTCAAACTTCAAGGGAGCTCACCTCTTCTGAGCCATTTGTTATCGATCTTAATCGAAACAACCCTTCTTCTCGTTCATCTTCTCCCCCTTTAGTCATTGATTTGGCTAAGATCTCTAAGGCTCAGCCTTCTCCCAATATAAATATTATTGCTTTTACATTTAATAAAAAGTCCCCATCTTTGCAGTACGTTGATGTGTGCAATTATGTTCATAGTTATTTACATTTGTTAGATGACTTGAACACAATAACAATAGGAGTTGTACAGACTGTTCGTACAGATGTATCCCTAGAACCTGTACAATCTTCATACTTTCTAGTTCCCAGCAGAAAGCCAGGAGACATCCCAATATTCTTCTACAAAGGGCCCCAAAATCCTTTTGATTTCGAAGATGAAGACAAAAATGATGATACTGGAAGATTACAACTACGTCGTTATAGTCAGCAATCTAAAGACATCATTAAAAATATAGGCTATGACTTCAGAACTGGCCTCAACAGTGGAAAAGGAAGAAAAATGCCTGTCCGGATCCCTCCTCTGAAATATGGGAGGACAAAATACGGATTGGGATATACTGCTCCTACTCCTTTCATCAATATTGTTCATGAAGATCCCGAGTCTGACGAAGATAAGAGATCTGATTCTTCCAGTACTACATCTTGGGATTCCGATACGAGTATCAGTGATTTCTACTGCAACATTCTGTCTTCCAACATGGTCTCCATTGACCATTCTGAAGAAAGTGATGAAGATGAAGAAGAGTTTGAAATCTCACCTGAATCAGAACAATGGGCCCAAAGATTAGATAATCAATGGGAGTTCCGTTTCGAGCAAAAAGAACCTCCGACTGAAGACAAACTTGTTCAAATAGATGTTGGTGAAGAGGGATCTCCTAAACCAATATTTATCAGTGAAAGTCTTTCAGAAACTGATAAGCAAGACATGATTAAACTTATTCGTGACTACATCGACGTCTTCGTTTGGAGTTATGAAGATATGCCAGGACTCGATCCACAAATTGTAACTCACAAGCTCAATATCTTGTCGAATGCTAAACCGGTCAAACAACAACAGCGACGATTTCGTCCAGACATCATGGATGCAATTGAAGCTGAAGTTAATAAACTCATGGCCTCTGGGTTTATTAGAGAGGAACAACATCCTGATTGGGTGGCTAACATAGTTTCTGTCCTTAAAAAGACTGGCAAGATCAGAGTATGCATAGACTTCCGCGATCTCAATGCGGCATGTCCTAAAGACGAATTCCCTCTACCAATCACTGATGTCATGATCGATAATACCTGTGGATTTGAACGGATGTCATTCATGGACGGGTATTCTGGATACAATCAGATTAAAATATTTCCAGATGACGAGAAGCGCACTTCTTTCAGAACGCCGATCAGTACATACTGTTATACAGTTATGCCATTCGGTCTCAAGAATGCAGGAGCAACTTATCAACGAGCTATGAGCACTATATTCCGTAAATATTTGCGGAAAACAGTCGAATGCTATGTTGATGATATTGCAGTCAAAAGTCGACAAAAGGAGGATCATATCCAAGATTTGAAGACTATATTTGATCTAATGCGTAAGCATTAATTAAAGATGAACCCTACTAAGTCCTTCTTAGGCGTCTCTAGTGGTAAATTTCTCGGCTTCGTCATTACCTCTAAAGGTATACACGTGGATCCCGAGAAGATCAAAGCCATCCAAGAGATGCGTCCTCCATACACCTTAAAAGAGCTACGAGGATTTCAAGGAAGGATCGCTTATATCAGGAGATTCATCTCTAATTTATCAGGACGCTGCAGACCATTCAACAAACTTATGAAGAAAGGTGTTTCTTTTGTCTGGAATGATGAATGTCAGAAAGCATTCGATGATATAAAACAATATCTGATGAGCCCTCCAGTATTGGTACCTCCCGTCGCAGGAATTCCATTTCTCCTATATACTCGAGCAATGAGTCATTCATTGGGTGCATTACTCGCTCAAAAGAATCAAAATGGTCATGAACAAGCCATCTACTATCTCAGTCGTACTATGATCGGAGCTGAACCACGATATTCACCGGTTGTAAAAGAATGTCTAGCCTTGATGTTCGCTGTTCAAAAGATACGACATTATATCATTGGCCAGACTATTCATGTCATCTCCAGAATCAATCCTATACGAATCATGATGAAGAAACCCAGTGTTTTGAATTCTCGATTAGCTAACTGGGGAATCTTACTTGCTTAGTATGACATGCATTATATTCCTCAGAAGTCAGTCAAAGGACAAGCTTTAGCTGATTTTCTGGCTGCTCATTCAATTCCAGAAGATTCAAAACTCTATGACGAAATTCCAGATGAAGTCCTAGATTCAAACCAAATTGCTGAAGAAGATCCTACTTGGCGTCTATTCTTTGATGGAGCTTCAAGGATAGGTCCTAATGGTGATATTGTCGCTGGAGTTGGAATCGTTCTTTTATCGCCAGAAGGTCTTGCTATTCAAAGAGCTTATTCTCTTGATCAGCCATATTCAAACAACGTAGCTGAGTACAATGCGTTACTCATTGGTCTTCAACTCGCTAAACATCTGAATATTCGACATTTAGAGGTGTACGGAGACTCTAAACTCATTGTCAATCAGATAAGGGGTACTTATGAAGTTCGCCATCAAGATCTGGTTCTTTATCATAAATCAGCTATATCTATGGCTTCTTCGTTTGAAGAATTCTTCATTGAACATGTTAGGCGAGCATGTAACACAGAAGCTGATGCTCTTGCTAATCTTGCGGCGGAGTTAGCTATCCCGATTAAACGACAACAAATGATTGTTGTTCGCAATCGAGAGCTATTCCATCTTGAAAACAATCTGACTATAGGACTTCCAGTTGACATTGAAGAATCAACATCACATGATGTCAATGCAACAAGAGGATTTGGATTTAGTCGTAAATCTTTATCATCTTCATCTGATTCCAGTATGGAATTCATCTTCAGTAACTCGGCCGAGAATCAAAATACAGATACGGATTGGAGACTTCCTTTCTTAGATTTCGTATTGTATGATATTCTTCCGGATGATCCGAGTGAGGCAGCATCTATCAGACGACGATCACTCAGATTCTATTACAATCATACAACGAAGACCTTAGCTTATGATGGTTTACTTCTTCGATGTGTTGCCGGTGACGAGGCTCAACAAATTATTCGCGAAGCACATGATGGAATTTGTGGAGCACATCAGCCTGGACCAAAACTTCAAGACCGTATTCGACGTATGGGTTATTATTGGCCCACTATGGTATCAGACGCCATCGAATATGCAATGAAGTGTAAAGCTTATCAAATCCATGCAGATTTTATTCATCAACCTTCAGAATTTCTACATCCGACGGCAGCATCATGGCCCTTCGAAGCTTGGGGCTTAGACATTATCGGTCCGATCAATCCGCCGTCATCAAAAGGTTATCGGTTTATTCTCGCAATAACCGATTACTTCTCCAAATGGGCCGAAGCCATTCCTTTGTCTGAAGTTAAGACGTCCAATGTCATCAACTTTATTAAGCACCACGTCATCTACATATTTGGTGTTCCTCGACGCATTATTCATGATAACGGACCACAGTTCGTTAGTCAGAAGTTTACTCGATTCTGTGACGATCACCGGATCAACAATGTGACTTCTACCGCATATAATCCGGCAGCTAACGGATTAGCAGAAGCTTTCAACAAGACCATTATTAAACTCCTAAAGAAGTTTGTCTCTACTAACAAACGTAATTGGAGTGAGAAGCTCGGTGAATGTTTATGGACTTATCGCACTACAGTTCGTAATGCTACTAAATGTATACCCTTCTCTCTGGTGTATGGTTGCGAAGCTGTTCTTCCATTAGAGATTCAAATTCCTTCTTTAAGGATAGCAATCGCTAATGAACTTACTGCTGCAAATAATGATCGTCTTCGACTTCAGGAATTAGAAGCTCTGGATGAAAAGCGATTATCTGCTCAACAGAATATTGAATTCTATCAAGCTAGGATCTCAAGAGCTTTTAATAAGAAAGTCAGAGTTCGAGTGTATCAAAAAGGAGAACTTGTTCTAACACTCAGACATCCTATGACTATGACTCATATGAGCAAGGGCAAATTTGACGCAAAATGGGAAGGACCCTATATCGTGAGCAGAGTTTTCTCAAATGAAGCTTATCAACTCTCAGAACTGGATGGTCGAAAAGTTATGATGCCTATTAATGGCAAATTCCTTAAAAAGTATTATGCATAAATACTTGTAAATCATCAGACAAGTTCATACTTAAAAATAAAATTTTTATTTTATTTTAATCATAAATGATGATACATGATATTAAGGAAGATCACTATCATCCTTTTCTACATTTGGACGCGGGCCACTGCCGTCCTTCTCGAAAATGCAGTCAGCAAAAGAGCCGAGAACTTCCTTGCTGGAACCCACGAGGAATTTGCAAGCGGCTATCCTCATGGCTTCTTCTTCTTCAGTCCTTCCCGGTTCGAGCAGGAAGTCCAGAATGTCCCTTGGTGGCTTGGGTACAGACGAACCTTCGCCTGCTACCGCCTTCTTCAATTGAATTGGATCAGCAGGGCATTCTCCAGTGCCTTTCTGAATCTTCATGGCAATTCCAGCTTTCTTGGATGCTTCTTCAGACGACATTCTTATGTTTGAAAGAAGAAGTGTTCGTTCTTGTCAGATTTCTGCTATATTTGTAGGTAGAAGTTCTACAAATAATGAAACGTCACGTTCATCCGACAGTTCATCCATTCATTAATTGCGTTCATCAGACGGTTCGCCCGTTCATTAATACTTGACGGTTCATCCGTTCATTTATTACGTTCGTCCGTTCATAATCTTCTATTAATTTATTAAGTGAGGATTCGTTATTTATCATGTTTTCATAACCTCTGAATCAATTCCGAATCTATCTACTCATTTCTTATTTTTGACCTCTGCATAGAAATCAATCTATTTTCTTTTGAGTTCATATATATTATCACGTCTATAATACCTCTGATAATATCATATACTCTAAAACAGAAAAAAAGATTTTATTATCTATCATGTCCACAATTCATCCACAAATATAAATTATTGAGCATAGAAGAATTATCATTTCCATTCTCATTTTACCATAAAAAGTCTATTACATTTTCTTAGACTTTCTTACAAATCATAATGGAAATCTATTACAATCTTGGATTTTCATTCTACACCACAACAATAACCTAATAGAGATCTATCTTCTTCCTTGGATCTTCTCCGTCGGACCTTCTCCGTCAGGTTCGTTGTTGGTAGCAGTTCCTGACTGTCTGAGTCCCAGTCACGACCAGATTAGCAGGAATCAAACTCTGGTCTTCTCTCTCAGACGAGAGGAGAACCACAGAGTATGGCAGCCCGAAGTCGTGGTGCTGCCAATACAATTGGTGGATTGGGGGTAACCTCTCAAGGAAGATAGGAATGTATTCCATATTGGGATACAATTCCTAGTTCTGCCTTGAAAGGAACTCTACTACCCGATTTCTCGGGGTAGAGTTGACTCCACCATCCAACTCTCATGTGTAAAGGCTCTTCCTACCATCTGAGGAAGACCCTTCTATCCCACGAAGAGTTCTGAGTTGTCTGATGTACGCGTCAAAAGCGTATGAGCTCCCTGATGTAGGTGTCAGCAGAATATTCTCCACAGCATCCATATCACCAATGCCAGTTCTAAAGAAAGTTTTCAGCCGAATTCCTGCAGAAAGCATCAAGGAAGAGGAGATTAATCAACAGAAATGTCATTTGGCACGCACTGGCTAGTCAAGCGTGCATTGTTCAGTCAGAAACAAAAAGCCCATTTTCAACAGCAACAAAATAGTACGCGTACTATACTGGACTTACCTTCAAGGTTGGTACTAAGAATTGGCAAACTCATGTTTGATACAGTGTGCAGAAATCGAACATTAGAAAGCAATTGCTTTCCTGTATGAGAATGAAATCTTCCAAAAATTTCATTCTCAGAGAAAAAGAAGAAGAATAGGAGATGAGTATCTTTGAAACTCAGCTATCTATTTAAAGGACAAAGTACAAGCTTATTCTTGGAAAAGATCCGCGTAAATAGCGCTCGTAAACCATGGAATGAATGACACGTGTGCTTTGGAAGACAGCGCAACATTGGAAATAGTCAAAGAGTGCTAATTAACATTCTTCATTAATGCACGCTGTTCAAACACAAAAGTTGTACTACATTCTTCAAGACAGGCACTGATGGCCTTACAAAGGACAAAAGAAGAAGTGCAACATTTTTAAAAGAAGACAAAAGCATAAAAGACATGCTCTATTTAGCAGAGCGACTGAGCTTAGTGCCCAGTTCTTCTACGCTCTTAACCCCCATGCGGTGTAACAGAGCCTTCAACATTTCACGCTGCTCTGCAAGGCTGCGTCCGTCAGAAGAAGACGAGCCATCCAGACCAAAATAGCTCAGGAAATTCTTGGCTAAATGCATGGGATCGTCTTTGAACTCGAAGACTAGGGGCTCCGGTTCCTTACCCTCAAAAGTGGGATCACCATGGGAACAAAAACCCAATTTGGGTGCTTCTTCTTCAGCTTCTTCCTTTGGTGTCATGTTGACGTAAGATGAAGATTAAAAATGAATCTTCTCCCTGTTTATATAACAGAGCTCGCCGGCGGTTCATATTCCACCATAAATTGGATGCAATCAGTCTCGGAGAATGAAGAATCATTATGACATTTAATAAGTTCATTTGGATGTTTTCAAAGAACTTCGAAGTCTTTTCGACTTCCGAAAAATTTGAAGTCATCTCAGCGTGACTGATTTCATTTTATCATCTCATTTTCAAAGTATTTCGAAATAATTTATCATTTTTCGAAAACTTTGAAAGGGGTTTTGTAGGCCTCAAAAAATGAAAGTCACGCTGAGTTGATCAGAACAAATCCAACAGTCACGCTGAGTTGATCAGGACAGAGTCAAAAGTCACGCTCAGTTGATCAGGACAATATTTACAAATCACGCTGAGGGACAGCTCATCATTTGACAGAGAGTTATTATGACTGACAGCACGACAGTCGAAGAATGTCTTCTCATATGCCAAGTATGCATAGAACTCGAGAGATCATAGCCGCCTATTGTGTGACTTTTTGAAATCTTCTTCAGCAAGACTCAGCCTTCACCAAGTTGGTGTACCAAAAGAGCTTCTTGTCATTTAATACGACTGACAAAAGCAATCACTGTCAGAGATTTTGTGTCAGTCGAGGCACGTCGAATCAAGACAGCTGGCAGTCCTGCCACAATTGAGCGTGGATTATATTCCTTCCCAAAGTCTGCGTATATTTTGAGCTTTCTATCTCAAGTTTGTATGGATTTTGAAGTTTCTTCCCTCAAGTCTGCGTGGATTCTGAAGTTTTCTTCACCAAATCTGCGTGGATTCTGAAGCTTCCTGCCCCAAGTTTACGTAGATTTTGAAGCTTTCTATCCCGAGTCTGTGTAGATTTCGTCTTCAACAAGTCTGCGTGGATTTCATCAAATTGGAGTACGTGGCTGCCATGCCACTGATCTCTCGCCTGCGTGTCCTGTAACTTGCACAAGACTCATGTATGATCGCCATGTGTCCAACAGTTACAGGCCATGTCCAGTAACTGCTCACAACCTTGCGTATGTTAAATCCTGCATGATTTTCAACTAGGCACAGGCTGTGAAGACAGTTATCCTTTCAGTTATTTTTGACTCTATAAATAGAGTTCTTTTTCTCATTCATTGTATAGATACATAGTTATCTACTGTCAAAATTTTGAGAGCTTTTCTTCCTCGTATAGTCCAAGGGATAAAGCGATCGTCTTCTAGATCGGATTCCTACAGTTGTAATTTTCCCAGATACACAATAAATAAAGGAATTTATTTATGGAAAACACAGAACACAACCCAAAATTCATTCTAGCATACATTAGTGTGAATCATCTATGTTTTGTACATATGGTGTAGTATATGTTCTTATCGTATCTAGTATCTGAAGGATATAACAGAATCAAGATGAACTCACATAATGTAATACTAAGACATCATTTACTACTATATAAGATATAGTGATAGGTTGTCGTATCATCATTGCCGAGGGATGAGGGTCGGAGGACAGTCAACTTTATCTACGGCTACATAGTTTCTGCCTCGCCAGTCGAATGGCTGCAGGGACTATGTCCTGATCACCATGTCGTACCGTAGATTAATGTAAATGGAGCTGGAAATATCCGTCGCTAACCGGTCACTAGTCCGTCGCTAACTGAGATTGTCACATACACATATGTTTATCACAGTTAGATGTGTTGATATATACATCTATATAGAAGCACACAACTGATACACTCTAAGGGTCGGTTTTCCAGGAAAAATTTCACTTATTCAGTGACTTTGGTGAAGCGAATGTCCTAAGGATCTTTTTAACAAAGAAGGCAGATGAAGAACTCGCACTGTCCTTGAGACAGTGAACATATACACCATGAACCCAAACCCCATATTCACATTTACTAATCCAAACACCACCAAACTAATGGATAACACCCAATATGGATAACACATTATTTAGCCAATATATAAACTCAGATGAATTTGAGAAGCAAAGCCCCCCGCCGCCACCGACCAAAGCCCGTCGCCCCAAGCCCGTCGTCCAGTAGTTCGATTGCATATATATATGAAGAGTGCTTATGGCTGTGTGTCGGTTGCATATACCCCCGATGCCCCCGCCCCAAGCCCCCGACGCCCCCGCCCCAATCCCGTCGCCCAGCCCCCGACGCCCCCGCCCTAAGCCCACCGCCCAGCGCCGGACGCCCCCCGCCCCAAGCCCGTCGCCCAGCCCCCGATGCCCCCGCCCCAAGCCCGCCGCCCAGCCCCCGACGCCCCCGCCCTAAGCCAGCCTCCCAACCCCCGACGCCCCAGCCCCAAGCCCGCCGTCCAGCCCACGACGCCCCCGCCCCAAACCCGCCGCCCAGCCCCCGACGCCCCCGCCCCAAGCCCGCCGCCCAGGCCCCGACGCCTCCATCCCAAGCCAGCCGCCCAGTCCCCGATGCCCCCGCCCCAAGCCCGCCGCCCAGCGCCCGACGCCTCCTTCCCAAGCCCGCCGCCCAGCCCCCGACGCCCTCGCCCCAAGCCCGCCGCCCAGCCCCCTACGCCCCCGCCCTAAGCCAGCCTCCCAGCCCTCGACGCCCCCGCCCCAAGCCCGCCGTCCAGCCCATGACGCCCCCGCCCCAAGCCCGCCGCCCAGCCCCCGACGCCCCCACCCCAAGCCCACCGCCCAGCCCCCGACACCTCTGTCCTAAGCCCGCCGCC
This sequence comes from Iris pallida, assembly GCA_029216955.1. Taxonomy (NCBI): domain Eukaryota; kingdom Viridiplantae; phylum Streptophyta; class Magnoliopsida; order Asparagales; family Iridaceae; genus Iris; species Iris pallida. Next base: position 4,564,545 of record JANAVB010002800.1, read on the forward strand.
CAGCCGCCGACGCCCCCATCCCAAGCCCGCCGCCCCCGCTGCCCCTACGACACCGCAAGAGAGAGAGAGAGAGAGAGAGGGAGAGAGAGAGGGGATTACCTTCGGGAGAGAGAGAGAGGAGAGTACGCCGATGTCGATCACCGAAGCCGCGGGAGAGAGAGAGAAAGAGGAGAGGAAAGAGAGTGAATTTGGGGGGAATGCGAAAAGTTCCCCCCTCCGTTTTAATTTAAGTCTGGAACGTATATGTAGCGACGGACTAGCGACGAATTTTAATTCGTCGCCCGTTAGTCACTATTTTTGATACTTGCCGACTGAATATCCGTCGCTACGTAGTCGAAGAATTGTCCTGCCAATTCTTCACAGAATTCTCGCCAAATAATCGACTGCATAGCGACGGCTGACTATCCGTCGCTATATCTCCGACGCCCTAACGACGGATGTGCGACCTTTCCTCCTCCTAAAAATAAAATAAAAAATGTAACGGCTTGTCGTCGGTAATCCGTCGGGTAGTTGCCACAAAGCCGTCGCTAACGCCGACGAAAAATTTTTGTCGCTAATTTTCGGTCGCTAATTTACTATATTTTGGTTATGGGGTTACGGTATATCCAGCTACTATTCAATCAAATGTGCTTCCTCAAACTAGTGAAACTATTCAACAGTACGTGAGTTAAAAGCACAGTTTGAGGTTCTTAAGCACAAAGATCAGCTCCAGAGGTTGGGGATCAAGCAACCTTATCCTCCCTATTAGAATGATGTGCCTTTTCCTCCCAAATTCAATCCACAATCTATGGTATTATTTGATGCAAAGGCTTCTCCAAGTCAATATATCAATTATTTTGATATTATGACTGTGCATCTACAGAAGAATGATGCTCTTCACACCCGAGTCTTCATTAGGTGTTTGACAGGTTCAGCATACGATTGGTATCGTAGTCTACCCGACAATTGTATATCGTCTTTTGACGAGTTTAAAGCAATGTTTGTCTCCCGTTTCTATGAAGGAGGAATGGACATGAATATGTCCTCCTTAATAGAAATTAAACAAAAAGAAAAGGAGGATACTCGGACGTTCATTGAACGTTTCCGATAGGCTACATTAAAAATGACTTCTGGTATGCCAGATTCAGCATTGATTGATACATGCAAAATAAATCTGTGACCAACCATTGCTATTTTTACAGGCTCTCAATTCACAAATTGGGCCTTGTTTATTATAGCAGCAGTTTCAGCCGAGACCAACGGTAGATTGGCTCGTGAACATGGGATGATCTTAGCCTCAGAAGATAAAGAAAAGTAAGCCTCTTCAGGCAACAACTCTGGTAATCGCAATAGGAAAGGAAAGGAAACCCTAGTGGTAAACCTTTCAAAACCCAAAACAACACCAAGTAATCCGGAGTATTCTAAGCCAAAAGAGGAATACTCTTTCGATGACAGTGATATTCCTAGAATATTTCAATGTCTTATGAAGAGTGGTAAACTTCAGATTCCAGAGCCAAACGACCTAATGAAGTGGATTTGGTCGATAATCCCAAATATTGTATCTATCATAGATACATAAATCATCCCACGAAAGCTTGCTATGTCTTGAAGAAGAAGATTCAAGAATTGATGAATGCTAAAGCTATTGCTTTAACTAATGATGATCATACAGTCACAACCAATATGGTTTCTCTTCAATTTGGAGCTTTTCCTCTACAGCAAGTTCCTGATGGGGTTGTCCCAATTCCGAAGGCGACGTTGAAGATTGTGAATCTTCTACCAACCAGAGATCAAAGTGAAGGATTAGTTCCTCATACTTTAAAAATGGTGAAATCATGTGGGTACACCCTGACTTAGTACCTGAAGTGGAACATGAAAGTAAAACTTCAAAATCCAAGAATGGCAAAAAAGTCAGAACCTGCAATATGATTTCTTATGTTGTTACCACAGATCATGACGATTCTGATTATCTGTGGGATGGCATCCCTTTGGAAGATAGACTACGAGGTCTGAATATATGCTCTCCGAGTTTGGCTACTCCTACCAAACTAAAGCTCACTCATCAGCTGTGGTTAGCAATGAACAGTGTCCCTTTGTACAGGGTACAACAAGTTTTTGCTGCTTACAAAAAAGCTCCGGTTGGGATTCTACCTCCTGTACCGAAAGATTCTACTATTGTGACTACAGAGGTCTCTGTTCCTTCTTCATCTGTCGGACCATCTGTTGAAAGTCCGCTACCCATTCACATGTACAGTCAACAATCGGTTCATCTCATAAAAAAGATGGGCCATGACTTTCAAAAAGTGGAAGGCTTGAACTATGGTAAAGGTATGCGAGTTCCTTTACAAATTCAAGGCCAGAAATCCTCCGTCGAATTGGAATTTGAAATTCCTCGCAAAAATCCTCATAAGAAGAATACTAAGGGAAAGAAGACTAAATCCTGTAATATGGTACTTCATTCTCCTGAGTCTGAAGAATAAGACTTTGCTGGTACAAGGTCCGGAAAGGACTACCACAAAGATTATGAAGAAACTTCCAAAGAAGCGGAAGACACCGTTAAAATACTACCGACTCAGTCATCTTCTGTTTCTGCTGAGACAAGGCCTTCTAAACCCCCTGTAGTTGAAAAAGGGAAACAGAAGGCAGTACGTTTTGATGCCCCGTTGAAGTCTAGCTCAAATCAAGGGTCAATAAAACCCTATAAATTTGATAAACTAGCCCAGTTAGCCAATACTCTGGCAAGGCTCTCTATTTTTTAGTTACTCCGACTTTCTAAAGAAAGTCGAGAAACCTTGAGTGAGGTATTGTTACAAGCAGATTCATGCTTAGCTCAGCTCAAAAGTCCCGATAATATATCGATGTCGTGTCCTCAATGCCACAGTATGATGGAATCAATTCCTAACATTACTTTCACACAATAGGATATGTTGTTAAAGCATAATCGACATAACAGGCCTTTGTGTTATACAAGGTATATTGATTCAACTGAAATTGACAGGATTTACATTGATCCTGGGTCTTCTATTAGCATTATTCTTCAGAGTATGCTAAAACCATTAAGGATTCCTACTAGTGATTTGACTTACACTAGTACGACAATTGTTGGTTTCAATTCTGGAAAGAGTAAATCGTTGGGGAAGATTCGTCTGAACATTCAAATAGATGATGTTCGAACTATGGCGACCTTTTATGTTATCAACTCAGATGTATCTTACAACATCCTACTCGGAAGACCATGGATACATGTGCATAATATTGTACCTTCAACTCTCCACCAATGCTTCAAGTTAGTAGATTCTGAAGGGATTGTGAAGACTGAATTTGCTGACATTAATCCTTTTAAGGGTGTTGAAGCCTATTTCTCTGATTCAATACTCTACAAACAGGAGCATGTGAAGGAAATATTTGATATGGCTGAAGATCGGTCGCCTGCAGAAGATCAATCTGTTTTAGAAGATCCTTCAGAAGATCAACCGTTGATGATTAAAGTTAAAGGTCGAATTCAATCCCAACCTGTTAATGATAAACCTTTGGTGATTAAAGTTAAAGAAAGAACTCAAGCTACGTCTGATAAAGCTATAAGGATTACGGTCAAAAATTGGGTTCAAGCCAACACTGGTGATCAACCTCTCATGATCAAGGTCAAAGGACGTACTTCTCGTGCAACTGATCCAGAACTACTGGTTATCAACCTTGGCAAGTCTACGCTGAAGATGGATGACGCTCCGTTAATGATCAATCCAAAGCGTAGTAGTCAGTCTGTAAATGATATAAATATTGATCACTCTGTATTCTCTTATTTTAATAAAGATTTTCTTTTGGAGTATATGGCTATCAAATTTATTGAAAGAATGACTTTATCTGCTGATAATCAAAGTCATCAACATAAAACTGACATAATTACAGAGGAAACCTTATATATTAATCATAAAGAGAATTATTTTCTACCTCATGTCGATGTTGGACCCTATGCTCAGAGGTTTCTAACATCTTCTCCTTATCTTCTACCTGTAGCCTTATCATCACAAGCTTGTGTAACTTATAGACATCATGAAGAATCTTATTTTGTGATCCCGTCTAATAAGAAAAACAAGCATCAAATTGTGTTTGGCATGGCCAGAAATATTCCTGTTATTCAGACAGATAATCTCGTAGAGAAAGATAAGGAAAAAATCAGAATTGACAAATATAGTCAACAATCTCTTAAGATTATCCAGAATATGGGATATGATTTGAAAACTATGCTAGGTCTCAATCAAGGCAAAGGTAGACGGTTACCGTTATGTGGTGATCCGTTTTACCAAAAAACTCGTCATGGGTTGGGATACGATCCATCCAACATATTTAATAAAGATATACAAGAAGAATTTTCTTCCAGTTCTTCACAATCCTCAGATTCTGAAAAAATCCAGTTTATTGAATCTGATACATCCAACATGTTTAATGAAGATATGGAAGAAGAATTTTCTTCCAGTTCTTTACAATTCTCAGATTCTGAAGGAGTCTAGTATGTTGAATCTGAGTACATCTTTTCAGTCAATATGGTTCAAACTAATGGTGAATCTTTATTTGAAAATAACCCTTAGGCACAACAAATGGACACTCAGTGGGAGCTTCGGTTTGAACAACGACAGCCACCTACAGAAGATGAAATTGTCTAGATTGACGTTGGAGACGAAACTACGTCTAAGCCAATATTCATCAGTAAAAACCTTTCTAAAGATGAAAAAGGAGAGTTGATAAAGCTGATTAAAGAATATATATTGATATCTTTACATGGAGTTATGAGGATATGTCGGGTCTGGATCCCAAAGTAGCTACTCATAAACTCATTTTTCTCTCTAATACTAAACCTGTAAAATAATAGCAGCGGCATTTTCGATCAGATATGATGGATGAAATTGAAGCAGAAGTCAAAAAGTTGATTACATGTGGCTTTGTCCGTGAAGAGCAACACCCAGATTGGGTTGCCAATATTATTCCTGTCATGAAGAAGAATGGAAAGGTTCGAGTTTGTATAGATTTTCGAGATCTCAATACAACTTGTCCAAAACATGAATTTCCACTTCCTATCACTGATGTCATGATAGACAATACATGTGGTTTTGAACACATGTCTTTCATGGACGAATTTTTAGGATATAATCAAATTAAAATGCATCCAGGAGATGAAAAGCATACTGATTTCCGTACACCCCTTGGAGTTTATTGCTATACAGTTATGCCTTTTGGTCTGAAAAATGCTGGTGCCACATATCAAAGGGCCATGAGCAATATATTTCATGAACATCTACAAAAAATAGTTGAATGTTACGTAAATGATATCACTGTCAAAAGTCAATTAAAGGATGATCACATTCAAGATTTAAAGACAGTATTCGAGTTGATGCGTCGACATCAATTAATGATGAACCCCACTAAGTCTTTCTTAGGGATTTCTAGTGGCAAATTTTTGAGATTTGTCATTACTTCTCAAGGTATTCATGTTGATCCTGATAAGGTCAAAGCAAATCTTGAATGCATCCTCCACGTAATCTGAAAGAACTCCGTGGCTTTCAGGATTACATTGCTTATATCAGAAGATTTATATCAAATCTCTCTGGGAGATGTCAACCTTTCTCTCGTCTATTAAAGAAAGGTGTATCATTTGTTTGGAATAAAGCATGTCAAAAAGCCTTCAATGATATCAAGCAATACCTTACAAATCCACATGTTCTAGTACCCCCAGTGGTGGAAAGACTATTTTTGTTGTATGTTCGAGCATTAGATCATTCTCTTGGTGCTTTTTTTGTACAGAAATGTGATAACGGTCATGAACATGCAATTTATTATCTTAGTCGAATGATGGTTGGGGCTGAACACAGGTATACTCCTATGGAAAAAGAATGTCTAGCCTTGATTTTTGCCTTTCAAAAGACCCAACATTATGTGTCAGGACAAACTATTCATGTCATATCTAAGATAAATCCTATTCAGGTATTGATGAAAAAGTCGAGTATCCTTAACTCCCGGTTAGCCACCTGGGCAATGCTGCTTACTTCCTATAATATGGTCTATATACCTCAAAAATCAGTAACGGGTCAAGCATTAGCTGACTTCTTAGCAGCTCACCCTATACCTAAGACTTCCAAGTTATATAAAGATATTCCAGATGAAGTTGTAGATTGCAACATGACTTTGAGGGATGACAATTGTTAATTATACTTTGATGGAGCATCGCGAGTTGGGCCTAAAGGCAATATTGTCTCCGGAGTAGGCATCATCTTGGTCTTTTCTGATAAGATGGTCATATACCGTGCTTATTCTCTTAATGAACCATGTTCTAATAATGTAGCAGAATATAATGCTCTGCTAATTGGTCTTCAAGTAGCAAAAACAATTGGACATTGAGTTCCTAGAAGCTTATGGAGACTCTCAACTGATTGTCAATCAGGTCAGAGGGACATATAAAGTCAGAAATCCTGACCTCATTCCCTATCATTAAGTGGTAATCGAATTGGCACTTTCATTCAAAGGATTCTTCATTGAATTCGTACCACGTTCTAAAAATTTGGAAGCCGACGCTCTTGCTAGTTTAGCTGCGGATTTAGCAGTTCCAATTAGAAGAAAAAATACTATTACTTTGTTGGATAGAGATCGATTATGTGTCAAGAATAATTTGCATATCGAACACAGTTATGCTACTGAATCAAATTCTCAACAAAGGGATTGGAGAAGTCCATTTATTGATTATGCGGTTCATGGGATTTTACCTGAAGATCCAAAAGAAGCTGCATCAATCAAAAGACGATCATTTTGATTCTACTATGATTCTTCCTTGCATATGTTGTATCGTCGTTCTTATGACAAACTTTTATTACATTATCTTTCGAAAAATGAAGCCAAACAAAAACTACGTGAAGCTCATGATGTAGTTTGTGGTGCGCATCAACCAGGTCCGAAATTACAGGACCGTATTTGAAGAATGGGTTATTATTGGCCTTCTATGATAGCAGACGCTGTGGATTATGCCAGACGGTATAAAGCATGCCAGATTCATGCTGACTTTATTCACCAATCCTCTGAATTCTTATATCCTACAGCAGCTTCTTGGCCTTTCGAAGCTTGGAGTATTGATATTATTGGTCCAATTAATCCTTCTTCTGTCAAAGGACATCGGTTTATCCTGGCTATAACCGATTACTTTTCTAAATGGGCAGAAGCAGTTCCCCTTGTGGAAGTAAAAACGTCTAATGTGGTTAGTTTCATCAAACATCATGTCATTTATCGATTCGGAGTTCCTCGAAGGATAATCCATGATAATGGACCACAATTTGCCAGTCAGGCGTTTTATCGATTTTGTGATAAGAATCGGATCCAAAACATAGCTTCTACGGCTTATAATCTAGCTGCTAATGGTTTAGCAGAAGCTTTCAATAAAACTATTATAAAACTTCTAAAAAAGTTCGTCTCTTCTAATAAATGTGATTGAAATGAGAAACTTGGAGAATGTTTATGGGCTTATCGAACAACAGTCCGAACTTCCACTGGTTTTACACTATTCTTACTGGTTTACGGATGCGAGGCCTATTTTTCCATTGGAAATCCAGATCCTGTCTCTTAGAATAGCCATTGCTAATGAGTTAACCTCTGAAAATAATGATCGCTTATGAGATGCGAGGCCTGTTTTTCTATTGGAACTTGAAGGACTGGACGAGAAGCGTCTTAAAGCACAACAGCACATCAAGCTATATGAAGCCCGCATATCTCGAGCTTTCAACCGTAAAGTTAAAGAGAGGGTATTCAAAGTCGGTGAGCTAGTCTTAGCTGTCTGAAGACCTATAGGTTATGACTCATAAGAGCAAAGGTAAATTCCAAGCTAAATGGGAGGGTCCTTATGTAGTCGAGACAATATTCTCTAATGGTGCCTATAGGTTATCGAAACCTAATGGAGATTTGATTATAATGCCAATTAATGGCAAATTCTTGAAAAAATATTACGTTTGAATTTCTTTCTTATTCCCCAGCTACAAAGGTTTGGTTAAGCTGAAGATTTATTTATTCTCCTAAAAGAGAATTTTGATTTTCTGTCTTACCAGCTGATTCCGGAAAGAAAAAAAATTATTATTTATTATGTCTTCGTTACCTCTGAATAAATTTTAAATCTACTACTTTTTCTTATTCATCTATCATGTCGACATTACCTCTGAATAGATATTAATCTATTTTCTTTAAGTCATCACGATCTATTATGTTCATATTACCACTGATAGTATTGTATGCTCTAAAAAGAAAAACAAGATTTATTATCTATCCCTCTGGATAGATATAATCTACTTCGTTGAGTTTTGAAAACTTATCATGTTCATATTATTACCTCTGATAATTGTTTTATATCTCACAACCATAAAAAAAAATTTTATTCATTGCATGATTTGGAATATTACAGCAAAAGAAAGAAAAAGACAGAATACAAAATTCTTTATTGATGATATGAAAGGAAGAATACAAAATTCTTTATTTCCTAAGGTGGAGCAGATACATCTTCAAGCATTTTCTGCAGCTCTGCCAAACGCCTCTCACGAGAACTCAGTACAGTTGTAGTAGCTATGGTGCGACGAGCCTCTGCAGAACAAAGATACGAGAGTTCGGCAAAAGCAGCTATCATCTTATCCTTGGTGTCATCAAGAATTTTTATGGTAGCTTCAGCACCAAAGACCTTCTCTTCCAGTATTGAGCTCTGTGCCAGATGTTTGTCTCGAGTTGCAATCATCTGCTCTCTCACTGCCTTCAATCGAGCCAATTCTGCCTCAACTTCACGAATTCTATTATTTTGTTGATAGATTTTCATGTTTGAAGTTTCATTGGCTGCTCTATGTGTCTCCAGCAGGGGTTTAGTTTCATTCAATAAAGTTCGCTCCTTGGCAACTTTGCTACTGTAGTCTTGGAGAGATTCCGTAAAAATAGTCTCCCGAGTGATGTATTCAGCTGATAAAGCATCATACTCGGTCTGAATGAGACTTTCAAGGGTTTCACTTGACAGCCTTAGAAATTCCTTAATAGGCTGTTCAAGTCCTTCTACTACTTTCTCCAGAGCTGCTGCTCTCTCAGCATCATTAAACATAGCAACATTCCCAATGGTGGGAGCAATCGCAGCCTTTAAGCTTTCATAATTTAAGCCCTTCTTCAAGACCATCTTGATCAAGGCCGCCAAAGTTTTATAGAAAGCTTCAGTATGAATCTCAACTAAAAGATTCATTTCTGTATTAGAGCTCGGTGTGGCAGCGAGATCCGCTAAATCCTTCTTCTGAAGACTGGGGGCAAATGTCGTTGTTGTCTTGGTAGCAGGTTGAGCTAAAGCTGTAGTTGTTGTTGTTACTATAGATAATTGGTCCCCAGGAGTTCCAGAGACAATATCTTCAGCACTTTTGTGGATCATTTCTCCAGCCGTTTCTAGAGCTGAAACTACTTGAGTTTCGGTGACGGTGATTGTTGCGGTGGGAATGGTGATTGTTGTAACCGATTCTGGTTCAGACACTGTAGTCTCAAGAACTTGTGCCATATTAGTATTAATAGCTGAAGATGCTATTACTATGTCTCTGACTTCGGTTGATGGGTTGACAATATCTTCATCACCTTTGCTGACTGCAGGCCTTTCAAGCTCTGACAGTATTTCAGTTATAGTTGGTTCTTCATATGCAACTGGTTCTTCGTCTACAGCTGGTTCTGCTGTAGCTGGTTCTTCTTCTCTTTCTTCAGCAAGAGAAGGCAATTCTTGGTGGGCCTCCACTACCGACTTTTCTGGTATCTCCATATATGGAGAGTCTTTTTTGGAAGCAGAATCTTCTTTTGAAAAAGAACTCTCTTCTTCAGACTCTATGTTTTCTTCATGAATAGTATCTTGAGGAGGAAGAGGAGCCACGGGCTTTACTGCAGCGATGACACCTACAAAGATTAAGCAAAATAAGTTAATATACAAAATCATAATACATAATTTTGTATAGATTTTGTGTAATTTATATTTACCTGGAGTAGGTGCAGGACGTGCCAAGAGTTCATCATAATCTTGATCCTAGTCATCATCTTCTAAATCAAGAGCCGGTTCATCTGAGGGGATGAATTCCAGATCTACAGTGTGAGTGGTGGTGGTGTCTTCGATAGCTAGCGTCTTTTGTGGCGAAGTGAGATGCATCGAAGTGCTGAGATGTCCGGAAGATAGGAGCCCCATAGTTTCTGTTGCTGCTACTGATTGGGATGCTGAAGACCCTTCTCCAAGATGAGATGAAGAAGATGCAATGTTTAGAGCTTCCTCGACTGGAGTTTCGCTTTCTGGAGTAGCGGCCCTCTGTCTGGAAGGCCCTTTAACAGTGACCTTTTTCTTCTTCTCTCGGGCAGCAACCGCTGTGTCGGATTTACGCTTCCTAGAGGTAGAAATTTTAATTGCTCCCGCTGGTGCCAACCTACTCCCGTTGGGATCACTTCCAAATATTCATCTGGAACAGCAGCATCATCAGGTACGTCCGAAGGTAACCTAACTGGTTCTTCGACATTTTCTTCCTTGTCCCATCGAAGACTTTCCTTTATGTTGTAGTCATTTGCGAAGGAACGGATGGAAGCATAAAAACGAGCATACGAATGATGCATTCGTAGCTCAGTTGTACTGGTGGTAGTTGACACACGGAATTTAGCACCTGTACATCCAGCGTTGAAATATCTCCATGCCCTTGCACCATCAACTAACTTCCAATAATAATTGAAGACAGTAGAGGGATTACCAACGTGAACTTGGTAATACCCAAATTGACGAGCGAACCGACTGGGCAAGTACGGTTCAAAGATGCAGTTGTCTTCAATCCTATACATCAAATGTGATGGTCTGATGCATATCAGCCAATTAAAGACAGAAGCAGGAAGCCCTGTCCTCTCTTGACCTATATCTTCAAATTGTATATCGAGGCAGTCGGCTGGAACTGGTGGTCTTGTGCAGAAAAAGTTCCATCCATAAGAGTATTTTAGTACTGCTCGAGTATCTGCCACTGAAGTTGCAATCCACGTGGCTTTATTGAACTTCTGGAGGAAGACCTCCGTATTATCTTCAGGACCTGGTGGCAATAAACTGCAGTTGTGATACAGTAACATGTCCATTAAATAAGTGTAGGACATCTCTACCCTAGGGAAATCTTTACGGTAGGGAGCGTTATTGATCAGCTCCTCACCAAATGCTCGTAGACCAGCATTTATCCGACATACCATTGCCGGTAATAGGCTGAGTTTGGTCTTGAACACCAAACGTACTGCTGGATATAGTATGTTCTGGTGGATTCTATCAACCGTACCAGTTCCTGGTACGACCCATTTTTGCAGCCACAGAGAAAGAAAGCCCGCTAACAAGGCTTCCTTTTAGATCTTTCGAGTGCCATGCTTCAGATAGCTCAATGCTTCAGTCCCCGTAGGGAATTCCCTATTCTTGGTGGTCAGATACTTGTCCTGAGACTTAGATGTGATCATCAAACCATGGATCAAATTCGAAGGAATTATGGAGCAAAGGTTGATGGATTGAGCCTTGTTGTCTTGGAATCTTCCCTTGTCATCCTTGGATATCCTATTCTGATGGTAGAATAGATATGTTGTCCATTTATTGATGTATGCCAAATGCGATCCACTTTCATACATAGTGGTAGAAATTAGATAATGGCACATCAATTCTTGATATACTTCAACTAGATTGGGGTTTGTCTGGCTGATCTCTGTTAATTCCTGGTTGGAGGGAACATATTCTTCATATGGAACTTCCCCCATTGGCAACTTAGAAATAAATTGCATCTCATGCAATACAAAACCCATTTCACCTATCGGGGTTACAAAAGTCCCTGTTGAGCTATTGTATAACTCCATCAAAGCTAAGAACAGGTTATTGTTCATTGGTATGCCTTGACTTGTGGAGGCTACTGCTTCAAAAAGCCCAATGGCTTGCAGTTCCGCTTTGAAGTTCTGCATGACCGAAGCACTGAGTTGAATCCAGTTCTTATTATGAGGGGTCATCCACCCTGGAAGCCTATGGTTAACCTGGAGATATAATACTGAGTCGTTCATAAACTTGTTTATGAACATTGGTATCTGTATTGGTTGGATCAAAGTTGAATCCTCGCTTGGTGTGAATCCAGGCAGTAAACCAGAAAAAAAAATGACACCACCGCTAGGAGTACTGGTATGGTAGCCCATTTGGTTAGACCCATCTCTCTTAAATATGATTTTTCCTGGTCTACCATGACTGTTGGAAGTCAGGTTCTAGATCATATGTCTTGGATGGGTGGCATGAACAAACGAAGATAGGGGATAATCCCTTGACATTGACGGAAGGTACATCGCTATTTTCCCAAATCTAAATACCCAGGACTCATTATTGGGATTTGTCTGAGATTTCAAGTCAATGGCGTCTCCAAACATGAAAGCAGGCTTAAAAAATTGTTGGCCATTCAGCGATGTCAGCAGTTCTCCGTTTATCAAAGTTAGCAGCATCCTGTCTCCCTGAGCAGCTATCAGTTGTTGTCTCTCTTCAGGGTACTACTTGTCACTTTGTGGGAACTCAACATGAGACAGATTCTCCAAATAGTTGGAAACCAAGATACCAGTTGGGAAACCAAAGACTCCAGAAAGAGGATGAATCTGCAAGTCTACTGCAAAAAGAATATCAACAAAAAATCAAGTTAGTAAAATTCAGAATTGATCACTATACATTTCTACGCAAAAGCTTCTACGCAAATAAGTGTTTGTGTGTAAAGATTTTGAAATTTTTTATTCTTGGTTTCAAAAAGATTGAAAAAACGTCCTAAAAATTGGTTCATCTCTACGCAAAAGTTTTTTACGCAAGTGAAGATTTGTGCGTAAAGGATTATGAATATTTTTTCTTTGTTTCAAAGAATTGGAAAATATTCTAAGTTGAGGCAGTGTATGACTAAAAGTTTTTTATGCGTACTTTTCTCTGTTCAAAAGAGTAAAAGTTGTACGCATGAAAACATAGTCTTTTGACTTGATTTACGCAGACGCGTATGAACGTGGGTGACTTGCGTATTGTTAACTTTACGCTAGCACATATAGACGTGCGCATATTTAAATGCTTAAACATTTTACGCTGGCACGTATAGACGTGGGCATATTTTGTTGTTTCTATTTTTTTATGCTGACACGTATAGACGTGGGCGTATTCTGTTGTTTCTATTTTTACGCTGACACGTATAGCCATGGGCGTATTCTGTTGTTTTTATTTTACGCTGACACGTATAGACGTGGGCGTATTTGGTAGTTTTTATTCTATGCTGACACATATAAACGTGGGCATAAATTTAGGGTTCGGCTCTTCTTCTTCTCCGACGAACCCACGGTCGAACTAGATAGGATTTTACCTATCATGGCCGGAGCCACTGCGGGATTAGGCCTAGGGGTCACCACCAATGATGGAACGGTGGTCTTCGAACGTCCAGCCGTCGACGAAGCAGCGATAACGGGCTTCTTGCCCTTAGCACCGACGGTGGTCTTGCTCTTTGGTGCCATTGGTTTAGATGTGGATTTCGAAGATAAGAGTAAAGGAGATTGAGATTACCAGAGATGAGTAACGTTCTCTCTCTACTCGTGAAGCTCTATTTATAGAAATGTTTGAAATCGGTTCAAATTCTGAGATGACTGTTGGTATCCTAAATTTTACGCTTCTGAGATGACTGTTGAGTATCCCGAACTATATACGGATGACTGTTGGATATCCCAAATTTTATTCTTCTGTTCAAAGTATTTCAAATTTTAGAAAAATTTGAAAACTTTGAAGGGGGTCTTGTCGAAGCATAAGATAAACTTCATAGACCAAGTCAAATAATTTGAGAACTTTACGCAAAGTCAGACTCTACGCAAGGTCCACTTAAAGACTCTACTGAGTCAGATTCAAGCTCTACGCAGAGATCAAATAGAGTCTAACTCTACGCGAGCTCCTTTACGCAAGAGTCATCCTCAAACTCTACGCGAGAGCGACAGGCTGTCCAGACTTTATTTAATACGCGTGATACTGTTCTGATAGAATGATTTTCTGACAGAATATTGCACAGAAGCCAAGAAGATTTTTGCACCAAATCCAACGCTTGTCGTTTAATGTGCAGATAAGCTACTTTACGCTCAATAGACAGCTTCTTTTATGCATAAAAGTCATTTAAGTTTTTACGCTCAAGGCTATCTCAGCTACTTTTGTGTGCGTAGAGTTTATTTGAGCTAGCTATACGCTCAAGGCTATTTCTTAGCCACTTTACGCATGAAGCTTACTTTGGGCTATTTTACGCTCAATCTTTTCTGGCTATGTGAGAACGTGGTCTGCATACGTGGCTTTCATGCCACACTTATCGAGGAACATGTGTACGTGCTCTCCCCATATTGTTGAAGTTCTGGGACACATGTCACCATGTGTAGAGACTACAACTCTTCATGGGACACGTGTCGTCACGTGTAGAGGTCGATTTTCAATTGTGGGTGGCAGTTACTTGCGTAAAGACCCAATTATGTTACTTTTTACGTACAGAGGGTCTAGTCGATAAATAGACTTATTTTTAAACAGAAAATACAACATATCACATAGAGATCAGAGCCCAGATACTTTGAGAGCAAAGTGATTTTTCAGAGCATTTTTTTTTAACTTTTCTTCAAGAACAGAGTGAAGCAAAGTAGAAAAGCATTCGACCTCGCCATCAGTGCCCAGTGTGTCGATACCTTTCTAGTGACTTAGTTCTTCCACCTGTTCATTTTCTAGAAGTTTTTTCTTCATCATCATCGTGTGGTCCAAGGAACAAAGTGATCATTCTCATATCAGACTTCCATAGAAATACTTCCCAGAATTTATTTGTACTTTTGTACTTTTTCTCGTTTTCTTTCAAAAGCCTTTCAAGGGAATTTTGTTAAGTAAAACATTTTGCACCAACGAGTCCTTCTCTTCTTCTACAAGTAGTGGGTAGGCTATTCGAGCCTTAGGTTCACACACCTTCCTCATCTTCCTGGCTTTACTAGCCTAAGGGAGAGACCCGTACTACCCTCCGAGAGTTGCTCCTCGAAGGCTGATTGATCGAACATGACGACCAATATCTTCGCTGTAGCACCGAACATGGACGTGTCAGACTACATCATAGCCTTCTCTTTCAGAGAGAATGACGTCCCCAGCATAGTTGCCATCTTGTTTGACATCACTTCTGATCTTGAAAATAGGCTGCTGTGAAGTACTGTGAACGAGAATGCAAAGAGGAATTCCTGAATATGAATCTCTGATCGCACTTTGTTTTTGATCTGTGTTGTGATGATGGAGGATTTTTTTTTTTTACTCCGTTGATGATCTGACTATGAGGGAGTACTATCGGGCTCAACTTCACTGGCTGAGGCGAACAGCAAGGACTTTCTCTGGGATGCTCGGGACTTCTTGAGGAATTCAAGAACGGGGGGAATCGAGAGCTTCAAATGGAGGGGAACTCCTCTTATTTATAGTTGATAGAGAGGGTAGCACATGTGCCTATGAGTAGGCAGGCTCGAGCTTCAGCTTGCCACGTGGCACCCCTAAACAGGGTTGGTTACGACCAGGCACATACTTCATTGGTGAGACGACCATAGCCGACCGCCACGTAGTAGATATGTTGTTAGAGAGAATCTCGAAATGCTCCAAACTCATTCCTTGGCGTGACTGGGCATTTCGATACGTGGCACGTGGCACGTGCCCGAGTCACACACATGCCTATGAGTCACTGTCCTAGGTGTTGCACGGTACGTAGGCACGGGGGTAGAAGCACATGCGCCTAGGAAGGCTTAGGAAGACATACGCCTATTTATATTGTTCCTGAGGAGAATGAACCTCGACTTCAGTGTTAATCGCTTTGTACGAGAATCGAAGCATCGTACGGTAGTCTCGAGAGGGCCATGCTTATTAAATACAGTCTCGAAAAGAGCTACTGATAAGTATAGGCTGGGGCATGATGGATCAGGTGCGCCTAAAGTGATAAGGCACGAGGAGAGAGGGCACGCCTAACTACATGATCTAGACGAGTGAATGACGGCTCTTCAACTATTGTGTCGTGGCCGCCTTTAGTATATAAATATAATATCTAGAAGATTTTCATGCCTTCAATGCAATCTTAGGAACAGAAGTAATCCTGAGGATGCAAGGCCTAGGCGTGCCTGTGGAGTTGTAGCGTGAGTGGGGGTGGGGCGCACGCCCTTAAGGGGGCAAGATTGGTCCAGAGCATAGAGATCGAGATGTATCTTTCTGATGCCATGATGCTCAGATTAGGCGTGTATAGCTTCTTGCCAGGCTTGATGCTAGAACAAGGTGCAGGGCATACTTCGATCATTTGGGGCATACGACCCATGCGCCTACAGATGTTCCATATAATAAGTTTAAATACTTTTGTGTCTTGCTGCATATGTTTAGAAATTTATGTGATGCTGTCTGATAACATCGCAAAATGATCATGCATTGGTACAACAAGTTGTGAGATGTTTGTTGCGTCGGTGTAGCACGTCGCGAGATATTTGTTGCGTTAGTGCAACGATTTGATATATAGGATGATATGCATTATATGGCTATGCGAATGGATAACGAATATGTTGAACGGATTCGAGTAATGACTTTGTGTACCGAAAATGAATGGTTGCACGATTTGTAACGAATGAGATTGAGAAATCGTAAGTCGATAAGATCACGTCGGTTTGGTCGCTAGTCGACCTTGAATAGATGAATATGTAAAGTTAGCCGAGTTGTGTCAAGCTTCTAGTAGGCAAACGTGTATATTGCACGAATTTAGAGTTGAGCATTGAGTAATTGAATGTTGCATTTGTGATCGGTATTATCACCGAGGCACGGTTAGATCGGAATAGCTATCAGAACAACGTTTAGTATATTACGAGAGGAATGACCCAATTTTTGGGTGGTATATACCATACCACTTATGCAATCAGTGGGGCAAAAGCATTTGTATCAATAACGATAGGATCAATTTATGAGTGGTATATATCATACCACATAGTAATTGATGTATTGAAACATTTGTATCGATCGCAGTCAGTTTCTTCGCAAAGGGCGAGCTAGTACTGAGACTCGAGTGAAAATGTTTCGATAGGATTTTAATGTAAGTATGCTTCGATAAAATTTGTTCGAACGATCAGGCATGGACTCGCATCAATGGATGATGAATCGAAAGAGGATTCGCTAAGAGTAATTTGAACGATAGACCGATGACAGTGAAATAATTTTACGTTAAGAAAATATAGTTGATTCGATCAAAATTAAGTTTGAGTAAGTACGAAGAATCGGTTGGAACAAAATTGAGTAGATGTGAAGAATCGGTAGTATGATTTGGAAGTTCAATTAGAGAATAAGTGAATGACTATAAGGAACTAAAATTTGTGTTGCTCGATGATGATAGCTAGATACGATTGGATTGATCTTGATGCGTGCGAGACGACTCATATTTAGTTCGAATGATAACAGTAGCTGCAATGAATTAGCGTTTATGAGAAAGAAAGATGTTCAGGTTATACATATCGATGATGGTATTGAGGTGTATCAAAGACGAAATACAATAACTCTGAGATACTCTAATTGAATGAACAAAAATTACACTACAAAAAAAATATTCAATTGGCGACGGTTGAATCCGTCGCTAAATGAATTAACGACGAATTAACGATGACTTTTCAGCCAAACGATGTCGTTGGTAAAATACTCGTCGCTAAAAAAATCTGTCACTAAATAGTCGAAGCTTTGACGAAAATGTGCCAAAAAAGTGACGGCTGCTTAGTGGCAACTTACCGACGACAAAGCGACGAAATTTCGTCGAATGTATTCGACCACTTAGCGACGGCTTACCGACGTACAACCCATCAAAATTTGTGTATCTGAAATTTTCTGATCGCGATAGCGACATCTTAGCGACGAACATTTTCGTTGCCAAGCTTTCGCTATTCCGTCGCTATCCGTCGAAATTTATGTATCAGAAAATTTCTGATATGCTATAGCAATATTTTAGCGACGGATATAGCCGTCGCCCGGTTGTCGCCAGTCCGTCGCTATCAATCGCTACATGGATATATGTAAATTTCCAGAAGCTTGGCGACGGATTTTTCGTCGCTACTCCGTTAGTATGCCGTTGCTAACTGGATACATATAAATTTCCAGAAGCTCAGCGACGAATTTGTCGTCGCTTTTCCATCACTATCCGTCGCTAACTGGATATATGTAAATTTTTAGAAGCTTAGCGACAGATAATCCGTCGCTTGTCCATCGCCGAGCGTCGCTATTCCGTTAGAAGTCCGTCGAACTGGAATTTTTTTAAAATTTTCTAAATTCACAGCACCCTATTTACACAATTAATTATTAACAAAATCAACAATCCACAAACAGAACAGACCAAAATATTCATAATCAACAATCCACAAACAGAACATAATATCCACCAACAATCCACAAAAAATCTATAAACAATCCACAAACAGAACAATCCACCAACAATCCACAAAAATATCCATAATCACAATAATCCACAATAACTTAAAATTATCCAAATTTTGCAAAATCACAACAATCCACAAACAGAACAAAATATCCAAAATAAATTAAAATTATCCAAATTTTGATACGTTACAAATACAGAAAACTATGAAAGATCGGCTGGATCGGCTGGATCATCTGGATCGTCTGATGGTGCATGTTGCACTTTATGAAGATACGCCTGAACGATGTTAGCCGACAGACCATCAAATATCTGCTGTGGATCTCGGCGTAGATCTGCCAGCGACATCAGGTTAAGAAGAGCAATCGTAGACGAAGCCGGTAGAAAAGCGAGACCAGCAACTAAAGAAACACGTTCGGCGGAAGAAGGACTGGCACCATCAGAAGGATCGGGAACAGAAGGACCCGGAGCACTAGAAGAAACCTGGTACTGCGATGCCATCCGGGTCATCTCCTCCTACATGGACGTTACCACCGAGGTTAGAGTCCTAAGCTGTGTCCTTACATCCTCTCGACTTGAGTCACGAAAGCAGGAGGCAGGCGGCGGTAGAAGTCCTAAAGACGTCTGCGGCGGTGCTATGGATCCGGCGCCGTAGACGCGCCCACCTTTCCCTATTCTGCTGGCGGCTTGTACGAACAAGTCGTCCAAACGAGCGGTCATGGAAGGAAATGACTGGGCGGATGTTGATTCGCCGATACCCTCGACAGGAGAGGGCTCAATGGTGCTATCGGACGCACGATACTTAGCTTATTCAATGAATGTGTTTAGTTTGTTAGCCCAATGATTACATCATATTTTTGAATATGGCTAATCAGTTAAGTTTAACATAATGATGCCACTAATATTCATATACTTACTATCATGTTGCTACTTAAACTTAGCATTGTCTTAATTGTCCTATATCATATTGCCATACTTGTATCGTACTACAACATACTTTGCTCGCCTAACATGTATTTGTAGACATGCAGTAAGCATGATCAAATATGATCAAACCAGGACATAGGAAATGAAGAATTAATGATGGACCAAAGACGACATCATACAAAAATGTCAGAAGAAAGGCATCATCAAAGGGCTCTTAATTTTCCTATTTGTTCCAAGTCTGTAATCTTCAATTTGTTGAGTCTAGGTGAATGTGCATGTAGAGTCGCACTGTGTCATCTCAACCCTAGACATATCTCTCCAAGCTCTATCATACAAACAGACCAATTTCTGAACCAAACCAAACTACCACAGCCCATTGAGAACTTCTTTCCTAAGGTAGGCAGAGTTCGGGCCGAACTATGCCCCCTAATTTTTAGCACCTTAATTTTTAGGGTCTTCTTGATACAAGTTGTCCAACGTTCAAAAATTTGAATTCTTAGGACAGAATTCGGGCCGAATGCTGCCTCATAAATAGAGCTTGAATTCTCTCATTTCAAATCATCTATTACCTTCAAATATTTAAGCTTTCTAAGCTCTACTACTCCAAGCCTCATTCTTTCATATCTCCTAAGCCACAACTCTCCTTAGCACAAGGTGCTCAGTGCGATATCAGCTAGAAGTTGTGTACAAGAGTAAAAGAAAAGTCACTTAGACAATTCCAAGTTTTGCCACCTGCGAATCTATAAGAAATTGGCGTGCTCTTCAGAGTAAAAGCACGTGGTTGTACGCTATTTCACAAATATTGGATTTCAATCCTGAGTTAGAGTTTTCAGGCCTGGACTAGTCCTCCATGAAGGAAAACAGGTTATATCGCTGTGTTTGCGTATGCTCTGCTGATCTTTATTTACTTTCTTATTTTTCTTTACTATCTTGATAGTAGTTTTGTGGAGGTGATATAGAGTTAACTTTTATTTGTTAATTATCGACACAAACTCTATTCACCCCCCTCTAGAGTTGCCTACACGTTATTTCAATTGGTATTAGAGCAAGGACTGTATTGTTAGGCTTAACATCCTTAAAGTAGATCCTTGTTTATTTGTGTATGACATCGTATTCCTCCTCCTCAGATAAAGAGGATTTTACTTCTAGTAGCATGGACAATCAGATTTCTTCTAAATACAAAAAATGTTCTAAGTGGAAAGCCATGGCTAAACAATCCTTAGAGATTCTTGAGGACTTTCATTCTACAAATGAAGAACTTTCAGAAAAGGTCATTCATTTAGAAGAATCTAATGAGTTTTTGAGAAATGAAAACAATGATTTATTATCTAGACTTGACTCTCAAAACTCATCTTGTATTTCTTTAAAGAGTTTGAATGATTCTTTAATTTTGAAAATCAAATCTCTTTTCTCATCAATAGAAGATCTCAAGAGGCAAACACATGAGCTAAATCATTTGCATGATTCTTCTATTGACTCTTTAAAGAAACAAAATAATAATTTTATTTCTAGAATTGCTTTATTTAAAAAAGAGAATTATACTTTAAATGCTAAATTTGATTCTCTTACTTGCTTGCATAATAATTTGCTATTAGAACATGATATTCTTAAGACCAAATCCATGCATGCTCACTCTAGAGATATTTATCATTCTAGTATGTCACATGTTCATAAACATGCTCATTCCGATACATGTGCACACACTAGTATTAGGTGCTTGTATTGCTCTCGCATTGGACACATGAGTGTAACTAGTCCTATTCGTAGAAGTCTTGCTACCAATGCTAGAGTAAATAGTACATGGATCCCTAAAGCAAACAAATATGGATCCAAGTTTATTTGGATACCAAAGTCTTTGCCTAATGTTGTAGGAGGAGCTTCTTGTATTGGAACATAGCACCGAGGAGCGTGTTGGTGGTTGCAAAGCTCAAAGGTCATCTTCCAAGTAATTGCACCAACACAAGTGTGGCCACTAGAGCCACTTTGGTAACATACTAAACGATTCTTTTTAAATGGTTTATATTTATAGAATCTAGCATGTTTCTCTTAATGTCTTGCTACTAGCTTACATTGATATCCTTTAATTACTTAGTATATAAATCAATGTGAGATATAATACTAGCATGCTTAGTTAATTTTTTATTATTTCTTTTATCTAGTATGACTAGTTACTTAGCTTAAATGATTAGTTCACACTATGTAGTTTATCACTCATTTTCTATTAGTGTGACACATTTATATATGCATGATCGTTATTCCTAATCTTTATTTATAAAGCATGCATATCACTCTAGTCCATAGGACCTTGGTTTTGATTTGAGTTAATATGATTTTAACTCTCTGTCTTTAAAAGTTTTGAGATAGTTACTTCTTGCCGATTTGTATTTAATATGCCATATTTATCTTTATCGGCATTTGTGATTATATGTGTTCAGCATAAGCTTTTTATCACTTGACAAGTATACACTTACACTTCCATTTTGACCTTGTGCTTAGTTCATTATTAATTTTTATGTTTTATTTTGATTAAACCTCTTATGAATCAATTATGTATTTGCCTAATAAAGTCTATTTATACGTGTTTTTGAATTTGTGATAGTTTTTCAAAAATTCGTTCAGGATACATGACTATATTTACTAAATCTCCATTTACATGTAGATCATATATTTCTTATATTGATATATATTTTTGTATAAATAACTTTTTGTGGGCATATAAGTTAAGCTCCAGTTTTATATTGTTTTAAAGAATATTCAATTATACTTGCTTCCTTCAAACTTGTGTTTATCCCATACTATAGCTATTGATTCTTTGACCAAATTTCTGCATCGCTTCTTGAATCAATTAGCTTCTTCCTTAAAGTATTCTTTTGATGATATTTTCTTGGCTTCTTTTTCGTTGACTTTATGGATACATGCCTTTTAATTGATTTCTGATCTTTCCATGTATGCCTATTTGTGATATATATATATATATATATATATATATATATATATATATATATTAAAATAAATATATATATATATATATATATATTTATTTTAATATATATATATATATATATATATGTATGTATGTATGTATATATATATTAATGATTCCTAACTTCTGATATTTATGTGTTTTACTTCTTCAAGTTAGGATGTTGAGAGAAAATGTTTATTAGTATCTTGCTCATGACTTTTATGGAAGTTCTTTTAAGAATTGCTTGGTTTTGTGCTCAACCTTGTTAAAATCATCGTACTTATTAGTGCAAATTTTGAGTATGTATCTTCTATATATTTATCTCCATAAGTGCATTATAAAAATGTTTGTTTTGAAAATATTCTTAACAAATTTTGATGATCATTCTTTCATTATTATTTGGGTATTTACCTTTCTTATACTTAGGGAGTTTGGATTTTGATGTTGTTTCATGATACTGCATATATTCCTTTAAATCTAAGTTCTTAAAAGTAAAGAACATTTTGGGAACAAGCCTAAAGGGTCCTTCTGTCATACAGGTATAAATAGCCTGAAGTGATACGGTGTACTACTCTTCGGACTACCGCTAGCTGGGAACCGGCCCCTACAGCTAACCCAAAATGATCAATACTTTATAGACTTAAGATTTATTAAGGTCAACTTGCAACCATTATCTGGTTCTGGATCCACCCCTAAGTCCCAGAATACATCATCATATCTAGTCCTATATTTTGAGCTATAAATATTTTATTATTATTATTGTCCAATGATATTTTTTAGCACATGAGAATACATTTAATTGATATATCATACTTCTTATGTCTTTAGCTACTATGGTTTGAGCTTTTGTGTTGAGATTTTCCATTTTTAGATAATACACTTATTTCATAATGACTATAATATTTTGCATTCTCTAGATCGATCTATTATTTCATTATCTTCTGTTAACCTCAATACTTGGCAAAGAGATTTGTTTTATTATGTTTTCATGAATATCTTTTTAGTCTCATTTTGAGAAAAACATAACTCTTTTACTTAAGTTATCCTCTTGGTCTTATTCTTGCTTAGTAAAGAGTCTATAAAGCATTTTGATTATTCAAAATGTATTACCCTTATTGTGAACTCTATGCTTAAGCATGTAACTTTTGTGTTAGTGACTTAAGATTTAATGAGCACATTTATCTTGTTAATGGCCTACCTCATGAATCTTAATTAGTTATGTAGCTTACTTATTTGCGATGTATTGTTAAGCTACATAATTTTTGCTCACTTTCACTCATCTAGCTATCTTCTTGAATTTTAATCTATATGTGATATGCTAGTTTACAAAAAACAAGATTTATGAATTTTTTTGATGAGATTTGTATTCTATTTTAGATACATATGTTTGGTCTCTAAAATTAATTTAACAATTTTTTTTCTTGTTTCAATTAAGGTTTGTGATTCATCGCTTTAACTTCCTTCCATACTAGCCATTGGTAAGCATCTCTTAAAATTTCCATCGATTTGTAAGATTTTATTATAAATATTGATTTAGGATTTTCTTTTGATGAGATTCGTTGGATCATGTTTACTTTTATTGATAAATGATCATAATGGTTGAGTAGTCCTATATTATCTAATTATGTGGTTACCAATTTAATTTATTACTCTACTTTGACTACTCATGGATTATCACATGTGCTCTTTGCTATTTGAACTTCATTGGTTTCTCATTTAGTATTAGCAAGGTTGGATTATTACCCGTTGATGGGTACATATGTTGTAAAACATACATTGTCCATGCAAAGAAATAAATTGGTTGATCATTTCTTAATTAGATAATCATGGACATGATATTTGAGTTTTTTTGTATTTTTTAAGCTATATTTTGAATTTTATCATGATTGATTTAATTAAATTTATTCCTTTTCATGATGACATTTTTCTCAAAAGGTAACATACATTGATCTATCATATTTAAATATGAGATTCTTCTATATAGGTTAGTGTATGTCATCTTTTGATTACATATGCTAAAATAGAATACTCTTTTGATTTCTCATCTTTAATTAGATATCTCTTCTTATGTAAAGATGATATTGTTCATTTTATGATGATCTTATAGCCTCATATGCATTGAGCTAGGGGGAGAAATCAATAGTTGATTTACCCCTAGATCTTGAAGTTATCATTTTTTATGCTAAAAGTGCTTTAGAACTAGATACGCATATTTTAAGGGGGAGCAAATAAATTGGTTCAATTCATTTATACCCTTTAATATGTCGTATACCTAGTCATTCACCCATATTTTTATCCTTATTTATATCTTAGTGATTGAGGTTATGATACTATTTTTTTGTGAAAGGTTTATGAGAGTATATGCAATTGTTTTCATCATATTATCTCTCTCTTTTATATGAGTCATCTCGTTAATACTAACTTTTGTATCTTATCTTGATGACTATTGTGCTTTCTTTGATTTGGCTTTTCTTGTATGCTTAATTGATTTGGCTTTCCTTGTTGAGAACTTACCCAAAATTTATGATTTTATCTGTATTGGTAATAGTTTGAGGGAGAGCATTCAAGTCGACTGAATTTCTCTTTTTCAAACATTTTTCTCCTTTACCTTCATGTTTATCTAAAGGGTATTGATATAGCATGATAAAGTAATTGAGTTCAAATGCATGAATTTTGGATAAGCAAATAGATTTGCAAATAATGAGATCATTTTATATCAGTTGCTGTATTTTACATTGATCATTCCTTTCTTTTGTTCTACTATTTATCTGTGGACAATTGTGACTATCCTAGTTTCATTGATCAATTTTTCAAGTTTATTTATTTCAATTGATATCAAGTTTTTATATTTCAAATACTCAATTGGTATTTTTTTATCTACAATTATCTAATCCTCATGACTTTTGACTGAAATCCTTTATTTCATAATTCACTTCCAAAACTAGAGTCATATTTCATATCATATTATGTTTTGGATTTCTTTCTTTGATTTTATGTTGGTAAATTATGTCTTAATTATTATCAAATTCTCTTAGTTTTACCAACTATTTTATGTTTTGACAAGTTTTTTTCTATTTGGTACTCTACATTTGGTATGTAGTTTGTATACTTGTCTTTACACACCTCTCCCATTGTTCTTCATTTTGTATATCTTGATCATGATTGTCTATGCCTTCCTCTTTGGTTATGCTTGAGTTTGTTTTATCTCTTATTACGGGGAAGCTTATTTTTTTTGATCATGTCAAAGGAGAAGAAATAAGTTTAAGTAAGCACACAATCTTCTAGTAATATGTGTTTATTAGTGATACATGCATCTATCGTATCTGTCTTAAACTTAACCGATTTGCCATAATAAAAAATGGGGAGATTGTTAACCCTATGATTACATCATGTTTTTTAATATGGCTAATCAGTTAAGTTTAACATAATGATGTCACTAATATTCATATACTTACTATCATATTGCTACTTAAACTTAGCATTGTCCTATTTGTCCTATATCATATTGCCATGCTTGTATAGTACAGTAACATATTTTGCTCGCCTAACATGTATTTGTAGACATGCAGTAAGCATGATCAAATATGATCAAACCAGGACATAGGAAATAAAGAATTAATGATGGACCAAAGACGACATCATACAAAAATATCAAAAGAAATGCGTCATCAAAGGGCTCTTGGTTTTCCTATTTGTTCCAAGTTTGTAATCTTTAATTTAATGAGTCTAGGAGAATGTGTACGTTGAGTGGCATTGTGTCATCTTAACCCATAGACATATCTCTCCAAGCTCTACCATACAAACAGACCAATTCTTGAACCAAACCAAACCACCATAGCCCATTAAGAACTTCTGTCCTAAGAGAGACAGAGTTCGGGCTGAACTCTATCTAAGGCAGAGTTCGGGCCGAACTTCGCCTCCTGATTTTTAGCACCCTAATTTTTAGGGCCTGGTTGATACAAGCTGTTAAACCTTCAAAAAATTGAGATCTTGGGACAGAATTCGGGTAGAACTCTGCTTCCCCAGTGTAGTATAAATAGAGCTTGAATTCTCTCATTTCAAATCATCTCCTACCTTCAAATATTCAAGCTTTCTATGCTCTACTACTCCAAGCCTCATTCTTCCATAACTCCTAAGCCACAACTCTCCTTAGCCCAAGGTGCTCAGTGTGATATCAGCTAGAAGTTGTGTGCAAGAGTGAAAGAAAAGTCACTTGGACAATTTCAAGTTTTGCCACCTACAAATCTGTAAGAAGTTGGCGTCCTCTTCTGAGTAAAAGCACGTGGTTGTACGCTATTTTACAAATAGTGGATTTCAATCCTGAGCTAGAGTTCTCAGGCCTGAACTTGTCCTCCATGAGAGAAAACAGGTTATATCAATGTGTTCGCGTATGCTCTGCTGATCTTTATTTACTTCTGCATTTTTCTATACTATCTTGATAGTAGTTTTGTGGAGGTGATATAGAGTTAATTTTTATTTGGTGATTATAGACACAAACTCTATTCACCCCCCTCTAGAGTTGCCTACACGTTATTTCATAGTTTACTGTGAGTTTTCCTAAGTTATAGTCTAGATCCTAAGGCCTTACACTATTGTCACAAAAATTATAAACTAAACTACTTACAATTCTAAAACATAAATCTCATAAACTTAAATACTTACATGAGTCTGCTCGACCCTTTCGTCGACGAAACTACCATCCTTGTTCCACTTGTGCGTACTCTCGAATATATCGCCCAAGGTGACCGAACAGGGATCTTTTTCCTCCTTTGCTGCCTTTGTCGCCTGCGTACAAAACATTCATAGAATAAAGTTTTTCCCGATATCAAGTAATTAAAAAAAGTTTTTTTTTTCGATATCTCACCAGATCTCCAAGCATCGTTGCGTGAGGCCTCGATCCCCCGTATGTAAACCCGTTGCCTGACGATTCACCTTCGCCTTCGCCGATTTATTCTTGAACTCGGGCGTATTCATCTTTTCATGCATCTGCTCATAGAAGTCCTCCCGGAGCCATACCTTCCTCCCACTGCGGATGTCATCCTTCGTGTCCCGCAGCTTCTTCCCGGCAACTTTTTTTAGGTCTTGATGATCTCCGCCTCGCGATGGGGGGGCCACCAGAACGTCAACTGACATACAAATTCTAATATCAAGTAATTAAAAAAATGGTGGATTAAAGAATAACTAATAATTAAGTAATCAAAAGATATATATATACCCTCATCTGGTCGAGCTAGATATACCACAACTCTGGGGGCACCTCACTAAAATTGAGGTTGGGGCAATGAAAGTTTTGCCTAATAATGAGCCCTAGCTCCCTGGTAGCATCCTACAGAAAAAACCTACAAAGAAGCAACGACTGGATTATTTACTTGAATAAATGAAACAAATTAAAAAAGTAACTTACAAAATACAAATTTACTTATAGTTCTTCCGCGTGCCGTAGCTTCCGTCTGAATTCCCTTGTCGGTCTCTCTGGTAGCGTTGGAGGATCTACGGGTCCGCGAATGTACTTGCCATTAACCGGATGGAACTGAATCCGTGGATATTTCGGGGCCCGCCATATAGTAACTGGAGGATCCGCTAGCGGAACGAACGATGGGTCGGCATCTGGCATCCTCCCGGAGCCAATGGATGGCGATACCCCTGGGGTAGATCGAAGGCAGGATGAGGAGGTCTCCGGGGTACTCTTCGGGTCGGGCTCGGTAGATGGGGTCACATCCCGGTGAAGGCGACCATGACCTCCACCACGACCACCACGGTCGCCGTGGCCGCCAGTAGCCATGACCTGTAAATAGAACACATAAACATAATTAATAATATATAAGTATAAATAAATAGAAGACTAAACTAAAATATACTACCAACAGTGCGAGAAGTGCCAACGTGACTAAGAGGAAGACTAGGAGTGCCATCTGTAAAAAGAAAATCATACAATAAGTAGATGAATCGAACGACAAAAGCATGAAATGAAATAAGAATGTAATAGTATAAATTGAAATAACTAAACTGCAATAAATTCACTAAGTTAGTTGTAAGTGTTTTTAGGAGGTAATAAATTCACTAAGTTAGTTGTAAGTGTTTTTCTGAGGTAAAAGTAAATTCACTAAGTTAATTGCAAGTGTTTTTATATGCCGGTATCTTTTTAATCTAATCATCATCTTTGTCTTCGTCCTCGTCCTCGTCTTCATCCTCATCCATATCCTCATCCTCGACTTCATCTATTTTCTCATCCTCATCAAGTTCTTCGTCATCATCATCATCATCATCTTCTTCTTCTTCTTCTTCTTCTTCTTCTTCTTCTTCATCTTCAGCCTGCTAACTCTTGTGTATCAACATTTTCCTCTCCTATATTTTCTTCAATAATATCTTCAACATCCATTGTATCCGACTGTTGTCCTAAGTTTTAGAGCTTTTCTACCTGGTCCTCATCAAGTTCTTCAATGCATTTTGAACATTTTTTACTATTTTTGCATAATATGCATATTTTAACGGTGTTCTATGCATAACTAAGTTGTAGAACAAAGATTTATAAAGTTTTAGTTTTCTAAAAGTGAACAATAGGCCTATAATGCTTACAAAACAGTTTTGGCCAAAACTGAGTATCGGTATCGGAATTGGACCATTCATATGAGTATCAGTATCGACGATATCGGTAGTATCGTCGATACCGATACTCATAGGAATGGTCTGATTCCTATTGAGTATCGATATCGGAATCGGTATCCGACCATTCCTATGAGTATCGGTATCAGTGATATCGGTATAGTATCGGGGGTTCGGATCGGAGTATCAAATTTTTGGCATCGGAAAACAAATAATTATTAATAAATTATTAATATTAGAAAAATATTTTATACATCTAGGCATAATTATAAGTATTTCTAGTGTTATTTCTTAGTGAAATTAAATGAAATAATAGTCACCCTTACCGATTGGTTTACATACATTAGATCAAATTTCTTATTTTACATGCTTTTACACCCTTCCTGATTGGTTTACAACCTTACATGCTTCAACCTTATTATGCTTCATGCAATAGATCAAATTATTAATATTTTCCTAATTAGTATCAAAAAGAAAAATAGATACAATATATAAACTTAGAACTCGATCCCGACTCCAAACCCGAACCTAACCCTAACCCTAACCCCAGACTCTAACCCTAACCTAAACCCTAACCCTAAACCGAACCCAAACCCCGGACCCTAACCCTAACCCTAACCTATACCCAAACCTAAACCCCAAACCCTGACCCTAACCCTAACCTTAACCCTAACCCCAGACCCTAATCCTAACCCCATACCCTAACTTTAACCCTAACCCCAGACCCTAACCCAAACCCTAACCCCAAGAGAGAGAGAGAGAGAGGAGAGAGTAGTATCTAAGAGAGGGGGCTCGTCGGCGGTAGGTACGTCGGACGGAGGGAGGGCTCGTCGGTGCACGTCGAACGTCGGGGAGAGGAGCTCTTGAGAAGGGTTGGAGAGAGAGTTCAGGGGGAAGTGAAACCCCTCCGGTCGATTCGAATTAAATGGTTCAGAAATTTAGCGACGAATTTGCGACGGATAATTTTCGTCGCTAATTCGTCACCATTGAAGCACGAAATTCTAGGCAACATGAAAATCTAGACAACATTGCAACAATTGTGCGACGACTTAGCGACGGAACAGACTTAGCAACGAAAGTTATGTCCGTCGCTAATTTGACACAAACTTTGGCACCACATTCTGCGTGTTTCCCGCCAAATACTGACAGATGTGCGACTACTTAGCGGCGGCAAATAACTCCGTCGCTAGATTACCGACGAAAAAGCGACTCCTTGTCGACACTTGTAGACAATAAAAATAATTGATATTTTACTTTGTAATTGGACGGGAATCCGTCACGAATCCATCGCTCATTTTTTGCTATTAGCGACAGAATTTTCTGTCACTAACCTTTCGTCGCCAAATCCCTATTTTTTTTTTGTAGTCTTATGTTGAGCATTGTTGTTAGATGAATAAGATACGTGTCAAGGTGGTATAAAGATTCGAAGTTAACGCTCGCGATATCAAATTGGACATAGAGTGTCGAGACAGATGTGCGAGAAAATGTAACCACGACATGAGGACACAAAGCGGAGCAAGTTCACGATGCCAAAATTTTGTTGGTAGAAGTAAAAAAAAAATGAACGGAGCGATTGGAAGTTTTTATGATAGATACGATACCGAACGATAAAGTTATTGGGGATGATTTCGATGAGTATAGAGTGCTTGAAATATTAATCGTGGGTAGATAGACATGGACTCTAGGCGAGTAGATGTCTCTTTGTTAGAAAAATCGCTGACGGTAGTCCCTGAGTGAAATGGTTTATAGCGTTGCATCGGTTGCGTGGGTAGGATGAGATATTTTGTGTTGGAGGGATTATGTCAGATTAGATAAAGTCCAATAGGAATTGTGGGGAATTGATTTGGCTTCGAGATAGGATATAACATGGTTCGTAGTAACTGTCCGTCGTTGATGATCTATAATTATCGTGCGTAACTTCGGGCAGTTGGAATACTTGATCGCCGAATCAAGCAGATATTTGAGACCCATAGGATGACCCTAAAGATGTCGCATAAGGAATTGCATCGAGGATAGATGTGATGTAGTGCATATTGACAATAAATCTAGGTGATCGAATATTTGTTTCGAAAGTTGATAGAAAGACATACTACTGGATTAGTCGAATTTTGATGATTAATCGAATAAGTGCTCGAATGATTTTTTTAGTCCATGATCGGATAGATATTGATGAATTTACTTTGTGTCGCGATATGAATAGGCGATTGCAAGAATCATGCTATGTGCGAGAGCAAGGAATTGGGGAACGGCCCTAAGAATTTTGTTATAGATTAAATTCGTCTTACGATTAGGTTATGCTTGTTGAGTACACGATCGAAGATTAGCGAGGAGGACAAGTTGGGATTGGATTAAGAGTTTGATTTGGAACTTTCGTACTCGGTAGAGGACATAACATAAGACTTGTTGTAAGAGACCTTGTGTTGAAGTGATTGTTGTCCCTGAGCATCTTCGATTTAAGTTGACCTCTTGTGTGTCGGAAGGAAATTAAGTACGATATCTGGGTGAACGCCAAGTGGGGGTGTTCCTAGGCAACGCATAGATAGTTCAGGAATGTAAATCATATTTGGATAATTGCGTGCGAGGCATAGCACAAATTGTAGGCAAAGGAATTTTGGACATGTCGGACTTAGTCCATGTCAGTAAGGTGAGACTTCAGGAATAGTTGATCGAAGACTTGAATTATACAAGAGATAGAAAACAGTTTGACAAGTAGGCGGTGCAGAGATTTTCTGCGATCAGAGCGCAATGACTTGATGCAACGCATATGCTAGACATTGGTGAAACATACAAAATCAGAAATACGGTTTGAATTATGTTGTATGTAGGGATGCTAGGTGGATGATCACACGTTATGGAATAATGCATACGCAAAGAATTTTGGTAAAGAGACACTAATATCATATCAGTCGAGAGTATGAGATAAATAGCATTCGAGGATTCAAAAGTTGCACATGTTACCTTTGCTTGAATTCTCTACCATTGTGCTTGGATGAAATGTATATATTTCGAGGACTCCTTAAATATGTGTACGATCCAAACTCAATGATATACCGAATTCAATTGAAACTACATGGAGGATCGAAACGTGTAAAGAAAATTATAAGAACGCTAGAGACGGAACCACGATAGTAAATCGAATCGGTGATGAGTAAATCACATGGAACAAAATTTTGAAACGATCAAGAGAAATGCGTTGGATTGAGTGTTGATTTCGGGGAGGACGAACCTTATTCTTAGTGGTATATTATGTAATCTCATGCACCGCACGGTACATTACGTTGAATCCATCGATGCGGTGAGGTTTGAGTTTGATTCGAGGAGGTATGATTAAAATTTGAAGAAGTATTGATTTAGTTGGTTTTATGTGCAGATATCATACGGAGTCCCTTGCAACGAGTCAAGGCATAGGTGATAGGCCGAATCAGTGGATGAGTACGAAGGAGCATGAATTGCTTGCATGGTTAGCTCATACGAGATAATTGTGCAACGAAGTTAAGGTGTTGGGCCGCATCGGCTCGGCGAAGCGATGCGCGGATTGGCTGAAGGTGGATGAGATTAGACCCTTTTCCCCTACTCCTGCATGCCGATTAAGTTTTAATGTAATGTGGGGCAAACACTAAGAATAGAAAAATAAATAATTGAGGTGACGTGCATCAAGTTCACGGGTCATAGTATGACATTGATGGTAGAACACTAAATATCACGATGTGCGTCAAGTGCACGACTCAGAGAACATGGAACATTAGGCCTAGAACATTGAATGACGAGTGGAGCGTGCATCTATTCACGGAGACTATCCACAAGGATTGTATAAGCGAAGTGGACAATTTGTGTCGCAATACCACGGAACTGTCGGAACATTGAAGGGTATACTTTGCGAGCGAACCATACAGTTGTGGCACAGTTGTCACGAAAATTCTATTATGCGAATGACTTGAGAATAGTGTGATTTAGTAGATGTCACGTATCAATATGGATGTGTTCAGGACCTACGAGTCACCGTTCGAGGCATCGTGCATCAATATGTATATGTTGGGGTATAGTACCGATGGAACTTGAGATAGAATGATATTGTCACAACCCGTACCCAGTGTAGGGGCACGAGAAGTGGGTACGTCCAGCCAACGCCGCAGTATCGGCGGTAGAACGCGTTCCTAGGTTACTATCTAATTAATAACTCATGCAATTATATAATGTACTTGTCAATCTCAACTCCGAACGGAGGACAAGTATAGATATAATAAAATCTCAATCACAGTCTAAGCACGATATGATAACATAGAAGTTTATAACTAAGACTAAATAACAATAACAAATCAACTACTAAATAATAAACTCAAAACAAACAATATCTCAACTTATTACAATTAAAGCTCTAAAACATGAAAACTAAACAAAGTCAACTAGCTAGTCTCCCGATCACCTCTAAGTGTCGGGGCCAAATGTAGCTAAGCCATCTCCTGGTCCATAGTAAGTAGGGCAAGTGTCCTCGGGGCAAGCATCTGTATTATTTTCAACAGGTCTAGTCAGGACAGGAACGAGTACAACTCATCGAGAAATCCCAAGTAAATGACAGAGAACTATAAACAGTTATAGACAGTTGTATTGATGAACATGGCAGTTTATATTAGTAATGATGTAGAGAAACAGTTAAAGTACAAGGAAAGTAAGGTAACTGAACAAGAGGAGAAACATGGCAATGAAGACTGTAAAATATGATCTAGCTGAACTAGAGTAACATGATATAAGTCGAGACAGTATAATATGAGTCAAGTGTAATCCCAATGTGAGTCCAGACAATGTAAATCTAATACCAGATGATTCTAGTACAAGATGAGTCCAGTATAAGTTGAGTCCAGTCAGCGATCAAAGATTCCAGGGTGAGTCCAGACTATACTTTAACAGTATGTTTTAAAATATCAAAATAGACATGTAAACAGCTGTAGGTAATACGGCACATCGCACAGTTGGCCAAGTGTGGGATGGCTATCATTGCAGTATAATTCCAAGGGAGTGGTTCCAGTATTTGGGAATGTTCACATGTCTACTCCAATATTTCCCCGCCCAACAAGTAAAAAAGAATCCATAACCCGACACAAAAATAAGTATAAGTCCAGCCAGAACATGAATGATACCAGTAAATGATTCGAGAATGATTCTAGTAGGTGATGCCAGTAGTGGTTCCAGAAATGGAGGCCAGACATGAATAAACGAGTGTCGTATGAAATGGATCCAACAATATCAATCGTATTTGTAACAGAGAATCAAATAGAACTAACTAGAACTGGAATACAGTAATTGACAAATAAATGAGAGAACTATCAGAGAATGTACTCGTTGACACTATGAAAAGAGTAGTGTAATATCAGATGTCTGCACCGGAGTCACAATGTCCTAAATGGAGCAATATGGGTTATAATGTGTTTAAAATACGATAAATGAAGTTTACGATACAATCTACATGATTTTTAGGTCAATCTAGGTCAAAGTAAACTCTTGGTCAACTCTGGGTCAAACCAAGTCAATATCTAGCTAAATTGGGTCAACCTTAGGGTTTTGGTTTAACTCTATAACATACTAACTCAAACCTACCATAGACCAATACCCTAGGACACTATATATAGCCAATAATCTATATATACATATCATTCAATATATACATATACACTCAACTAATACATAACAAAGCCTATAGTCTAAACAAGAATCCCTCTTAGGTAAAATCACATATATCCACCTATCTATCAATAAATAACACATATATAATACAAGCCAACCTATATCCAATATCTATGCACACCACCAATATATATAACAATTCATAGACTCAAGCCTAGCTATTTCACACTCATATGTAACCCTTAACTATCTTAACTTCACTCAACTAATATTTACATATCACATATATATAGACTCTAGCCTATAGTCTAACATATACAACATAACCCCATAGGTTCAGGACACAAGACACTCCCTTGCCTTGTACACTCTCACTATACCTGAACACTCACCCACATAGTTCAGTCCCAAATGAACTCATCCAATCCTTACCCTCTGCCACTTGGGATAACCATCTATGGTTCAGTCCAATGACTGAAAGCCCAAGGCCATCCCTATATCTATACATCCATACAATATACAAATGAACTACCAAAACCTTCCTTGCAGTGGCCATGCCCTGTCTAGATGGCCTGCTGCAACATGCTGCTAAGGGTTGCATTACAATTTTGTAAGTTAACCCCCAATGTACACACCCTCATACATACAAATATACATACCTACATATCTATAATATATATATAAGACACAAACACATACACACACATGTATTTATGTCACAACCGAACCTTGCTTGACCCAGATAAATTAGACACTAACACCATCCTAAATCTGGGAAGGACACACACTGATGCATATAGGCTATCTACAGATCCTACATTACCTACTGATGGACTTAACTCTAATGTTCAAGAATCAGAACAAATCGGATATGGTGACAAAGCAGTAGGTAGTATCACATAAGTCTGAATCAAACCCAGGAATCCTGAACACATCTCATCACTACTCCTACATCTACTCAACTCAGACCTAACAACATATCCCAATACATAACATAAACCCTAGCGGCAAAACCATCCAATCTCAGCAACCCAACTGCATATACATAACAAGGTGTGTGCAGTGAAGAGTGTCATAGTGTATTAAATTATCAGAACATGGTGAAGAGTCAATGCAGTGTCAGTATATCAGAATATGGTGTGTCCAGACAAAGGATATATGCAAATGGTGTCAGACATGTGGTGTGCATTAGATATGAAGAGTGAATGTGTGAATGAGTGTCCATGAATCCAGAGTATCAGAACAAGGAATGTTCAGATGGGCAAGTGTCAAGTGACATAGTGTATCAGAGCATTGTGCATCCATGTGTTCGAGTGTCAATAAGTGAATGTGAGCATGTGTCCAGAGTGTCAGAACATGGTGTGAAGCAATACAATATGAACTAAGTATCAGAACATTACAATAGGCCACAGGGTGAATGAACTAGTGTGTGTGTGTCACATGGTGTGTCAAATAGCAAGTGGTGTGTGTGAGCTGTGGTCGAGTGATGTGCAAGTGTGAGTGAGTGTCAAGTGTGTACAGACATGGGGACATGTCCCACGTGTCCAATGGGACACCAACAAGTCCAAGAATCAGGACACGAGGTGTCCAAACCCAAAATCGAATAATGTCAGAAACAGTGAAAATTAATTCCTCGTGCAGCCATGTCGAACCTTCGTGGGCTCGACACAGTGCTCGAGGTACCACGTGCTCTTTTACTCGTGTCGAGGGGACATAGGGCTAGGGACTGAACACCCTGCCCCATGTCCAAGTGCACCGTTTCCTAGATACGAACACGTATCAGGACGTGTCTGTGCGAGTGTGTGCGTGTGTGCAAATTCAGTACGAGTGGGATTTCTCCCAATCCACTCGATGAAATCCCCCAAAATTTTGTGTGTGTGCTGTCAGTGTATGCCCCCTCGTGTCCACCAAAAATTGTGCCATAAGAAGCCGTGTCGTGTCCTACAGGACACTCGAGTAGCATGAGAGCACAGTACTCCCCTGTGTAGTGTCCAACAGCAGGTTCGTGTCCAATTTTGGACACGAACAGGGGTCCAAAACCAACTCAGTCCTACACTAATCAAATCCCTACATATTAGGCTACCCAAATCTGAAATTTGTTTTGAAAAATAAGAACAAACAGTCCACAGTGGCATTTCAACAAACACTTGCACATACACATAGACATGTGTCTGTTACGGACACCAAATGGACACGGTTTTCTACCAAACATGAGGGACAGCTATGGAACATCTAGATCTAGGCTACCATGTAAAGAAATCAGAAATTAAATACAATTTAGAGGGTTTACCTATAGTGTGTAAATGACCAAGAAAAGTCCCAAATCGAATGATTCCCCTTGCTAGCCAAACTCTCCAAATTGTCCTAAAACTGAGATTTCTCTCCATGAACAAAAAATAGAGTAGGATTAGACTCTAATGCAAGAAACTAGAGTCAAAAAGGAATTAAAATGAATTTATTATAAATTTAGGAAGATGGACAAATACCTTTCCTTTCCAAAAGTTGCAATGATACAAAATAGGCAAGAACCAAAGGAAGAGAGACTTTATAGTGGAGGGATCCCTATGTGGCTGGCCATAAAGGGGAAAAATTAGGGTTAGGGTTATAACTAATGGGCTTGGGCAAAGTTTAAATGGTAAAGGAAATAAATTCATAAGTCACAAGTCATTGAACCTAATATTTATTCTTCTATTTGAAACTTGGTTCTAAAGGACTAATCTTGGGTTGACTTAAGTTAGATTAGGGTCCCACCATGCTATTCCAGTCACCATAGCTAGAGTCAATATCTAGGTTAGTCTCTTAAGTCACAACTAGTAAAAGTCAAAATTAACAACCATCAATCCAATAATTAATCAAATAACTCCAATAAGTCAAAATGACCAAAATACCCCTAGGCTAAAAAAATAAATATTTATTCCAATCACATGGTTAGGCTCTAGGTCAGACAGTCTCTAGAGTTTCACTAGCAGCACATCAAAATCACAAGTCATGACTTAAAACAATTTTAAATTGATTAAAAAATCACCAAAATCATAATGAGATATAAATATCAATAAATAAATGATTATAATTACAAAAGTTCAAAATTACCCTCATTTGGAAAACTGGGTGTTACAGATGTTGACGCCAGTTGATATGGTTTAAGAGTTAGGACTTGAGAAGGTGATTGTGTTTGTGATGACTTCTTAAATTTTGCACATATTACATGGTCAATGGACTAGAACAACCTATGCATGGATTTAGGTATCCCTCGAATGAGTTATGCCGGGGTACCGGGACTGTTCGGCCTATGAGAGAATTGAGAATGGTATTTATAGTATACTTCATTAGGATGGGTTGCGACCAGCCATTGATATGATATGCCACAATATTAGTTAGTTCAGAATCCGTCGAATACAGGGTTGACAACCTGTACGGGGCGCAACTGCCGACTTAAGTTGAGATACAGTCCATTATGGCTCGATATGCCATGACCTTTCATATAGATAGGGCCGATGGACTGAAATTATAATGGGGTGCAGGCGCAGATCCTGCCACCCTTTGTAAGGTAGTTGGTTGGTTATGTGAATTGTTATTGATTTGCAAGCTTGGCGCTTGGAGACGAAGATGTGCACGATCATCATGTTTATGTACATTAATGGCTAACTGTGTTTGTTGTAGGGACACGGTACTTGATATATTTTTGACTCAGTTGCTATCTATGACACGCTTTAATGATTTAAATCTTGCTATGAAACTGATCCTAAGATAATAATAAAAAGACCACCAAATAGGATACATGTTTCACTAAATTACGTAATGTTGGTTTAGACAAGTGGGTCTCATCAGTATGCGAGAGAATTAGTACTGATCCTCCACTAGATTGCTTGTAGGTTCAGGAAATGGTTTGCTCATGGCGGAGATTCACTTGGACGCGCTGAGGCATATAGTTCCTTAGCGTTTCGAAACGTATGACCGCACTGGAGCTCGACATGCAACATGAAGATGTTTCGACATGTAGTTCCTTAGCGTTTCGAAATATTTAACCGCACTAGAGCTCGGCATGAAACATGAAGATGTTTCAGCCGAGGGCCATTGGATGTGCTATAAAAGACATGATGTGCGGAACGAAGAAATTCTTTCGTGAGATAGAGAGATTATGAGTGTTGTAAGCCTAATGGACATGTTCACTTAGGTTATTCAGAACCTTTGCATTCAACTACTTAATTAATAAAAGTAATTCTTTCATATACACTGATGCGTCTCCACCTTTTTTTGCTACTTATATATTTAATTGAGACAACCATTTTGAGAATCTATCATATTGCCTTGCACTAGTGCAACTCCAGACTCGTGCGACATCACGTCTCAGTGAGGACAATTGATTCGGGTGAAATCGTTGCGAGGACGAGCAATTTTTTGGGTCGAAACATGATAATGTGGACAATATACTAATGTGTCACTAGAAGAAAGATGTTTCTCACATACAGATTCTGTATGAAGGACATGGGAGATGCGGATGTCATCCTGGGGATTTAAATAATCTCTCAGGGACTCAGAAGGATGCACTACAGCGGTTACCCTGCAGGAATATAAGGCTTCAGTTGTGCCAGTTGGTGCTCAGAATGAGAGAAAGAAGTGTAGAAGCATGAAAAAGTGCAACCGTGACCAAAGCACAGGTGATAAAAAGTTGCTGCCTACAAACTTCACAAAAGCGCAAGTGTCCAAAAGCACAGACAATGATAAAAAGTCACAACAGACAGAGATGGTGCATAAAAAGTTCTTTATTAAAAATCATGTTTATAAATATCTATTACAGATTCTTCATGATTACATATAAAGACTAAAAAACCTAAAGTCTACAAGTGGACAATCATCAGAAAGTGCGCAGTCTCTCAGACGTGCAGTACGTCAGAGCGAATCACGTCCTCGTTAGAGCAAGCCGCTTTCTAGCCAGACGCGGAGGAACTCCAATATGGCCAATGAAGCAGCCATTGGCCCAAGCTAAAATACAGCTCCTACTCACAATACTACTGCGACTCTTGAGCAAGACAGAGCACAACCTGCGGCTCTTCGGATTGGCAATCAATCCAAACCCGGAAACTTAGATCTCGATGTCCTCCAAGATGTTGTTCAGGTTCAAACTCCTTATGCCAAACGCTCAAGTGCATCTCAAGATCCAGCATCAGTTCTTCTATAAGGACATAGCTTCTTTGAACGAAGAGATCCACAACCAATAGTCGACTTGTGCAAGGCTAATGGCCGTTCGAAGCCAAGTTGGGATCGAGCATGACGGTCAGAATGCTAAGAGATAGTGGATGTAACCCTTCAAAAAAGCTTCCCTTTATATAGGCTGAGTGCGGTCCAACCCATATGCCACCTGGCCGTCGGTCAAAGACTCCTAAATTAATGGAATGAACCTAAGACTCTGCACAATAAATCTCATTTAATAGGTTCATTTGATTGAATCCTAGGCTATAAGCTTCTTGAATTCACCAAATGACGGTGGCAATTAAAGAAGAGGATGACTGACTCAACCGTTAAAAGACCTGTCATTTAATTGCACTTGTGACTTTGACGAAAAATAACTCCTTCGATTCAGAAGTATAGCCACTTCAGTTGGACTCAAAAGTGCAGCTACTTCAGTTTGACTCAGAAGCACATCCACTTCAGCTCGACTCAGAAGCGCAGTCACTTCGGTTCGACACAGAAGCCCAGCTCCTTCGCTTCAACCCAGAGGCGCAGCTTCTTCCATCACACTCGAAAGCGCAGCTCGTTCAAATGGCTCCTTCGGTTGACACTTTGTTGCCTCAAGCACGAGTCTCCTTATCGCTCCAAAAGCTAGCTCAGTGACTCCGTCGTCTTTGAAACACAGTCTACTCGTCACTCAAAAGTGCAGTGATACCGTTATCTTCGGAACACAGTCTACTCGTCGCCCAAAAGTGCATTGACTCAGTTGTAGCCAAAATGCAGTCTCCCCTCACCAGAATCGAAGCTCGTATAGACACATAGCCCTA
Source organism: Iris pallida (assembly GCA_029216955.1). Classification (NCBI taxonomy): domain Eukaryota; kingdom Viridiplantae; phylum Streptophyta; class Magnoliopsida; order Asparagales; family Iridaceae; genus Iris; species Iris pallida. The sequence goes on from JANAVB010002800.1 coordinate 4,605,077, forward strand.
TGAGGTGGCATTGTTCCATGTGGCAAATTTGGGTATCTATATCTTTTCAGATATTACCAAATCGATTTCGTTTAAACCTCCGCTCTTAAGATAAGAACAGATTTGATTTTGTTGATAAGAGCAATGTCCTATCGGTTTGTTTAAACCACTATTCCCAAGAACAAAGGCAGAGTTTGTTCCTGTGGACAAGGGTCATATCCAATCAGTTTGTTTAAAAAATGGCCCCCGAAGATAAGGACAAAATCCAACTTCGGGGATAGGATCAGAATCTACTCAGGTTCATCCAATCAACTTTAAACACACACCATGTGTCATTTACCCAGTCATGTTGACAACTCCCCAAGATCTTGATAAAAAAGAATCCCAGCGTCCGTCACATGTCAACTCAGTAGCAGCCCTCATCGTACAGTCTTAAGATTCTCTTATATCTCTATGTGACGCGTTCCTACACAACCCTTATGTACATCACATATATGCTTCCCTATAAATAGAATGAGTTTTCCTTCGATAAGGAGGCTTCAAAATCTTCATAACTTCGGCGTCCTCTCAATTGGCAACCCAAAGTTCTGGTCACAAGCACCAGAAAGCCAGAGCAAGTTTAACTCGTCATCAGATCATCAACGGAGTAAAAGAGCTACTGCAGTGCTCGATCTCCACCATCACACTTTTCTAGAAATTTTGTACTTTGATCTCCTGTTTAGTAATCGATTGTACTCTTTACACGTTCAATATACAAAAAATTCGTATAACCTTTTGTCATGGCAAACAAAAAAAGATTACATCTTCGTCATGAGTGGATCTGCTATATCGAGGAAGTCGAAGAAGTAGATACATAGGCAGGGCTGCTATATCAAGAAAGTCGAAGAAGCATACCTTTCTCTCACTGTGGAATCTGAGTTCTGTCAACTGCAGTGAATGAAGCAGAATTGCTTTGGGTATGAATCCGAATGGCGTCAGAAGCCTATAAACAATCCTTTTATGGTTGGTGTGCAAATTTGGGTGATGCCGATGTATTGAGGCAATCAGGCTTGATCTTTCTATGGTTGGTGTGCAAATTCGGGTGATATCGATGTATTATGATAATTAGATGGCTGTAGCAGTAGCATCGACTGATCTCTTCAATGATAAGAAAAGATTTGTGTGTTTAGAGCATAAGGCACTGAATTAGCACATCAAGCGTGTATTATTGCAATGGGTGTTGTTCGGAGTCAAAAGAATCTGGAGGATCCATTCATGAAGGCCTTAAGCGCTAGCTGGTAAGGGACTCGACAAGAAAATGGGCTTGACGCGGTCCTCTGATATTGTGTCTCTGCAATCCTACCACAAAGTTTTATACTATTGGTTCAAAGAGAAATCTTCTAGGCATCTACTTTTTGGTTCAAGGAATGACCATTAACTGGAAGAATATAAGGAACAATGGGTAGTCCGTTGAGACTTTGAGGGATTATGGACCCAGAACTACTGTTTTCTACTTTTTTGTATTGAACAAAGTCTTGTGGGAGGATGACTTAGAAGTCTTAATGAGTTTTCGAGCATTTTATTAACCAAATAAGACACTTTAGCGACGAAAAAAATGTCACTAGAATGTACAAAATGTCGCTAATCGTGACTAGCGACATTTTAGCGACGAAAATCTGATGTCACGTATTCCATGGTCGTTAACCCAAAAAATATCACTGTTTCTCGCTATAGCGATGTCTCGTAGCAATAAATATTCTTGCTGAAAGTGACGTTTAGCGACAAGGAATTTCTAATCCGTGACGTCACTATTTGTTGCTAATGTCATTGATTATTGAGTACTTAGTGACCTTGTTAGCGATATGTAGCTACGAGAGCCAACATGTCTTCGTGTGGTCCTCCTTACGGGAGCCCCAATCAAAGAAGATAGACCACGAACCTAACTTTTTCTCTCAGTTCTGCGAACAGAAGAAGAAGAAGTCTGCCAACAGATAGCCAGCAAGCTCTGAAGGAGTCTATATAGGTACTCGGTCAAGGACAAGATTCCGTATAGATGACGTGGACTCCCAAGCTGGAGGTGATAATCCTTCAGCTGGGGGTAGTATACCCTCAGAATCTGAAGCAGATGACCTTCATACCGGGGGTAGCCTTCCAGATGACGATGATCTCTTCGAGTCTGACAGTAACTATCTACCTCCCCTACCTGAAGACAAGGGACTTTTCAACTCGAAGATAAACAGTATCAACACTAGTTGTACTGTCTCCTCTATTCATCCTCGCATGTTATCTACATACATTGCAGATGGAGGAAGACCTGAAGAAGTCAGTGATCAGACCAACAAGCGGCTAGAGAGTCTTGAAACAACATTTGCCAAGATCACTGACATGCTTACCAGTATCATGGCAGTCCAAACTACTGGGGCTGTTCCTCTACCTCAACCAAACTACTCAGTACACGTTAGTCCAGCTCATAGCAACAATCCTCCTTCACTACAGAAGGAGTATTATTCCGTTGTGCCTTCTCCAAATCTTGTAAATACTGGGGGTGGTCCTTTACCAACGACGCCTGACAACCGTACAGCAACCGTTTCTCAACATCTGCTCAATCAGCAGGATGCAGTTGATTCTCTTGTTGCCCTTCTGGATAGCATCTCACAAAAAGACGAGCTTTGAAAGATGGGGATATCTCAACCTTATCCTCCTAAATGGGAGAATGCTACTTGCCCTCCTAACTACAAGACACTGATGCTAAATTCATTTGACGGGATGACTTCTTCTCGCCAACACATGACATACTTCAATATGCAGACTCTACACTTACCCAGGGACGATCTGTTCTTGTCAAAATTATTTATCAGCACCTTACAGGGGGTAGCTTTTGAATGGTTCTGTAGTCTGCCTGATGGTTGTAATAATTTCTTTAAAGATTTGGAGAGATTATTCCTCAGCAGGTTTTATGAGAGTGGCATTCATGTTAGTATGTCCACCCTCATCGAGACCAAGCAAATGAGGACTGAGTCTGTTATTGCTTTCATCGAACGCTTCGGGCGACTAGCATTGAAGATGCCCTTCGGTATACCAGACTCAGAACTTATGGACTCTTGTCGACATAACTTCCTTCCTGCAGTAAAGTTCTGTCTGGGTATACACAAGTATGATACATGGCCTGCTTTCATTGGGGCCGTTGATGCTGCTGAAAATGACGTCCCTAATCTGGAATTACTGGGGTTGAAGACACCCAAATCTGAAGACAAAGGCAAGCACCCTCAAACTATCCCTGTCCATAGGGGTAAAGGGAAAGAAGTCTTGAAGGTCGACACTTTCAATGGAGCTTCTAATTCTCAGGGCGCCCCTGACAAACCTAAGGAGACTTTCTTCTTTGACGAAGATGATATTATTGTCATTTTTCACACATTGATGGAGGGGAATAAACTGACATTGCCTCCCCCACTCTACCAAGGATTGCATCGTCCTAAAAAAGAAGATACAACAGCTTATCGACAGCCAAGTGATCAACCTCAAAGCTGAAGATAAGGTCGTATCTTCTAACATTATCTCTCTTCAATTTGGTGACTTTTCTCCCACAGAAGTCCCAGACGGCGTAGTCCCAATCCCCAAGGCAATAATAGAAGTCGTCAACCAGCCGCCAGCTCGTAACTCAACATTGGTGCCACTCACGACAGAACGTGGTGAGATCATGTGGGTCCATCCAGACCTTATGCAAGAAATAACACAGGGGGTGGTATCTTCCAAAGTAAAAAGGGGCAAGAAATACTAATTATGCCATATTGTGTCTTCTGCCATTTACGAAGTTCTATCTGGCGAGACGCGATCTGAGAAGGCTTACTTACGAACTTATGACCCCGTATAAGAAGATGTAGTACCTTTTCAAGCTTCTGTTGCCCCTACAAGTTCAGAAACCGGTCCATCTAAGCCCTCAACTACCGACAAAGCTAAGCAGAAGGAGACACGATTTGACAAGTCTCTGAAGGCACCAACTCCTGAAGGCATGGATCGGCCTTACAACTTTGACATACTGGCACAGATAGCTAATACACCTGCCAGGTTATCTTTGTTCGATCTATTGTGACTCACCAAAGAGATACGGAAGGCTTTAAGTGAGGCAGTACTACATGCCGACTCTTATCTCGCTGAAGTCAAAGCCCCCGCTGAAGATCCCGTCTTCTGTCCTCACTGTCATAGCACTATGGAAGTGGTGCCCAACATCACCTTTTAATAGGAGGACATGCTACTCAAAAACAATCGTCATGATAGACCTTTGTACTATACAGGGTATATCGGGACGATTAAGGTGGATCAGATGCATATCGATCCAGGTTCCTCTCTCAGCATCATTCCTAGAAGCTTACTCCAAATTCTAGGGATCCTGCTACACAAGCTATCTGCAACAAATACAACTATCATGGCTTTTAATGCTGGAAGAAGCCACCCGCTGGGCAAGATCCGTCTCAAGTGCCAGATTGGTGATCTCCGAACGGAGGTTTTTTGCTATTTAATCGACGCCAACGTATCCTACAACGTCTTGTTAGGACGTCCATGGATACACGAGAATGTGATCATTCCTTCTACCCTTCACCAGTACTTCAAGTACGTCAACAGCGATGGCAACGTGAAGATAGAATTTGCCGATGTCGATCCTTTCAAGGGTATTGAAGCCTACTATGAAGATTCGGTACTTTACCAATCTCAACCGTTCAAAGATAACGGCAACAAAGCTGACGATGAAGCTGAAGTGAGTTCATCTGCCAGTGATGGTCCCCTGATTATCCGAGTCAAAGGACGTACTACTCCAAAAAGTACTCCAAAGCCTCTCACAATCTGGGTTAAAAAGAAGAATCCTGATAAGGTCAAACCACTGACCATCACTCTCCGCAAAACACCTCGGGTAGAACCTGCTGAAGTCCGTCCTCCCAATCTTGAAGAGTTACCCTATGTAGCAAACTTGGCCAAGTTTGTGGCTCCTGTTCCAGATAATGATCCCCTTAATGAGTATATCAATACTCAAAATAATGTACCTTCAGTGGATGATGTTATCCCTGTAGAAGAACTTAACATATTTTTTAAGTAAAGGTTTATCTTTGAACTACTCCGATGTCTACCAATCTGTAAACCAGTACATAGATACGATATACGCCCTAGAGCACGGCATAGGACCATATCACTGCATGCCGGTCATGATGCCTCGTCTGCGGGAAAAAGTCTGGCCACAAGATATCTACTACTTTATCGTTCCAGCTAGAAAGAAGGGTGAAGAATTGATCATCTTCGGTCGAATAATTGGCGAAATAAAGTTCGTTCTAGACTCTACTTCTTCCAATCACAACACTGAAGCTGACTATGATTCTGGGAAAATACAACTTTACCAATATGAATATCATCCAAAACATAGGATATGATATAAAAAGCGACCAGGGGCTAAACTACGGTCAGGGACGACGATTGCTAATACGTATGAATATCATCCAGAACATGGGATATGATATAAAAAGCGACCAGGGGCAAAACTACGGTCAGGGATGACGATTGCTAATACGTCATTTTGCTCCTCCTAGCAAACCCGAGAACTATTATCAACAAAATGGTATTGGTTTGGGTTACGTTACTCCTCCAACAACTCCTGAAGGATCCGACATCGAAGCAGATCGTTGTTCTCATTCTTTTGATTCCTGCCTCTGGGATTTAGACTCCAGCATTGGAGACATGTTCAAAGCATCTTTGTCCATCAATTGGTGTTAGTTGACCAAATTGAAGACGATGTCCAATCAATCGAGCTTGAACAATAGGCTCAAAAGATGGATACCAGGTGGGAGTTACGTTTCGAACAACATGAACCACCTACTGAAGACGAAGTCGTCCAAGTTAACTTAGGAGATGAATCATCTCTTAAACCAATCTTTACCAGCAAAAGTCTGTCTGGCGAAGAACGACAATCTCTTATACAGCTTGTAAGAGAATACATTAACGTCTTTGTATGGAGCTATGAAGACATGCAGGCTTGGACCCTAAAGTTGCTATGCACCGCTTAAACATCTCGTCTAAAGGTAAGCTAGTAAAGCAGCAGTAACGACGATTTTGACCAGATATCATAGAGGCCATCGAGAGTGAAGTCAATAAGCTTATTTCAAGCGGGTTCATTCGCGAAGAACAACACCCTGACTGGGTCACTAACATTGTGCCAGTTGTGAAAAAGAATAGTAAAGTTTGAGTATGTATCGATTACCGCAATTTGAACTTTGCATACCCGAAAGATAAGTTTTCTCTACCGATCACCGACGTAATGATCGACAATACTTGTGGCTTCGAGCGGATGTCCTTTATGGATGGGTTCTCAGGCTACAACCAGATCAAGATTTTTCTCGACGATAAGAAACACACATCTTTTCGAACACCATTGGGGGTATACTGCTATACAGTGATGCCCTTCGGATTGAAAAATGCAGGGGCGATATACCAGCGAGCTATGAACACAATTTTTTACAATCATTTGCACAAAATAGTGGAATGCTACGTAGACGATATTGTAGTTAAAAGTCATCTCAAGGGAAACCACCTCCAAGACTTGAAAATGGTGTTCGAACTAATGCGTGCAAACCAACTCAAGATGAATCCAACCAAGTCTTTTCTAGGAGTCTCCAGCGACAAGTTCCTTTGTTTTGTTATCAGTTCAAAGGGTATACATCATGACCCAGAAAAAGTGAAAGCTATCCTCGATATGTATCCCCCAAGAAATCTCAAAGAGCTACGCGGACATCAAGGAAGGCTATCCTACATCAGACGATTCATTTCAAATCTTTCTGGAAGGTGTCAACCGTTTACTCAGCTCATAAAAAAAGGAGTATCTTTTGTCTAGACTGAATAATAGCAACTCGTATTTGACGACATCAAGAAGTATCTCACAAGCCCTCCAGTATTGGTGGCTCCAATAATAGGGAAGTCCTTCTTATTATATGTCCGTACTATGGACCATTTCCTTGGTGCCCTATTAGCTTAGAAGAATGAAGGCGACCATGAACATGCAATCTACTACCTCAGCCGCACGATGGTGGGTGTCGAGCACAGATACACACCTGTGGAAAAAAAATATCTCGCACTGGTATGTGCTATCCAGAAGACATGCCACTATGTGTCTGGGCAGACTATCCACATCATATCTAAAGTCAATCCTCTCAGAATACTCATGACTAAACTGGGTTCTCTTAATTCCCTTTAGCTACATGGGCAATGTTGTTGACTCCTTACGATATGTTGTTCGTCCCTCAGAAGGCAGTAAAAGGCCAAGCGTTAGCTGATTTCTAGCAGCTCATCCGGTGCCAGAATCTTCCAAACTCTACGATAAAATACCAGATGAAGTAGTAGAATCTAACACCGTAACTGAGGAAATGTCTATTTGGCGAATGTTCTTTGACGGTGCATCAAGAACATGACCTAAAGGAAATATCTTTGCCGGAGTAGGCATCGTGCTTGTGTCACCGGACCATCTGCTTATACACTATGCATATTCTCTTGTGGAACCATGTACTAACAACGTGGCCGAATATAATGCCCTACTTATCGGCCTTCAACTGGGAAAACAACTAGGAGTTGACTATCTAGAAGCTTATGTCGATTCTAAGCTAATAGTTAGTTAGGTCCGAGGGTATTATGAAGTTCGTCATGAATACCTCATCCCATATCACAAAGCGACAATCGAATTGGCTTCTACTTTCCTGGATTCTTCATCGAGCACGTGCCTCGATTACATAATATAGAAGCAGATGCTTTAGTCGGTCTTGCTGCTTCCTTGACCGTCCCTACCAATACTCAGCATTCGATCACAGTGTCTGGTCGAGAGCTATTCTGTGTAAAAGATGCATTATATATTCATCACAGTTACGCAACAGAAATAAACGTCAACGTTAAAGACTGGAGATTTCCTTTCATGGACTACGCCATCTACGGAATCCTTCCTGAGGACCCAAAAGAAGCAGTATCTGTCCAAAGGCGATCCCTCAGATTTTATTATGATACGGCTACCAAAATATTATACCGACGCTCTTACGACGGGCTACTCTTACGATATTTATCGGACACAGAAGCCAAACAAGAACTCTGTGAGGCTCATAATAGAATTTGTGGTGTACATCAACCAGGCCCCAAATTACAAGATCACCTCAGACGAATGGGTTATTATTGGCCCACGATGATAGCAGATGTTGTTGAATATACAAAGGAGTGTAGGGCTTGTCAGTTCCATGTCGACTTCATTCATCATCCTTCGGAGTTTCTACACCCGACGACAGCATCTTGGCCTTTTGAAACCTGGGTTATGGACGTCATAGGCCCAATCAGCCCGCCATCCTCCAGAGGACATCGGTTCATCCTAGCTATAATCGATTACTTCTCCAAATAGGCAGAAGCCGTATCGCTCACCGAAGTAAAGACGTCGAACGTGATCAGTTTTATCAAATATTACGTTATCTATCGCTTTGGCCTACCTCGTAGGATCATCCATGATAATGGCCCACAATTCATGAGCCATGCATTCTATCGGTTCTGTGTTAAGAATCGAATCCAAAATGTAGCCTCTACTACTTACAATCCAGCAGCTAATGGGTTAGCAGAAGCCTTCAATAAGACTATCATTAAACTTCTCAAGAAGTTCGTGTCTTCAAACAAGTGCGATTGGAATGAGAAGCTCGACGAATGTCTCTTGGCCAATCGTACAATGATCCGGACTCTAACAGGCAACACTCTATTCTCTTTGGTTTATGGGAGCGAAGCAGTTCTTTCCCTAAAAATCCAGATTCCTTCTCTTCGAGTAGCCTTAGCTAGTGAGTTGACTGCCGAAGAAAGTTACCGTCTGCGACTGCAAGAGCTGGAAGCGCTAGATGAAAAATGCTTATTAGCTCAACAGCGTATTGAGTTATACCAAGTACGCCTTTCCAGAGCCTTTAATAAAAAGTTGAAGGAAAGTATCTTTCAAGTTGGTGATCTGGTCTTAGCAGTGAGAAGACCAATGGTCATGACGCACAAGACAAAAGGAAAATTCTAGCCTAAATGGGAAGGTCCTTTCATTATAGAATCAATATATTCTAACGGTGCGTATCGACTAACCAAGCCTGATGGTGACTTGCTCATGATGTCGATCAATGACAAGTTCCTGAAAAAATATTATATGTAACCTTCATGAACAGTGTTCACATATACCATGTTCTAGTCATGTAAATGTACAGTGTAATATTTATGTGATTCAAAAAAATCATCATTTAACTATTATTCGTATTTTAAGAGTCTTGAATACGCCATGGATAATAGGTCCTCTAAAAAGATTCCCCGGTGAAATTATTTCCGTTTTGGACTCTGCCCAAACTTAGCCTGACTAAAACAAGTCACATCCATATTACCTCTGAACTGTCTTCCGATAATTATTTTCCAGTGGAATAATTAAGAAACGTTTTGCCACGTCCATATAACCTCTGAGCAAAGCATTCATCAAGGATAATCATGTCTATATTACCTCTGAATTATCCACTCCTACCAAATGTTATACATCCTTCCACTTCCATATTACCTCTGGTCAGATATAGAACATCCTCTGCTATTACATCCATATTACCTCTATTCGCAGTTTCTTTCAACTCATTATCTATATTCAAGAACCTTGAATATAAAATAGATAATAAGTCCACATCAAATTCTCCAGCAGAATACCTACCAGAAATATCCTTACTACGTTCACTTCACCTCTAGTTCTGATATTTCACAAGCTTCATTCATGAGTTTTGAAAACCAAAAATTTTTTTATTAAAAAAGTCTATCAGAAGACGGAGAAAAGAAAAGATACAAGTGTCTTGACGGCTAAAAGAAACAGTTACAAACAAAAGACTTAAGGGATACACAATCGATTGATGCTATCCCTCAGAGCCTTGATTTCAGCTTAAGATTTGATGGTGGTGCGATGACGTGCTTCTTCCTTCCAAGCAGCTTCATCCTCGAAAGAAATCAGTTTCATATGCTCCTCTTCCAATTTCACCAGCTGTGCCTTCAATTGGTCTGAAGTTGTGGCAGTCACAGCAGCCTGAACCACATAGTCTTTCTATTCAGATACAACTATTCACAAGTCATTCTCGAGGTGAGCAATCTCTTCGCAAAGCTGTACAATATGGTTGTACTTTTCATCAATTTGGATGGCTAGCTTATTCTTCGAGGCAATACGAGCCCTACCGGCAGCATTAAATTGTTCATACTGATCAGACAGCTCGTTGATCTCTTTAGCCAGACCCTCCTTTCTCGCCTGGAAAGTAGCTTTCTCATTCTCAATAGCCACAATTAGAGCCACATCCTCCTCAAAAATAATGATGTTGGGCTTCGTTGTCTGATCTCTCGAAGTTTGGCCACTTGATTTTCCAGGTCAGCCATGACCTTCCTTAAAGCATTAGCTCGCTCTTCATAGCCAGCAATGCTTTCAAGAGCTGTCACCAGGCATTTAGCGACAGCCTTCAAAGGCCCGAAGGCTATATTTCAGTTCAAGACTCCAGGAAGCTTTACTTTCAAAATGGAGTAGAAAGCTCTTATGACTTCCTGAGCCATCTCATCATCTTCAAAAGAGGTTGTTAGAGATGAAGCTTGATGAGGATCATCCATCCCAGGAAGAGCTACTTGGAAGGAAGCTGAACCTGACAAATAAAGCAATACACATATCAGTAATAAAAAAACTTATTTAAAGAAGGAGTTGTAAGTTCATACCTCCTGCCGGCTCAGCATCAATTGGGACCGGGGAAATAAGAGCAGACCTAGGTCGCTCACTGTCAACATCTGCCAAAGCAGCATCAGGCTGCTCGCCTTCTACGGTCCCAGCTAGACCCGAAGCAGATTTGATAATGGCCGCCTCAACAGGCTGATCAAGAACTTCTTTAGTAACCGATGCTGGTTTACTGGGAGAACCAAGGGCAGCTTCCTGTCTAGCCCCGGTATCTGGAGCAACCTCCGTGCTTTATTCCCTTTCCTTTTCTACAAGGGAATATACGATGGAAGTCAGCCTCACAAGTTGCACGCAAAATTGAACTTAGAAAATCTCATCCGAAGAAAAGTGCAAGAATGATATACCCAGAGGAGGGTGAGCTGATTGGACTTGATTTGCATCCAAGTCTTTCATCATAGCTCCTATCGCAGACATATCCCCCAAAGAAATGTCATAGGAGGGACTGGCTTTCTAATCGCCGTCATGGTCTGGGACTTCGCCCTGATCATCCCTTTGCTCAAGCCTTACAACTGAAGAATACCCGTATTCCTCCATCGGTTGAGGACAAGCAGGGGACACAGTTATTACGTCCACCTCTTCAAACGAATAAGCACCTGCCGCAGTCGTGAATTTAATGTCCTGCGCAAAGGACAAACGCAATGGTGAGAAAGCTTCTAACGGTTTGACCAAAACAACTATGGAGTCTAGGAAGGGATCAACCTTCCGAATGGTAACGGCCCGTGACGCCGTACAACCCCTCCAGGTCTGACGAGAAGATCTTCTGGGAGGAGGCGAGCCGGCGCTCGCGTCCGTGACCTTCTTTCTCCCTCAATAGACAACAACCTTCTTCCTTTTCGACCGTAGAACCAGCTCGATGGAAGCTTTCCTCTTATAAGGAATGTCAGGAAAAGGTTTTTCAGTATCTTCTCTCTGAGGTGCTGCAACAACAGGCTCCTCAAGAACAACTCTCTGCTGTGGCACTGCAGCCAGCTCAGCTGAAGGTACGGCGCCTTCCTTTTTGTAACCCCCTATTACGCGTACTCATCCTAAATCAGCAAGAGTGGGTTAAGCCTAGTACCCGATATTAAACTCTACTCACGTTCTTACTGAGAATGAAGGGTATTGACCTGAATATAGAACTTGGTAGCAGCAAAGAGCATGTGGGTTTCAGGCTTATCTTTTGGCAGGATAAAAACTACCCTCGTACGTCCAGTGTTATAGTAACCCCATACATGTGCCCTATCGATCAGGCTTCCTATCGACTGTAAATGAGGGCTGGAATTGCCCAAGAGAAGCTGGTTGTAGTCGATCTGCCATGCAAAGCGACTCGGCAGATAAGGTTCCAAGAAAGTGTGGTTCCTATTCCTCAACACCAGATGGGAAGGCCTGATGGACTGGAGCCAACGAAATGCCCCAATAGGAAGGCGAGTAGTGAGTGCTCCCTCATCTACTTGGGGTGTCTCCTGTACGGCCACTACAGACGGAGGCGACACTCTGAAGAATTCATAATTCTGCAGAAAACTCAAAGCCTTCTTGCAAACAGGCACCCCTGTAATGGTCCAATCTGCATCTTTGAATCTCCGAAGAAAGGCATCTCCTACCAAAGAGTCTGCCATCAGCCCGGCATTCATTAATTTGGGACAATGTAGCACCAGCTATCCCATCAGATAATGAAAGAGAAATTCAGTCCTAACAAAATCCTTTCTTCCATCGGGCGTCACCGTGTTCACAACGAAGTGTCGCAAGCCTCTTTGGATGGCGCAGACCATCGCAGGAAGCAGGGCAAGCTGGCATCCAAAGGCCAGCTTTATAGCCAGAAGTATCATACCCTGGCTTATACTTTCAATAGACCCTGAACCACCAGGGACTACACAATCATGAAGCCATGTCATCAAGAAAGCGGCTAGCACCGCCTTTTTCGACAACTTGAATTTGGCCTGCCTGAAGAAATGATAAACCAGGAAGTTTCCCTCGGGATCATCACTATCTTCGGTGTCTACAACCCCGTAATCTGCCATCAACTGCTCTATCTCAGATTTTGTCGAGGGCTTGCGAGTCGAGAAAGAGACTGGGTCGTCTCCTTCCTCTCTAATGAAGATGTAGTTGGTCTAGGCTCTTGTATGGGGAAGGGACCCCTCAGTCTTACCCTTCTTTGGGACCTGGTGACAAATAAAGAGGTGATAGAGTAACTCTTTGTACACCTCCATCATCTCGGAGTTCTTCTTCTCCAAATTCAGGTGCTCCTCATCACAGAAAACGTATTCTTCATGTGGCTCAGTCCCCCAGGAAAGTTTTGATATCGCCTGCATCTCATGAAGAGCCAGATCTATCTCCCCACTCGGAGTAAAGAAGGTACATGTGTGATAGTTGTACAACTCCACCAATGAGATAAACATAGGCCAATTAACCTTTATGCCATATTCAGTGGCCCTAACGGCATAAAATAGGCCGATAGCTTTTAGGGTGGCCTCGTAAGTCGAGAGCACTGTAAACCCTTTGACCAATTTTTTCTCTTATTTATTAAATTTATACCCATTCTTTATTGTCTCATTTGTTTGTTATGTTTTATACTTTTTTTCTTTACTTAAAATACCAATAGAGGATCAAAACGGGTAATATAGGAATTGACAGGGACCTTAGCACAAAATTTCCTTAGTTCAAATTTTCCTTTTCAACCGAACCCACAACCCCTATGTTTGAATTCGATATGAATTCAAGATAACTCTCACCAAAACCTTAGATGAGATCGAATCGAATTCTTCCGATCCCCTCCAATAGATCAAATACTAGTATATATAGGAAGGATTGTAGCTGACCCTGAAACCCCTCTACAAACCCTAGAAGTCAAATTTTCTGCTGTCGCAAGAACAGCAAGAGAGGAGGAGGAGCAATCAAGCCTCTTACTCGACCAGGTAATCCTTCTGCCTCGAACTTTCGAATTCCTGCTATTGGCAAGGCTTAGGGTGGGGATTGGTAGGTGTTTGGTTAATACTTAGAAGGAAGTAGGAGAATTCATATTGATTAATTCTATAAAGAATTAAGTTATGTTAGATGATTTCAGTAATGTATGCACAGGTCTAGGAAAATCAAAATAGAGTATAGTATACATAATTAAGAATTAAGTTATGTTCTGTACATAAGTAACCTTAGAATGGCCTAATAGCAGTATAGGTGATGAGAGGAGTTTGGAAAGTTTAGTAAACATAATTGGTGCTTATGTGTGCAGATAAGAAAACAGGGTATGAGTGGGGTATATGGCTACGTAGTGTGAGTAACGGGTTGGGGATACCTGTCCTATATAAGTGTTCTCCAGGTATATCTTTAAGAGTGTCTCTAGATGTAGGGACAAGTACAGAAAATTTGTGAAACTTAGTGTGCCTTTAGCAACTTGAGTACCAGATACCTAACCCATAGACATGAAGTCCTAACAAGTTGGGTACAACAAGCAGAGAGGTCGAGTTAATTGGTAGTTTGTGTCTTGAGTATAAGGTGGCAATTGTGTACGAGTTCTGGGCAAATAAGTATAGAGTATCACCTACCATAGGTTGGGGGGCAGTGGAAAGAAGCATTACTAAGACAAGTACACAAACATGGCATGTAAATAAATAAGGGTGCAGGATTTGACTGCATGACCCATGTAGAGTGTAGGGTGGCAGTCCCTATTGGAGTTAAGCTTGATGTTATTGGAGTGCAGACTGCTTATGCAGCCTAACTTGTGTGAGCTTGTAGTTAACTACAAAATGGATGTAGGAGCAGGGAAGACCTATTATGCTAGTGTGTCTAGTTACAGCACTAAATGTGCCACTATAATTGGAGAATAGGTATCAAGTAGAGTTTGGGAGTTGTCAGGTAGGCATATATATATTAGCCGCTAAGTCCTAGTCCCTACCCTGGTGTATAGGCATGTCCAGATATCTCGGATGCAGGAGAGAGGTTAAGTAATAAATGAGTGTAAGCCTTGGGTGTCCTAGAGTCCAAAGGAATAACCAGGGTACCTTGTAGAACTAGTTGATAACAAGAGTCTATTGGGTTCACCTAGCAACTAGCAGTATGTTGTTCAGTTCTAGGGACTGCCATATGTATCTAGCATGGTAGTTATGACAACAAGCCTATAAATTGAACCTGAATACATCAGTAGGCACAAATGGTTCTTGAGTACCAGTACTCTAGTGTAGTAACTTGTGTAATCGAGGGGTAATAGAGTACACCATGGGAATTTGTAACAGGGAATAGGAATCTAACAATGACAAATAGGAAACCAGTATAAGCACATGCTATGAGGAAATATTAAGGTTCCCTCTTTGAATATACCCTGTGTGTATATATAGTGGTATAGGGATGAATTAAAATTAAACTAGACCTGCCAAGTAAGGGACCAAGTCCACTTAGTTAGTAAAGGGAACCAATTTGAACAAAGTTAAAGAGAAGTAGAAATGACCAAGAGACCTAACAAGTAGATGAATAAGTGGCTCTTGCTTTTATAGATTATTTATATTGACATTGTAAATATACAAAACAGGCTACTTGGACCTCGATACGCATTGTAATCCATATCAGCAGCCGGGACCACAGGCACGTATACCTTGTCTTTCTCTACAGTTTTATTAAATATATTACATTTTATTATCCAGTCTTTTTGATTGTTTATGGCCTTGTGCTCTTCATATTATATATTGTTTTGTTTCATTGATATATATAGTCGTGTTCACGTTTGACCTTGTAGTTCACATTTGGAGTTGTTCTCACCAATACCTTGCTTGAGTCGTGTCATAGAACAAGTACGTGTAGTTGAACTGCTAAATCCTTGTTATCATTTTCTTAACCAGAGAGTCCACACTCGGGACGAGGGTTGACCAGTTGCACCAGAGAATCCACACTCGGGACGAGGGTGTTTGTCGTGTTCATTGGCACCAGAGAGTCGACACTCGGGACGAGGGTGTTTACCTTGAACTAACCAGAGAGTCCACACTCGGGACGAGGGTTGGTGATTAGTTCAAAGCCGTCAGTCCACACTCGGGATGAGGGTTTGGTTTTTCATTGATCTCGTGTTCATTGTTCCTCCAGCAGTTCATTTATGCGTAGGGTTCTATTATCCGTGTTCATAGCCACCTAAAGTTTTTTTGTCTTTCTTGATCATTTCTTACGCATGATAAAACTGTTAGATAAGCATGTTTTATGTATCTTGCTAGTCCTCTGAGGACCTGATGATCTCTTCAGGTTTAGCCGAGTTTGAGTCAGGAGCAGACGAGAGGGTTTGAGTCAGCATCAGACCACGGTACCTTACAGTTAAGGTTGCCTTGATAGCAGTTTAACTCAGTTAGTTTATTTCATGTATTTATCTCTTTTTGTCTATTGGTAGTAGATTTGTGTCCACCAGACATGACTTAATTCTGGAAATATTTAGTCTATATTCTTTATTGTTTAGTTTTATTGACATTCATTGGTCTCAGTTGATTCTTTATTATTCTGTGGATGAAAAATAGACTGCCATGACTTGTGTATCTTAGATAGCATTCTACCGCCGATACTGCGGCATAGGCTGGACTTGGACACGCTTCGTATCCGAAAAGCAGGTGGGGGTCGTGACTAGTTTTTTTGGTGGCCCATGCAAGTCTACGTTAATCACTTCGGTTACGTCACTGTACCGACGTGAGCCTACAAAAAGGTTTAGACTTATAGGATCTTATCCACGTGTCTTGACTCCTTGTTGATCTCTATCATTGATTATTCATTAAATCCTTGACTTGCATCCTGCTTGAAATTCTTCAACGGCTAAAGTGTTTTCTTTTGTTACAGTTAAGATTGAGTCTCAAGACAGGAACAATGCTCCCCTGAACACTCCACCGACTGCAGGTAGATTTTTCACATACATGACCCCACAAACACAAGGAGGCCAGCTCACTCATATGGGCAATCCGCCACAGCCGCAGCTCTTGAGATTCCACAGATATGACATTCCACCACCTCTGTAGTTTCCTCTGCAGACTCCACTACCAGCACCCGTTCTGCCACCAGTATCTGTCCCATCGCCACCATAAGTTCCGTATCCAGCATGTGTCCCACATCCAGTACCAGCCATGCACCCAGCACCAGCGATGTATCCAGCTCTTATGCCGCATCCAGCACCTACGATGTATCCAACACCTGTTCTACCTCCGCCACCAGCACTGGACAATGTTACACTCCTGGGGATCTTCTAGCAGCAAGCCAACATGTTTCGTAACACTTTGAGAGAGGCTCTTCAAATTAGAGATGCGCCCCGACAATGTGCTAGAACATCCAAGAACTTCATGGACCTCAGGCACAGGGAATTCCATGGGACAGAAGGTATTCTCTACGCTGACGAGTGGTTGGAGAACGTGGAGCGATACCTGAAGATGGTCCGACTCTCAGAAGACCTGAAAGTCGAGTCAGCTAGTGGACAACTCTTCGACATCGCACGGATGTGGTACCAAGACGAGCCCGGATTTTCTGTTCCAGACGTAACTTGGGAGGAATTCAAGTGACTGTTCAAAAAAAAATCTATCCAGATGTAGCACGAGAGGCGTTGATGAGTCAGTTCGAGCACCTAGAGCAGGGCAACCACACCGTCGACGAGTACACATCGGAGTTTTCTTGCCTCAGCCGCTTCGCAGAGAGCTTGGTTAGCACCCCTGAAGACAAGGCGTGACGATTCAGGAAAGGACTATCTTACGAGATTCGTCTAGCCATCGCCACCAGTCGAGCCGCCACTTACGAGAAGATTCTGGAGGTCACCTAAGTTGTAGAAGAAGATCTGAGCCACAAGACAAAAAGGAGTCGAGACGCATTCGGAGGAGGCAACAACCAATCGACACCGGCAAAACGTCCCAATATTACTGGGAAGACCTCAACACAGCAGTATCAACAGCAACCACGAGCAGCCCCACAACAAGTCCAAGATGTTCCCACCTGCCAGTATTGCAAGAAGAGGGGCCACGTCCAAGAAGACTATCGTAGATGGTTAAGGTTGTGCTATACTTGTGGATCCAACCAGCACCTATCTCGAGTTTTCCCGAAGAGAAACGCGACTGCCCCAATATTACTAGCCACACAGGAAGGACAAGCTTATGCCATGATCACGGAGGATGCGATATGTAACTACCGTGGTTCGTATTACATATTTTGGTATACTTATGCGTATATTGCATGTTTCTTGGCATGGTTTATTCTGGTAATTCCTTGTTTGGTTCGGCCCGGCTTGACTTGGTTGGCTTTATTCGACTTGGTTTTGTATAGGTTCGGTTTTGTTTGGTTTTGAGTAGACCAAACCACTCCCATCTACCACCCCTTCCTTCTTTAATAGCCGCCCAACACTCTCTTTCCTTATTACTTCTTTTCCATTACTCCTTCTTCCTCACCTACCAGAGAGAGGTTTAGGCAAGTGCAACTTGCTTCATGAAGGAACTCAAATTTTATTATTCTATTTTCTTCTCCATAAGATTCTAAGCCACTTCAGTACTTAGCATTTTCAAATTCCATGGCTCCTTTCATGTAGATCTAAGTTTCTAGCATTTTGATCTTCTTGGTTTGGATCTACTAAAATGGCTTGTTTTCAAATAACTAAGAGTTCCTTGTAGTAGGCATTCTGATTGTATGCAAGATTGGTTTTGGGATGGCCGGATTCTACCAAGTCCTGGCCGAGATGGAGTTCCTCGAGTTCTTGAGCTTTTACGCACGTTTGTCTTGGCCATAGGGAGAAGACGAAGCTTTTATGCCCATATTTTACGTGTTAGCGTGGTGCTTAGTTTTATGCCCACGTTTTACGTGACAGCGTATTATTCAGCCTTTTACGCACACGCAATCGCGTGCCAGCGTACTACATTTTTACGCTGAGTCCCTATGAATTTTACGCTCGGAATTCTCCCGCTCGCGTAAAATTCTGCTCGCGTAAATCGTGCTCACGTAAAATTCCTGGCCCGAGCAGACTCTCGCGTGCGTAAAAGTCTGGCTCAAGTGCTTCACTAGCGTAGAGTTTTGCTCGGGAGTTCGCATGCATAAAATCTTATGCCCGTATAATTTCGCTTGCGTACAACCCGACTAGCATAAAATACCACCCACGTGCACCCTTGCTCGTGCTCGTGTAGAGCCGCTTTACGCTTAAGGCCCTTGGCCTTGCGTAAAGGCGCACTCGCATAGAGCCTTGAGCCCCTTGCGTACTCGGTTGACTTTATGTCTTGTACTATTCATGAATTAACAAATCACGGATGGATTGATATACCGGGCTAATAATGGCATACAATGGCATGGCAAGTACTTGATATGACATGACATGACAAGATATGACAAGTACACACCATGGTGAACATTAAAAGCTGTTGCGACGGCTTGCAAGACATGACTATAATGGATTACTTAGACATCGTGGATGATTGTGTTTGTACAAATAAACCAGTACTGTCTTGCATCATGTCTAGGATAGGGATCCCTGGGTACCACGGTCAGGGGTACCTACTAAAAATTGGCTAAGACTAATAACTAGAATAATTCAGTAGTCATGAAGAGATTTTTCCCGCTACAGGCAATCCCGTTATCTGGGCGCTCAAGTGTACTGGTAGCCTGCCGATGATTAGGGCACATTTCTAGCACACTGTCAAGTGTTGCCCCACCATGGATGGATATTCGACCTGGATAACCTGGATGGTCTGCAGGGCTTGTGGCTGTTGGAATAATCTCATTATATTTTGCTAGTAACTAGGCTTGTGCTAACCCTAGGTAGTTAAAGTATCAAGCCGTACTCATTGCTTGGTCGTGATTGATTGAATGAAAGCCCAGCTTAGTCTTATTCTGATCCTGTACAAGATTGTAACATGACCTGATTCCTGTGCCTTATTTATCGGTAAATGATGAGATACCAAGTTTTGTTCAGATGAAGAGTTACAACCCCGATCCTTGTTTGGTTTAAAGGTTGTAACTTAGCTATCTGAATAGTCCTATGGTTATCTTACCATATATCGTTATAATTATTTATGCTTACCTTGACAATAATGATCAGGGACCAGTTCTGTTTAGGCGAAGGGTTACAACTCCTGTCCTTATTTGGTTTAAAGGTTGTAACTTGGCTCCCGAAGTAGTTCTGTGTCTTCTCTTCGTTTATTGTCCTATTGTATCCCGTGTCACGCTCGTCCTGTTTTACAAGAATGTGACATGACATGGTTACCTATGATTGCCTTAACAATAAAGATCAGAGGCAAGGTTCTGTTCAGGCGAAGGGTTATAACTCCGGTCCTTGTTTGGTTTAAGGGTTGTAACCTGGCTCCCAGAGAAGTTCCTTATCCTCTCTTCATTTAATGTCTTATTTCACCCTATGTTATGACTAATCTGTAGTATTTGGGACGGGTTTCTATTCAGGTGAAAGGTTGCAATTTCGGTCCTTGATTGGTTTAAGGGTTGTGAGCTGGCTACTTGAATAGTTTTCTCGTACTCAATCCATTATTGTTGTCCCTGTTATTATCAGTAGCTTTATAATTATCTTTAATATTCATTTATGATATGCTGGTTTTAGCTCCTAAGTGAAGCCTCCTTTGTGGCACTTGATCTTTCTGCGGTCTAACCCAGCTGGTTTTGTATGGCCAGATTTCGGAGTAGCTCCAGAGGATCTACCTACCCTCCAGCCAAATAGTGACCACCAGGCGTAACCCTGGCAACGAGTGGGTTTCTTTTGTTCTCTCACTCTATTGTAAAAATATTCTTTTGAGGTATTTAGCCGACGAGCACGTGTTAGCTCGATTGCACCTTTATTTACTGTCTGCCTACGAGCTGTAACATGATTGACAAATCCTAGGGTTGAGCATGTATGAATGAAACTCTTGCTAGTCTTGACATTTTGTACGACTAGCTTCATGATCATTCAAATATGTAATGTATGAGACGCCTTACTATTGTATATTTGGTGCTCTGACATCTTGTAACTGTTATTACTTACTTAAGATTGAGACAATAGGCTTGCTTATGACCATAGGAGACTGATGGCTTGTAGTTAAACCATCATGTATCTAGACAGCCGTGACCGTATAGCGAGGTGGGTTGCACTTCAATATACATAGCTAGCTATGTACGCCCCCGCTCTACAGTATTCTGGTTCTGGGGCGTTACATGGTTTAAGTGGTGGCCCATACAGGTCTTGTAAATCAAGATATGTGAGGGTTTGCCGAATAGATATCTCAATCAGTACTCGCCCTTGATCTCTGCTCGTATCTTCTAAATTTTTGTAATCTTGACCTGATCACAGGCTTGTATCGTTGATCTGTCTTGGTCCTTCCTTATTGTTCCCTATATCGTCTTCTTCAGCGGCATAGTACCTGGCCCTGCCGATCAGCAAGACGGAGCACCTCCCGCGGACCAGCAGCAACCGGGAGATCAAGCCCAACATTCTGGAGTAGCCTCCAGAGTCGTACCTACTGGAGGGGAGCCACCCGTTCAACCCGTCCAGCCTGCAGAACCTGATGATGGCACTTTAGTGGATCTCATCAAGTCATTATTAGCTTCCCAGGATCGTCGAGGAGATGCCTTGCACCAGGCGGTGGCAGATACTTTGACCAGAGGAGGTCATCAGGGTAACAGCACGACCAACAGCTTTAAGCGCTTGAACCCTCCATTCTTCGACGGCAGTGAAGATGCTATCACTGCTGATGCTTGGATTTAGGACACAGAGGTGATTCTAGAAGCAGCCAGGACTCCAGAAGCTGAGAAAGTGGCCGTAGTACGCTTGCAGTTATGGGATCTTGCCCGCAGCTGGTGGGCCGTACAGGTCGTTGGATTATTGGCACCCATTATTTGGGCGGTATTCAGAGAGAGATTCCAGACCAAGTATTTCGATGCTGTAGCTCGATACGATCTACAAACGAGGTTCACCAATCTGAAGCAGATGGGCAGGACGATCGACGAATATACGGTAGAATTTTCGAGACTCAGTCGGTTTGCTCCTACCTTGGTAGCAACCGAGTTCGACAGAGCCCAACAGTTCCAGCAGGGACTGCACCTAGAGATTCTATTGGCGATGGAGCAGTTTAAGCATCAGACTTTTGATACGGTATTGAGAGCAGCCAGGAGGCATGAGTATACCTCCTAGTGGATTATGGATCGGAAAGGGGGTCGAAAGCGATCCCATGGCCAAATGAAACAATCATCAGCACCAGCCCCGGTAGCTAGGGCTTTGACCATTGCAGCTCCGAGGCGGGCGGCCTCAGTGACATCGGTTCAGCATTCTACCCCGATGCACCCTCAGCAGCAGAAGCAGAAGCAGTCTTCTACAGTGGGATGTTCACACTGCGGGAAGCCGGGGCATGTGGTATCAGAGTGTCGTAGAGCACAGGGTTTGTGCTCGGTTTGTGGTGCCCCAGACCACAGGGTTAAGAACTGCCCGAACGGGGGGAGTTCATCATCAGCTTTCTCTAGTCCTTCAGTTAGATGACCAGCACCAGTCCAGCAGCTGCAGCAGCTGTAGTACCCGTTCCCGAGGCCGTTGTCGCCGCAGGCACAAGCATTCCAGCAGCAGAGACCGCAGCAGTATGTCCAAGCCTAAGTCTTGATCCGGAGCAGGCAGAGAGGTTTTCAGCAGAGGGGACTCGCGCCTAGAGGGTATGGTCAAGTACTGGCCTTGACCATGGGAGAGAAAAGAATATCACCCGGTGAGGTAGTGGCAGGTACTATTCTCGTCAACACCTTTCGAGCTTCAATATTATTTGATTCTGGTGCCTCGTATTCATTTATGTCTGCATGATTTACGACATGGATAGGACTGGAGCCCGAGTCATTATCAGTAAGGCTCAATATACTTACTGGTAATGGACTTGTGGGAGTAGATAGGATATTTTCCTCGTGTCGGATCGTAGTTAGCGATAGAGAGTTCCCCGCTAGATTGATAGAGTTCCCGATGGCCGATTATGATGTGGTCTTAGGGATGGATTGGTTGAGAGACCAGTATGCTAGGATAGACTACCATATTGGCAGGGTTGTTTTTAGCATTCCAGGCGGGCCAGAGTTTTCCTTTTCCCGAGGCGAAGTTGAGCCTTCTCCTCCAATATTGCGGATGGCAGTAGCAGCAGTGCAGTTACCCCGGATCGTCGAGGAGATTCCAGATGTTTTCCCAAAAGAGCTTCCAGGAATGCTGCCAGAGCGAGAGATCGAGTTCACTATAGACTTTATCCCAGGGACAGACCCAATATCAGAGAGAGTCTACAGAATAGCGCCGTCAGAGTTGGAGATATTGTACAAGATGATTGAAGATCTTAGAACCAAGGGATTCATTCGTGCTAGTGGATCACCTTGGGAAGCCCCGATGCTTCTTATACAAAAGAAGGATGGTACGTCCAGATTATGTGTTGACTATCGTACCTTAAACTCAGTAACAATCAAGAACAGATACCCTCTCCCGATGATAGATGACTTGTTTGATCAACTCAAGGGGGCAGCAGTATTCTCGAAGATCGACTTGTGTTCAGGATATCATCAGATCAGAGTCAGAGAGTAGGACATCCCGAAGACAGCTTTTAGATCGAGATATGGGCTTTGGGTGTTCCTTGTTATGCCGTTTGGAGCAATCAATGCGCCGGCAGTATTCATGGACCTCATGAATCGCATCTTCATGCCCTATTTGGATCAGTTCATGATTGTGTTCCTAGACGACATCCTGGTCTACAGCAAGAGTGAGGCAGAGCATGAGCAGCACCTCCGTGTGGTTCTTCGGATTCTCAGAAAGTACCAGTTGTATGCCAAGTTCAGTAAATGTGAGTTTTGGCTCGATCGCACTTCGTAATTGGGTCATATCATCACAAGAGGAGGAGTAGAAGTGGATCCCCATAAGATCGTGGCCATTGAGACGTATCCAGTACCCAGCACAGTTGAAGAAGTTTGCAGTTTTCTCGGCTTGGCCGGTTACTACCGGCGATTCGTTTCAGACTTTGCTCGTATATCAGCACCATTGACCCAGTTGACCCGCAAGGATGTCCAGTTTGCTTGGACAGCAGAGTGCCAGGATTCTTTTGAGAAGTTGAAGCGAGGCTTGATGACGGCACTCATTCTCACACTTCCAGATGGGACCGGAGAATTTTCAGTGTACTGTAATGCTTCAGACAGAGATTTAGGATGTCTTTTGATGCAGCATGGGAAGGTAATTGCTTATGCGTCATGTCAACTTCGTGATCATGAGAGGAATTACCTGACCCACGACTTGGAACTGGCAGCAGTAGTGTTTACACTCAAGCTTTAGAGACACTATTTGTATGGAGATTGGGTGGAGATTTTCACCGACCACAAGAGCCTGAAGTATGTTTTCACCCAAAAGGATCTCAACATGCGTCAGAGGAGGTAGCTAGAGCTAATTGTGGATTATGATGTCAACCTGCAGTATCACCCAGGGAAGGCCAACGTTGTAGCAGATGTATTGAGCAGGAGAGCCGGAGTTTATTTCCTAACAGCACAACCAGAGCTGTTAGCAGATCTTTAGAAGATGGGAATAGAAGTTGTCCTTCCTGCCAGTGTGGCATTGATGGCCAGCATGCAAGTTTAGTCCACTATAGTCGAGAGGATCCGGATGGCGCAGTTAGCAGATTTCAGGCTTCAGCGACTCAGAGCAGAGTGTGAGGCAGGACGAAGACCAGAGTTATGTATCCATGAATACGGTACACTTCGACATGGGAAGCGTCTTTGTGTACCCAGTGGAGGTATCAGACAGGAGATCATGACAGAGGCTCACAGTTCTCAGTATTCCATTCATCCCGGTAGTACGAAGATGTACCGTGATTTTTGTCTGCACTTTTGGTGGAATGACATGAAGAGGGAGATAGCCCGGTTTGTCTCTCGGTGTTTGGTTTTCCAACAAGTTAAAGCTGAATATTAGAGGCCAGCTGGACTTCTTCAGCCCTTGCCAATTCCAGAATTGAAGTAGAAGCATATAACTATAGATTTCGTGACTAGATTACCTAGATCCACGGCTGGCAGAGATGTTATTTGGGTTATTATAGACAGACTCACGAAGGTAGCTCACTTTCTTCCGTTCAGAGTCGGTAAGCCGACGGCTCAGCTAGCAGAGATGTATCTCAGGCAGATAGTCAGGTTGCACGGTGTCAGTGTCATTTCGGACAGAGATTCCAGATTTACGTTGCACTTTTGGCATAGTTTGCAAGAGAGTTTGGGTACTCACCTCCAGTTAAGCTCAGCTTATCATTCGCAGACAGATGGTCAATCGGAACGCACGATCCAGACTCTTGAGGATATGTTGAGATCTTGTACACTCGACTTTGGTGGATCGTGGGAAGATCATCTGCACCTGGTGGAGTTCTCGTACAACAACAGTTTCCAGGCCAGTATCCAGATGGCACCGTTCGAGGTCCTATATGGTAGGATATGCAGGTCCCCGCTAGCATGGGATAATGTTGGTGAGAGACAGATGCTTGGTCCAAAAATGATTGCTCAGGCGGTTGAGGTGATCAGAAGAGTCAGAGATCATCTTCGAATTGTCCAAGATCGCCAGCGCCATTGGGCCGATTCTCATCGGCGACCCCTTGAGTTTTCTGTCGGCGACCATGTATTCCTGAGGATTTTGCCTAACCGTAGCGTCATTTATTTTGGCGTACAGGGAAAACTTAGTCCTAGGTTTATAGAGCCATTCGACATTCTGGAGCGAATAGGAGATGTGTCCTATCGTCTCGCTCTTCCGTCGTCTCTACGTGAGGTGCATGACGTGTTCCATGTATCCCAGTTGCGACGGTATATCCCGAACCCGAGCCATATCCTGGATCATTCGAAATTGGTTGTTGGTACTAACCTTTCGTATGAGGAGAGTCCCGTATCTATATTGGACCGGAGAGAGAAGATACTCAAGAACAAGACTATTAAGTTAGTCCGTGTTGCTTGGGGTCATCACTCTTTGGGTGAGTCAACGTGGGAGCGTGAGGATGATATCCGATTGCGATATCCTGACCTGTTTGACTCATGTGGTATAGTGTCCTTCTTATGTCTTATGCCCTCGATTTTTTTGTTTGTATGAATAATCGCTTGATTGATTGCTTAGTATAGCTTGCCTGTGATTAATATAGCTTGTCCTTGCTTCTCTAGCATCTTGATTAAATTTTGAGGACAAAATTCTTTTAAGGTGGGTAGAGTTGTAACGACCGTGGTTCGTATTACGTATTTTTGTATACGTATACGTATATTGCATGTTTCCTGGCATGGTTTATGCTGGTAATTCCTTGTTTGGTTCGGCCCGGCTTGACTTGGTTGGCATGATTCGGCTTGGTTTTGTATAGGTTCAATTTTGCTTGGTTTTGAGTAGACCAAACCACTCCCACCTACCACCCCTTCCTTCTTTAATAGCCGCCCAACACTCTTTCTCCTCATTACTTCTTCCCTATTACTCCTTCTTCCTCACCTACCAGAGAGAGGTTTAGGCAAGTGCAACTTGCTTCATGAAGGAACTCAAGTTTTATTGTTCCATTTTCTTGTCCACAGGATTCTAAACCACTTTAGTACTTAGCATTTTCAAATTCTATGGCTCCTTTCATGTAGATCTAAGTTTCTAGCATTTTGATCTTCTTGGTTTGGATCTACTAAAATTGCTTGTTTTCAAAAAACTAAGAGTTCTTTGTAGTAGGCATTCTGATTGTATGCAAGATTGGTTTTGGGATGGCCGGATACCACCAAGTCCTGGCCGAGATGGAGTTCCTCGAGTTGTTTGCCATTGATTGTAGAAGTACAAAAAAATTATATAAGAGGACTGAACATAGACTCACAATAGAAACTTGCTCGTACAAAGAAAGCCTAGGGACGAAAACCTAGGTACAGCAATCTAAGTACAATTGTTTATTTTTGATTCTAGGAGGTGACGGTAGAGGCTCGGAAAAGCGACGGCAGCTCTGCCTTACTCCTTGGACGATCGGACGTAGCCTTGACTCTGATTAAGAAATGCTCTCTGAATGTGTGGGGAGACTCTTCTGCGCGTGCCTTTGTCTCTCTGTGTATCCCGTCGGGGGTCTCCAAGTCTTCAGATCTCTCCAGGTGTCTAGCTCTCCCCGTTCCGGTCCTTTACAAGGGAATGGCACCTTGCTATTTATAGGAGTGAGGGTGTGATCATTAGGGTTTATAATGATTCCCTCCTTAAAAAAGTCGGCGGCCAATCATCTGGACCATTGATTGTGATTACAATAAATCTGGGCAATTAATGTGGATTATACCAAATCTTATGGGCAGTTAATGTTGATTACCATAAATTTTGATAGGCTCGGATATCCTGCCACGTGTTCAATTTATCTGCTCTGATTTGATTTGGGTAATTATGATGATTGTACTAAATCTGGTTGTTGGGATTTGTTGATAGATCTTGATTGATTCAATGCCACGTGTCTAACCATCATTACGGAGAAACTGACCTTCTGTCACGTGTCATAACCGCGAGCCATAGCCGCATGAGGGTAGCTTCATAGACTTTGAACGACATGAAGGTGGCAGCCGCATAGGTGTAGCCTCCGAAATCTGAGCCGTATACGACTAGCCACGTGGCAAGGCCGCGTGGGTATGGCCTCTCAGTATTTGAGCTGCATGAAGATAATCCCCATGATTTGGGCCGCATGAGGACAGCGATCGTGTAACGCCCCAGTCCCAAAATACTTAGAACTAGGTACGTATCCATGCCAGCTGCATACATACGAAGTATACTTCCATATATGGAAATCTCGTATGAATACATAGGCTGTAAAATGTAATAGAACCATAATAACTAAAATCTCATCTACTAGATAAATAAATGATATAAAAGCAACTTTGAATTTATCATGTATACAATCGTTGGGCGGAGACTAAGTCTACTACCAACTACCTCAAATAAAATGTGCAAGAAGTGATCGATAGAATAACGAGACGAAGCAAGCGCAATCGTCTTCGAAAGAATGGAGAAGACCACGGCCTTGGCTAGAACACCTGCAAAATCACAGAAGCACACACCTGGAGAGACAACTAGGTTCTCAGAGGGACGTAACAAGATACACAAAGAACATGCCATAATAAACTGAATATATAATATGTCACAAATCGAAATAAGTGACAAGACGACAATAAGGTAATCTAATCGTACTACAGTGTTTATGTAGTTAAGAACAAAACTCCAATGCATGGGCACTCTGGCTCAGTAACAGTAATCTCAGGTATGGCCCATCAGGATACCAGGGACCTCAAAGCATAACATTCATCGAATGTCAGAGGCCAGCAGTAAATCAGTATCAGGATCCAGGACCGTATCTCCCGCGGAGATAACTGACAATAGGGAAGTGCATACTTGGCCCATACGTTAAGGAACTGTTCTTCCCACCCAATGTCTAACAGAGTCACATCCATGTCTTATATACCTCTACTAACTGCTAAGTCTCCTAACATGCCTCTTTTAGCAGTTAGCCCTAACGCATGCGCATGGGGGATCAGCCCACACACAAGAACCTCTATATGCTACTCACCTCACACATCCTCGTGGTACAACTGTGTCAAGGTATATGCAATACACTACAAACGGTAGTCTCTTAACTCTAGGTCCACATGCAAATCAAAGGATAATAACAAAGTATATCTAATATCACTGACCAGACAGTAAACCAGGAACGGTAAGAACTGGAAATAAATGAGCAGAGATATGTAATAAAATGCAAACTTAATATAAATAGTATAATGGCAAGGTATCTTGCCTGAGGTTATGTGCAAAAGAGAATAATCTAGTAGCTCGGACAGACAAATAAACGAAGCAAAAAAAGCCAAATCCTGCAGATGACTCCGGATGCTGCAACAAACATCACGAACGTGTTTGGAATATAAGATATGCCTAGGAAACGCCTGTCCAAAATTTAAATTCTAGAACAGGGGAAAATTCATAATTTTGGGTCAAAACGATGTCCGCCGTTGGACCCACTTTGCACCGAAATACGTGCCAATATCTACGGTCTCTAAAGTCGTCAAACTATATGTCTACAGATTTGTTTTGATGAGACGAAACCAACGGTATGTCCAATTTTGGATTCCGGTGGGCTGTGCACAAAATCGCCCGTTGAGTGGGATTGTAGGCCCGCCAAAATGGCGTCCCAGTCAACGGTCTCAGAATCGGACCAAAATCTTGGCTCACAGGACCAGAAAAATATTTCGAGTCCAATGGCGCAAGTTTCATTGCGATATGATGAGTGTGCACAAAGTTGTGAATTAATTGGCAAAGGGTCGATACGGGGTATCCCGACGGATACGCACTGATTTCGTCGCGCACATGCAACGAAATCGGGTTCCGTCAGTTCCCACACGTCGAAAACATCCATACGCACCTTTCGATGCGTATAGTGCACGACCACTTCCTCCGGTTTGTCGGGGCGCACGCCGTATCGGGTGTTTTTCCACTTTTTTGAAAACAGACTTTATAATTTTTCGTGAAACTTTAACAACGTGTAACTTTCTACATACTAGATGAAAAGTGAATCCAAAAGGTGTGTTACAATTTCGGTTAGGTTGTCTTTGACTGTCTTTAATTAGTTTTTACGAAAGTTTAATGGACAGCGAGAAAAGTGGCCGACAAGTTGGTATTTCAAAACAGTTTTTAATATTCAAAAAAGTGGGTTTTACTCCAACTTCGTCTCGATTTTTTGAGCAAGTTTGATGGCCATGTCGAAATCCACCTGGGGGATCTCGAAGAGGGTTATGTGGGCTTTCTACACAAATTTATGGATCTAAAAACAGACTAGAATCGAGAGAGAAATCTAACGGGGAAGTTGGGTACCTTAAAGTGGGAATCTGTTGTTGTGGTTGTTTGTTGTCGCGGCGACCAGGAGACGGGACTGCTGTTGCTCCGGCGAGGTTGGGCACGCACGCCGAGGAGAGGGAGGAGGATGGAGGAGGAAGGAAATTAGGGTTTTTTTTTTTTTAGTCAATCCATATATATATATATATATATATATATATATATATATATATATATATATATATATATATATATATATATATATATATATATATATATATATATATATATATATATATATATATATATATGGGGTTCAGCCAATATATGGGGTATGGGGTTCGGCCAACATATGCATTACTGCTGCTGCTGCTAAAGTAAAAAAGGGGGGCGCATGCTATATTGCTATAGCTGCTGCTTGCGGCTTGGGTGGTCGGGTGGGGCCGACCACCCACTTCTTTACTTCTTTTTTTTTCTTATCTTTTCTACTTTTATATATATCTATATTTATATATGTATATATCTATAAATACACCAAAAATCTATTTAAAATCCAAATACCATTTAAAAGTCAACTATTCAATTATTTAATATATATGAGCATATCTACATATATATATAAATTCAATCCTCAATAAATCAACTCAAAATAATAATAGTATTTAAATAGGAAAACATGGTTATCAAATCTCCGCCAATTTGAAATAAAGTTTAATATTATCTAACTATATATGATGCATCTAAAATATATTTTTTACATATATACGCAAATTTAAATTGCCATAAAAGGCAACAATAATAATATCACATAATATCAAATAATATCAACAATAATAAAATGCCTATTAAATTTTCACAAAATAACTTTTGTAATAATAAAATAATAAAAATTGTTCCAACGTGTGAACTTTACCACACACCCTCATTTGGGCCCAGAAAATGTACCATTTTTGTAACACATTATTAAATAATAAAAACGTAAATTTTGTACCACTAATTAAAATACTAAAAATATTCCCAAAAATCCGATTTACTGAAAATATATAATAATAATAAATTTCAAATTTTCAGGGGTTTCACATCCTATCCAACTTACAAGAATTTCGTCCTCGAAATTTAGGATTAATAGGGTGGATAGGGTTGAGGGATAGGAAGAGTTCGTCAATACCAAAATATAATTAAATTTTGGAGGAGGCGATAAAATGACGTTCAACACAACTATGCATTTAAGAACTTGTTAATTAGTCACACAAAAAATTCATCAGAGTTATGGGATTGATTGAGGGTCGCTAGTGAAGATAACAATTTGGATAACACGAATTAAAGAGAAGCAAAGAATTCGGTAGTTCAAAGAAAAAAAATCTAACGATTGGGATATGTGGTACCCTGAGAGAAAACGGATACTGTCACGACCCGCACCCTAGAGTAAGGGCAAGAGACGTGGGTACGTCCAGCCTACGCCGCAGTGTCGGCGGTAGAACGTTGTCCTAGGTCATAACATCTAACAGATAAGGATAATATACAGTTATACTCCCCGAATGGGGGTGACATAACACAATATAACTCAACCACATCTAGGATAGAACAGAAATGAGATAGAAAGATAAAGATAGAAAACAACCAGGAATGTAACATCACAGTGAGACAAATCCAGAATTCTAAGTGACTAAAATAAATACATCTCAGAATATCTCAAAGTCTAATACAGTGATCCAGAAAGTAAGACAATCCTAAACTAATGAAAGTAACATCAACTGCCAGCAGGTCCAAGTCACTAGTGATGTCTAATGCTGCACCAAGAGGGATAGACACCAGAGCCTCATCATTCACTGTAAAATTTTCAACAGGTCCAGTCAGGACGGGAGCGAGCACATATCTCTCAAAACAGTTCATAGCAGGTTAGGAGTATAAATCATGCAATAGAGTAAAATACAGGAAGTGCTGAAAAGGAAGTACGAGTAAACAGGAGATATTTTGTAACTGAAAGTAAATACATAATAGTAGAGACTGTAAGTGGCTACGTGATTTAGAGCATAATGGTTATGTAAACGGCTTGGGGGCACATGAATACAAATAAGGAGGCACATTTATACAGCTACTGGGGATAGTGTTCACATAACCAATTCTACTCACCCTGCCCCAACCAGTACACAAGGATCCATTCAAGTTACGTTATAAGCACATGAATACAACTAAGATACGTGAACTCATGTAATGAGTAGTACATGAGGCACGTGAAAGCACATGAGAACATGTAAAAATATGAACTAATACGAGTACAAGGAGTACCTGATGCACATGATAAAGTACATGAACATGAAATACCCGATGCACCCGTAGAGGGATAACATCTCAGGAAGGGATCCATATAGTACTAATCCGTGAAGATACATGTCAGCATCATGTAGAGTAATCTAGAGCAAGAATATAATCCAGGTAAGTATGAAAAGATCAGAGAATGTACTCGCCTGCTAACTGAAAGTCCGAGATGAAAATACTGTCCGAGGAGTGGTGTCTGGCTCCTATTAGAACATCACAAGTCACAACGAGTCCAGAATGGTAATAATATGCACTACAATACGTTCTACATGAATCTAGGTCAATCTAGGCCAAAGTCAACTCTTGGTCAACTCTGGTCAACCCTAGAATCAAACTGAGTCTCACTAACCCATTCTAGGTTCTAACAAGTCTACTCTAGGTTGTACTATGGCTAATAGCCTATTAGGACCCCTATCTCACTCTATAACCCATATCACATATCAAGACACTACACACACTATATATACAATATATATATATAGATCACACATACTCATGTATAGGAAAACCTCTATATATAAGTATATCTATAATGCCTATTCAACATAAAGTACCATTCACTTATATTACATCTAATATATGCATATATAGGAGACTATATCACCACAATCATGTATTGTTATATATAGGTATACAAGAGAAACATACAAGGGTTGTGTGTGCATTGATACAAGTGTGTGTGGAATGGGGGTATGCAGTCACAAAACAGGGCAAAAACTATACTGTGCATGGCAGGAAGAAAAGGAAAAGAACTCAATTTGCAAGTGACAACAGTTCAATAAGATTTATTTCCAGGTAACAAGGAAAACTGGAACACAAAGTCCCCCATAACAGTTTTAATCCATTGAACTTAACATTTTCAGGTTTAGCATTATGTAGGAACAAGGAATGAAAATTGGCATAGTTATTCTCAGGTTGCTTAACAGTTAACACAATCAAAATAGTCAAAAAGGGTGGCAACCAATCTACTTGACAGTTCAAAGATTGGAGAGAAAACTGGAATTCTTAATACTCAGTTCAGTGCAAGAAATTTCCAGGTTTGAAAATAGAACACCAATCCTTCCCAGGTTAAAATAGAACCCATTGCATTCCCAAGTTCAATGAAAAGAGAATTTGAGACACTCTCTATTCAGTTTAACCCAACTAATTCCAGGTTTACTTTAACGGTTAACATATTTCAAAAACAATCAAAGAGAGAGGGCAACCAATACTTGACAGTTCAAAAGAGTGAGAAGAAAACTGGAAACTTAACATCATGAGATGGGTTAACAGTGAACATACAAATCAAACTCAGTTTAATAGGTAATGACAGTTTCAACTTGAACTTAACATTCAGTTTACAGTGAATATATATATCAGTCTCAATGGTTACACAAGGAAACACTAATTTATAACATGAATTCTTAACTACCTCAAATTAGTCTAACACAGGAATCCTTATTTAGTTCAGTGGTTCACAAGGAACTCATCCCAGGTTTTCCACAGAACATCATATTGACTTCCAGGTTCAAATGAAATGGAAGAAAACTGAAATCAGTTTGAAAGAGTAAAACTGGAACACAACTAAAGCCCACACTCATCAATTAGCAGGTTTACATAATCTCATAGCACACCAAACTCAAAATCGAATGTGAAAGCCTAGCTAACATTGGATGTAATTCTCAGAAAATGCATATACAGGTTTAAATGGAGGGAATCAGTTCACATTAAACTGGAAAATCAGCTTTAAAGGAATGACAGTGAACACATTGAAGAATCAACCCAACTATCCAATTTCTATATACACAAACCCAAGCCAAAATTTGAATGCCCAAGCTAGGCTAACATATATTATGACATGTAGGTTCAAATTAACTTGAGAAATCATAACAGGAAAGGGGTGTTAAATTGTTTGGAAACTGGAAGAACCCAGTGTCAGTGTTGGTATCAGAACACACACTGTCCACACAACAAATCGAACCAAACACCATATAAACCCAAACAAATTAATTAGCATAGTGTACAGAGATTTAACTACTCATTTAGGATCTAATATTCATTAAAACATAATTTAGAAACATTAAAATCGATTAACAATCAGAACACAACACACAGCCCACGCACGCACACAGCTATTCCCCGTGCACACCCAAGAACGTGTCCGATACGACACGAGGACTCGTGAAACTTGACGAGCCTCGTGTCAGTCATTGCCACTAACCTCTGGCCAAGTTTCTCGTGTCGGCGTCGCGTGTCCAGCGCACAGTAGCCCCCGAGTAGCAGGGGAGCTACAGTGCCATGAGCGCACGCCCGTACACGCGTGTCCCGTGTTCCCCACGACACGACACGATGCACAACCATCACAGGACACTTGAAAACCCTAGACGACACTTAGATCTAACTTTCCATTCAAATAGAATAGGAAAACTCGATCGAACAGTCCTTTGGGATATTTCGTCGAGCACCTAATACACAGCTCTGATACGTGTCCAATACGGACACGAAACGAGCTCAAAACCTAGGGTTGGCTGTCCCTACAGTTGGGTGAGGGCTAGGGGACCCTAAAAATGATTTTTACAGGATTTAAGGAGCATTAATAGAGATTATACCTATAGTTGTCCAAAGCTCCAAAAAGCTCCAAAGAAGAGGATCCTTCAAAACACCAAAAACGCCCCAAATTGTTTGCTCCCTGTCAAAACTC
Organism: Iris pallida; assembly: GCA_029216955.1. Taxonomy (NCBI): domain Eukaryota; kingdom Viridiplantae; phylum Streptophyta; class Magnoliopsida; order Asparagales; family Iridaceae; genus Iris; species Iris pallida. The sequence goes on from JANAVB010002800.1 coordinate 4,639,493, forward strand.
AATCCCAACAGCAAGAGCACAATATTTAGAGCCTATAGGAAATTTGTTTGAAGGAAAAAGGACCTAATTTGGATTTACTATGAATTTGTAAAGATGGAACTTACCCATTTTCTAAAACTTGATGAACCCTAATGAAAGGAGACTAGCCCTAAAATTTGGGAGGATATAAATAGAGGGGGGCTGTCTCTTGGCTGGCCATAGGTCCTAGGACTAGGGTTTTGGCTAGTTGGTTGAGTCCTAATTGATTTAAGTCATGATAATGACTTGTGACTTCACAAGCCATTCTTAGACCAAACTAATTCCTAATTTCACCAAATTTATCCCAATGAGTTCATCCTAATGAACTTAAGTCATCCTAGGTTTTCAAATCCTAATCATAAAGTCAAGACCTAGGTTAGCCTCTAGGTTAGTCTACAAGGTCAACTTAAGTCAAAGTCTCTCAAACACCAAAAACAATTATTCTAAAAAATCACTCAAAAATCACAATAATTATAAATAATAATAATAATTCAATTTAAATTCTAAAATTTTAAAAATGACCAAAATACCCTCATTTGGAAAACTGGGTGTTACAATCCTACCCACCTTAGAAAAATTTCGTCCTCGAAATTAAGATGATCGTACCCATTCTAGGTCAAACCCCCACAATCAAAACCTCAGAACCTATTTAAATCATTCAGTTGGAAAATGTAACCTATGGGGTCATGGCATGTAGTATCAGTTTGGGGTCTCATCTAGTTACACCAACATGCTACAATACTAGGCAATCACAAGGTATCAAAACATACAACAATATGGTAAGGTGCATCAATTTCAAAAGACTGGCTAAGATATAGGTCAAGGACTCACCTCCAACTAGGTCTGGTAGCTGGAACTCCCTCCCGAAGGCGGAGTCCTGGCTGGAATAAGTGCAGCAGGACAGTCTCGCAGTCTGTGTGCAGCTGACCCACACAACAGGCACACTCCTCTTCTCTTCCTACAGATGTCCCACACATGTCCAGGCTTCTTACAGAAGGTGCAGGTAGGCACTCTCTCAGTTGGCCTCTGCTGAACACGAGTCTGGACTGGGTAGGCTGGTCTAGGCTGATAGTCTGGGTGCTCATGGGGCTCTGGGTATACACTGCTCCTCGACCTCTTAGAACTAGGCTCCCCTCCTGAATGTACCAAATCCCACAGCAGTTGGATTCCACGACCCTGCTCCTTTAGGATCTCAGTCTGAACTCTCTGTGTCTCCAACACATCCTGGAGAAGTCTGGATATCTGAGCTCCGTCAGGAAACAAACCTGCCGAGGGTATGGTATGGGGTACTGCTCCTGGAGGCAGAGGAGGAGATGGAGAACAACTCTTGGTCTCAGATGAGACTGTAACTCTCTCCTGAGTAACAGGTGGTGGAGGAAAACTCTCTGGTAAGGATGCTGACACCTCCTTGATGGCAGGAGGTGCCACTACCCTTGGGTCAGCCTGAGGGGTCACTACCTCCTGAGCAATAGGAGGTGGAAGCACACTATCAGTAGCTGCAGCTGCTCTCAGGCGACAGGCTCGGGTCATGGGTGCCATACTGGAAAGGGTAAAAAAAATACAACAATCATAAGGCTGTACAGCAGTCTACCATCCTATCTGTAAAACTGGTATTTATCAAGAAAATAAAATAAGACAACTACCAATCATCTATAAAGGGTACTATTTAAGAAAAAAAAAATCAAAACCAAAAGTTTAAGGAACGAAAGTCAATAGCATTGAATCCAATCACAATCTAATATATATAGAAGAGAGAGTGTTAGAGGGAAAAGCTAACATTATGCAAGGGTCATGTGGTTTGTGGCATATACATGAAGGTGTTATAGGAGGATTTGGGTCTCAACTATAGCTATCAAGTTACACTATTCATGGCATATTAGTTAAGCAATCTACAAGGCACAAGCTATTACTCCTAGCATGTATGGCTAACCGTGTATATCTATATGTATAGAGAGGTAAGATTTAAATATGCATTTACATACATTATAACATGTTTACAGAACTATATATATATCTATATAGCTATATGATCATAACATAGAGATGAAAGGTTAGGTTTTCATGGCAGTTGTGTACATTAGTGTAGAGTGTCATGTGTACATGGGTTAAGACTTGAAATAAAGGGGTTCGATCATTCAGTTTAGCTCATCATTACATATTAGGTCTGAAATTGAACTACACATATTGATAGCAGTGTAAAAATGTTAACATGAATTCAGTTTTCAAAATTTTGGAGAAATTCTATCATAAAAATCAACTCAATGTGTACCCCAACCACAACTTAACATGCAAGGGTTATGAAACCTAACATTATATACCTGCACACAACCATGTATACGGCTCAAAACATTACAATTTAAAACTGCAATTTGAACTAAACTCTTAGAATCCAAGGTTAAGGGTTTACTATGTACACAGTCTCAGATTTGACAATTCAACACAAAACTCAACCAAATTTTTGAAATTAAAGCCCTGTATATAACATACATGTGTAGTGATGTAAGCAACTAATAACATGAAATTTAAATTTAAATTATGAATTTAATATGAAGAGCATAGAAATAGTCACTGATACTGCACTATATTAGAATACTAGGATTTGAGAACTTAACATTAATCATGTTAACATGCATTTAGATAGGTTGGTAAACAAGTGTAGTATGCATACGTGTCAGGCAAGTATCTGTGTCCACTATATATATTAGGGTAATACCAGAATCAATGGCAAGAAGAAAATAATGATAAAATCTGTTCTGCCTATCTGTTTAAAGAATGAACTATTTTGAAACCAGAGCTATAACATCAATCTAAGTTAAGGTCTAGTAGAAACACCAATTCATTGTATTAGGAAGAATTTATTGCAAGAAGTTACACAAGGTTATAGTAATAGCTAGGCTATCCTACTCATACTCCTACTCCTAAGTTATTTGATGATGGGGTACAATTTATACAACAGAATGGTACGATAGAGATGATATGTTAAAAACCTTCTCAAGATATAATCTGATAATCATATGCGTCTGTCCAAAATCATGTTACTCAGAGTCCTCGCCATGCCAGTAAGCAAGGCTGCAAAAAACGATAGATTCCATAACTAGGGTATGCACCTCTACAATCATGTCGTCTGGAAATCTCGCTGTGCCGACTAGTATAGCTGCGAGAAATTCCAAATCTCATAACCAAGATACGTACATCCGAAGCCAGGTCTCCATATTTCCGCCACGCCAGCTAATATGGCTGCGATAAACTACACGTTCCATAATCATGTAGACGTTTTACCATCCCTGTATTCCCGTCAATATATGTTATCAGAAAATATCATAACTCAGGCTATAAAATTCATCTCGATAGGAATATCAAATAAAACAACGATTCATCAAAATCAAATTCAATAATCAAGGAGTGAGAGCGAACAAACAAGGGAAAGGATTTCAATTTGAAGTTTAAATAAGATTCTCAAGGGTCGTCCCAGGAATCTTTTAAGGAATCCTAACTGTGATTGAGTACCCTTAAAATATATTCTAATCCTACTGCAGGCTGTAGTGATACTCTAGTTCGAATACCACTACATAAACTCGACTTGCATGGGCCACCACTAAAAACGTGTCACGACCCGCACCCTAGAGTAAGGGCACGAGACGTGGGTACGTCCAGCCTACGCCGCAGTGTCGGCGGTAGAACGCTGTCCTAGGTCATAACATCTAACAGATAAGGATAATATACAGTTATACTCCCCGAATGGGGGTGACATAACACAATATAACTCAACCACATCTAGGATAGAACATGAATGAGATAGAAAGATAAAGATAGAAAACAACCAGGAATATAACATCACAGTGAGACAAATCCAGAATTCTAAGTGACTAAAATGAATACATCTCAGAATATCTCAAAGTCTAATACAGTGATCCAGAAAGTAAGACAATCCTAAACTAATGAAAGTAACATCAACTGCCAGCAGGTCCAAGTCACTAGTGACGTCTAATGCTGCACCAAGAGGGATAGACACCAGAGCCTCATCATTCACTGTAAAATTTTCAACAGGTCCAGTCAGGATGGGAGCGAGCACATATCTCTCAAAACAGTTCATAGCAGATTAGGAGTATAAATCATGCAATAGAGTAAAATACAGGAAGTGCTGAAAAGGAAGTACGAGTAAACATGAGATATTTTGTAACTGAAAGTAAATACATGATAGTAGAGACTGTAAGTGGCTACGTGATTTAGAGCATAATGGTTATGTAAACGGCTTGGGGGCACATGAATACAAATAAGGAGGCACATTTATACAGCTACTGGAGATAGTGTTCACATAACCAATTCTACTTACCCTGCCCCAACCAGTACACAAGGATCCATTCAAGTTACGTTATAAGCACATGAATACAACTAAGATACATGAACTCATGTAATGAGTAGTACATGAGGCACGTGAAAGCACATGAGAATATGTAAAAACATGAACTAATACGAGTACAAGGAGTACCTGATGCACATGATAAAGTACATGAACATGAAATACCCGATGCACCCGTAGAGGGATAACATCTCAGGAAGGGATCCATATAGTACTAATCCGTGAAGATACGTGTCAGCATCATGTAGAGTAATCTAGAGCAAGAATATAATCCAGGTAAGTATGAAAAGATCAGAGAATGTACTCGCCTGCTAACTGAAAGTCCGAGATGAAAATACTGTCCGAGGAGTGGTGTCTGGCTCCTATTAGAATAACACAAGTCACAACGAGTCCAGAATGGTAATAATATGCACTACAATGCGTTCTACATGAATCTAGGTCAATCTAGGCTAAAGTCAACTATTGGTCAACTCTGGTCAACCCTAGAATCAAACTGAGTCTCACTAACCCATTCTAGGTTCTAACAAGTCTACTCTACGTTGTACTATGGCTAATAGCCTATTAGGACCCCTATCTCACTCTATAACCCATATCACATATCAAGACACTACACACACTATATATACAATATATATATATATAGATCACACATACTCATGTATAGGAAAACCTCTATATATAAGTATATCTATAATGCCTATTCAACATAAAGTACCATTCACTTATATTACATCTAATATATGCATATATAGGAGACTATATCACCACAATCATGTATTGTTATATATAGGTATACAAGAGAAACATACAAGGGTTGTGTGTGCATTGATACAAGTGTGTGTGGAATGGGGGTATACAGTCACAAAACAGGGCAAAAACTATACTGTGCATGGCAGGAAGAAAAGGAAAAGAACTCAATTTGCAAGTGACAACAGTTCAATAAGATTTATTTCCAGGTAACAAGTAAAACTGGAACACAAAGTCCCCCATAACAGTTTTAATCCATTGAACTTAATATTTTCAGGTTTAGCATTATGTAGGAACAAGAAATGAAAATTGGCATAGTTATTCTCAGGTTGCTTAACAGTTAACACAATCAAAATAGTCAAAAAGGGTGGCAACCAATCTACTTGACAGTTCAAAGATTGGAGAGAAAACTGGAATACTTAATACTCAGTTCAGTGCAAGAAATTTCCAGGTTTGAAAACAGAACACCAATCCTTCCCAGGTTAAAACAGAACCCATTGCATTCCCAGGTTCAATGAAAAGAGAATTTGAGACACTCTCTATTCAGTTTAACCCAACTAATTCCAGGTTTACTTTAACAGTTAACATATTTCAAAAATAATCAAAGAGAGAGGGCAACCAATACTTGACAGTTCAAAAGAGTGAGAAGAAAACTGGAAACTTAACATCATGAGATGGGTTAACAGTGAACATACAAATCAAACTCAGTTTAATAGGTAATGACAGTTTCAACTTGAACTTAACATTCAGTTTACAGTGAATATATATATCAGTCTCAATGGTTACACAAGGAAACACTAATTTATAACATGAATTCTTAACTAACTGAAATTAGTCTAACACAGGAATCCTTATTTAGTTCAGTGGTTCACAAGGAACTCATCCCAGGTTTTCCACAGAACATCATATTGACTTCCAGGTTCAAATGAAATGGAAGAAAACTAAAATCAGTTTGAAAGAGTAAAACTGGAACACAACTAAAGCCCACACTCATCAATTAACAGGTTTACATAATCTCATAGCACACCAAACTCAAAATCGAATGTGAAAGCCTAGCTAACATTGGATGTAATTCTCAGGAAATGCATATAGTTAAATGAAGAACAATAAATCACAGGTTTAAATGGAGGGAATCAGTTCACATTAAACAGGAAAATCAGCTTTAAAGGAATGACAGTGAACACATTGAAGAATCAACCCAACTATCCAATTTCTATATACACAAACCCAAGCCAAAATTCGAATGCCCAAGCTAGGCTAACATATATTATGACATGTAGGTTCAAATTAACTTGAGAAATCATAACAGGAAAGGGGTGTTAAATTGTTTGGAAACTGGAAGAACCCAGTGTCAGTGTTGGTATCAGAACACACACTGTCCACACAACAAATCGAACCAAACACCATATAAACCCAAACAAATTAATTAGCACAGTGTACAGAGATTTAACTACTCATTTAGGATCTAATATTCATTAAAACATAATTTAGAAACATTAAAATCGATTAACAATCAGAACACAACACACAGCCCACGCACGCACACAGCTATTCCCCGTGCACACCCAAGAACGTGTCCGACACGACACGAGGACTCGTGAAACTTGACGAGCCTCGTGTCAGTCATTGCCACTAACCTCTGGCCAAGTTTCTCGTGTCGGCATCGCATGTCCAGCGCGCAGTAGCCCTCGAGTAGCAGGGGAGCTACAGTGCCATACGGGCACGCCCGCACACGCGTGTCCCGTGTTCCCCATGACACGACACGACGCACAACCATCACAGGACACTTGAAAACCCTAGACGACACTTAGATCTAACTTTCCATTCAAATAGAATAGGAAATCTCGATCGAACAGTTCTTTGGGATATTTCGTCGAGCACCTAATACACAGCTCTGATACGTGTCCAATACGGACACGAAACGAGCTCAAAACCTAGGGTTGGCTGTCCCTACAGTTGGGTGAGGGCTAGGGGACCCTAAAAATGATTTTTACAGGATTTAAGGAGCATTAATAGAGATTATACCTATAGTTGTCCAAAGCTCCAAAAAGCTCCAAAGAAGAGGATCCTTCAAAACACCAAAAACTCCCCAAATTGTTTGCTCCCTGTCAAAACTCAATCCCAACAGCAAGAGCACAATATTTAGAGCCTATAGGAAATTTGTTTGAAGGAAAAAGGACCTAATTTGGATTTACTATGAATTTGTAAAGATGGAACTTACCCCTTTTCTAAAACTTGATGAACCCTAATGAAAGGAGGCTAGCCCTAAAATTTGGGAGGATATAAATAGAGGGGGGGCTATCTCTTTGCTGGCCATAGGGCCTAGGACTAGGGTTTTGGCTAGTTGGTTGAGTCCTAATTGATTTAAGTCATGATAATGACTTGTGACTTCACAAGCCATTCTTAGACCAAACTAATTCCTAATTTCACCAAATTTATCCCAATGAGTTCATCCTAATGAACTTAAGTCATCCTAGGTTTTCAAATCCTAATCATAAAGTCAAGACCTAGGTTAGCCACTAGGTTAGTCTACAAGGTCAACTTAAGTCAAAGTCTCTCAAACACCAAAAACAATTATTCTAAAAAATCACTCAAAAATCACAATAATTATAAATAATAATAATAATTCAATTTAAATTCTAAAATTTTAAAAATGACCAAAATACCCTCATTTGAAAAACTGGGTGTTACAGATACTACTCGTCTTGGTTGAGAGTTGGATTTAAGTAAACGATTAGAATCATTTTCGAGTGCTCAAGAATAATTAGGAGGGCACGATAACAGTTTTAGGTTTGAAAAAATGAAGAGTAGTTAAAGGCGAGGATATAGCCACATGAGTCGGTCGGTGGCTATCTACATTTGCATATAATTAACCGATTGGGCAACCAAAGATGATACCTTGAGTCTATCTTGCAAGTACAGTGTCTTGTCTTTCCAAAATAAGTAAAAGACAAGAACAACAAAGGTTTCAAAGACGGTGTTATATATTGAGTACGAATTGCGGGGTTCATAGGCGACGCAATATTTCAAAAGAGAATTGCCAAGGCTGTCACGGATGAGACTCTAGGGCAAGTTTAACTATGTCTCCATCCACGTAGAATAATATATGAAGGCGAACCAAAGTACAATAGGTTGATCAGACCATCATTTACTGGTTCTGATTAAACAATATGTTAGTGGGTGCACCCAATAAAATATGTCATGATCAAGCTTGATAACGAAATAAGCTTGCAAAACTGAAGCTACATTAGCAGCATGAGATAGTCAAAATATGAGCAGGGAGGTACTGATGAAGGAAGTTTTTAAATAGTCCAAGATCTTTTAAAATCAAGTCTTGCCCGAAGTATGGGCCTTTACAGTTGTCCTAGTTTTCCTCACTTACGGTTTGGTTGTCTGGATAAGTTAAGGTCCTCTGAATTTCTAGTCTAAGTGAGCTCATCAACACGATTCATAAGGACAAAGGAATCGTTAGGTGGTGAGGTATTCTACCCAACTTACAAAAGTTAAACTAGTAGTGTGATGGGCAATGGGTCAAGCAATCAAGATAAAGTACAATTTTAAGCATTTAAGGAATTAAGTAGAACAAAATCATATATCGGTCGAAAGAATTGAGTCGAGATGGAATCCCTATCTGGGGTCGAAAAATATATCGGTATTATGGTAAAGATTATAGTTTGGCCATTTTGACCATAAGGTCATATCAAGAAATAGAGTACAAGGAGATGGATATTAGTGGGACTTGATATGTCTACATGAAGGTGGGCTTGTCTAGGCCTTACATATGGAATTTGTGGGAGAAAAGAGTCTAGTATTGTACTTCCAATATCCAAGTCACGGTAAGGGACGCCAAAAGATCTAAAATAGAAAGTGGGAGTTCACGAGGTGATAATTAATGCACAAAAATAAAAAAGTTCAAGTTAAAGCATGAAATAAAATTAATTAAAGAATCCAGTAAAAATAATTTAAGAATACAATTCCGGAGAGAAGATAGTCTCCTAGATGAATACAATTAAGGAACCATTAACTTATTATTCAAATTGCAAATGGGTTAGAAGGTCGCAATTAAAAGATCTAGAATTGAAAGAAGGTCGAGTAAGTCGAGGTAAAAATTCAGTCACATAGCTGGGTAGATGACTAACCACACTTGTGTATATAATACTATCATGGTTATGAGTGACATGGCAATTAGTGTGGAATACTTCTAACTCGTTAGGGCTACCTTTGTGGCCTATCATTAATATTTTAACTCAAGTTTCCTCCAAAAGTTTTAAAAAATAAACTTTCAAAAATATACTACCAAAATTTGTATTCACTCTAAGGCGTTCAAATTCATCATAAAAAATTTAAATCACTCTCATAAATATCAAAGCAACATTTTATCACGTTACTACTAACCTTTTCCAAAATTAACGTTTAAATTCAACTATTTAACTCAAGAGTTCATAATTTACGAATCCAAAAAAATTTCATAATTAATCAAAAATTTAACACTCTAAAATTTTCAAATAACTCATAATAAAACTCTTAGCATATTAAAAGCAATCTCAAAAATTAAGCTCAATGCTCTCATAAATTTTAACTTCTATTCATGCTAAGTTATTCCAACAAAATTATAACTTTTAAATGGTAACTTCCTTTAATCAATCAAAATAACTTTCCATCCCATCCTTCTAAATTCTCCCAAAAATTTTATATTAGCAACCCTTCCTTAAACTAAATTTTTAAATAATATTATCAGTCAAAATATTTTTTTTTACCAAAATCTAATTAGATTTGTAAATCCTCAATTATAGGACACCATTTAAAATACAAAAATTTCTCAAAAATCGTTTTCATAACTTTCAAATATTTTAAAACAAAATTCACCTCATTACTTCTACTTAAAATTCAAAATTTACTAAACACGAAAATCGCAAGTTGTACAACTCAAATTTAAATAATTCCTATGGCCATTTTTAAAAGCTAAGATCCTTTTCAAACCAAATTTATAACTGTTCAAAGGTGTATAACTATAATATAATAAATCATAAACATTAAAACTCGAAAATCAAATAAATTTTATATTTATTCAAAGATGTATATCTATCACCCAAAACTCATAAATATCAAAACTCGAAAAGCAAATCAATTTTATACTTGTGCAAAGATGTATAGCTATAACCCAATAATCATAAATCTCAAAAAGTCAATCAATTTCTTAAATCAAGGGTATAAAGATTCTTGCTATATTTTCTTTTCTCCTTCCTGCAGTATCAATCTTGTGGTGTTTACTAATTAGAAATCTCAAGATTAAAACTTTCCGTGGCAATATCCTACTTTACAAATTACTAATCCTTAATTCATAAAAAAGCCTTTTTAACTCAATTAGAGTCTTAAATGTATTCCAATTGCCAATATAACCATTCTAGCCATTTGTTTGACCTATGAGTATATACTAGTGTAGTCATCTTCCTAGTTGACACTAAGCACGAAAATAAGAATCAACGGTAGAAAGGAATCAAGCAAGATGCAATTCAAGGAAGTCGAACGAGAGTTAGAAATTTGAAGCCAAGGGAAGATGTCAAGCTGTATGGATGAGATTCCTATAATTCTAATCCTATGTTGTAGGTTCACATCGGTACAGTAACGTAACCGAAGTGACAAACTCGACCTGCATGGACCACCACAAAAACATGTAACGCCCCAGTCCCAAAATACTTAGGACTAGGTACGTATCCATGCCAGCTGCATACATACGAAGTATACTCCCATATATGAAAATCTCGTATGAATACATAAGCTGTAAAATGCAGTAGAACCATAATAACTAAAATCTCATCCACTAGATAAATAAATGATATAAAAGCAACTTTGAATTTGTCATGTATATAATCGTTGGACGGAGACAAAGTCCACTACCAACTACCTCAAATAAAATGTACAAGAAGTGATCGATAGAATAACGAGACGAACCAAGCGCAATCGTCTTCGAAAGATTGGAGAAGATCATGGCCTTGGCTAGAACACCTGCAAAATCACAGAAGCACACACCTGAAGAGATAACCAGGTCCTCAGAGGGACGTAACAAGATACACAAAGAACATGCCATAATAAACTGAATATATAATATGTCATAAACCGAAATAAGTGACAAGACGACAATAAGGTAATCTAATCATACTACAGTATTTATGCAGTTAAGAACAAACCTCCAACGCATGGGCACTCTAGCTCAGTAACAGTAATCTCAGGTATGGCCCATCAGGATACCAGGGACCTCAAAGCATAACATTCATCGAATGTCAGAGGCCAGCAGTAAATCAGTATCAGGATCCAGGATCGTATCTCCCGCGGAGATAACCGGCAATAGAGAAGTGCATACTTGGCCCATACGTTAAGGAATTGTTCTTCCCATCCAATGTTTAATAGAGTCACATCCATATCTCATATACCTCTACTAACTGCTAAGTCTCCTAACATGCCTCTATTAGCAGTTAGCCCTAACGCATGCGCATGGGGGATCAACCCACACACAAGAGCCTCTACATGCTACTCACCTCACACATCCTCGTGGTACAACTGTGTTAAGGTATATGCAATACACTACAAACGGGAGTCTCTTAACTCTAGGTCCACTTGCGAATCAAAGGATAATAACAAAGTATAACTAATATCACTGAGCAGACAGTAAACCAGGAACGGTAAGAATTGGAAATAAATGATCAGTAATATATAATAAAATACAAACTGAATATAAATAGTATAATGGCAAGGTATCTTGCCTTAGGTTATGTGCAAAAGAGAATAATCCAGTAGCTCGGACAGACAAATAAATAAAGCAAAAAAAGCCAAATCCTGCAGATGACTCCGGATGCTGTAACAAACATCACGAACGAGTTTGGAATATAAGATATGCCTAGGAAACGCCTGTCCAAAAGTTAAATTCTAGAACAGGGGCAAATTCATAATTTTTGGTCAAAACGATGTCCGCCGTTGGACCCACTTTGCACCAAAATGTGTGCTAATATCTACGATCTCTAAGGTCGTCAAACTATATGTCTACAGATTTGTTTTGATGAGACGAACCCAATGGTATGTCCAATTTTGGATTTCGATGGGTTGTGCACAAAATCGCCCGTTGAGTGGGATTGTGGGCCCGCCAAAATGGCATCCCAGTCAACGGTCTCAGAATCGGACCAAACATGGCTCACAGGACCAGAAAAATATTTTGAGTCCAATGGCGCAAGTTTCATTATGATATGATGAGTGTGCACAAAGTTGTGAATTAATTTGCAAAGGGTCGATGCGGGGTATCCCGACGGATACGTACTGATTTCGTCGCGCACATGCAACAAAATCAGGTTCCGTCAGTTCCCACACGTCGACAACATCCCTACGCACCTTTCGATGCATATAGTGCACGACCACGTCGCCCGGTTTGTCGGGGCGTACGCCGTATCGGGTGTTTTTCTACTTTTTTGAAAACAGAATTTACAATTTTTCGTGAAACTTTAACAACGTGTAACTTTCTACATACTAGATGAAAAGTGAATCCCAAAGGTGCGTTACAATCTCGGTTAGGTTGTCTTTGACTATCTTTAATTAGTTTTTATGAAAGTTTAATGGACAGTGAGAAAAGTGGCCGACAAGTTGGTATTTCAAAACAGTTTTTAATATTCAAAAAAGTGGGTTTTACTCCAACTTCGTCTCGATTTTTCGAGAAAGTTGGATGGCCATGTCGAAATCCACCTGGGGGATCTCGAAGAGGATCATGTGGGCTTTCTACACAAATTTACGGACCTAAAAATGGACTAGACTCGAGAGAGAAATCTAACGGGAAAGTTGGGTACCTTAAAGTGGGAATCTGTTGTTGTGGTTGTTTGTTGTCGCGACGACCGGGAGACGGGACTGCTGTTGCTCCGGCGAGGTTGGGCACGCACGCCGAGGAGAGGGAAGAGGAAGGAAATTAGGGTTTTTTTAGTCAATCCATATATATATATATATGTATATACATATATATGGGGTTCGGCCAATATATGGGGTATGGGGTTCGGCCAACATATGTATTACTGCTGCTGCTGCTAAAGAAAAAAAGGGGGACGCATGCTATATTGCTATAGCTGCTGCTTGCGGCTTGGGTGGTCGGGTGGGGCCGACCACCCAATTCTTTACTTTTTTTTTCTTTTTCTTTTCTTATCTTTTCTACTTTTATATATATCTATATTTATATATGTATATATCTATAAATTCACCAAAAATCTATTTAAAATCAAAATACCATTTAAAAGTCAACTATTCAATTATTTAATATATATGAGCTTATCTACATATATATATAAATTCAATCCTCAATAAATCAACTCAAAATAATAATAGTATTTAAATAGGAAAACATGGTTATCAAATCTCCGCCAATTTGAAATAAAGTTTAATATTATCTAACTATATATATGATGCATCTAAAATATATTTTTACATATATACGTAAATTTAAATTGCCATAAAATGCAACAATAATAATATCACATAATATCAAATAATATCAACAATAATAAAATGCCAATTAAATTTTCACAAAATAACTTTAGTAATAATAAAACAATAAAAATTGTTCCAACGTGTGAACTTTACCACACACCCTCATTTGGGCCCAGAAAATGTACCATTTTTGTAACACATTATTAAATAATAAAAACATAAATTTTGTACCACTAATTAAAATACTAAAAACATTCCCAAAAATCCCATTTAATGAAAATATATAATAATAATAAATTTCAAAATTTTAGGGGTTTCACATGTCGCATAGGGTGGCTTCTTAGGATTTGAGCCGCATGACGATAGTCTCCACGATCCGAGCCGCATGAGAGCATCAGCCGCATGAGGGGGCTTTGAAGTTGGAGGATCGTGCCAGCTATATAGGTGATTTTCTCCGTTTCCCGAAGAACACGCCGTCGTGTCAGATTTCATCATTTTAACTTTAATATCAGAGCTATCACTTTACGTCAGAGCATTTAATGGGAGCAGTCACTTCATGGCCAGCTGTAAAAAGCAAGCTTCATAGGGTCACGTGATTCTTTCCTGAGCCGCATGAGGCTATTGGAGAGTTTCTGAGCCGCATGAGACTCCGATGGATTCCTGAGCCGCATGAGGCTTCTTCTATTTTAAGCCGCATGGGCTTCTTCTGTTTTAAGCCGCATGGACTTTTCTTGTTCTTTTCCATGCTTCTACAAGACCCCCTTCAAAGTTTTCAATTTGAAAAATTAAAATACTTTGAATAAGAAGCATGGCTATATGAGCTCTGCTGGCCGCATGGGATGTTCTGGCAACATACTGTCCTCTCTGCCACGTAGGCGGCATTAATTTCTCTTGATTCATTATGATTTGGAGCCGTCTTTTGGGAGAATCCCAAGAGTTGGTTCATTAAATATTTGGATTTTATGGGTGAATCTCCTTTATGAGAGAGGGCAAAATTTGATGAGTCGATTTCGCCTGCAGCACACGACCCGAAGCGGTTATCGGTCCACGTGCCCCCCCATATTTTCCTATAAATAGAGGTGTTTTTAGGACAGAGAAGCTTCTTTGCTTTATTTTGTCTTCTTTTTTTCTTGCCCTAAGCCACTGTCTTTGTTTTCCTCCTCCGATCATCAATCGACGATAGCCCCCAAAGCTTCCAAAGCTTCCAAAGCTCCCATGGCCTCTGCTGCGGCGAAAGGCTAGAAGGCGGCGGCCTCGTCGCCGACTGTAGCGCCCCCAGTCCATCCTGACGTCCACCCTGCCATCAAGGGTAAGGACTATATGGAAGATCGAACACTTCAAACCCTAACACAATGGCTCTGTTGCATGTTTTTATGCACAAGCCTTCTTCCTTTCCGTATTCAATGCGTTTTTCGTCTTTATTGGACTGCTTAAAGTTTAGTACGATGAAGCCGCATATGTTGTATGGGCCGCATGAACTTCTCATATCTGGGCCGCATGGGGTAAGCCCTATGTTTGAGCCGCATGAGAACGTCTGAGCCGCATGAACGCCTTTAGAACTGAACCACATGAAGCCCCTCTGAACAGAATCACATGAGCTCCTAATAGACTGAGCCGCATAACGTTTCACGAATCAGAACTGCATATGAACCCACTTAAACAGAGCCGCATGAGGACTCGTCTAAACAGAGCCGCATGAACTTTGTGAAAAAACCGAGCCGCATAAAGACTCATCTAAACAGAGCCGCATGTACTCTGTAAAATCCGAGCCGCATAAGAGCTCGTTTAATCAGAGTCGCATGAACTCTAAATATTTTCTGGCCGTCTACTGACTTTGTTTCTTTTTTATCTTTGATTCTTGCAGCGACCCTGCCGAAGGCTGAGATCATGGTGAAGGAAGAGCTGCTGTCTCCTTTCAAACAAGAGTCATCGCTCGTTAAGGAGGAGGTAATACCAAAAATGGAAGAACAGAAAGGAGAGCTGGCGCCTGTAAAGGAGGAGCCCCAGTCTGACAGCGGTAGTATTGGGAGTCTTGACCCTCCTGCTCCGGATGAGGATTTTGCTCAAGTGGATCCTTCATATGCAAAATGGTGGAGGGATTGGTATATACGCCCCCGCAACTAGGATTCGTAGGCTCTTATAAATGTTTGTCCTTTGTCTTGATATTTATGTCTGTCTTTAGCTGTAGTTTGTGTTTTGCTTCTTTTTGACATCAATGTAATCTTCTTCCTTCTTGTCTGAATGAAATGATAGAGAACTTTTTCTGGCTTGCTTATGAGATGTAGTCGTGTGAATGTAACTGATCCGACTACATTCGCTCTATTCTTTGTTTATAGTGGTTGCCTCAATGGGAGACTTTTTGTGGACCTATTATCTTTAGCGTACCCCGGTTCAGAATACGGATAATAAGACGAGAGAAAACCAACATACTTACTCAGAGGTAATGAGGACGTGGTAAGTATGGGGGTTTTATCGCGGGGTCTTCCTACACAGAGGTAATGAGGACGTGGCAGGAGTGGACTCCACGGGGGATATTTATGGTCAACAGTGGACATTTGTGGGCCTATTATCCTTGGAGTACTCAAATTTTGGGTATGGATAATAAGTCGAAAGGGAACCAACATGCTTACTCAGAGGTAATGAGGATGTGACAAGTATGAGGGTTTTTTCAATGGAGCCTTCCTACTCAGAGGTAATGAGGACATGGCAGGAGTGGGCTCCATGAAGGGGTACATAGAATGACTCAGAGGTAATGAGGACGTGGAAGTTCTAAGTAAGGGGTGATTTATTTTTGGCGGAAGTGAAACAACTCAGAGGTAACATCGACGTGGTTGTTTTGGAAAATTTGTGGATCTGTTACCCTTTTTTTTTGCACTAGAAGCGCGGGTATTGGATCATGAGGAAGGAGCTTCTTTTAGGGAGAAAGTTCAGAGGTATGATCATACGTGACTTACTACCCAAAAGATGCGATACAGATTGACCAGGATCGGAGTTCAGCGGTACCTGCGGGCACATAACTTGACAATCTGGAAGATTTGGAGGCAGAACGTGAGTTCAGCGATACCAGAGGTTAGGTAACTCTACAATCTGGAATATTTGTGGTATGTCGTTTCAAACATAATACTTCTTCAGGAACTTGTCGTTGATGGGCAACATGAGCAGGTCTCCATTTTGTTTCGCGAGGCGGTAAGCACCGTTGGAGAAGACAGCCTCAATGACAAATGGACCTTCCCACTTTGGCTGGAATTTGCCGGCAGTCTTGTGAGTCATGACCATCGGCCTCCGAATAGCCAAAACAAGATCTCCTACTTGAAACGTTCTGATTTTGACCTTCTTGTTGAAAGCTCCGAAGATTCGGGCTTGATACAGCTCAATTCGTTGCTGAGCTAAAAGGAGTTTCTCGTCTAGAGCCTCCAACTCTTATAGTCGGCGATGGTGATTTTCATCTATTGTCAATCGGTAGGTGAGGGCGACGCGGAGTGAGGGGATTTGGGTCTCCAAGGGGAGAACTGCCCCACTCCCGTATACCAAGGAGAATGGTGTATTTTCGGTGGCCGTCCGTACTGTAGTACGGTACGCCCATAAGCATTCGCCGAACTTCTCATTTCAGTCACGTTTGTTGGAAGAAACGAACTTCTTGAGCAGTTTGATGATGGTTTTGTTAAATGCTTCAGCCAGACCATTAGCCGCTGGGTTATATGGTGTTGAAGCAATATTCTGGATTCGGTGTTTGTCGCAGAACCAATAGAAGGCGTGGCTTGCGAACTGTGAATCGTTGTCGTAGATTATCCTTCGGGGCAGTCCAAAGCGATAGATGACGTGATGCTTAAGGAAGCTGATCACGTTTGAAGTTTTGACTTCTGCCAACGGAATAGCCTCCGTCTATTTGGAGAAGTAATCAGTGATTGCGAGTATGAAGCGATGTCCTCTAGACGAAGGTGGAGTAATCGGACCATTGATGTCCATTCCCCTTGCTTCAAATGGCCAGGATGCCACCGTCGGGTGTAGAAACTCGGATGGCTGATGGATGAAATCCGCGTGGACTTGACAGGCTTTGCATTTTTGTGCATAGTCTATTGCATCTGCAACCATCGTAGGCCAATAATAGCCCATTCGTCGAAGGCGATCCTGTAATTTCGGGCCAGGCTGACGGGCCCCGCAGATGCTGTCATGAACTTCGCGCACAGCTTCTTTGGCTTCTGTACCTGACAGATATCGAAGCAGTAATCCATCGTATGATCGCCGATATAGCATTTTCGTCTCTGTATCGTAGAAGAATCTGAGGGAACGTCTTCTGATAGAAGTGGCTTCCTTCGGATTCTCTGGCAGGATGTCGTAGACTACGAAGTCAATGAAAGGTTGTCTCCAGTCTTATCACGCCCCAGAACTAGAATACTGGAGATCGGGGGCGAGACAAAGCCAGCTACGTATATCAGAGTACGCCAGTACCCCGAGATACGGTCAAAGCTGTCTAGAAGACAAGTGGGTGGACTCTAGCATGCCACTGACGACTCCTAAGGTCGAACAATTCCTATCTCAATCCAATCAATCATAAGAAGCAATAAAGAGTAAATCATATATGAGATGGGTAAGGCGTCCCAAACACAAGTACATACATAATCATGAGAACTGACAAAATATAAGATATATCAACTGACTATACAAAAGGTACGTAAATGTACAACCAGCAGTTGTCCAGAATATACATCCACGCCGTACTAAGACGGAGGGAACAAAACCCAGAAAGAAGGACTAACATATGTCCTTGGCTAATACACCACAAAAATAAAAGTATAAGATAATGTGGGAAATAAAGGTAACCCACTCGCTACCCATATCGGTCCTCTGAGTGCGAACCATCCGGAGGAGAAGACGGTAGATCCTCGTGATCAACTATGGAACCTGGCCATGCAAAACCAGTGAGGTCAGGCCCCAAATAGCAAGTACCACAAGGAAGCTCGAGGTGCACGACAAAACCCAACAACAACACAATAACATAATGACAGAAGTAAATAAATGTGGATCGAGACTAGTGCGGTACCAATGCACGTATCTCAAGAATATGAATGACTGAATGGTAATACTGAACAATATAGCTATGGAACAGAATAATCCGATGAGCAACAAGGGGTTTAGGAACTACTAGGAATCGGAGCTACAACCCTTAAACCAAACAAGGACCGGGGTTGAAGATCTTTCCCCTAGCAGAACTTAGCCTCTGGCCACTCATCGACACAAGAGCATATAAGATAACACACAATCAAAAGTGCACGGCCAATCATTGCCTACGGCTTTCTATCATTAACTAGCTAGGGTTATCATAATCCTAATAACTAGTATGCACGTTGAGGATTTTCGCAACTACCTGACTGCAGATACCCGGATGTCCAGGGGTACGAGTAGTATATCTATTGCCCAACAAAACTGCTGGCAGATGAAACGTGTCTAGACTTGTAACATGAATAACCATATCATATACTTGTAAAAGAAAACATATAACTGACTGTGCCGCAACCCGGCACGACATGTGACTCGATCATATCATATAACATATATAACTGACTGTGCCGCAACCCGGCACGACATGTGACTCGATCGTATATCAATACGCGCAAACTTGGTAGGTCATGGAGCCCTTGCCTAGCAGGGTTGGGCCATGCCTCATGGGGCCCTTGGAGCTCGGGGTTGGTAGTACGAATTTCCTCCTACAATGACCTACTTGAATTTACTAGTCATTTACCTTATCATATTCATGTCAAATTCTCAAGTCGTGGACACTCAAGAATTTCCTAAGATGACGTGTGTTATGTACGAGTAATTCGTAAGTTATCACTTACGAACATCTCCGTACTAACATTACGTGATACACAGAACAATACTCACACTCGATTGTCCAGTGCCAAGATGCAATAGATTAACATTCAATAAGCTATATCCACGGTGTCAAGAAAGAACATGTACTCATATATCGGGTCTGGAAATCAATAAGAAAATCAAGTCATGAGTGTGCTACTACGAGCCACTGAATCGAGCTAGGCATATACAGTAATCTGGAGTGCACCATGACAGGCCACTATCTATAATCTGGACATAGAACAATACGTAAACATAAGCATGTACCATGTATATAGAGTGTACAATCATTCTTTAACTATCCAAGGTCATCTAATCATGTTAAGAGTCCATTATAATCAAGAAAATATCAAAAACGGACACAAACGGGCAAAAACGGACAAAAATAGCGTAAAACAGCATAAAACGGCATACCGGCGGTATACTGCGGCATACCGGCGGTATACCGGGCTAAAGACAGAAGTTTTCTAGTGCAAAAACCGGCATACCGACGGTATACTGCGGTATACCGTCGATATACCGTTTATCCAAACAGCAACAAAATCCAGATTTTCGCTAAAATTTGTTTCGGCCATAAAAACTTCATTTTAAATCGAAATTCGGACTTTCAAAAGTCAAAATTGAATATAATTGAATTTCCAACAACATAGAAGTATTATTTTTCACAAATTAAAACATTTGATAGATCAATACCTCAAAATACTCGAAAATCATATCTAGAAACTCAGATCTACGCAATACTGTCGATCAAAACCAAAAGTGCTATATACTAAACATGTTAACAATTTAAAGAAGAATATTATAGGCCAATAAAACTTTAGTTTCTATGGAAAATAAAAATAAAGTATGGTCATGTCACTTTTGAGCAAGATGTACTTGTCTAGGTTTTAGCAACCGAGCCTAATCTTCTACTCCACCACCAAGAGGGGTTCCGAAACCACACTCTAGGCCTCAAGGCCAAGCCTTCCCAAGCTTGAGAAAGAGAGAAGAGAGTAAAGAGGAAATGGAGAAGGAAAGAAAAAAGAGGAGAGAGAAACTCATAGGATATATATAGAAAGGGTGAATTAATCGTGACCGTTGGATCGTGATCCATGTCACATTCTAGATCAATCCTAGCCGTTGAAAGAAAACCAATTGTCCATTGGATAATAGAATACATCTATACTATTCACGAAAATATCTATACACTATTCATCAAAATATCCAAAACACTATTCATGAAAATATCGGAAACACTATTCACGAAAATATCTGAAATCAAAAATATCTAAAATATGGAATATCTATCTGAGCGGCATGCCGTCGGTATACTGTGGTATACCGTCGGTATACCGGCCAAGGAGAAAATCTATAATTTGGGAAAATTTTAAAGCGTTCCGAAAACCGAGAAAATACGAAATACAATACAAAATACGTATCCGTATATAAATACCGATACTGTGAGACGAGTCTCACAACTCTCCACAACTTAGAAAAATTCTGTCCTCAGAATTTCCTAAAGCCAGTCGAGCAAAAATACACATGCTAAAACAATGTAAAATCATAACACATCGAAAGAAAACATCCCGTGTACAAGTGATATTTGAGATACAAAATTTAATTAAATACGGAAAATAATAAATACATACATATGTAATACAAGAAAAGGAGGCATATGGAATAATATACCCCTGAGTCAGTTGAGTAGGGATTCGTCCTCGCTTGCCTACGCTGACTCACAAAGTGGACAAGGGTCAAGTCTCGAAGTAAGTCGGTACCAATGACTTAGTCGAAGACATGACTCTAATCCAGGACGCACCTACGTAGTCGGGATACATGATAGATATCGTGTATCACGAGATACGAAGGCAGATGATTGGTACGAGAAACTCGTGTTCACTCACCGAATATGTCAAGTCGACCATCGCATTCCGGGTATGAATGGAATACAAGGCCTTCAACGAAACCCAAGAATAAGAATGACTGAAGGAACACCTCAGAAGCTTACCAACAATCTGACTGCCCTCAGCCAACATCTGCTCTATGATAACAAACTCTCTCTGTCTATGCATCGGGACTGCTGCTCTTACCTGCTGCTGAATTTTACCTGATTTACTGGACCTGGGCAAACTGTGCCGAATGCTAACATTAAAACTGCTGAGACCACGTCGGAAGGGGATACTGAACACGGGATTCGGGCTAACTTTGCTGATTGAACTGACTGGCATGTAGTGAACTGAGCTGCCAAACAGGTGCTGAGATGGTACTGGTACCTGACTCTTTGGATGCAGAATCTGATGCCGACATACTGCCTGAACTATGGAAGAAGACGGAGCAATAAAATCCTCAAAAGAAATAGGTAAGAAGGTGCGGTGTCCCTGAATGATAAGGACACATGATATCAATAATGGACATGAATAGAACAAAGATATGTCAATCATGATTACAGTTCAAGGAAAGCGAGAAATACGATAAGTAAGGGGAGATCAAACGAAGATAAATATAGGATTGAGATTCTAACAAGATGAATCCCCCACAAGTCTGAAGACAAACCTGCATGGGCCACCAAAAAACCCTGTCACGCCCCAGAACCAGAATACTGGAGATCGGGGGCGAGACAAAGCCAGCTACGTATATCAGAGTACGCCAGTACCCCGAGATACGGTCAAAGCTGTCTAGAAGACAAGTGAGTGGACTCTAGCATGCCACTGACGACTCCTAAGGTCGAACAATTCCTATCTCAATCCAATCAATCATAAGAAGCAATAAAGAGTAAATCATATATGAGATGGATAAGGCGTCCCAAACACATGTACATACATAATCATGAGAGCTGACATAATATAAGATATATCAACTGACTATACAAAAGGTACGTAAATGTACAACCAGCAGCTGTCCAGAATATACATCCACGCCGTACTAAGACGGAGGGAACAAAACCCAGAAAGAAGGACTAACATATGTCCTTGGCTAATACACCACAAAAATAAAAGTATAAGATAAAGTGGGAAATAAAGGTAACCAACTCGCTACCCATATCGGTCCTCTGAGTGCGAACCATCCGGAGGAGAAGACGGTAGATCCTCATGATCAACTATGGAACCTGGCTATGCAAAATCAGTGGGGTCAGGCCCCAAATAGCAAGTACCACAAGGAAGCTCGAGGTGCACGACAAAACCCAACAACAACACAATAACATAATGACAGAAGTAAATAAATACGGATCGAGACTAGTGCAGTACCAATGCACGTATCTCAAGAATATGAATGACTGAATGGTTATACTGAACAATATAGCTATGGAACAGAATAATCCGATGAACAACAAGGGGTTTAGGAACTACTAGGAATCGGAGCTACAACCCTTAAACCAAACAAGGACCGGGGTTACAGATCTTTTCCCTAGCAGAACTTAGCCTCTGGCCACTCACCGACACAAGAGCATATAAGGTAACACACAATCAAAAGTGTACGGCCAATCATTGCCTACGGCTTTCTATCATTAACTAGCTAGGGTTATCACAATCCTAATTACTAGTATGCAAGTTGAGGATTTTTGCAACTACCTGACTGCAGATACCCGGATGTCCAGGGGTACGAGTGGTACATCTATTGCCCAAAAAGACTGCTGGCAGATAAAACGTGTCTAGACTTGTAACATGAACAACCATATCATATACTTGTAAAAGAAAACATATAACTGACTGTGCCACAACCCGGCACGACATGTGACTCGATCATATCATATAACATATATAACTGACTGTGCCGCAACCCGGCACGACATGTGACTCGATCGTATATCAATACGCACAAATTTGGTAGGTCATGGAGCCCTTGCCTAGCAGGGTTGAGCCATGCCTCATGGGGCCCTTGGAGCTCGGGGTTGGTAGTGCGAATTTCCTCCTACAATGATCTACTTGAATTTACTAGTCATTTACCTTATCATATTTATGTCAAATTCTCAAGTCGTGGACACTCAAGAATTTCCTAAAATGACGTGTGTTATGTACGAGTAATTCGTAAGTTATCACTTACGAACATCTCCGTACTAACATTACGTGATACACAGAACAATACTCACACTCGATTGTCCAGTGCCTAGATGCAATAGATTAACATTCAACAAGCTATATCCACGGTGTCAAGAAAGAACATGTACTCATATATCGGGTCTAGAAATCAATAAGAAAATCAAGTCATGAGTGCGCTACTACGAGCCACTGAATCGAGCTAGGCATATACAGTAATCTGGAGTACACCATGACAGGCCACTATCTATAATCTGGACATAGAACAATACGTGAACATAAGCATGTACCATGTATATAGAGTGTACAATCATTCTTTAACTATTCAAGGTCATCTAATCATGTTAAGAGTCCATTACAATCAAGAAAATATCAAAAACGGACAAAAACGGGCAAAAACGGACAAAAATAGCCTAAAACAGCATAAAACGGCATACGGACGGTATACTGCGACATACCGGCGGTATACCGGGCTAAAGACAGAAGGTTTCTGGTGCAAAAACTGGCATACCGGTGGTATACTGCGGTATACCGGCGGTATTCCGTTTTTTCAAACAACAACAAAATCCAGATTTTCGCTAAAACATGTTTCGGCCATAAAAACTTCATTTTAAATCGAAATTCGGACTTTCAAAAGTCAAAATTGAATAGAATTGAATTTACAACAACATGGAAGTATTAGTTTTTACAAATTAAAACATTTGTTAGATCAATACCTCAAAATAATCGAAAATTATATCTAGAAACTCAGATCTACGCAATACTGTCGATCAAAACCAAAAGTGCTATATACTAAACATGTTAACAATTTAAAGAAGCATATTATAGGCCAATAAAACTTTAGTTTCTATGGAAAATAAAAATAAAGTATGGTCATGTCACTTTTGAGCAAGATGTACTTGCCTAGGTTTTAGCAACCGAGCATAATCTTCTACTCCACCACCAAGAGGGGTTCCGAAACCACACTCTAGGCCTCAAGGCCAAGCCTTCCCAAGCTTGAGGAAGGGAGAAGAGAGTGAAGAGGAAATGGAGAAGGAAAGAAAAGAGAGGAGAGAGAAACTCATAGGATATATAGAAAGGGTGAATTAATCGTGACCGTTGGATCGTGATCCATGTCACATTCTAGATCAATCCTAGCCGTTGAAAGAAAACCAATTGTCCATTGGATAATAGAATGCATCTATACTATTCACAAAAAATATCTATACACTATTCATCAAAATATCCAAAATACTATTCATGAAAATATCGGAAACACTATTCATAAAAATATCTAAAATATGGAAAATCTATCTGAGCGGCATGCCGTCGGTATACTGCGGTATACCGTCGGTATACCGGCCAAGGAGAAAATTTATAATTTGGGAAAATTTTAAAGCGTTCCAAAAATCGAGAAAATACGAAATACAATACAAAATACGTATCCGTATATAAATACCGATACTGTGAGACGAGTCTCACAAGTCTGGTGCTTCATCGACTGCCAGCACGGAGTATCTCTCAACATATTGAATATTATTCCTGGTACAGACCAACTCACGGCCTATTATGTCGACCAGATGATGAGCATGATTCGGAACTTCTAAGGAAGCGGTGAGACCTGCTAGGGCATCGGCTTCAATATTCTAGAGCTTGGGAACGTGTTCTATGAAGAACCCTGCCAAGGATGAGATGATGTCGATCGCTATTTGGTGATAGAGGATCATGTCTTCATGGTGAACCTCGTATGAACCCCGAATCTGATTGACAATTAGCTGTGAATCGCCATATGCTTCGAGGTATTCTACCCCAAGTTCTTTTGTAAGTCAGAGGCCAATGACCAAAGCATTATACTCGGCCACATTGTTTGAACAGTGCTTCGTGAGGGAATAAGCCCGATTGATCACCAACCCGGAGGAAGAAATCAGCACCACTCCGACTCTAGCGACGATGTTGCCCTTGGGCCCCGTTCTGGAAGCACCGTCGAAGAACATTCGCCATACGGTATCATGAGAGGCCATATTTGAATTGGCGATCTCATCTGGAATTTCTTCGTCTATTTTGGTTGATTCCGAGCCTAGATGAGCCGCTAAAAAGTCTGCCAGAGCTTGACCTTTAACAGCCTTCTGCGGGACGAAGATCATGTGGTAGGGGGATAGTAATATCGCTCAGGTAGCGAGGCGAGAGCTGAGTGCGCCTGGCTTTGTCATGAGGACCCTGAGGGGGTTAACTCTTGATATAACATGGATGGTTTGTCCCGTGACGTAGTGTCGCATCTTCTGAATGGCGAATGCTAGAGCAAGATACTCCTTTTCTACGGCAGTGTATCGGTGTTCTGGCCCCATCATCATTCGGCTGAGGTAATATATAGCTTGCTCATGGCCTGCATTATTGTTTTGTGCTAACAGAGCACCGAGAGAATGCTCTATAGCTCGCACATAGAGCAGGAATGGTTTTCTAGCAACCGGAGCCACCAGAACCAGAGGGTTCGTCAGATATTCTTTGATGTTGTCGAAGGCGCGCTGATATTCTTCATCCCATACGAAGGAGACGCCTTTCTTCATGAGGTGAGTGAATGGCTGACATCGCCCAGAGAGGTTAGAGATGAACCTCCTGATGTAGGGCAGCCTCCCTTGAAGGCCTCGGAGTTCACGGTGATTTCTCGGGTGACCCATCTCCATGATTGCCTTTGTCTTCTCTGGATCTATATGGATCTCCTGAGTAGTAATGATAAAACCCAGGAATTTTCTGTTGGATACGCCCAAGAAGGATTTGGTAGGATTTATTTTCAAGTTGTGTGCTCGCATCAGGTCGAATACCGTCCTTAGATCCCGTAGATGGTCTTCCTTATAGCGACTTTTGACAGCGATGTCGTCAACATAGCACTCCACGGTCTTACGTAAGTAGTCTCTGAAGATGACACTCGTGGCTCTTTGATACGTGACGCCAGCATTCTTTAAACCAAAAGGCATGACTGTGTAGCAGTATGTGCCAATCGGTGTTCGGAATGATGTGTGCTTCTCGTCGTCGAGAGATATCTTGATTTGGTTGTATCCTGAGAAACCATCCATGAATGGCATGCGCTCGAAGCTGCAGGTGTTGTCAATCATGATGTCTGTGATAGGGAGGGAGAACTCATCTTTTGGACATGCCTCGTTCAGATTGCAGAAGTCGATACAGATTCGAATATTTCTATTTTTCTTGAGTACCGGTATTATGTTGGCGACCCAGTCCGGATGTTGTTCTTCACGAATGAAACCGCTGGCTATCAATTTGTTGACTTCGGCTTCGATTGCATTCATAATATCCGGGCAGAAGCGTCGCTGTTGTTACTTGATCGACTTTGCATCCGGCCGAATGTTGAGTTTGTGAAATGCAATCTCGAGGTTTAGCCCTGGCATGTCTTCATATCTCCAGGCGAACACATTAATATATTCTTTGACAAGTTGTAGCAGCGATTCTCGCTCTTCGTCTGCCAGGCTTTTACTAACGAAGATTGGTTTTGGAGAAGAATCATTGCCGAGGTTAACTTGCATAACCTCATCTTCAGTAGGAGGCTCTCTTTGTTCAAACCATTTTTCCCATTGTGCATCTAGCTATTGGGCCTATGGCTTTAATTTAAGGAGTTCAAGAATGTCTTCTTCTTCTTCGTAAGCATTGGCGAATGCCATATTGACAGACAAGACTTGCCTGAACGTCCCCGATGCTGATATCTGAATCAGAAGTTGGTGATCCGGTTGAGTGTGAATGCCAGTCGCATTCCTCATTTGAGCTTTCAGGGGTCGTTGCAGGCGTAACATACCCCAGTCCACATCGGGTCTTGTTGTAGTAATCCTGTGGTTTTCCGGTCGGGACAGGTAACTGTAAAGGTAACCGCCGACCAGTGGCGTAGTTCAAGCCTGGTGTAGTCTCCAGATCATACTCCTGTCTTTGCATGAGGTACTTGGATTGGGAGCTATACAGATAAAGGGGCAGTCTTCCAGCGTCCGAGTCGAGATCGACTTTCTCTATTGCGAAGGGCTGTGGATCATTCTTCCGGCCGAAGATGATTGGATGGTCTTCTCCCTTGACTATAAAGCAGGCGCCTTCCTCAGGAGTAAGTTGATTAGCAGTGTAAACATTTGTCACTTGTGTGTGTAGGTGAGTGCCTATACCGTGTTCTATAGCATACATTGTACAAAGCTTACAAGCTCGAGGTAGTTCAAAGATAGCCCTTTATTGATGAAGTAAAGTATCTTTTCTAGTGGGATTACATCATCTATGGATGGAACATCAGTATGAGCAGCCACATATTTGGCCAATTCTGGTTCTTCTTCGGCAACCCCCTGTATAAATGAAGGCTGAGAGGATGACTTGGGCAGCTTAATCATCAAGGGTTCTGCTGGTAGGACAGAACGTGGAGTCGTTGGCGAACTAGCGACTCCCTGTTTGGCGCTTGATGCTAGGCGGGGAGTTGTTAGCTCGCTAGGAGTTCCCAACTTTGCATTGGGCTGACGATTCATCTTGGGAAGACGTATCGTTATTGACTTATCAGAGGGTTTAAGCTTCTCTGTTTGTGGCTGGCCGGCTCTTGGTAGCCTGATGGTCAGTGGCTCCATTGTGGGTTTTGGCGCTTGGCCAGACCTTAGCAGTCGGATTGTTATTTGCCCCTCTTGTGTCGAGAGACTGATTGCATCCTTACGCAGAGCGGCCATAAGGGGTGCGGTCTTACCAGGTTTGTGAGCTTGAAGGTGCATTATCAGAGGTTCTTCTGATCTCGTTGTTGTCTCAGTTTGAGCTTGCATATCTCCTTCGACAAGGTGCCTTTTCGACTTCTCGTACAAGCAGAAGTCCGA
The DNA here is from genome assembly GCA_029216955.1 of Iris pallida. Classification (NCBI taxonomy): domain Eukaryota; kingdom Viridiplantae; phylum Streptophyta; class Magnoliopsida; order Asparagales; family Iridaceae; genus Iris; species Iris pallida. The sequence continues at coordinate 4,667,755 of JANAVB010002800.1, forward strand.
GTGATAAGACTCGACCCCTTTGAAGGGATCGATGTTGGCAAATTCTGTTCTCACGAAGCCGTATTTGTCGACATACTTGAAGCACTGGTGCAGCGTGGAAGGCACGATCATGTAATCGTGTATCCAAGGACGCCCCAAAAGAATATTATTAGAAGTGTTCGCATCAATGACATAACAAGTCACTTCTGACTGCATATCGTCGATTTGGCACTTCAAGCGTATCTTTTCGATCGGGTAGCTCCTGTCCGAATTGAAACTACTGATGGTGGTGCTTGTCAGCGTCAGGCGATGCATGGGGAAGCGAAGATCGTGTAACAGACTCTTCGGGATGATGCTTATAGAAGAACCGGGGTCAATGTGCATCCGATCCACCTTTACGTCACCGATGTATCCAGTGTAATACAACGAACGATCGTGCAAGTTGGTTTTAATGAGCATATCCTGCGGAGTGAAGACGATGTTGGAAATTGCACCTGTGCAAATGCTGTTCTGGAGATTTGCAGGCGGGCTTTCTCCTGTGAGGTTGACCTGAGCCAGATATGCGTCGGCATTCTGGAGTGCATCGCTTAGTGCCATGTGAACATCTTTAGAGAGTCTCAGGAGCTCGTATAATGATAATTTGGTCGGTGTGTTGGCCAATTGTGCCAAGATGTCAAAGTTGTAGGGCCTCTCCAGCCCCTGAGGTATCTCTTTTCGGAGCGGCTTATCAAAGCGAGTCTCCTTCGGCCTAGGCTTGTCGGTCGTCGAAGGCTGAGAAGGTCCCGGGGCTTCAACAGCTATCGGCTGATGATCTTCAGTCGAGTTACCCGGTGGAGGTTGGGTTTGTACGCCGGATCGGGTAACGATAGCAGTAGCTTCTTCGACCTCTGCTGAGATTGTGCGGCATGACTTGACTTTTCTATTCTTTTTCTTATTGGGAGCAGGTGGTGCAGACTGGGTTACTTCTGGTACAAGGTCCGGGTGGACCTACATGACCTTCCCTCGTGATGTGGTGAGGGGTACTAGACCAGCGGCCTGATCTCGAGGAGGTGGAAGATTAGCAATCTCCATTATTGCCTGAGGGACGGGTACTACGCTGTCTTGAGTCTCTGTCGGAGGAAAGCTGTCGAACTGTACCGACACCATGTTGGCTGCCACGGTTACCTCCTCAAAATCGATGGACAGAGCCTTCGAATCGATGAGATGCTGAATATATTTCTTCAATTGGATGCAGTCTTGCGTGGCATGGTGAACATAGCGATGGTAGTGGCAGTACTTGGGGCTTTCCATCTCTGCCGGCCGAGCTTCTCGTCTAGGTGGAGGGAGCTGGATTCTACCTCCTTGTATGAGCATGTCCAAGATGGGCTTGACATGACCGTCTTCGAAGGAGTAAGTCACCTGCGGCCACTGCTTTTCAGCTGGCTTCGATTCAGGCTTCTGGGTTGCATTGGCCATCATAGCCTGTTTTTCCTTGTTGTCTCGATTGTTGGAGGGGTTACCACCATTGTTGCTGTTGGTGTTAGGGCGTTTGCCCTTATCTTCTCCTTTCGAGACGTGCAATCCTAGTTGGCGAGCTTTCTTCAATTTATCTTTGGCGCTAGTGGCACTAATGATGAATGTCTTCCAGTCCTTAAATTGACTTTCACCCATCCAGAGGCTGATTGTTTGGAGCAGTCTCTTTTGGCAAATTTCAATTAAGGAGAAATTGGGGTTACCGGAAGGCAACTTTATCGCGGTTTGAAGAAACCGTTCGATATAGTTTCTTGTCAGCTCATTTTCTCCTTGGACAACGTCCATGAGGGTGGACATTGTCACATCCTGTCCTACTTCGTCGAACCTCTCTAGGAACATACGCTTGAAGTCGGCGAAGGAATGGATGCAGCTGTCCGGCAAGTTACGGTACCAGTCGAAGGCGACCCCTTCCAATACCCCGATGAATAATCGTATAAGGATGGCGTCGTCATGGGGCAGATGTTCGGTTGTGACTTCAAAGTAAGTAATGTACCGACTTACGGAAATTTGGCCATCATAAGGATTAATATTAAACGGCTTATATTTTGGTGGAAAAGGGACATCCCTCCATGCAGCAGGGTATGGTTGCCGTATTCTGAGGTCTTGGGAGATTTCTCGGGCGTGAAACATGGCCCGGAGCTCCTGGACTTCTCTTCTTGCCTCCTTGGCCTTATCCGCAGCGGTAGGAGCCGATATTTCAGGAGGATTATCGCCCGGGTTTGGTGCCGCTGAGTTCGAGTCCGTATTGGCTGCGGGACCCAAGCTTGTTTGGCCAGGCGTCCTTCCTTGCAGAGTTGGAAGGGCCACTTTGATTTCGTCCACGAATTTGACCAAGGTACGCAGTATGGCCTCCAGAGTGTCGATGCGTTGGCGATCACTGGGACTGTCTTGATCGTCGTTTGTCATGAATGCCGTCCTCACACGAGCCGAAGTAGAAGGGACGGTGGATGACGTGCCCTCTGAATCATATCCTTGTACAGAGAAGTCGTCGGGGTATATGGGAATGTTTTCCTCTGGTTCGGACTCAGAAGGAATAGTACCCCCAGCTTCAGAGCTTGCCTCGTCTTGAGAGTCGCGAACATCCTCGGGGACGTCGGCACCTGTTGTATCTGTTGGGAGAGTCATTTCTCCAGGCTCATCTCCTTGGAATATCGAATTGCCATGGATGTTCGGAGGAATGCTACCCCCGGTTCCATCGACCCCCAGTAATGTGGATGATGAATCTTCCGATGTAGTAGATTTCGTCTTCGAGCGGGTACCTTAGAAAACTCCGGTGGTAGGCAACCTCTTAGATAAAAGTTTCTTGGTCACAGTGGTTGAAATCTTTGGGCTGGAGATATTTGATTTCTTCCCTCTCCCGCTGGCGGGGATCCTCTGAGCAGAGTTACAGGAGATGGCGGGAAGCGCCTCATCCTCTGAACTTGGTTGTTGCAGTCTTTGAAAGACGGACCGCCGGTCTTCTCGTACTGCCGCGTTGTTGCAGCAGCAGTTGACAATGACTTGGGTGCAGTGATGTCTGTGGGAGGACTCTTTGCACACCGAGTCCCCTTCTTTTTCCTTGCGTTTGTGAAGGATCATGTTACGTAAGCCAGATGGGTCTCGAGCAACCACGTTTGCCCCCTGGTTGCGGGGAGACTTTTGGGAACCACTCTGTCCGTTTGCCGCCGGGGGCTGGACTCGAGTGGTTCTGTATAACTTCCCATCAAAGGCCCGCATAACAGTAAGCGGAGCGCTCGGATAGTCAGAGGTTGGGACAGCAGACTGAGCTTGCCGAGCTCGCGCTGCCCTAGACTTCTTCACTGTAGCGCCTGAAGGCACATAGTAGGAAGAGTCCAAGTGGTGCAGCAGAGAATTAGACACATTTTCTTGGGAGCGTGAGAGATCAGGGCCATGGGAGAGGCGGTCGAAGACGGAGCCAGAGCCGCGTGGAGTGGACAATATGCGACTAGAATCAGCAGTCTTCATGCGGCGGGCAGTCGTGGCCGCATAGTCCTTCTTCATGCGACTGAAAATCTTGGCCGCATGAGTCTCCTTCATGCGGCTGGAAGTCTTGGCCGCATGGGCATTCTGCACGCGGCTGGTAGTTTTGGCCGCATGAGTATTCTGCACGCGGCTGGCAGTTTTGGCCGCATGAGTATCATTCATGCGGCTGGCAATCTTGGCCGCATGAGCATCATGTATACTGCTGGTGCCTTTATTCGGCTTCTTCCTGGACCATATAGAGTCCCTCTTTGTCCCTGCATGTCCAACAACGTAGTATTTTCCTCTGCCAGACTTGGGGACAGCAGAGTCCTCTATGGCATGAAGTGGAGCCGTATGAGAGTCTTTTTCGCCGTCTTGTGCAGCAGAGAGTACTTCGTCTAGGGCTTGGGAAGGAGCAAATGACTTGGGCCTCCACTCCCTGCGAGCCTTTTTCGTACGGGCTCGCCGCTGGACCAGGCCGGTGCTCCCGTCGGAGAGCATTTCTTCAAACGCCTGTTGGTCGAACCGGGCGACCAGCATTTGTTGAGTGGCGCCAAGTATGGCTGCATCCGATTGCGTCACCAACTCCTCAGCCGTGGAGAAGTTTTTCTCCAGCAGAGTCGCCATCGTGTTTGCCATTGATTGTAGAAGTATAAAACAATTATATAGGAGGACTGAACTTAGACTCACAATACAAACTCGCTCGTACAAAGAAAGCCTAGGGACAAAAACCTAGGTACAACAATCTAAGTACAATTGTTTATTTTTGATTCTGGGGGGTGACGGTAGAGGCTCGGGAAAGCGAAGGCAGCTCTGCCTTACTCCTTGGACGATCGGACGTAGCCTTGACTCTGATGAAAAAATGCTCTCTGAATGTGTGGGGAGACTCTTCTGCGCGTGCCTTTGTCTCTCCGTGTATCCCGTCGGGGGTCTCCAAGTCATCAGATCTCTCCAGGTGTCTAGCTCTCCCCATTCTGGTCCTTTACAAGGGAATGGCACCTTGCTATTTATAGGAGTGAGGGTGTGATCATTAGGGTTTACAATGATTCCCTCCTTAAAAAGTCGGTGGCCAATCATCTGGACCATAGATTTTGATTACAATGAATCAGGACAATTAATGATCCCCAGCAGAGTCGCCATCGTGTTTGCCATTGATTGTAGAAGTACAGAACAATTATATAGGAGGACTGAACTTTGACTCACGATACAAACTCGCTCATACAAAGAAAGCCTAGGGACGAAAACCTAGGTACAACAATCTAAGTAAAATTGTTTATTTTTGATTCTGGGGGGTAACGGTAGAGGCTCGAAAAAGCGACGGCAGCTCTGCCTTACTCCTTGGACGATCGGACGTAGCCTTGACTCTGATGAAGAAATGATCTCTGAATGTGTGGAGAGACTCTTCTGCGCGTGCCTTTGTCTCTCTGTGTATCCCGCCGGGGGTCTCCAAGTCTTCAGATCTCTCTAGGTGTCTAGCTCTCCCCCTTTCAGTCCTTTGCAAGGGAATGGCACCTTGCTATTTATAAGAGTGAGGGTGTGATCATTAGGGTTTACAATGATTCCCTCCTTAAAAAAGTTGGCGGCCAATCATCTGGACCATTGATTTTGATTACAATGAATCTGGATAATTAATGTGGATTGCAACAAATCTTATGGGCAATTAATATTGATTGCCATGAATTTTGATAGGCTCGGATCTCCTACCACGTGTTCGATTTGTCTGCTCTGATTTCATTTGGATAATTATGATGATTGTACTAAATCTGGTTGTTGGAATTTGTCGATAGATCTTGATTGATTCAATGCCACATGTCTAACCATTATTATAGGGAAACTGACCTTCTGCCACGTGTCATAACCGCGAACCATAGCCGCATGAGGGTAGCTTATTAGATTTTGCACCGCATGAAGGTGGCAGCCGCATAGGTGTAGCCTCCAAAATCTGAGACGTATATGACTAGCCACGTGTCAAGGCCGCGTGGGTATGGCCTCTCAGTATTTGAGCCGCATGGAGATAATCTCCATGATCTGGGCCACATGAGGACAGCGGCCGCTTGGGGTGGCTTCTTAGGATTTGAGCAGCATGACGATAGTCTCCACGATCCGAGCCGCATGAGAGCATCAGCCGCATTAGGGGGCTTTGAAGTTGGTGGATCGTGCCAGCTGTATAGGAGATTTTCTTCGTTTTCTGAAGAACACGCCGTCGTGTCAGATTTCATCATTTCAACTTTAATGTCAGAGTTATCACTTTACGTCAGAGCATTTGATGGGAGCAGTCACTTCATGGCCAGCTGTAAAAAGCAAGCTGCATAGGGTCACGTCATTCTTTCCTGAGCCGCATGAGGCTATTGGAGAGTTTCTGAGCCGCATGAGACTCCGATGGATTCCTGAGCCGTATGAGGCTTCTTCTGTTTTAAGCCGCATGGGCTTCTTCTGTTTTGAGCCGCATGGACTTTTCTTGTTCTTTTCCATGCTTCTACACGAGTTCCTGAGCTTTTATGCACGTTTGTCTTGGCCATGGGGAGAGGACGAAGCTTTTACGCCCATGTTTTACGTGTTAGCGTAGTGCTTAGTTTTACGCCCACGTTTTACGTGACAGCGTATTATTCAGCCTTATACGCACACGCAATCGCGTGCCAGCGTACTTCATTTTTACGCTGAGTCCCTATGAATTTTATGCTCGGGATTCTCCCGCTCGCGTAAAATTCTGCTCGCGTAAATCGTGCTCGCATAAAATCCCTGGCCCGAGCAGACTCTCGCGTGCGTAAAAGTATGGCTCGAGTGCTTCACTAGCGTAGAGTTTCGCTCGGGAGTTCGCATGCGTAAAATCATACGCGCATATAATCTCGCTTGCGTACAACCCGGCTAGCGTAAAACACCACCCACGTGCACCTTTGCCCGTGCTCGCGTAGAGCTGCTTTACGCTTAAGGTCCTTGGCCTAGCGTAAAGGCGCACTCGCGTAGAGCCTTGAGCCCCTTGCGTACTCGGTTGACTTTATGCCTTACACTATTCATGAATTGACAAATCACAGATGGATTAATAGGAACGGGCTAATAATGGCATGGAATGGCATGGCAAGTACTTGATATGACATGACATGACAAGATATGACAAGTACACACCTTGGTGAACATTAAAAGCTGTTGCGACGGCTTGCAAGACATGACTATAATGGATTACCTGGACACCGTGGATGATTGTGTTTGTACAAATAAACCAGTACTGTCTTGCATCATGTCTAGGATGGAGATCCCTGGGTACCACGGTCAGGAGTACCTACTAAAAATTGGTTAAGACTAATAACTAGAATAATTCAGTAGTCATGAAGAGATTTTTCCCGCTACAAGCAATCCCGTTATCTGGGTGCTCAAGTGGACTTGTAGCCTGCCGATGAGTAGGGCACATTTCCAGCACACTGTCAAGTGTTGCCCCACCATGGATGGATATTCGACCTGGATAACCTGGATGGTCTGCAGGGCTTGTGGCTGTTGGAATAATCTTATTGTATTTGCTAGTAACTAGGCTTGTGCTAACCCTAGCTAGTTAAAGTATCAAGCCGTACTCATTGCTTGGCCATGATTGATTGAAAAAAATTTAGCCCAGCTTAGTCTTGTCCTGATCCTGTACAAGATTGTAACATGACCTGATTCCTGTGCCTTACTTATCGGTAAATGATGAGATACCAAGTTCTGTTCAGATGAGGAGTTGCAACCCCGGTCCTTGTTTGGTTTAAGGGTTGTAACTTGGCTATCTGAATAATCCTATGGTTATCTTACCATGTATCGTCCTGATTATTTATGCTTACCTTGACAATAATGATCAGGGACCAGTTCTGTTCAGGCGAAGGGTTACAACTCCGGTCCTTGTTTGGTTTAAGGGTTGTAACCTGGCTCCAGGAGCAGTTCTGTGTCTTCTCCTCGTTTATTGTCCTATTGCATCCTATGTCATTCTCGTCCTATTTTACAAGAATATGACATGACTACCTATGATTGCCTTAACAATAAAGATCAGGGGCAAGGTTCTGTTCAGGCGAAGGGTTACAACTCCGGTCCTTGTTTGGTTTAAGGGTTGTAACCTGGCTCCCGGAGTAGTTCCTTATCCTCTCTTCGTTTATTGTCTTATTTCACCCTATGTCAAGACTAATCTGCAGTATTTAGGACGAGTTTCTATTCAGGTGAAAGGTTGCAACCCCGGTCCTTGTTTGGTTTAAGGGTTGTGACCTGGCTACTTGAATGGTTTTCTCGTACTGAATCCATTATTGTTGTCCCTGTTATTATCAGTAGCTTTATAATTATCATTAATATTCATTTATGATATACTGGTTTTAGCTCCTAAGTGAAGCCTCCTTTGTGGCACTTGCTCTTTCTGGGGTCTGACCCAGCTGGTTTTGTATGGCCAGATTTCGGAGTAGCTCCAGAAGATCTACCTACCCTCTAGCCAGATGGTGACCACCAGATGTAACCCTGGCAATGAGTGGGTTTCTTTTGTTCTCTCATTCTATTATAAAAATATTATTTTGAGGCGTTTAGCCGACGAGCACGTGTTAGCTCGATTGCACCTTTATTTACTATCTACCTACGGGCTGTAACATGATTGACAAATCCTAGGGTTGATCATGTATGACTAAAACTCTTGCTTGTCTTGACATTTTGTACGACTAGCTTCATGATCATCCAAATATGTAATATATGGGACGCCTTACTATTGTATATTTGGTGCTCTGACATCTTGTAACTGTTATTACTTGCTTGAGATTGAGACAATAGGCTTGTTTATGACCATAGGAGACATGATGGCTTATAGTTAAACCCTCATGTATCTAGACAGCTGTGACCGTATAACGAGGTGGGTTGCACTTTAATATATGTAGCTGGCTATGTATGCCCTCGCTCTCCAGTATTCTGGTTCTGAGGCATTACACGACAACACCACAGGGAGCAGCTGGCAAAAATTTTTAGTAGATATTGGCAGTAGTATAGATAGGCCTATATTAAACTTTGATTTAAGAGAAATTGAATTACTTATATAGCAGTTTAAGTTAGACTATTCCTTCTAGTATATCATGGCTCATTAAATTTCGAGGACGAAATTTGTTTAAGGGGGGTAGATTTGTAAACCCCTTGACCATTTTTTCCTCTTATTTATTAAATTTATACCCATTCTTTACTGTCTCATTTGTTTGTTATGTTTTATACTCTTTTTTTTCTTTACTTAAAATACCAATAGAGGATCAAAACGGGTAATATAGGAATTGACAGGGACCTTAGTACAAAATGTCCTTAGTTCAAATTTTTCCTTTTCAATCGAACCCACAACCCATGTGTTTGAATTTGATATGAATTCATGATAACTCTCATCAAAACCTTAGATGAGATCGAATAGAATTCTTCCGATCCCCTTCAATAGATCAAACACTAGTATATATAGGGAGGATTGTAGCCGACCCCGAAACCCCTCTACAAACCCTAGAAGTAAAATTTTCCCCTGTCGCAAGAATAGCAAGAGAGGAGGAGGAGCAGTCAAGCCTTGTACTCGACCAGGTAATCCTTCTGCCTCAAACTTTCAAATTCCTGTTATTGGCAAGGCTTAGGATGGGGATTGGTAGGTGTTTGGTTAATACCTAGGAGGAAGTAGGAGAATTCATATAGATTACTTCTATAAAGAATTAAGTTATGTTAGTGTATAGAAAGAAGATTTCAGTAATGTATGCACAGGTCTAGGAAAATAAAAACAGATGTACCTTTGTGTATCCCACATTCAAGATATGTGCATATACACACACAAGTATACAGGATCATAGAGACCAGTTGGTTATTAGAGTAAGTATAGACAACTTTAGGAATACAAACACTGGTGTAAACAATAGGTGGTATACAGGTGATTCACAAAACCCCTGGAGTATCTAGGAACTCAAACATAGGAGGTAGGTGAGTTGGATTTGGGTAGATAGATCAAGGGATAAACCCATGTATCAGTTTGCGTATGATACATGTTCATGTGTCAGTCATCAGGAGCTTTAGAGAGCAGTTCACTTGAGAATTCAGAAAGTGGATCTGAGAGACAAGTTAGAATATTTATGGAATATGGAGCAAGGACCAAATATCCTGTACTCCTGGGTATATGCTGCCAAGTACTGCATCAGCCTTGTTAGAAGTATACGACAGGGAGTCATACCACAAGTTTAGAGTCTATGGGATTGGAGGATTTGTGGATACTCAGATATCACTAGGCACCAGTTTTGAGTCTAAATATGAGTAGGAGTATCCCTGAAATAAGGGATGCAACAGTACCTACTCAGGAATTTCTGTACAGGTGAAGAAGATAGGTAGGACAATATTGTTTCTACCAAATTGTTCTATACACAAGTAACCTTAGAACGGCCTGATAGCAGTATAGGTAATGAGAGGAGTTGGAAAGTTTAGTATACATAATTGGTGCTTATGTGTGCAGAAAAGAAACAAGGTATGAGCGGGGTATATGGCTAGGTAGTGTGAGTAACGGGTTGGGGATACCTGTCCTATACAAGTGTTCCCCAGGTATATCTTTAAGAGTGTCTCTAGATGTAGGAACAAGTACAGGAAATTTGTGAAACTTAGTGTGCCTTTAGCTACTTGAGTACCAGATACCTAACCCATAGACATGAAGTCCTAACAGGTTGGGTACAACAAGCAGAGAGGTCGATTTAATTGGTAGCTTATGTCTTGATTATAGGGTGGCAGTTGTGTACGAGTTCTGGGCAAATAAGTATAGAGTATCACCTACCATAGGTTGGGGGGCAGTGGAAAGAAACATTACTAAGACAAGTACACAAACATGGCATGTGAATAAATAAAGGTGCAGGATTTGACTGCAGGACACATGTAGAGTGTAGGGTGGCAGTCCCTATTGGAGTTAAGCTTGATGTTGTTGGAGTACAGACTGCTTATGCAGCCTAACTTGTGTGAGCTTGTAGTTAGCTGCAAAATGGATGTAGCAGCAGGGAAGACCTATTATGCTAGTGCGTCAAGTTACAGAACTAAATGTACCACTATAATTGGAGTCTAGGTATCAAGTAGAGTTTGGGAGTTGTCAAGTATGTATATATATTGGCCTCTAAGTTCTAGTCCCTACCCCGGTGTATAGCATGTCCAGATTTCTCGGATGTAGGGGAGAGGTTAAGTAATAAATGAGTGTAAGCCTTGGGTGTCCTAGAGTCCAAAGGAATAACCAGGGTACATTGTACAACCAGTTGATAACAAGAGTCTATTGGGTTCACCTAGCAACTGGCAGTATGTGGTTCTGTTCTCGGGACTGTCATATGTATCTAGCATGGTAGTTATGATAACAAGCCTGTAAATTGATCCTGAATACATCAGTAGGCACAAATGGTTCTTGAGTACCTATACTCCAGTGTAGTAACTTGTGTAATCGAGGGGTAATAGAGTGCACCATGGGAATTTGTAACAGGGAATAGGAATGTCACAATGACAGATAGAAAACCAATATAAGCACCATGCTATGAGGACAGTATTAAGGTTCCCTCTTTGTATATACCCTGTGTATATATCTAGGGGTATAGGAATGAATCAAAATTAAACTAGACCTGACAAGTAAGGGACCAAGTCCACTTAGTTAGTAAAGGAAATCAATTTGAACTAAGTCAAAGAGAAGTAGAAATGACCAAGAGACCTAACAAGTAGATGAATAATTGGCTCTTGCTTTTATAGATTATTTATATTGACATTGTAAATGTACAAAACAGGCTACTTGGACCTCGATACGCATTGTAATCCATATCAGCAGCCGGGACCACAGGCAAGTATACCTTGCCTTCCTCTACAATTTTATTTACATGTATTACATTTCATTATCCAGTCTTTTTGATTGTTTATGGCCATGTGCTCTTCATATTATATACTTTTGAGTTTGTTTCATTGATATATATATATATAGCAGTGTTCACGTTTTGTAACGCCCCAGTCCCAAAATATGTAGGACCAAATACGTGAACATGCCAGCTGCACATATATGAAGAATACTCCAATGTATGGAATCCTCATATATGCACATAAGCTGTAAATAAAATAATAACAGGCCAGAATAACATATCTAATCTCATCACAGCTCAACACAGAAGGTAATAGAGTCCAAATAAATAAATAAGAGTACCCAAAGATAGCCGAGTGAACATACTCACTCCAAACAGCTATAAAAAATAGTCTCACAAGATCGGAGTCCAACCTCCACAAAATAGAAAGAAATAAGATGTAAAAATAATGTCCACTAATGTCTCAAATATAGAATGAACTAGAAATCAGTAGTGACTGCCTCGTCATCGATGTAAGATGGATCCAGCGCCGCTCCGTACTCCTGCAGAAAGTCGTCTAATCCTGGAAAGATAACCAGGTCCTCAGGGGACATAGCAAGATACAAGAAAACACCATGCCATATAAACTATCATAATATAATAGAAAGAAAAGGGATGCATGCAATAGGGTGCCTACAAGTTCTATAGTGATAATGCAGTTAAGAACAGACCTTCAACGCATGGGTATCTGGCTCAGTAGCAGTAACTCAGGTGTGGCCCCATCAGGATACCAGGGACCTCAAAGCATAACATTCCTCGAATGTCAGAGGCCAGCAGTATCAGTAATAGGAAAGTGCATAAGGACCCATACGTTAAGGAAACTGTTCTTCCCATCCAATGCATAGTAGGGTCACATCTATGACTCATGAACCTCTAGTAACTGCCAAGTCTTTTATCATACAATTCTATTGGCAGTTATTCCTATCCGTCGCACGCTCCATACGTATCGGTGGCCAGCCGACTACGCAGATACGTATCCTACATGTGACTCACATCACGTGATACAACAAGTGTCAAGGCCGTATGAGATATAACAATACCTCAACATCAATGGATGGTCACTAGACTAAGTCAATGCAAGAGAAAATAATAAAACGAGAAAAACGACCGATATAGTCGCTTGCACCCAAGTGTGACTTGGACGCACAGTTTTATAATATCAAGAAACAAGAAATACTAAAAATAACAACTGAAAATAAGAATATAATAATCACAGAGTAGGGTGGCAAGGTATCTTGCCTGCGGTGCGAGAAGGACAAATCCAAGAGTAGCAAGTGTCAGCACCAAAAATTTACAAATCACAGATGACTCCAGACGCTGAAACAAATATCAAAAATAATCTCGGTGAAGAAGATATACCTGGACAATGCCTGTCCAAAAGTCAAATTCCGGAATAGGGGCAAAATCGTAATTTTGGGTCAAAACGATGTCCGCCATTGGACTCGCTTTGCACCGAAACGCATGCCAAAGTCTACGGTCTCTAAAGTCGTCAAACTACATGTCTACGGTTTCAATTTGAGGAGAGGAACTCAATGGTATGTCCAGTTTTGAATTCCGATGAGCCGTGTACAAATTCGCCCGTTTGAGTGGGTCACGGGCCCGCTAAAAAGGGGTTCCGATTCGACCTTCTCAGAATCGAAACAAACATGGCATACATAACCAGAATTTCGATTCGGATCTGTTGGCACAAGTTTCGTTTCGAATCAACGACTGTACACGAAGTTTGCAAAACGCCGATACGGGATATCTTGACGGATACGGACTGATTTCGTCGCGCACACACGACGAAACTGAGTTCCGTCAGTTCTCACACGTCGACAACGTCCAGACGCGCCTTTTGATGCATATAGAGTGCGACCACATCGTCCAGTTTGTCGGGGCGCACGCCATATCGGACAAAATTTAGAAAATTAATATAATTTACCACAGGTTTTTCCTCAACTTCAACATCAATCTACTTTTTACACGCTAATTGAAACGACGATCCAGAAGATGCGTTGCAATCTCGGTTAGGTTGTCTTTTACTGTTTTCAATTAGTTCTTACAGTACTTTACTATACAGCAAGAAAATTGGCCGACAAGTTATCGTTTTAAAACAGTTTTATAGTATTACAAAAAATAGATTTTTGTTCAACTTTGTCTCAATTTTTTGAGCAAGTCAATAGGTTGTTTGCGAAATCCACCTGGAGTATCTCGAAGAGGGTCAAGTCTACTTTCCAGAAAATCTTACGGATCGAAAATCGGTGCTACGAGTAAAAAGTTACGCCATAGGGAAGTAGGGTACCTTGAGTGGGAAAACTGCTCCGTGGGTGACGCGGGGCTGACTTCTGATGCTCCATTCGTCGCACACAGAGCTCCGTCGTTGGTGAAACGAATTCGTAGGCGAAGAGGATATGATCAGCCTCAACTTTCGTTTTGGAAGTTTAAGGTTTCGAGGTTTGTGCAAAAAGATATATATATATATATATCAAGTTACTCCCAACCCTAATACTAATGGGTTTTGGATTAACCCGATTCCCACTATTCCACGGATTCTCGCGCGCGTGGGGGGGGGGTTCCTTTTGCTCTACTGCTGCTGTGGGCCCGCTCACTTTAAGTGAGCAGCTGTGCTCACCCCTTTTCTTTTCTTTTTTCTATTCTAATTCTTTTTCTAATTCTTTTTCTTTTCTTATTCAAATTCTATTTCTAATTCTTTTTCTTATTCTTTTCTAATTCCATTCTAATTCTTTTTTTTTCTAATTCTTTTCTTTTTTCGAAAACTTAAGTATATATATATATATTTATTTAGATAAATATATCTATATATCCTTCTTTTAGCTAGCAAAATTATCACAAAAATTTATAATTAAATTCCTAAAATCCTAGATTGAATTATTCCTTATTTATTAGAAATACGAACATGCGCACATAAAATAATATATATATATACACACATACATTAATTATACTACTACGCTAGTAGCAAATAAATCCATATCTAATGAATGGCGTAACAAAAATTAATTTAATTTACAAAAATTAATTATAAATTATGGGGGTTTACATCCTACCCAAATTAAAGAAAATTTCGTCCTCGAAATTAAACTAAGGTCGGGGGATCGAATGCAATGCAAGGAAATTGATAGCAATTTAAAAGCTCAACTGCAAGACATACCTTCGTCTACGAACAAATGCGGGTAGCGGTTTCGGATGTCGTGCTCGCGCTCCCAAGTAGACTCTTTTTGCGAGTGATGCTTCCATGCCACGCGAACCAATGGAATAGATTGATTCCGCAACACCTTCACTCGGCGATCGAGGATACCTACTGGTTGCTCTTCGTACGACAAACTCGATCCAACTGTGATCTCGGAGTGATCAGGCACATGATTGTTGTCCGCCACGTACCTTCTCAACTGAGATACATAGAATACGTCATGCACTCCTTCTAGCGATGGTGGCAATGCCAATCTGTAGGCAACCTCTCCAACACGTTCCAAGACATCGAATGGGCCGATGTACCTTGGACTCAACTTGTCACGTCTTCTGAATCGAATCGTGCCCCTAGTGGGGGATATCTTCAAGAACATATGGTCACCCCCTTTGAACTCCAAGGGCCGACGACGATTATCTGCCCACTGCTTCTGACGATCCTGCGCTGCTCGCAGGTGGTCCTGAATTTTCTTCACTGTCTCCTCTGTGCTCAAGACCAACTCGGGACCCAATAGCTGTCGCTCTCCTATTTCGCTCCAACAAACAGGAGACCGACACTTCCTACCATACAATGCTTCAAACGGAGCCATCTGAATGCTCGCTTGATAGCTATTGTTGTAGGAAAACTCAACAAGATGGAGATGGTCCTTCCATAAACCGCCAAAATCAAGCATGCACGCTCTCAATATATCCTCTAGCGTCTGTATGGTACGCTCTGACTGGCTGTCTGTTTGCGAATAGTATGATGTGATAAACTTCAATCGAGTGCCCAAACTCTTTTGCATGCTCCTCCAAAAGTGCGAGGTAAATCTCGAGTCACGGTCCGACACAATACTAACAGGCACACCATGCAATCTCATAATCTGCTCCATATACATCTCTGCCAATACTTTTGTCGACACTCTAAAAGGTAAGAAATGGGCTGACTTCGTAAGTCTATCAATAATTACCCATACTGCATCACGTCCCCTAGGACTCCGAGGAAAACTCGTGACGAAATCCATAGTAATGTGCTCCTACTTCCACTCGGGAATGGGTAGAGGCTGTAATAATCCGACCGTCCTCTGGTGCTCCACCTTCACTTATTGATATACCAAGCACTTGGCAACGAAACAAGCTATCTCCCGCTTCATTCCATGCCACCAATAATATTGTCGTAAGTCACGGTACATCTTGGTTCCTCCGAAATGAATAGAGTAAGTCGAACTGTGAGCCTCTGTTATCAGCTCCTGCCGTAACTCTCCATTGGGCACATAAATGCGATCACCACATCGCAATGTCCCATATGGGTGGATCCTCAATCCCGTCTGCTCTCCCGCTTCAGTCCTCTCTTTGAGTCATCGGAATCTAGCATCATTAGGCAATGCTGCCTTGATGCGCTCTACCAAAGATGATTGCACTTGAAGGTTGGCTAATACGCCGTCTGCTCCAGGCAATACTACCTCAATACCAAGCTGCTCCAAGTCCCTAATCAATTCCTTCTGCGTAGTCAGAAAGTGTGCCATGGGCTTATGGCTTAATGCGTCTGCCACGACATTAGCCTTGCCCGGATGATAATGAAGCTCGATCTCGTAATCCTTCATCAACTCCAACCAACTTCGCTGTCACATATTGAACTCTTTTTGTGTGAACACGTACTTGAGGCTCTTATGATCAATGTAGATATCAACCTTCTCGCCGTACAAGTAGTGTCGCCATAGCTTCAAAGCAAAGATAACTGCTGCGAGCTCTAGATCGTGGGTCGGATAATTCTTCTCATGCACTCTCAACTGACGCGATGTATAAGCTACTACTCGACCGTGCTGCATCAATACACATCCTAATCCTTTCCCGGATGCGTCGCTGTAGATCACAAATCCTTCCGGGCCCGATGGTAGTGTCAAGATCGGTGCTAGGGTCAATCGCTTCTTCAACTCATCAAATGCGGCTTGACACTCGTCTGTCCATACAAACTCCTGATCCTTGCAAGTTAATCGAATCATAGGCCCCGCTATTCGAGAGAAATTTTCTACGAACCGTCGGTAGTAATCCGCAAGTCCGAGAAAACTTCTCACCTCGAAAGCTGATGTGGGAGCGGGCCATGATTTGACTGCTATGATCTTCTCTGGGTCTACTGATATACCATCGCCCGTAACAATATGACCAAAAAATGATACCTCCTTGAGAAAGAAGTCACACTTGCTAAGCTTTGCGAAATGTCGCTCATTCCTCAACGTTCCCAAAACTATATGTAGATGCTGCTCATACTCCTCTTGACTCTTGGAGTAAATCAAGATATCATCTATAAAAACTACTACAAATTTGTCCAAGTACTGGTAAAAGATCTTGTTCATCAAATTTATGAAGACTGCGGGTGCATTGGTCAAACCGAAGGGCGTGACCAAGAACTCGTAGTGTCCATACCTTGATCGAAAAGCCGTCTTTGCAATGTCTTCCTTCCGAACCTTCAATTGGTAATAGACCGATCATATGTCAATCTTGGAGAATACTTTTGCTCCACTCAGTTGATCGAATAGATCGTCTATACGCGGCAAGGGATACTTCTTCTTTACCGTCACTGCATTCAATGCTCTGTAGTCAATGCACATATGTACTGTCCCGTCTTTCTTGGGCATAAAAAGAATGGTTGCTCCCCATAGTGACGCACTGGCACGAATAAATTCCTTCTCTAATAAGTCATCAATCTGCGTCTTCATCTCTACCAACTCCTTGGGTGCCAGGCGATAAACTCGAGATGAAATAGGCTCGGCTCCGGGAATAAGCTCAATAGAAAACTCAATATCTCGGTCAGGTGGTAGTCCTGGCAATTCCTCGGGGAATACATCCTCGAACTCGGTGATAATAGGGTGCTGAGGGGTGTCATGCATCATCATATGAGTCCCCGATACGGGTGCCTCATAACTCTCTTTGTCTTGTTTGGTGAACTCAAACTCTGCCGCATTCGGTGGTCTAAAGATAATACTGCTCCTATGGCAGTCTATGAGAGCGAAATGCTGGCTCAACCAGTCCATTCCAAGAACCACATCAAATGTCGACATAGGAAATACAAGAAGTCGTGCCATCATCTCCCTGCCACTTATCACTACAGGACAAAGTCTACAAACATCACTAACAGGTACAACTCCTCCTCCAGTGAGGATTCTAACATTCTTAGCTAAGGGTGTGATGGAAAGCTGTGTCTAGTGGCAAAACTAGTGGCTATGAATAAATGAGTGGCTCCAGTATCAAATAATGTAATAGTAGGAAAAGATGCAACTAAAACCATACCTGCTATAACCTCTGTCTCTGTCTCTATATCCTCAACAGCAAGTGAGAATACCTTTCCATGATTCTGTCCGGGGCCCTGAGCTCTGGCCCTCTCGAACTGTGCTGACTGAGGTGGTAATGGCGGGCGAGGTGCTCATGCCGCTGGCTGAGGTACTGGAAGTGCTGGGGCTAAGGACTGCTGTTCCGGACAATCTTTCATCCTGTGCTGTCCTGACCCGCATCTCAAGCACGATCCAAGTCGAATTCGACAGTCCTTCAAGACGTATCCCTGCTTCCCGCAAAAGTTGTAGGAGGGCTTCTGATAAGGTGTGGGCCTCTGCTGGAACTGCCCGGTGGCCCTCCTAATATGTCCACTCTGAGTAGCCCGAGCTGGTGTAACTGTTGGGGTATGGCGCCTTGATGTCTACTGTTGCTCCTTGCGAAGAATCTCCTGTGCACGAGCTTCCTCCAAGACAGCTGAATGGGAGACTCGAGACTGGGTAGTCGTATAAGACTTGAGCTCTGGCGCAAGCCCCTGGTGGAATGTCCTTGCCTTCTCTAACTCTGTCAGTATCAATCCTGTACCAAATTGACTCAGGCGATTGAACTCTGAGTCATACTCATCAACTGTCATATTCCCTTGCTTCAGATGAAGGAACTGGTCGTAGAGACAATCTCTGACATGAATAGGGAAGAACCTCTCATAAAATGCATCATAGAACTGTTTCCAGGTGATCCCAGTGCCTAGTCGTGTCTCTTCCGCCTTCCACCAGTGGTGAGCATTGTCTTCTAACAGTAAGTCCACTGTTGTCATCCAATCTCGAGCTGGCAACTGGGATGCCTTCAGTAGCTTCTCGGTACTAATAAGCCACTGTGACACCTTTAATGGCTTCTCTGTTCCTCTAAAAGGCATAGGGTTCATATCTGTGAAATTCTTGATAGAGCCTTCATAAGGATGCAGAGCCGGTGCTGGTGCTGGTGCTGGAGGTGGTGGTGGAGGTCTAGCCATTGCTACCATCATCGTCTGTCTCATCAGCTCAGTCTGCTGCCACTGAGCCTACATCATGGCATACATAAACTGAGAAGTAGGGCTCCCATCAGTCGGTGGTGGAGGCATTTGAGGTCCCAACTGTGGGGGAAACTGCTGAGGGAATGGTGGTGACGGAGGCAGTGGTATATTCCCTCTCGGTGGCATATTAGTAGTCTGTCCAGCCTGGCTGCCTGGAGGTGCAGCGATCTCTGGGAACTCCGTCGTCGGTGTCGTAGTTGGCTGCGACAGTCCTGGCTGGTATGGTGTCGCTGGAGTCATGGGAGGATTTTGTCCCTCCGGAGTAGCCTCTTCACCAGATGTGAGGGCCAAGGCAGAAGTGCGTCCGCTTCTTAAATACATACTGTTGGCACGAGGAAGATAAGTTGATATTAGGAAAGATTAGATATGAAGTAAATCGAATAATCAAGGAAGTTTTGATAAGTTTGGAAGTCAAGAGGTAGTAGTAGTTCTGGATGAGATATTCCTATTCCTATATGCAGGCTTGTTGGGAACAGTCGTGTAACCTAACAATATTAACGTAGACCTGCATGGGCCACCACAAAAACATGTAACGCCCCAGTCCCAAAATACGTAGGACCAAGTACGTGAACATGCCAGCTGTACATATACGAAGAATACTCCAATATATGGAATCCTCATATATGCACATAAGCTATAAATAAAATAATAACAGGCCAGAATAACATATCTAATCTCATCACAGCTCAACACAGAAGGTAATAGAGTCCAAATAAATAAATAAGAGTATCCAAAGATAGCCGGGTGAACATACTCACTCCAAACAGCTATGAAAAATAGTCTCACAAGATCGGAGTCCAACCTCCGCAAAATAGAAAGAAATGAGATGTAAAAATAATGTCCACTAATGTCTCAAATATAGAATGAACTAGAAATCAGTAGTGACTGCCTCGTCATAGATGTAAGATGGATCCAGCGCCGCTCCGTACTCCTGCGGAAAGTCGTCTAATCTTGGAAAGATAACCAGGTCCTCAGGGAACATAGCAAGATACAAGAAAACACCATGCCATATAAACTGTGATAATATAATAGAAAGAAAAGGGATGCATGCAATAGGGTGCCTACCAGTTCTATAGTGACAATGCAGTTAAGAACAGACCTTCAACGTATGGGTATCTGGCTCAGTAGCAGTAACTCAGGTGTGGCCCCATCAGGATACCAGGGACCTCAAAGCATAACATTCCTCGAATGTCAGAGGCCAGCAGTATCAGTAATAGGAAAGTGCATAAGGACCCATACGTTAAAGAAACTGTTCTCCCCATCCAATGCCTAGTAGGGTCACATCCATGACTCATGAACCTCTAGTAACTGCCAAGTCTTCTAGCATACAATTCTATTGGCAGTTATTCCTATCCGTCGCACGCTCCATACGTATCGGTGGCCAGCCGACTACACGGATACGTATCCTACATGTGAGTCACATCACGTGATACAACAAGTGTCAAGGCCGTATGAGATATAACAATACCTCAACATCAATGGGTGGTCACTAGACTAAGTCAATGCAAGAGAAAATAATAAAACGAGAAAAACGACCGATATAGTCGCTTGCACCCAAGTGTGAATTGGACGCCCAGTTTTATAATATCAAGAAACAAGAAATTCTGAAAATAAAACTGAAAATAAGAATATAATAATCACAGAGTAGGGTGGCAAGGTATCTTGTCTGCGGTGCGAGTAGAGCAAATCCAAGAGTAGCAAGTGTCAGCACCAAAATTTAAAAATCACAGATGACTCCAGACGCTTAAACAAACACAAAAAATGATTTCGGTGAAGAAAATATACCTAGGAAACGCCTGTCAAAAAGTCAAATTCTGGAATAGGGGCAAAATCGTAATTTTGGGTCAAAACGATGTCCGCCATTGGACTCGCTTTGCACCGAAACACGTGCCAAAGTCTACGGTCACTAAAGTCATCAAACTACATGTCTACGGTTTCAATTTGAGGAGAGGAACTCAACGGTATGTCCAGTTTTGGATTCCGATGCACCGTGTACAAATTCGCCCGTTTGAGTGGGTCGCGGGCCCGCTAAAAAGGGATTCCAATTCGACCTTCTCAGAATCGAACCAAACTTGTCATACATGACCAGAATTTCGATTCAGACCTGTTGGCGCAAGTTTCATTTCGAATCAACGACTGTACACGAAGTTAGGACGAAGTTTATAAAATACCGATACGGGGTATCTTGACGGATACGGACTGATTTCGTCGCACACACATGACGAAACTGAGTTCCGTCAGTTTCTACACGTTGACAACGTCCATACGTACCTTTTGATGCGTATAGCGCACGACCACATCGCCTGGTTTGTCGGGGCGCACGCCATATCGGACAAAATTCAGAAAATTAATATAATTTACCACAGGTTTTTCCTCAACTTCAACATCAATCTACTTTTTACACGCTAATTGAAACGACGATCCAGAAGATGCGTTGCGATCTCGGTTAGGTTGTCTTTTACTGTTTTTAATTAGTTCTTACAGTACTTTACTATACAGCAAGAAATTGGCCGACAAGTTGTCGTTTTAAAACAGTTTTATAGTATTACAGAAAATAGATTTTTGTTCAACTTTGTCTTAATTTTTCGAGCAAGTCGATGGGTTGTTTGCGAAATCCACCTAGAGGATCTCGAAGAGGGTCAAGTCTACTTTCCAGAAAATCTTACGAATCGAAAATCGGTGCTACGAGTAAAAAGTTACGCCATGGGAAAGTAGGGTACCTTGAGTGGGAAAACTGCTA
Organism: Iris pallida; assembly: GCA_029216955.1. Classification (NCBI taxonomy): domain Eukaryota; kingdom Viridiplantae; phylum Streptophyta; class Magnoliopsida; order Asparagales; family Iridaceae; genus Iris; species Iris pallida. The sequence goes on from JANAVB010002800.1 coordinate 4,689,299, forward strand.
CGTGGGTGACGCGGGACTGACTTCCGATGCTCCGTTCATAGTGCACAGAGCTCCGTTGCTGGTGAAACGAATTCGTAGGCGAAGAGGATATGATCAGCCTCAACTTTCATTTTGGAAGTTTAGGGTTTCGAGGTTTGTGCAAAAAGATATATATATATATCAAGTTACTCCCAACCCTAATACTAATGGGTTTTGGATTAACCCGATTCCCACTATTCCACGGATTCTCGTGCGCGGGGGGGGGGGGGGGGGGTTCCTTTTGCTCTGCTGCTACTGTGGGCCCGCTCACTTTAAGTGAGCGGCTGTGCTCACCCCTTTTCTTTTCTTTTTCTATTCTAATTCTTTTTCTAATTCTTTTTCTTTTCTTATTCAAATTCTATTTCTAATTCTTTTTCTTATTCTTTTCTAATTCTATTCTAATTCTTTTTTTTCTAATTCTTTTCTTTTTCTGAAAACTTAAGTATATATATATTTATTTAGATAAATATATCTATATATCCTTCTTTTAGCTAGCAAAATTATCACAAAAATTTATAATTAAATTCCTAAAATCCTAGATTGAATTATTCCTTATTTATTAGAAATACGAACATGCGCACATAAAATAATATATATATATATATATATGCACACATACATTAATTATACTACTACGCTAGTAGCAAATAAATCATATCTAATGAAAGGCATAACAAAAATTAATTTAATTTATAAAAATCAATTATAAATTATGGGGGTTTACACGTTTGGCCTTGTAGTTCACATTTGGAGTTGTTCTCACCAGTACCTTGCTTGAGTCGTGTCATAGAAAGATTATATGTAGTTGAACTGCTAAATCCTTGTTATCGTTTTCTTAACTAGAGAGTCCACACTCGGGACGAGGGTTGACCAGTTGCACCAGAGAGTCCACACTCGGGACGAGGGTGTTTGCCTTGAAATAACAAGAGAGTCCACACTCGGGACGAGGGTTAATGATTAGTTCAAACCCGTAAGTCCACACTCGGGATGAGGGTTTGGTTTTCCATTGATCTCGTGTTCATTGTTCCTCCAGCAATTCATTTATGCGTAGGGTTCTAGTGTTCGTGTTCATAGCCACTTGTCGTGTTTCTGTCTTTCTTGCTCATTTCTTACGCATGATAAAACTGTTAGATAGGCATGTTTTATGTATCTTACTAGTCTTCTGAGGACCTGATGATCTCTTCAGGTTTAGCCGGATTTGAGTCAGGAGCAGACGAGAAGGTTTGAGTCAGCATCAGACTAAGTTGCCTTGCAGTTGAGGTTGCCTTGATTAGCAGTTTGTACTCAGTTAGTTTATTTCATGTATTTCTCTTTTTCTGTCTATTGGTAGTAGATTTGTGTCCACCGGACGTGACTTGATTCTAGAAATATTCAGTCTACATTCTTTATTGTTCAGTTTTATTTATATTTATTGGTCTCAGTTGATTCTTTATTATTCTGTGGATGAGAAATAGACTGTCATGACTTGTGTATATTAGACAGCATTCTACCGTCGATACTACGGCGTAGGCTGGACTTAGACATGCTTCGTATCCGAAAAGCGGGTGCAGGTCGTGACAAGCACCCATCCAGTAAGGTCGCTCTAGAACGGGACAAAGTATCTCCAACCTTCCATCCGCAGCTTCCCTTCCGGATACGACTCCTTCTTTGACAGCATCAGGTTTGAGAGAGTCTCAGCATCGTAAGGGTGAAGATCAGTCAGGACATCATTTATTATGGCCCCAGGATGCAGCCCCCTCGTAGAGTAGGACGTGGAGCCCTTGACAAACTTGAAAGTGTCCTTCTTCCGGTCACCAGAGTTGAATTGGATCCTGCCAGAAACAACCCCATGCAGTTCAGGGGTCAGGTCCCATTTCATTTGCCTCCGCACAGCCAGATCAGTAAACGCTGACAGAGGGTATTGTGCAGAAGGATCTTCTAGACATATCGTCTCATCGTCCTCAAAACCCAAGCTATCACCAAACAGGAAATATGGTCTCTTAAAGCTCCGTGCCCCTCCGATTGTGAACTTCTCATCATTCATCATCTACTTCAAGAACATTTTGTCCTGCTCAAGAATAGCAATCACCCGCACCGAAGGCTGGTCATGGCTGATCTTCACCTGAACTTTTGTGACCATTGCGGTAACAAGGCTTGAATCCGGAGCATGGTGGGCAGAGCCAAGAGGAATCCCACCAAGAGGTGGGACAACCATGTCAACTGCGAAGACAAGGAAAAGTCAGACTTAGAATCTACAGAAAAAAAGAGCTAGGTACTGAGAAATTCTATGCGCTCTGATGTTATGCACCCAAAGGGCTTGTGGGCGCATAAGCACAAATTATGCATGGACACATAAGCACAAATTCTGCGTGGGCGCATAAGCACATGTTCAGTGTAGGTGCATAAGCACATGTTCTGTGTGGGCACATGACACATCCAAGTGCCTAGATGTATAACACAACAGAGTACGTGGGTGCATGCATCTGTGAGCGCATAAGTCTGCTCACAAAAGAAGTGTTTGCTTTGGGCGCATATCGATGGTTATGCACCCAAGCAGAGAAAAAGTCCGAGTGTCACAAATTAACGCTCGAGACTTCATTTTTTGAGACATCGCCTCACCTAGGATGGGGTCCTGAACCAGATGGAACGCTGCCAAAGGAGGAGAACTAGCTGCTGCAGCCTTCTTGCCCTTCACAGACTTCTTGGGAGTCGAAGCAGCCTTGGGAGACATGATTGCTCGAAAGAGAGTAAAGGAAAAAATCTTTGAAAATTCTGAGGAAAAATAAGAAAGAATAAGCTTTCTCTCTCTTCAAAGCGTATTTATAGGCATGAACGGAGAGCTATACGCCCACACGTTCTATGTGCCTGCGCAGAGACAGTCTTTTACAGATTATACGCCTGCTATTTGCTGATGCAGACTACGCATAAAGAGCGATCCTTTTTAAAATTCTGTTCCAAAATGAGCCTATCACTTCAGATTTCTAAGGAAGATCTCAACAACCACATTTCGACAGCCTGGCAGACACCTATGCGCCCAAAGGGGCCATTCCTGTCATGCGCCCAAAGGGGCCATTCCTATCATGTGCCCATGAAGCTGGTGGAGACAGTTTTTCCTATGCTTCTTTCAAAGCATTTCGACACTCGTTCGAGTCTCAAAAACTTTGAAGGGGATCTTGTAGAATCATGAAAAATATAAGATTACGTATCCCATATGAAGCTATGCACCCACAGAACCAAAGGGAGTCTATGCGCCCACATGATCGATGAGGAGCTATGTGCCCATATGATCGAAGAGTGTCTATGCGCCCACTTTGTTTTCATTGAAATCAAACATGCACCCAAGTGTAGGCGCATAAACTCACTCCCGCTCTATGCGCCCAAGACAGCAGATCCCTACGACTCAGTCAAAGTCCACGATCAATCGTGCACCAAAGCATGCGACCACGTCAGTCTCCACGAGCAATCGTGTACTGAAGCATGCGGCCACGTCAACTCCACGTCAACCCCATGATCTACCCATGATCATCTAGTATCCATGCGCCTACACCCTATGCGCCCTAAGGAGTGTTATGTGCCTATAGTGAAATCAGTGTATTTTCCACCTGTGGGCGCATAAGAGTCATTTTTAGTACCAAAACGACTATAAATAGAGGGCGTCCCCCTCTACAAAGACACAGATAAGGGAGAGCATTTCAAGAGCCAAATTGTTGCCCTTCTTGCCAGTGAGCCGAGAGTTAGCAATTTTCTTAGATTTTCTTCCACTTTTGTAATCGAAGTGTCAACGGAGTAAAAGAGCAACTATTGCTCGATCTCCATCGTCCCATTCTCCAGAATTCTTTTTGTACTCGGGGATCTTCAGCGCAGGATCTGTCAAGCGTACTCGATTTGTGATGCCTTGCGCCAATAAAAAAAGACAGCATTTCTTCTTCTTTTTTGTGTGTGTCCGCAACCATATTGACTTACAAATTTTCGTTTCTTACGTTGGGCGCGTGCAGAAGCGTTTGCCAACCCACCTGATCAAAACTAACTCCCGCCTAATGGACACCAAGCACAAGTTGAAGACAAGTATATGGCGGTGACATATGTCACCTGGACAAATTCTAACCTTTAATAACTCAGATGAAATTACAAGATTGACAGAACTCATGTTGAACTCTTTGCCCTAATTAGTTCAACACCCTCACCACTCTCAAGAAGAAAAACAGAAGATTACATTTGAGATCACTCACTAACCTGTAGCAATCTTCATAACCGTAGTTAACGGCTCCTCGAGTAGATCTTCTTCTTTCTTCTGTCTTGGATGGCGAAGTCCTAAGAGCAAAGTATAAACTTTCTCTTAGATTTTTTGTAGGCGAGTACCCCAAATCTCTACTTTGTTTCTTCCCTCTGTGCTTCCACCCTTACCTTATATAAATAAGATAGGAAACCTAATTTTAGGGTTAGAAAATCCTAAAAGTAGTCCACCATCAGATCTGGCCATCTACCAACAACCAATGGTGTAGATTATGTCACCAACTATGGACATCCAAATATGGTCTATAGAAGCATGAAAAATCTCATCTGAAGACATCCCTCCGCCAAAGCGCAGAAGATGCAAAAGACTGAGGCTCAGTGCTAAAAAGACAAAATAGAAGATATGGAAAGAAGTCCCTTCATTGTCATGTCTACCAAAGTCTAGTACAAACACATCAGGACTATACATAAGGGACTAATTCTGTTCTTCTATAAAGGATCCAGTACAGATTCGACAGAGCCAAGAGGGAAGTTCCTTAAAGAGCAAATATTTATTGCTCTTTGCTTCAGACGCCAATGCCTTCAAGCCAGAGGCGCAGCCACCTGCCTGTGCCAACCTTAGAAGCAAGATGGTGGTAGGCCGCCCTCCCATTCTTTTACTTCAGAAGCCAGTGTCTTCACTCCAGAGGCACAGCTACCTACCAACGCAAATCTCGGACAGACAAGGGTGTCATACCCTTCCCTTCGCAGCCAACGCCTCTATTGTTCAAAGGTGCAGCTACTTACCTGTGTCTGCATGAGACGCAGGATGGTGATATGCTCATACCATCTCCATTCCCACGGTGCAGTCGTCTGCTCCGGTTCAGAAGCTTAAGTTGCTTCCCTATAAGAGACATAGGAACTCCCATCGCAACTAATGCAAGTCAGCCTGTTGCTCTAAAAGCACAGTAACCTCGCCAACCTGAAGCATAAGCATACACGTCGCCTATAGCACAATGACTCCGGTATCCCAAAACACAGCTTCATAAGTTTCTTTATATGCACAAAAGTCGCGTCGTCATTCGAAACCAAGTCTACTTTTCGTCTGAAAGCACAGAGGTTCTGTCGTCTCTAGAAACATGATCTACTCGTCACCCCAGAAGTGTCACGCCCCACTCCCGTAGGAGCGATCGTCCTCGCTAAGGCGTGATGTCGCACGAGCATAGATTGCGCTCGTGCAAGGCGGGTTCCATAACGGTCGATTACAGCGGCTGCGACGGGATCGTCGCCCAGAAGTCCCAAGCAGAGACATTGAATAATAGCAGTAGAAATTTAGAACAAAATACAAGTCTTTCAAATGATACATTTTATTGATATTGGAACAAAGATTACAAAGGGCGTAAGGCCAAGATTACAAGTCACTCAAGCTCACTCTTCTCATATTACAAGTCACTCAGCTCTCTCTCAGCTCTCATTACAAGACTTGAACCAGCGGAAGCTTCGGAAGGCAATGTCCATACATTATGTCCCGTATAAGTCTTGACTCCATGCGGCCGCACGCTTCGAATCGACAAGAAACTTCGTACCTCGACGCATCCAAGCGAGCTCCGTGCCACGAGCTTCTACCTGTGCCTGTACATAAAAACTATGTGGGTGTCACTACTCAACTGTACTGGTGGAGTGAGCTCCTCGCCCACCCATATAATACTGACACGTTTATTTACTTTTGTGTAATATATCCTTTTTACGATTGTCATTCTATTCTGGCCTTAGGATCAGTTTTAGGACCGGCACCTTGGCCTATTTAGTGCCTCTAGACCGTCACCGTGCTATTGCACCGATAACTTCCTTATCCTTGCCTCTAGACCTTTTCTCGTGCTTGCATTGTCAACGCACAGACTCATACTTGTCTTTCGTGCCATACTCTGGGGCGTAACGACTCGGTTGTGCCATGAACTCGATTCGTGCTTATCTCTGAGGCAGTGCCTCCTCGCTTAGTCTTGCCTATACTTGTGTTGTGGCAATGCGATCGTGCCTCACATTTTGAGGTCGTGCCCTGTAACTCAACATAACTTAACCAAACTTGCCTTACGGCCCTTTTCGACTTAGCTCGTAATGTCTAACCCAACTTGTGGAACCGGTGTTGAGAACTTAAGAACGACGTCGTATCTCGTGCCAAAACACGTGTCTTTACGCGTAGCCAATCTTAGGCTTCATAATACTTTGGGTGCAAACCGAACATATATTTCATAACTCAAGTCATATCGTGCTTACACTTCCTTAGAATCGACCGACACCGTGCATGCGGATTCGCCGCTTAGCACGCCAATTATCTATATGAAAGGCTACTGGTATGAAAAGCTATCGTGGACATAGCTCGGGTAGGTGGCGGGTCCTTCGATGCAAGGTAGCTAGCCCCATGGAAAGCCCCCGACTACCCACGCAGTAAAATCGTACTCTTCTATAACGTCTTTCCCCTAGGTCGACTGGGTCCGGTGCCCCGGCGTAATACCAGTCGAGGAAGAAATCTTTGTCGATAAGTTGTCCAATGACCACGTACCTACGAGACATCTAGACTCACTTAAATGCATGGCCAAATTTATCGTATAACTGGGACTATACTTAGCATCTCGTGCTCTAAATCACACTTTGTATAACATACATCGGAACCGAGAGACTCTCAACCGAGGGACCGCCTCATACTTTGAAAACTTGCATAGGAACCGAGAGACTCCCAACCGAGGGACCGCCTCAGCGACAAACGGTCGCGTGAACTTACTTCTTTGAAAACCGAGAGAACGACTACTATATAGCCTTCCAACTTAACTTGAACAAAATGTGTTCCTTAAGTGCCATAGACCGTCGCTAACTTTACATCGTGCCGACCGTGGCTCGTGCCTTAAACCGACTTATGTTCTATGCAACACTATTGCCCAAGTCATACTTTATATGACGGGCCTCGAGATCGTGGGACTGAATAACTTGACAATTGCAGGAAGAGCGGGACAGTACTTGGAATGACTTAGGTCGACCGGTACTACTTTGCCTTAACTTAATCGAGCCTACAACTTAACCCGAGGGACGAGCAAAGGCTATGCCAAGCCTTGTATTACGGAAGCGTACATGCTTTATCGAGCATTTACGCGAGCGACGCCTATGACTTAGGCTAATTCATAGTTTGGATCGAAGACCCGCTTTTCTTCTCCCAAGCCACGGGACGAAGGATCGAGTGTCATTTTCAAAGCATGTCGTGCACCAACTCTAAGCCAACCGTTGGACCTTTCCATATTCTAACTAAATTTGATGCGTCAGGATTATTCCCTTAGCTATGTGGATTCGTCTCTTTTATTATTAAGCCTACTTGTGCATTTGAAAATATTCGATTTATTATGTGAAATCTAAGATGAGGCAAGTTCACCGAAACTACCCCCACCTGATTCGAAGAGTCGTCTCGACCGAGCGGTGTCTTCGAGCAGCCGTTGCAAGGCTAAGTCCGAACGCCGTCGGCGTTTCGATTCCTCCCATTGACTAAGCGGGATGGGGCACTACAAGAAGCATATCATTACTTAGTCCTCACCAGAGGCGTAGGAAGCATGGGTCCACCCCAATTGGTTTATTTAAACTGTCATTTGCAGAGAAGATTGGGATTAAATCATGATTGATATCATATCAGATTGATTTAAATCTTAGACGATGATCAATTAGACTCCAAATCTAGGATAAACTCCTAAGATTTACTTATATCCGAGCAAATAAATCAGCACGCGCCGCATGTCACCTCTTTCAGTTATGTTTATAACTAACAGAGATCTCATTTGAAAGGAATCTCGATGTCCGCCACGTGTCAGCACCGTAGAAGCCCGTACCATACAATGACGGCAAATTCTTTTAAATCTCAGGAACCCTAATACACATCGTATATGTGCTCGGCTCTCTATAAATAGAAGAGTTCTTCTTCCACCAAGGCATCGATTGACAGCGGGAAAATTGACAATTGACAATCTTCAAAGGATCAGAAATCTCTATCCACGAAGAGTCGACCACCCTCATCCACCGATCAACTAAAGAACCAACAAACCATCTTCAAGGGATCTTCTCATTCAGACAGCCTCTTGATCGGTGACCCCAGAGTCCTATCAAAGGTGCCAGAGAGCCATAGCAAGGTTGATTCGTCGTCAGATCGTCAACGGAGTAAAGGAGCCGCTGCAGCGCTCGATCTCCACCGTCACACTTTCCAACAAACCACTTCTTCCTGTACTTAGAATATCCTATTTAGTACTTCCTTCTTTGTACACAGATACCTTATACGTTCAATAAAGCAAAAAGTTCGTTCAACCTTTTGTTATGTCGAACATGGTCAAATTAAATATTTATAAAAAATTGTAAATCTAATTAAATTAGAATTTAATGTAGATTTTTAAACCATATCAAATTAAATCTTTTACCATATTTTGGCTCTAAAATTTGCTCTTACCAAATTCAGACTAGACTCCAACAACCTCTCTCTCCAGTGTGATGATAGTGTGTTAACCCCATGGCTCCTCAACTGGACTCCATGCCCGTCATCTTGCGACATATTTTCTGTTCTTCCATGCCACTGATCTTTGATCCCCCGAGCTATTTTATATCATCTTTTATCTCTAGCTCCTCGAACGTTACCTCGATGTTAGCTGCCATGCATAGTACCTCCTGTACCACTGGGATCCTGTCGATATCAATGACACGACCAAGACCAAAGTTCCTGATGATCAGCCTCAATGTAAGTCTCAGCTGCCTCTCCCCGACTTCCATCTTCCAAGGAAAGTGTTAACATTCCGACGAGCTTCTTTACCCTCGGCTGGCCCAACCTAGTGGATGCTGCAATTCTCACGAGATTCGAACTCCTGAACCTTCCCACCTTTGTGTCTAAACTTGAAGCTCCCGCATACACATGCGTCCTTGAGAAGGACATTACGTACTATGTATGTCGTAGATGACCCACAGCTCCCCCTAAACTGTGTGAATGATGATGCTCTTGCCTCAGATTGAGTTTGCTGTAAATCTTGATCTCCTCTCTGGCTTCGAACTGCTGAAGCTGATGTTGCTCCGTGAAGCTTTAGAAAACTACCTATCGCCGAAACTGGATCCGTAGAGAAACCACCATCTAGAGACCGACTAGCTACAATGGGACCGATAAAATGACCCTCAATCTTTGACTCATCACCATCCGTCGCTTTGTCTGGACAAACCGAATCCTCCGTATCTCTCAAAGCATCTAGAAGCCCCTTTTCAGCAAGTTGTCGATGATCCACCTCCTATCAAATATCCCTCGAGCCTCTATCCGGTGTCTATGGTATGCCTGTATAGCTCAGCAGCTTGAGCCTGTACATGCCACAACACAAATCTCCCCAAGCTAGCTATTAGGAACCCTTTGCAAGCATCTAATCTTTGTCCCTAAACAGACTGTGACAGCCACCATCTACCAACCTTCCTACTGAAACCAAGTTATAGCACAAACTCGGTACATGTCACACACCCATAAGGACAAGCTTCTCAGTAAACTCTGTCATCAAGTGCACATTACCGATGCCTACAACTGCAGCTGTCCCCTTATAGCCCATCTCCACACGTCCAAACCTATCGTCGCGGTATGACGTAAAGATCCTCCAATGTAGAGTGGCATGAGACGATACCCCTATATCTATGATCCATTCACCATCATGACACATAAAGTTTCTCTGTGTCGGTCGTTGTGATGATGATATCTCTAAATGTCGTGAGATCATCCTAATCGTCCTTGCGTTTGGCCTTCTCAGCTTTGAGCTTCATGTTGTTCCTCTTTGTATGACCCATTTTGCCATAATGATAGAAACCCTCCTTGGGGTCCACAATCGCAAGATTCTGAAAACTCTCCTCTATCTTCGCCTGTAACTTGGTCTTCTCTTCCCGTAGGAAGCCACTAGAGTGGACTCCTGCGACGATTTCACTTGCTTGTACCGGACCTTCTCATTCAGCAAGCTACTTTTAACTGCCTCCATCTTGACAACTCTATCAGGCGCGGAGTTCCTCACCGATACCACCAATGTCTTCCAACTTTACACAGAGAACTTAAGAGTAGTACGGCCTGAAGCTCATCATCAATCACTTTCTTCATCGCAGACAGCTGATTGATGATACCCTGAACCTCGTTTATATGGTACGCCACCGGGGCACCCTCCGTGTACTTCAAGTTGATGAGTTGGCGAATAAGAAATTCTTTATTACCAGCTGTCTTTCTTTCGTACAGTAAATACAGCTTCTTCCATAATGCTTTTGCCGAACATTCCATGGACACGTGGTGAAACAACGAATCATCCAACCATTGGCGGATGAATCCAACGGCCTTCTGATCCAGTCATTTCCAGTCTTGAGCAGCTTTGTTCATTGGCTTTACGTTGTTGCCCACCTACGGACCATGCAATTCCTTATACGAGAGTAGATCCTCTATCATTGGCTTCCAAATCACCCCAATTTCCCCCTGTAAGGGTGATCATATGAGTGTTCATATGCTCCGTAGACATAGTTTCCAGAACCTCCAAAGTTCTGATAATAATTGTTAGGCATGTGAGAAAGTGTTTACCAACCTCTATCTAACGGACACCAAGCACAAGATGAAGACAATTATATGGCGATGATATATGTCACCTGGACAAATCTTAACCTTTAATAACTCAGATGAAATTACAAGATTGACATGACTCACTTTGAACCCTTTGCCCTAATAGCTTCAACCCCCTCACCAATCTCAAGAAGAAAAACATAAGATTACAATTTAAATCACTCATCATCCCATTGTACTCTCCCTAACCGAAGTTGACGACTCCTAGATCTTCTTCTTCCTTTTGTCTTGGATGACGAAGTCTTATGAAAAAATTACGGACTTTTTCTTAGATTTCGTTGTGGATGAGCACCCCGAATCTCTACTTTGTGCTGTCCCTTTGTACCTCCACCCTCACCTTATATAAATAAGATGAGAAACCTAATTTTAGGGTTAAAAAATCCTAAAAATAGTCCACCATCAGATTTGGCCGTCCACCAATAACCAACGGTGTTGATTATATCCATCACCAATTATGAACATCCAATTATGGCAAATTAAATATTTTATACAAATTTGTAAATATAATTAAATCAGATATTTAATGTAGAATTCTAAATCATATCAAATTAAATCTTTTACCATATTTGGGCTCTAAAATTTGCTCTTACCAAATCCAGACTGTACTCCATCAATCTCTCCTTCCAGTCTGATGATGACCCCATGGCTCTTCAACTGGACTCCATGCATGTCATCCCGCGACAGAGTTCCTGCTCTTCTATGCCACTGATCTCCAATCCTACGAACTGCTTTGCACCTTCCTTTGTCTCTAGTTCCTCGACTGTCACGTCGATGCTAGCTGCCATACGTAGTACCTCCTGTACCACTGGGATCTGGTCGATATCAAGGACAGGACCAAGATCGAAGTCCCTGACGATCAGCCTTACCGTAAGTCTCGGTTGTCTGTCCCCGACTTTTGTCTTTACGAAAAGTGTTAATGTTCTGACGAGCTTCTTTACCCTTGGCTAGCCCAACCAAGAAAATGGTAGGGTTCTCACGAGATTCGAACTCCTGAACCTGCCTACGTTTGTATCCGAACTTGAAGCTACCCCATACACATGTGTCCTTGACCAGGACATCACGTACTGTTCATGCCGTCGATGACCCACAGTTACCCCTGAACTATGTAATGATGATGCTCGTGCCTCAATTTGAGTTTGTTGTAAACCTTGATCTTCTCCCTGGCTTCGAACTATTAAAATCGATGTCGCTCTGTGAAGCTTTGGCAAACCATGTGTTGCCAAAACTGGATCTGTAGAGCAACCGCCATCTAGAGATCGACCAGTTGTCATGGGACCGACAAACTGGCCCTCAATCTTTGACTCGTCACCATCCATCGCTTTATCTGCACAAACCGAATCCTCCGTATCCCTCAAAGAATCTAGAAGTCCCTCCTCAACAAGTTTTTGACGATCCACCTTATGTCGAACACCCCTTGAGCCTCCATCCGGTGTCTGTAGTCTACATGTATAGCTCAGCAGCTTGAGCCTGTACATGCCACAACACAAATCTCCCCAAGCCAGTTGTTGGAAAACTTTATCAAGCATCCAATCTTTTTTACCAAACAGACTGCGATAACCATCATCTACCAGCCTCCCTACTAAAACCAATTTGTAGCGCAAACTCGGTACATATCGCATATCCATGAGGACGAGCTTCTCATTAAACTCCGTCGTCAAGTGCACATCACCGATGCCTACAATTGCAGCTGTCCCCTTATCATCTATCTTTATACATCCAAACTTGTCAACGCGGTATAACATAAAGATCCTCCTATATGGAGCGGCATGATACGATGTTCCCGTGTCCATGACCCAGTCGCCATCATGACACACAAGGTTCTTCTACGTCGGTCTGCGATGATGATATCTTCAAATGCCGTGAAATCCTTCTGATCGTCCTTGTATTTAGCCTTCTCAACTTTGAGCTTCATACAGTTCCTCTTGATATGACCCCTTTTTCCATAGTAATAGCAACCCTCCTTGCGGTCCACAATCGCAAGATCCTGAGAACACCTCCATGTCCTCGTCTGTGACTTCGGTCTTCCTTTTCCATAAGAAGCCACCAGAGCGGACTCCAGTGACGTTTCCATTTGCTTGTGTCCGACCTCCTTATTCAACAAGCTACTTTTGACTGCCTCAATCGTGACAACTCCATCAGGTGCAGAATTGCTCACCAACACCACCAATGTCTTCCAGCTTTCCAGTAGAGAACTCAAGTGCAGTAGGACCTGAAGCTCATCATCAATCACCATCTTTATCGCAGACAGCTGATTGATAATATCCTGAACCTCTTCAGATATTATGCCACAGGGGCATCCTCCGTGTACTTCGAATTGACGAGTTGCGAATAAGAAATGCCTTGTTAGCAGCCGTCTTCCTTTCATATAGCGAATGTAGCTTCTCCCACAATTCTTTTGCTAAACTCTCCATGGACACGTGGTGAAACACCGAATCATCCAACTATTGGCGGATGAATCCAATGACCTTCCGATCCAGTAGTTTCTAGTCTTGAGCAGCTTTGTCCGTTGGCTTTGCATTGTTGCCCTACAACGGACCATGTAAGTCCTTGCATTATAGTAGATCCTCCATCCTTGGCTTCCAAATCGTCTCGTTTTCTCCTTTGAGGGTGATCATATGAGTGTTCATCTACTCCGTAGACATGGTTGCCATAACCTCCAAAGCTCTGATACCAATTGTTGGGCGCGTGCGAAAGTGTTTGCAAATCCACCAGATTAAAACCAACCCCCGTCTAACGGACACCAAGCACAAGATGAAGACAAGTATATGGTGATGACGTACGTCACCTGGACAAATCTCAACCTTTAATAACTCAGATGAAATTACAAGATTGACAGAACTCACTTTGAACCCTTTGCCCTAATAGGTTCAACCCCCTCACCACTCTCAAGAAGAAAAACAGAAGATTACAATTGAGATTACCCACCAACCCGTAGCACTCTCCATAGCCGAAGTTGACGACTCCTCGATTAGATCTTCTTCCTTTTGTCTTGGATGGCGAAGTCCTAAGAGTAAAGTGGGGACTTTCTCTTAAATTTCGTTGTGGACGAGCACCCCGAATATCTACTTTGTGCCTCCACCCTTACATCATATAAATAAAATGAGAAACCTACTTTTAGGGTTAGAAAATCCTAAAAGTAGTCTATCATCACACTTGGCCGTCCACCAACAACCAACGATGTAGATTATATCTCATCACCAATTATGGACGTCCAAATATAGTCAAAATTAATTATTTCATACAAATTTGTAAATATAATAAAATTAGATATTTAATGTGGATTTTCAAATCATATCAAATTAAATCTTTTACCATATTTGGGCTCTAAAATTTGTTTTTACAAAATCCAGACTGGATTACAACATCTTCTTGTTGTTGTTGTTGTTCCTTCTCCTGATGGTCTAACTTCTTCATTGGAAGCTAGGCTTTCCTCTAATCTGTCTTGGCATTATTTTTTAGTTTTTGCTTGTAATAATAAAACAGAGATCATGTTCTCAAAACAGAAAAAAAAAAATATTAAAAAATTAAAAAAAATATTAAGAATATTACGGGGCTGGAGTTTGAGTCGTTTTAGTTCGAGCCCAGCCCATTATTGACTGTATTTAAAATAGAAGAAAGAAAAGTCATTTGAGAACTTTTCACTTTAGGCACATCAAATGTTTTAGTCCAAAACAATAACCATATTATATGGTTATTCTGAACCAATGCGTTTGTGAGGATCCGTCTTAAGGCTATATATGGGAATTTGAAACCATGACTTGCAATATCAGCCTTAGTGCCTCCAATAGATTTTGGCTGAAGGTCCGACTTGTTTAAGAGAGATTTATCAGCTTTATGATATCATATGATTCAATTTATTTGTATATTAGGTAGATATTTAGTTTGACCACATTAAAACAACAAGGGGACACTTTTTTTTGCAAACTCTATAATTTTATTGATATTGCATTGTATTATTGAATGTTAATTATTACCTCACTTTTAAAAAATTTCTTGACATACAGTAATTCAATGCCACGTCAGTGTGGCTATGGATTATGTCAAAATAAAATTTATTCCCATAACATTTTTCTTAAAACAATATACATTTGCTAATTATGGTATTCCTTTCCGGGTACGAATTGATAGCGGGCTTAAACTCAGGATTGAATCAATATCCTCTACTGAATTGATTGCACTGACATTTCTTGTGACAGGAACGTTCCAACACAGATTCCCTCAAGGAGGATAAATTGTTAGAATTTTATGGACTGGCGTAATTACTAGCAACCTATTAAATAACGGACAACTATAAATATATCATTGTATGTGAAATACATGTTGCATAACATATTGTATAGTGGGTCATAATCGAATGGACACAAATTATATAATGTGCAAAAGGCCCATAGGCTCCCTCTCTCATAATGCCTTAGCTAGTCCATTGGGCTAAGGAACCATTCCCTAAAAATACAAAATTTAAACCCTTGAATCTAAATAGACTCCTTGTAACTTACACAACAAAAAAAATGACGATTCTTGACGGTTTATAAGTTGACGGTCGTCGGAAACCGTCAACAATAGGGTTTATCTTGACAGTTTTAAGCTTACGTCAAGAGATGGCCTTTTTTTGGTTACTTTAGCTTATTTATAGCATGTATGTTGACGGTTTCGATGGATCCGTCAAGAAAGAGCATCTTTTATATTGACGTTTTGTTGATAACCATCAAGTAATGCATGTACGAAAAAATTACCGCTATTTTTTTCGCTGCCATTATTGTAATTATTTCAAATTTTTACATCTATTGACGGTTATGATTCTTTTTTTTTATTGGAGAGCACAACAATTTTTTTCCTATCTCTCGTAAACTCTCCCTACTCAATAACTCTCTGCTCTCCCTTCCCCTCTCTCTCTCTCTCTCTCTCTCTGCTCTACCTTCCTCTGTTCCTTCTCTCATTCGTAGTAGATGGAGAAAGAAAGCCCTTCTTCATCCTCTTCCTCCTCTTCTTTCTCTTCCTCCTCCTTTCTCTCTCATATAACCCTAATCCCCAAATCCATCCGATGTTATCCCCAAACCCTAATCCTAGATCAAAGTCTTTCCTCGAGGACTCTGTCGATGGTGGCGGCAACCGTGCGGAAGAAGGTCCGGGAGCTGGTCTCGCACGTGAGGGGGCGGACGGGCCGGGCGGTGGACGGGCCGGGCGGTGGACGTCGGGGGCGCGGTGTTCGACACCGCGCTCAATCTGATCTCCGCCACCGCCTTCTCTTCCGACTTGGTATTCCTAACTCAAAAATTTGAAATTATTCTGGTTCTATTTTTTAATATATTATTATTTAAGTTGGTAATTGCAGCTGAGACTATGTACCAGTTTTGCGTCTGTATATCCGAGTCCAGAGCCGGTGAGAAGAACCTGTTGGGAAAGAAACGCGAAAACCTTTCCCCAAACCGGAGAGTACTTGCGAGAGGACCGAGCAATACAACGCACGAACCCAAAAACAATCACACAAAAATAATCCACGCAGACACAGAGAATTTTTGACGTGGAAACCCTTGCGGGAAAAAAACCATGGGACGATCGGAGTCCAACCCTGAGAAGCCTCCACTAATGGAATAGAAGAATTACACCCTCTACAAACTCCTCCCGATCCAAATCGGATCCCCACAACACTCAGAGATAAGAACAATGATTACAAGACTACGAAGAGCGAGAACGACGAGTAGAGATTACCCGAAACACGATCTCCTTCGAAAACGACCTTCAATCCTCCGCCTTCTTCTCCGAAGTTGTAATGGCACTCTTGCCTCCTTCTCTCTCCAAAAGTTGTGTTTACTTGCGATAATGAGTTAGGGTTGAGAAAACTCAATATATCTCCCTAATTCCGCAACCAACCTAGACCGTTGGATTAGATCCAATGATGAAAACTCATCAAGAAATCCGCTTCAGCCCCCGACGACACAGAGTTCGGCCAGAACTCTGTGTGGGGCAACCAGCACCTACTGGCCAAACCCTGGAACGGCCAGACCGAGTTCGGCCAGAACTCGGCTTGGGACCGAGTTCGGCCCGAACTCGGATCCCCTGCTTCCAGCAGCTCCAGCAGCAGCAGCAGCAACTCTGTCGCCTACTTCCCGAGCTTCTCCGACATCGGACGGCGCTCGTCGCACTCCGGGGTCTTCTCCACATAGGTTGGGAACCCCTCCCACTCCAACAAATCTCCCCCTTCACAACTATGGGGAGGACGTCGTCATCCCGACGATCTGCCTGCAGTACTCAAACTTCCCCCTTGGTAGAATCTTCGTGAACATATCAGCTCCGTTGTCGTCTGTATGCACCTTCTCAAGCTCCGCGTCCTTCTTCTCAACCACATCGCGTATCCAATGATACCGAGTCTCGATGTGCTTGGACCGGCTATGAAACATCTGATTTTTCACCAGGTGAATAGCACTCTGACTGTCGCAAAGCAAAGTATACTGCTCTTGCTTCAGTCCTATTTCCTGCAACAGCTTCTTCATCCACAACAGCTCCTTGCAAGCCTCCGTCGCCGCAATGTATTCCGCCTCCGTCGTCGACAAGGCAACACACTTCTGCAACCGCGACTGCCACGACACCGCTCCTCCTGCAAACATTATCACGTAGCCCGAAGTCGATCGCCTCGTGTCTACATCTCCAGCCATATCAGTGTCGGTATACCCAACCAGCTTTGGCTCGTCACCACCAAAGGAAAGTCTCCAACCAGCAGTGTCCTGAAGATATCGTAGAATCCACTTGACCGCACTCCAATGTATCCTTCCAGGATTTGAAAGATACCTCCTAACCGTACCAACTGCATGAGCAATATCTGGCCTCGTACACACCATAGCATACATCAGGCTTCCCACAGCTGAGGCATATGGAACCCGCTCCATATCTTCCTTTTCGTCCTCGATAGATGGACACTGTTCCTCAGTGAGCTTAAAGTGAGCCGCGAGGGAGGAACTCACTTTCTTCGACCCGTCCATCCCGAAATGCTGAAGTACCCGGTGAATGTACTTCTTTTGGGACAATGTAGCAGCTTGGACTCTCTCTCTCGGCTGATCTCCATCCCAAGAATAGTCTTTGCTGCGCCCAAATCCTTCATAGAGAAGGCCGCGCCCAGCTGGCGCTTCAACTCCGCTATCCTAGTGGCATTCCGACCCACTAATAGCATATCATCAACATAGAGCAATAAGATGATAAAATCATCATCGGCAAAATACCTCACAAATGCACAATGGTCCGACGTCGTTCGTGCATAACCATGCTCCCCCATAAACGACTCGAACTTCCTGTACCACTGCCTCGGAGCCTGCTTCAGGCCATACAAGCTCTTCCTCAACCGGCAGACCAAATATGACTTGTCCTTCTCGCAGAATCCCTCTGGATGCTCCATGTACAACTCCTCCTCAAGATCACCGTGGAGGAATGCCGTCTTTACGTCCATCTGCTCGACCTCCAAGTCGAAACTGGCTGCTAATGCTAGCACCACCCGAATAGACGAATGCTTGACGACAGGCGAAAAGATCTCATCATAATCCACGCCTTTCCGCTGACCGTAGCCTTTGACTATCAGCCTCGCTTTGTATCGAGGGCGAGTAGCATCTTCCGTCTGCTTCACTCTGAACAGCCATCGATTCTTCAAAGCCTTCTTGCCCTTTGGCAACCGCACCAGATCATAAGTGGAATTGGTGTGCAAGGAACTCATCTCCTCCTGCATAGCCACCATCCACTCCTGCCTGTGTTCGTCTTCTATAGCCTCTGCAAAACTTTCGGGCTTCCCCCCGTCAGTCAATAGCACATACTCATCCGGTGAGTATCTCGTAGATGGTCGACGATCCCTGTCACTCCTCCTCAAAGGAACCACTGGTGCTGGCTGTATACCGACAGCCTCCTCCCCTTCAGGAACTACCTCTCTGGCATGCTCATCCTCCTGAGGGACACCCTGACCACCATCAGTAGGCTGATGATCAAGGTTGGGAGCAACTCCATGTACCGGCTCCCCCATAACTCGATCCTCTGCGATGTCCTCTGGAAACTGCTCGAAGCGAAATGACTCTAACTCAGGCAATTCCTCAGCCTCAGAAGGCGTCTCGGAATCCTAAGTGTTGGTCATGGTCTGATCCTCGACGAACACCACGTCCCTGCTTCTGTAGAGCTTTCCTTCCACTGGGTCGTAGAGTCTATAGCCAAACTCATCCCGACCATAGCCGACAAAGACGTATCGCCTCGTCTTCGGCTCAAGTTTGGTCCTCTCGTCCTTCGGTACATGCACGAAGGCTTTACAACCAAACGCCCGCAGGTGACTGTATGACGGCTCTTTGCCGTACCATACTTTGTCAGGCACATCATCCTGCAAAGGAGCACTAGGAGACAAATTAATAATATAAGCAGCTGTGAGAAGAGCCTCACCCCAATAACTGCCCGGCAAGCTTGTTTTTGACAGCAAACACCGCACCCTCTCCATCAGTGTCCTGTTCATGCGCTCCGCTACACCATTGAGCTGAGGTGTCTTTGGCGGAGTCTTCTGGTGTCGTATCCCTTGGTCTCTGTAATACGCATTAAAGGGATCGATGTATTCGTCGCCATTGTCGGACCGAACATACAATAACTTCTTGCCCGTCTTCCTTTCAACAGAGGCCTGAAACTCCTTGAAAGTAGACAGCACCTGATCCTTGGTCTTTAAGGCATAGACCCAAACCTTCCTGGAACAGTCATCAATAAAAGTCACAAAGTAAGAAGCACCACCAAGAGATTTTACCTTCATAGGACCGCAGACATCCGAGTGAATCAACTCGAGCAACGTCGGCTTCCTCGAGCTTGGGTGACTTTGGAAAGACACCCTATTTTGCTTTCCAGCTAAACAGTACGTGCACTTCTCCAACTTTGTAGACCTGAGCCCCGGAATCACTTTCCTGTTCACCAAGTAGCTCATCCCCTTCTCGCTGATATGACCGAGCCGCCTGTGCCACAACTCGGTAAACGTATCACTGACTGCGTTCACCTTCTGTGCCCCCTCTGCGCTCCCCTCCATATAGTAGAGACCGGACTTCTTGCTTCCTCTGGCAATCACCATCGAACCTCTGGAAAGCTTCCACTGACTGTTCCCGAAGAGACTGAAGAATCCCTCGTCATCTAACCTTCCAACCGACACCAGGTTGAAACGGATATCAGGGACATGATGAACATCCTTGAGAACAAGAACCGCACCCGTCTTCGTTCTCAAATGTACATCTCCAACGGCAACCGCCTTCGACACATCTCCGTTGCCCATCTTCAACACGCCACAGTCGCCTGTCGTGTAAGTGGCAAACAGTGCCCTATTGTGAGATACATGTGCTGAAGCCCCTGAGTCCACCAGCCAAGAATTGTCATCGCAGGCGAGGTTAGTAATGACCTCATCACCTACGACGATCACATCGCCTTCATGCACCGAGGCCGTCGCTGTAGTGTTCTCTTCTTTCTTCCCCTTGTCGCCCTTCTTCTCTCTCTTCCAAGCAAAATAATTCCGCTTGATATGGCCCTTCTTACCACAATGGTAACACTCTGAGTCCTCGTAACGACCCTTGGACTTCCCCCTGCTCTTGTCTCTGCCACCACCTGGACCCCTGCTTTTGCCCCTTCCGCGGCTCTCTTAAACAAGTGCCTCTGAGTGGTGGGATGTGGATAAAGTGCCCTGAGAACGTCTCCGCATCTCTTCATTCAACACCCCGCTCTTGGCAAACTCCAGACCGACCATGCCCTCTGGAGCAGAAGTGATCATAGATACTCGTACGGTCTCCCACGAGTCTGGCAATGTACACAGCAGCCATAGTCCCTGAACTTCATCGTCGAACTTGACTCCCATAGAAGATAGCTGGTCAACCACGCCCTGGAACTCACTCAAGTGATCCGAAATAGACGCCCCATCCTTGTACCGCAGACCCTTCATCGTTCGGATCAGGAACAACTTGTTTACCCCGGTCTTCTTCGCATACAAGGATTCCAGCTTATCCTACAACGTCTTCGCGTGCTCAATATTGGCAACGTGGTTGTACACGTTCTCATCAACAAACTGCTATATGTACCCGCACACCTGTATGTGCTCGAATGTCCAGTCCTCCTCGGATTTATCACTGGGCCTCTCGGATGCAAACACGGGTAGATGCAGCTTCTTGACAAATAGCAAATCTTTCATCTTGCTTCGCCAATAATGATAGTTTGTGCCATTAAGGTTCACCATGCGCACCGGCTTCGCGTCCATCTCTCCTTTCTGGTTCCTCTGTCAACTCCTGACACCCTTTGAACCCAAAGCTCTGATACCACTCTGTTGGGAAAGAAATGCGGAAACCTTTCCCCAAACCGGAGAGTACCTGCGAGAGGACCGAGCAATACAACGCACGAACCCAAAAACAATCACATAAAAATAATCCACGCAGACACAGAGAATTTTTGACGTGGAAACCCTTGCGGGAAAAAAACCACGGGACGATCGGAGTCCAACCCTGAGAAGCCTCCACTAATGGAATAGAAGAATTACACCCTCTACAAACTCCTCCCGATCCAAATCGGATCCCTACAACACTCAGAGATAAGAACAATGATTACAAGGCTACGAAAAGCGAGAACGACGAGTAGAGATTACCCGAAACACGATCTCCTTCGAAAACGACCTTTAATCCTTCGCCTTCTTCTCCGAAGTTGCAATGGCACTCTTGCCTCCTTCTCTCTCCAAAAGTTGTGTTTACTTGCGATAATGAGTTAGGGTTGAGAAAACTCAATATATCTCCCTAATCCCGCAACCAACCTGGACCGTTGGATTAGATCCAATGATGAAAACTCATCAAGAAATCCGCTTTAGCCCCTGACGACACAGAGTTCGGCCAGAACTCTGTGTGGGGCAACCAGCACCTACTGGCCAAACCCTGGAACGGCCAGACCGAGTTCGGCCAGAACTCGGCCTGGGACCGAGTTCGGCCCGAACTCGGATCCCCTGCTTCCAGCAGCTCCAGCAGCAGCAGCAGCAACTCCGTCGCCTACTTCCCGAGCTTCTCCGACATCGGACGGCGCTCGTCGCACTCCGGGGTCTTCTCCACATAGGTTGGGAACCCCTCCCACTCCAACAGAACCTTCTGGTAGGAGCTAATTTTTCTTCTGTTGGAGCTGGGTATTATTATAAAATAACAATCCTCTATGTCAGTCTTCAAGACTTTTACATACCAAATCTATCATTCTTATTTTAATTTGTTAAATAGAACAAATTATGGAGTGAGATTCCTGGCCTTGTTGGCTATTACGAGCTGTCTGATGGGAAATATAAATTATTGCAACACTAGTTCCTTTCCTTGTGTTAATTTTGTTGCAACACTAGTTCCTTTAACCTACAATATCTATTGCAACATGTATTCTCAATGTCTTTGTCAATGGAGAGCAGGAGGGACATCTGATTTGGGCTTTTCTTCCACTGTAGAAGATGTCACCAAAGGGGTTGATGCCAGCCATCTCACTGCCATTGTCACAGGTTCTTTTAACCAGTCCTCACTTATATTTTCTCAATTTTTTTCCATTTTACTGTTTGTTATATATATATATATATATATATATATATATATGTATATATATATTGGAACCAGGTAAATTGTTTCTGGAATTGTTCCCACTGGGATTCGAACTCCCGACCACTCGGGCCGCATGCATCTCTCTTAACCACTAGGCTAGAGGTTATTTGTTATATATATATATATATATATATATATATATATATATATATATGTATAGAGCTATTGCTATGTTGTCACTTAGGCTTGTTAATTGATGATGGGCATGCTGGTTTTGCGTATGAACAGGGAGTAGCAACGTGGGTGTGTAGAAGAGAGGAGTAGATAATAGTTTTATTTGTGTCTATTCAAGGGAGAGGAACTTGTCGTGTCATATGGATCAAATAAGTATATGTGTGGGTGAGTGAATGGCTAGTTGGAGTAGAAAACTTTCCTTAGCTGCTAGTTTGTTAACACCCTCTTCCTCACTTTTA
Organism: Iris pallida; assembly: GCA_029216955.1. NCBI lineage: Eukaryota > Viridiplantae > Streptophyta > Magnoliopsida > Asparagales > Iridaceae > Iris > Iris pallida. The sequence goes on from JANAVB010002800.1 coordinate 4,712,146, forward strand.
AATGGAAATTCCTGCTCTGTACCCAGCTAGTAATTAGGAACCCAATGTTAGGGATCAACAACAGCCCCAAAATGTTGGTTCACACCATTAATTGTAGCATTGGTTTACTTGAGAGTAATAAATTATGTATATGCAGCCTTTTGTTTGACAAGCATTGAACTGGAATATTAACTTGGATGCTTTACATTTACTCATACTGTAATATCCTTATTATGCATTTACGAACTGGAATATTAACTTGATTTCTGTAGTGCATCATCTCTTTATCGCTTGTTTGACAAGTTGTCATTAGTTAGAAAACCAATAGTTTAGTTTTGAATTTGACATGGTAAGAGGAGGTTTGTTGAAGACCAGAACTTTACACTGAAAGCTCAATTGGTTAATTGGATACCTGAAAGCTCAATTGGTTAGTTGGACACACCAATAGTTTAGTTTTAAAGGATACCTGAAAGCTCAATTGGTTAATTAGACACATTCAAAGATACATATGTAGTTGAAATGTTATATCTTTATTGAAAAACTGCTTCATTTGGTTATCTTTTCAAATCAAGTCCAAATGATAACTTCATCTCAGAAAGTATATCTAAAGTCATATGTAGTCTTATGGGTGTGCAGAATGAAGCAAAGCCTGTACCTGACATAATCCTTTAGTGTCTAGAATGTATTATATATCTTCCTGAGGATAAGCCAATTCATCAGTAAAATCCTAGTTAGAGCCTGTTGACTACTAAGTATCGCCAGATTAAATCTACATACTTGCCATTACTTTGATATGTTCAGAAGTAGCTTTTGGAGTTATTTTCACTGCAGAAACTTAAGTGAAATAATCCTAAAATGAAAATGAAAATTTTAATAGGCCAAACCTAATAAATATGACTTTACTTCATTTCACATTGGGCCATCTTGTGAAAACAGAATCTCTCTCTCTCTCTCTCTCTTTCTCTCTCTTATTAAGAAAGACATGTAACACCCATGTACCTAAGTAAATTTAATTAAAATATCCAAACATCCCCTTAGTGTAAATATCATTGAGTCCCCTGTAAGGTAAGTAATTGATTTTCTTTTAGTTTAGGAAGATAGACTAGGGTGCTCCCATCACTTAGAAAAGTAGAAAGGATTTTTTTACATTTTCTTTGATATCTTTTTGTTTGCAGATTTTAAAGCCCATAAGCTTTGTGCTTAACATGTATATTTATGTCTAAATGCAAACATTTACTGCTTTGAGCTGCAAAGAGGCAATAGTTATTACTTGAGATAAAGGAATAATAAGTGGACTTACAGAAATAAAGTCATATTACATTTTTGGAAAATACAATGTTGCACCATACCTATACTGCCTCTTACCACATGAATTTGCTACAGGGTGCCTATTTTTGTGACTTTTTTCTTCATCTCTTTTATGCTTTAATTCATTTCGCCTGAACTATTATTTTGTATCAGGTGCATAGTTCTATATGTATGGAGCTTGCAAAGATTCCAGATAAAGTTCTCTGTATTCTTCCAGCAATAGAGTCAGCCTCTATATGTTGCTCAACCTGTTTATGTCAGTATCATTTTTTGGGTATCAATTTTGGGTTTGTTTTCTGAAGATCAATTTTTTAGTTCGGTTGTTTCACTGGGGTATATAATGAGGAAGAAAAGTTGCATAATTTTGCTTTGGCAATAGACATTTGGTCATTTTTGCCATATTACTTGGCTGTCAATCTTTGATACATATGTTGCTGGATTTTTTGACTTTGTAATTGAGCTAAAGTTGATTTAGTGGAACTCAAATGTTTACCATATTACTTGGCTTTCAATCATTAATACATATGTCGCTGGCTTTCAATCTTTGACTTTGTCATTTTTGCCATATTACTTGGCTTACACAGGAATTTGGAAAATTCACATTTCTAAAGTTGATATAGTGGAACTCAAATGTTTACTTTAATGCATTCGATAGTGTGCATATGGTTTAGTTATTCTTTCTATGTGGAACTCAAATATTTACTTTAACGCATTCGATATTGTTATAGTTGTCAGTATTACACTTGAGCAAGGAAGTTTACTGTGTTGTATGTTTCCCCTAACCACTACTAGGCATTTACTTTCATGCCTCTCTGTAGATTTGCATGTCAACTTATCAGCAACTTACCTTTCTCAGACCTAGTACTTTTATTAATGTAATATTTGATATTGCAGTATTCTTGGAGGAATCTTGATTATTGCTAGGCTCGATGCTGTAGGGGATGTACGAGGAGAACAAGAAGAAGAAAGCCATGGCCTTGCCGTCATCTAAGATGTATGGAAACTACATTACTTTGGTTGTATATGTTTCTGGTTGGACAAGTGTTGGGCATTTGTGGTTGGACGTGTATTGAAAGTTTGTGGTGTATGAACAATATACAGTTTGTTAATATAAAAATTAGATTTTATAGTTATTTTATATAATAAATATTCTAGATTATTGATATTATGTGTGCGTTCGATTCATTATATATAATTATAAATAGAATTTTGATTTCAGCTTCTCTTGACGGTTATAAAACGTCAACAATTAACTCAATCCTGCTGCAGAAAGGCTTTTATTGACAGCAAATAGCCGTCAACTAGGCCGAAGTCAAGAAAAGTTTTTGCCTATGTTGACGGTTCCTAAAAAGGGCTATTTTGATGGCTAAAAGTAGTCAAGAAAACTACATAAAATGACATCAAAAAACCGACAAAAAATGCCCTGTCAGGGACTGTTAAGAAAAGGGGGGAGACTTTTCTTGACTCTGGCCTAGTTGATGGATATGCAACCGTCAAGATACCCATTTCTTGACGGAGAATCACCGTCAAGAAAAACCCTTATTCTTGTAGTGTTAACATATAAAACAAAGGAGATATTTTTTGGTGGGAGCTATGTAGAACCTAAGGGTATACCTAAGGGTCTGCTTGACAATTGTTGGGTAGTAGTTACGAGATATTTTTAAAGTACCAGATATGAGCAGTTATGAGGGATCCAATTTTGGACGATTTTAAGTAGAGAATTTTAAACCAATCTAATTAATGCTTGGTAATTCATTAATGAACGATTTTGAAAGTTTTTTAAAATCATAAGATTAGTTATATGTCTATATATAAACAAAAGCAATTCCAAAGAAAGATATATCAATGTTCTCACAAACAATAGCTTATACACTCATATAACTTGCAAGTATAAAATGGTTTGGCAAATCATAAATAATGAGAGAAAAGCATTTGCTACTACATCAAATGGACTGCAAAACTATATAGCAATAATTCGCTACCACATCAAATGGACCGTAAAAATTTGTGGCAATCGATCATTCACTATCATATTAAATGGACTGCAAAATCTAAAAAACTCACATTTTAGAGGAAAAAGCCATTAGATGCGATCTCAAGAGAAACAAAGATGAGATAGAAGAAACATGGTAGGGTAATAGTAGTTGTAGTTATATTTTTTTGATAAGTATATAAATAGAAGAAATAGAAACCCTCAAAATATTTTGCTATAAATACACCCAAAATTACGTTGCACTAGTTTCGGAGGGTTTTGAGACGAGCAAATTCAGTGAAACCGAAAAATTATCAAGCAGGAATATTTCTACAAATACTTCATAAATGATCAGTTCAAAAACTCCTAAAAACTAGTGAAAACACGGTTGCCAAGAAGATCTTTGGATGTTTTTCCCGATTTTCTGGACTTTTTGAGTTGGCTATTTATGAAGTGCTTAAAAGGATCCTTACTTAGTAAATTTTTGGATCACTGGTTTACGTCAACTCACAAAAAAAAAATCCAAAATTAGTGTAGTATAATTTTGGGTGTCTTTATAAACACCCCAAATTGATAGATTTTGAGAATTATTATTATTTTATTCTATTTATATTCTCACAAAAAGAAAGTTATAACTAGTAATACTCCACCATATTTTCTCTTTCTCAATTTTATTTCTCTTCTACTTCCTCTAAACTATGGCTACATCCCCCGGTGAGTTTTTTTAATCTTGTTTTTCTATAGTCTCTAATATCTTTGTCCAGGAGATCATTCTTATAATGACTATAGTCAGAACTATGCCTATATTGCTTGTTAATTGTAGAATAAAAATTATTCGTCCTATAGTTCTGCATATAGGTATTTTATCTTTCTATTTTTTTAGTCGACAACATCACACCACATATAGAATAAAATATTTTTGATTTTTATTTCCATTAATACATTATTTCTCAGTCAAATGTGTTTTGGGTTCAATTTGTGGAGTTCAAGATTTAGGCTGAGGAGTTATTTTACACTTTCTTGGATTGTCTTTACAGTATAAATATGGCTTTATTTATATATGGGCATTGTGAGGCTTGCCTCATCGTATCTGTACTCGTAGATGAATATATCAATATTTATTGTATATTATATTTTCTCGATTTTCATAATTTGGGGTCGTAATCAAGGATGATGGGTTTTGTGAGACGAGTCCTTGACTATTGATATCGTGTCATTATGGTATTATTGGATTGAGTATTGATGGTTTTTTTGGTTTACAACGTATCGAGGACCGCGCGAGTGATATCGTACAATACTTCTATTTTAGAGGAAAATTATTTAATGACTTATGCAATTAATATTTTTCTTCGTTTATTGAGAACTGTTTTTGCCCCAGACTTTTTGAGACTTATAGAACACCTATTGGCATACCCATATTAGGACTCACACGTAGAATAGAGAACCTTTGGTTTTCCCAATTGGAAAATTTTCAATCATATCAGTATATCATTGTATACTACGATACACTACCGTATACCGACGGGTTGTTGTTGGCTCTGTCAATAGACAAAACTGGGCCATCCTATTGACCAATGGTTAACCATTATGTTTAGATGGCTAAGATCTTTAATGGGGGACATGGCTTGGTAATTGTCTTGATCCAAGGCTAAGGATCCTCATCCCTCTCTATTTAACCCTAGATTTTCTCTCTCATCTTTTTCCTTTCCTCTTAATTTTCTCTCTTTATTTCTTTCTCCATGTCTTTCCTTGAGCTTATTCTTGGAGCATGGTAGGCTTGGACTCTTGACTTAGGCATGCACACCTTGTCATTTATGAATAAATTTGGGTTTTCTCTTGTCGTTTGTTTTTCACATGTATCAAATGCTTCATTTTATACAAAACATGATTATTGAGAATGTTTTTGTCATGAATTATGACCATGTGATTGATTTTGGCTTTATCATTGACCTAGGTTTGTTTTCCTAGGATTGATTTGTGCCATAGTGTCAACTAGGTATTGGGAGTGATATATACCTAGGGTTTAACCAACAAACCTAGTGTTAAATGCTATATGAGACCCACCCCTAGCACTAGAGTTTTCTAGATTTGGAATGGAAGGAATCATGACTTGGTTTATGCCCCAAAATTCTACTTACAATACTGAATCTGGGCATCTTTAGTGTCGAAGTTATACCGTCAATACACCAGCCATGTCATTTGTGTGATTCAAATTAAACTTGATGTTTCATACTTTACCGGTATATCGTCGATATACCCAAAAGGTGTTTTTTTAATCCAAAACTCGTTGTTATGCTTACCGGTATACCACCCGCCGATATACCACTCGGATACTTAGTGTTTATTTATCCTAACTTTTCAGATTTCGTAGATTCATCTTCCTGTATAATGATTGTTCAAGCATGTCTACGTATACTGTATTTGTTGGTATCCAATACCTGTGTCCAGTACATGATAGTATCCTATTACACATTGTATGCCTTCACATACCAGAGCACCACATTACTTTCCATATTTCCATGAACTATCCGAATTCGTAGGTATCCTCTGCGCTATGCCGCTTTAGTTAGCATGATTATGGTAAAGTATTGTTCATGCTTGATCGCTTATAGTGAGGCATCGATATCATGTATGATGACGTCCAACATATCCTGTATTCTATAGTACTGTATCGTATCGTACTAACATATACTGTATTGATACCGTATCGATTCACTTCGTGGCTCGTCGCAGTGCACTCTAGTATGTAATGATCATAGCGACGTAGGTTTCTAGTTTGTCTATTGTGAATGGTTGTAAATGTTAAATACTGTTAAGTCTTGCACTTTGCTAAGGGGAACACAATGTGTAGGATGGATTTTACGGATGTCCATGATCAATATTCAAATGACACTGTTCAGGAATTAATAACTAGAATGATTATCAAGATTTATTGGGAGGAAAGGTTTTTCATGTTGGATGCAGTCCCGTTATCCAAGCCTATGGATTTTGTAATCCCTGTTTCCTGAATTTTTAAAATTTATTCATTTTATTTTAAAAATTGTGTTTGAAAGTAATTCCTCTTTGTAGTTTGTAAAAGAAATTTTGTTATTTTTTCTGCACTTCAAAAACTAGTCTAAAATTTATAGTTTGGAAGTACTATTAGTTTTAATAAAAATAATTTTTTTTTGTAATTTTATGGATTGAAATTATAAAGGACGTTTATTATTTTGGATTTCCAAAAGATCAATTTCTAAAATGGTTTTAAAAAATAGAAATATTTTTGAACAATAAAAGGGTTTGTCGATATATTTTTAAATAAGGATTTGGATTTATAAAAATATAATATTTGATGACATCGAATATTATCTTAAATTAATATGGTAATAAGTTATTTGAATTTATATGATCTAAATTATTCTTGATTAAATATTATTTAAAGTTATAATGGTGGTCACTTGCTCGATTAAGATTGGTTAACTTAATATTAACTTTTGTTTGATTTAATGAGGAGATTTATCAATTAGAAATTCTGATCATTATATGTTTTAAGAGTTTTATCACCTATTTAAGGAGAGATTTCTCCTAGCTTTTTCCCCAAATAATTCTCAACCACATATTCCACAATAGACCATCATCATCACAGTTATCTGTGTACTTTTGTCTGTGTCTGTGTCCACCCATTCCCTTTCCATATTTTCAATTACAGTTACACTTTCTCGTCGTGTTCGACATACCGCAATTTATCACTCTCCGTGTCCGACTCAGGACCCGACACAATCTTTCCAACAAATATCCTAACCCTAGCCACCACTATCCGGCCATCATTCCCTATACCCGACATCCTGTTCCTGGCAGCTCCTACCGTCGACATCGGAGCACTCCCAGCACTCATCTCCTCCTCCCTGACAATTGACCCCAGCCACAGTGTATATCACCTCCACCGTGCCCGTCATCCACCGCCATCACAATACACACACCGCCACTACCCATGTCATTTTCGGCCATCAGTCGCATCTCCTCCTTGTCCCCACTTACTTCCCTGACCCCTTCATCAGCCTTGATCCCGACGATCGATATCGAGCTGCGCCTGCTACCAGTACCCTAACCACCGTAGTGCCGCACGTCTACCGTATCCATGGACAATGAGCCAGTGACTGTCGCTCGACTATCCAGAGACCACGTGCGCTGTCACCACCTCTAATGTCGTTGCTCCACCTAACAACTCTGGCACCACCTGTAGTACCCCACCCCACTCAGGTCAACCGGAGGAATCGAAATACAATGACGTTTGGATTTGGCTATGCAATGGCTTGCTCGAAGTCCCGTTCGGTCGAGACAATTTCTCGTTCAAGTGGGTGGCTTCGATGAACTTGTCTCTACTTGGAATTCACACTAATAAACTAGATCTTTTGAATACACTGAGTAGGTTTGCTAATAAAAGAGACGAACCCACATAGATAAGAAAATAATCCTACTCTGAGACATATTTTGTGGAACATGAAAAATATAGAAAGTTGATATTAAGCTAAGCACGTCATGCTGGGTTTTTAAATTGGCACTTGATCTTTTGGTTCAATAACTTACTTCAATCCCACGACTGGGCAAAAGTAGAGTTCTTATATTGACACAAAGACTATAAATTTGCTTGACATGGTAGGCACGATTTTACGATTTCATTGCCACATTTCTACGGTTTCAAAGGCTTGTCATATAGAGCATGACTAGATTGGTGGTACGATACAGAACACATTTGGTTCAACTTGAATATGTAGGAGGCTAACAAGTAGTCATTACTGAGTTGAGTCAAAGGTATGGTAACAAGAATGGAACGTTATCAAAACTGTAGCACGCAAAGGTACTCCCTGAAACAATGGGGGTATGCTGAAGCAGTCCGTGAAACAATTGGAGCATGTCAAGGCAGTCTCTGAAATAATTGGTGTTGATGAAAGGAAAAAAAAGTATGGAAACACTGTGAATGAGTAATGACTGTGTAGGACGGTAAGTTGAGATGAGTCTTGCATGGTCATTGGACAACTTGTGTATAAGGAAAGACTCCCCAAACGGTAACACAGAGACGTTGTCGACTTCGACCTAGGAGGAGAAAAATCGTCATGTTGGCATACACCGTCTAAGCTCGACTATTATCCAGGATAGCTTGTGATGCTAGTGACCCCTTTCATATAAATGAGTTGGCATAATAGCGACGATCAACGTGCATGCCTTAGATTGAGTCACGAAGTATGTGCACGGTACAAATCAGTCAAGAAGTACGTGCACGGTACAAATCAGTCAAGAAGTGTGTGCACTGTACAAATGTGTCAAGTATGGCGTGTGTACGATTTGCAAAACAACGTTTGAGGCTAAGATTTGGCTATAACATAAACACGTACTTCGACATGTGACGTAGTGTCATGAATTGAGTTGTTGACACTAAGTTCAAAATAGTGGCTTTCAATTCTTACTACACATAAGACCCATTCTTTCAACATGTTCATAAAAGGTCATCGGTTGTAGTCCTTTAGTAAGAGAATTAGCTATTATGAGTTTTTTTATTAAAATGTTCTATGGATATTCGTTGTTTCTGAACTTCTTTAATCGATAAATGTTTCAAGTCCATGTGCTTGGCACCCTTAGAATATTTATCATTTTTAGAAAAGAAGACTGTTGTTGTATTATCATAATAAATTCTCAGCGCTTGGTAATAGTGTCGACAAGTCTAAGTCCTGAAATAAATTACTACCAAAAAAGTCACTTTAGCGACGCCTAAAGACGTCGCTAAATATGGAAAAAAATGTCGTTGATTTCATTTAACAAAAAAATTAGCGACAAATTCTGCATGCCGCGTATTACCTGGTCGCTAACACAGAATACATTACTGTTCATCGCCATTTCGACGTATGTTTGCGACACCATGATGTCACTAGCTTTTTAGTGGCTAGCGACGTTTGTCGACGAGGCGTTGCTAATTAGCGACATAGATATTCGTTGATAATTGTCGATGACAGTTTAGCGGTTAGCGACGTAATCTGCGATCTTTAGTGAAGTACTATCTGATATTTTGGGTTTGCCACGTCACCATATTAGCAACGTCTGGCGACCGTTAGCGACATCTCAGACACATGCTAGCGTCGTCCAAATACATGAATAGCGACGTCCTTTGCGACGTTACTAGACTACTTTGCTGACATGTTGAGTTTTCTATGTCAGCAACTTAGTGACGTCTAGCGACTATTTACGATGTTTTCTTTTCAGGTTAGTGACGTCTTGATACACGTTAGCGACATATAATGGCATCGCTATTCGTCTGTAAACGTCGCTAAGCGTCGCTAACTTTCAAAAAAATTAAAAAAAACAAGTTTATGTTTGCTTTTCCATTCAGAATCTACCTGCATTTTAAATGATAGTTTAAAAATAATTGTCACCACCACTTTTCTGGATTAGGGTATTTTAGTAATTGTGTGATAATTTAAATTTTTATTATTTTATTATTAAATTGAATGGTGTTTAGTCCTTAATTAGTATTTTTTGGTAGTAGCGGATGGTTTAACCATAGATAACCTTGATTAGAAGACTAACCATGTGATTAGAAACTTATTTGGCTAATTAGATTTTAATTTGGAGCATTAGTCCTAATTAGCAAACAAATTGACTTATTTTTAGGCTATTTTAATACATAGCTTTTGGCTATTTTGCTATTGGACTTTCCTTGGACTTTAGTTGCATGGTGGCCCATCCCAAACCCTAACCTAACACTAGATACACCCCTTGGCCACCCAAACAGCAGCCCCCCTCTTCATGTGCATATGAGTAGTAGCCACCTATTGGCAAAAATCCTAGAAATTGCCTTCACCTCCAAATAGCCTATTTTTCTCGTTTCTCATCCAAATTCTTCCAAACAAAGTGCGTTGCGATCATTGGGAAGAGAGGAACCTGGTGCAGACTTACTAGCGAGGGATCGGAGGTATTGGACCGGAGGAAATCGGCATCGACGCGTTTGAAGGCTCGTTTTATTGAGATATTGACTCTCAATAGGTAAACCCCTCTAAACACTTGTTAATCCCGATTTTTCTTCGTAGATACATCTATATAGGTACCCCAGATCTGTGCATGAAGTTTGGTAGTTTTTTGAATTCGTTTGATAGGCGTATCGGACACGTGTCGGTTCATTGGAACACGTGTTCGACGAAATGTCGCTTAGAACTAAAATTTGGTATTTTGCGATTCTATTTTCACGAATTTATTGTTGTGATTATTTGAAATAACTTTCGTGAAGATGGATCTCGATCTGACACGTTTTCAGTGTCCAAATCGGACACGGACACGCGTGCACGAGGCTCGTGCACGGCCCCGTGCATGCCCTGCTGTCTGAGTGTCATAACTCGACGCATAGGACTCCGTTTCATGTGAAATTTCATGGACACATGGGGGAGACCTCTACTCACGTGCTCCTAAATTTTCATGACGTTTCGTGGAGCATGTGCGGAGAAATCCGACGCACACGGTTCAGCCAACACTGTGCATCGACCAGAAGTTACCGCAGACACGGCCTTCGTACGCGAACACGACGCGGCGATGACTCGATCCAAGAGCATGGACATGAAGTCCTAGACCTAATCTACCCAGGGACTTGACAACGTGGCACGACGTGGCTCGTGTCGCGAGCTACGAACGTTGACACGCGCCCACGAGGTCACGCACGCGCGTGCGTTCAGCCTCTGCAGTCTGAGTGTCGTAACTCGACGCACAGAACACAGATTCACGTGAAATCTAATAGAAAAATGGGGGAAACCTCTGTCCATGTGCTCCTAAAATTTCATAATATTTTCTTGAGTATTCGTGAAGTTATCGCGTCTACACTGATTCGGCTGATACTGTGCATGCGCATACGTGCCAGTGCGATACGCACTTCATGGACAGGATAAGGACACAAGTTTGACCCCGTGAGTACCCGAGCACGTCACACACGTATAAACCTTCGTGTTTTCTAAGTTTTGTGAGTTCTAGTTGTGTATTTTGTGTTTTGGATATCGAATTAGTTTGGGTATTTATGTTGGGTTTGTTTGTGAAGTGATTTTTAGTTGAAATCGAGATTTTCGAGTTGAACTCAGATTTCTGAGTTAGAGCTGAGGTTTAGCATAGATTCTGACTGATATCAATAGTTAGACCATGTTTACTTTCATCTATAAATAATCTATGAGTTATGTATATATTTTCCTCTTTGTTCATATATATATATATATATATATATATATATATATATATATATATATATGAAAATATATATATATATATATATATATATATATATATATATATATTTTCATATATATATATATATATATATATATATATATATATATATATATATATATATATATATATATATATATATATATAAAAAAAAAATATATATATATATTTTATATATACATATATATATATAAATATATATATATATATATATATATTTATATATATATATATATTTTTTAATATATATATATATATATATATATATATATATATATATATATATATATATATATATATATATATATATATATATATATATATATATATATATTGATAGCACAAGTATAGGCCTATAGATGTTTTTTGGTTCAGATTTTGTGTTTGATTCTAGAATTAGTTTTCCATGTTCTGAGATTTTGTTTGAGTTTAGTCTTTTGGTTCAGAATTGTATCTTTATTATTTATGTTGTAGATGTATATACGTATAGTTCCTATATATATAAATATATCTCTATATACATATATATATATATATATATATATATATATATATATATATATATATATAGGCTCATATGTTGTAGGGGTTTTGGATTCCTGTGAGTTTATGATTGGTTTGGGGCAGCCTCGACATCACAGCACCCTTGGCACACACCCCTTTTCCTTCTTTCTTATGTTTACAGGTTAATATCGGTATATATATCTTCTTATATGCTAATAGATAATTAGTATATATTTATGTATATATGTATTTATATATAATATGTAAGTTGTTCTCAGATTTTTAACCTCGCAGTAGCCCCTCACTACACAACACACACATGCCTCTTCATTCCCTTGTGTTATAAATATATATATATAAAAAAAATATATATATTTTTATATATATATATATGTATATGTATCCTATTGTAAATATTTTTGAATGTAAATGTTTATATATATACTATTCTTGCTATAGGATATAGCCAGGGGATTTGTGAGTTAGTTAGAAATGACCAAATAAGCCTAACTTGGCATAGTTGACTAGCGAGTTGACCAAGTTGACAAAAGTCAACTTTGGGTCAAACTTGATCTAAATCGACTCAAACGGACTTGGAATGACTAGATAACTTGAGTTTGACCTAAAATTTGGTAAATAGACTCGTTGACTTATAGTTGACTAGGTTTGACCAGAGTTGACCAGGGTGGACCAGAGTTGACCAAGGTTTGACTTTGACCTAGAAGGACCTAGAATCATTTAGATTGCATTGTAGACTTTATCTATTTCATATTAGACACTTTGTAACCTGTGGTTGATTTAAATAGGAATTTGTGACTTCAGTTTGGACTTATATTCTCATCGGACATTCATGATACCAGACGAGTACATTCTCTGATAGTTCTTTCATTACTTGTTGATTTCTATATTTCAGTTCTAGTTAGTTCTATTTAATTCTCTGTTACAAACACGGATTGATATTTCTAGAATTCATGTATACGATATACATACCTTACTTGTCTAGCCTCTATAATAAGAACCACTACAACAAACACCTACAAACACCTTCATGTTCTGGCTAGATTTGTTCTCTATATACGTGTCGTGTTATGGATTCACCCATATTTATCGGACGGAAAAATACCTGAGTAGACATGTAAACATTCCCAAATACTCGAACGACCTCCTTGTGAATTATACAAGAACGATAGCCATCCTCACCTGATTAGTGTGTGATGTACCGGATTACCCTTAGTCGTTTACATATCGATCTCAGTTATTTTGAAACACACTGTGAGTATTGTCAAAAATCTTTACTAAAATTGCCACAAGAATCTTTACTAGAATCGTCACAAAAACTATTACAAGAATCACCCTACTAGAATCCCCGAATGGAATCACACTTGACATATATTGTACCACCTGGGCTCATATCACATTACTCTAGTTCAGCTAGTTATATTTACAGTCTTTATTGCCTTGATCTTCTGTCTCTCAGTATTTACTCTCCTTGTTCTAACTGTTTCTCCATTTTTACTACTATGCTTCATCAATATAACTGTCTATAATTATTTTATAGTCTTTGTCATTTACTTAGAATTTTTTGATAAGATGTGCTCGTTCCTTTTCTGACTCGATCGTTGACAAAATATTACAGATGTTAGCCCTGAGGATACATACCCTACTTGCTATGGATCTGGAGAGGGATTAGCTATCTTTGGCACCAACTCTCAGGAGTGATCGGGAGATTAGTTTAGTAGACTTTCTCTAAAATTTATGTTTAGAACTTGAGTTGTAATAATTGAGAGTTCACTTATTTTGAGTTGTTTTGAGATATTATCATTTAGTTGTTTTTATTTGTTTTCTTTTAGTTATAGAATTCTGTATTATCCTATCATGCTTAGACTGTGATTGAGTTATATTATTTCTATACTTGTCCTCCGTTCGGAGTTGAGATTTAAAGACAAATACATTATATAATTGCGTGAGTTGTTTTAGATAGTGACCTAGAACAGCGTTCTACCGTCGATTTTGCGGCGTAGGCTGGGCGTTGTTACGCACTTGTACCCTTATACGGGGTGCGGGTCGTGACACATTTTTAGTGGTGGCCTATGCAGGTCGGGATTCGCATTAGTGCGATATCGTTGTAGTACGACGACTTAGTTATACTGCTACGAGCCAGCGATAAGAATTAAGAAATAGGCTTTAGCGGAGGGGTACTCAATCACAACTAGGAAGTTTTCATGGATTTGAATCTATTGACACTTGTTCAAATCTAAATAATCTACTTCATACCTGTCCTTCTTGATGATATCATCCTTACAACGTTATTGACCTCTTGTTTGATCTGTCCTTCTTTTTTTATCTTGTTATGTGTGATTTTATTAGTACCTATCAGAATATTCTTGTGATGTGCTAGATAGTATAGTGACCCTGTTCGAGACTATGAAATTACGACCAGTAGGACCATGTTTTGCATGTTTTAGATATAATTTTCTTGACTTTGATTGTCAGGGGTTTGACCAAGAAGAAGTACAACCATCTTAAATTTCGAGGACAAAATTTTTCTAATGGAGGTAGATTTATCACCACCACTTTTCTGGATTAGGGTATTTTAGTAATTGTGTGATAATTTGAATTTTTATTATTTTATTATTAAATTGATTGGCGTTTAGTCCTTGATTAGTATTTTTTTGGTAGTAGCAGATGTTTTAACCATGGATAACCTTGATTATACGACTAACCATGTGATTAGAAACTTATTTGGCTAATTAGATTTTAATTTGGAGCATTAGTCCTAATTAGAAAACAAATTGACTTATTTTTAGGCTACTTTAATACAGAGCTTTTGGCATTTTTCCTATTGGGCTTTCCTTGGACTTTAGTTGCATGGTGGCCCATCCCAAACCTAACCTAACCCAAGATACGCCCCTTGGCCGCCCAAGCAGCAGTCCCACCTCTTCATGTGCATATGAGTAGTAGCCACTTATTTGCAAAATTCCTAGAAATTGCCTTCTCCTCCAAATAGCCTATTTTCTTGTTTCTCATCTAAATCCTTCCAAACGAAGTGCGTTGCGATCGTTGGGAGGAGAGGATCCTGTTGGAGACTTACTAGCTAGGGATTGGAGGCGTTGGACTGGAGGAAATCGGCATCGACGCGTTAGGTGGCTCATTTTATTGAGATATTGACTCTCAATAGGTAAATCCCTCTAAACACTTGTTAATCCTGATTTTTCTTTGTAGATGCATCCATATAGGTACCCCAGACCTGTGCATGAAGTTTGGTAGTTTTTTGCATAAGTTTGATAGGCGTATCGGACACGTATCGGTTCATTGGAACACGTGTTCGACGAAATACCGCTTAGAACTGAAAGTTTGTATTTTGTGATTCTGTTTTCACGAATTTATTGCTGTGATTATTTGAAATAACTTTCGTGAAGACGGATCTCGATTTGACAGGTTTTTAGTGTCCAAATCGGACACGGACACGCGTGCACGAGGCCCGTGCATGCCTTGCTGTCCGAGTGTCATAACTCGACGCACAGGACTCCGTTTTGCGTGAAATTTCATGGACACGTGGGGCAACCTCTTCCCACATTCTCCTAAAATTTCATAAAATTTTGTGGAGCGTGCGCAAAGAAATCCAACGCGCACGGTTCAGCCAACACTGTGCACGCGGCCAAAAATTGTCGCTGATACGGCCTTCGTACGCGAACACGACGCAACGAGGACTTGATCCAGAAGCATGGACACGAAGCCCAAGACCTAATCTACGTAAGGAATTGACCACGTGGCATGACATGGCTCATGTCGTGAGCTACGGACGTTGACACGCACCCACGAGTCCGCGCGCGCGTGCGTACAGTACCTGCAGTCTGAGTGTCATAACTCGACGCACAGGACATAAATTTGTGTGAAATTTTATGGACACATGGGGGAAACCTCTGACCATGTGCTCCTAAAATTTCACGAGATTTTGTTGAGTATTCGTGAAGTTATTGCGTCTATACTGATTCGGCTGATACCGTGCATGTGCGTTCGTGCCCATGCGATACGCACTTCGTGGACACGATATGGACACGGGTTCGACCCTGTGAGTACCCGAGCATGTCATACACATATAAACCTTCATGTTTGTCAGTTTCGCGAGTTCTAGTTTTGTATTTTGCGTTTTGGGTATCGAGTTGGTTTGGGTATTTATGTTGGGTTTGTTTCTGAAGTAATTTTTAGTTGAAATCGAGATTTCCGAGTTGAACTCAAATTTTTGAGTTAGAGCTGAGGTTTAGCATAGATTCTGACTGATATCTACAGTTAGACCATGTTTACTTTCATCTATAAATAATCTATGAGTTATCTATGAGTTATATATATATATATATATATATATATATATATATATATATATATATATATATATATATTAAAAAAAAAATATATATATATATATATAAATATATATATATATATATATATATATATATATATATTTTTAATATATATATATATATATATATATATATATATATATATATATATATATATATAAATAAAAATAAAAATAAAAAATATATATATATATATATATATATATATTTTTATTTTTTATATATATATATATTTTATATATATATATAAATATATATATATATAAATATATATATATATATATATATATATATATATATATATATATATATATATATATATAAATATATATATATATATATATATATATATATATATATATATATATATATTTCTCTTTGTTCTCTTTGATCATATATATATATTTGTTCATATATATATATATTATATATATATATTGATAGCACAAGTATAGGCCTATAGATGTTTTTTTGGTTCAGATTTTGTGTTTGATTTAGAATTAGTTTCCATGTTCTGAGATTTTGTTTGAGTTTAGTCTTTTTGGTTTAGAATTGTATCTTTATTATTTATGTTGTAGATGTATATAGATATAGTTCCTATATATATAAATATATTTCTATATACATATATAGTGATATATATATATATATATATATATATATATATATATATATATATATATATATATATATATAGGCTCTTATGTTGTAGGGGTTTTGGTTTCCTGTGTGTTTAGGATTGGTTTGGGGCAGCCTCGACATCACAGCACCCTTGGCATACACCCCCTTTCCTTCTTTCCTATGTTCATATGTTAATATAGGTATGCATATCTTCTTATATGCCAATAGATAAGTAGTATATATTTATGTATATATGTATTTTTATATAATATGTAAGTTGTTCTCAGATTTTTAACCTCACAGCAACCCCTCACTACACAACACACACACACATGCCTCGTCTTTTCCTTGTGTTATATGTATGTATATATATGTATATATATCCCATTGTAAATATTTTTGAATGTAAATGTGTATATATATACTATTGTTGCTATAGGATATAGCCATGGGATTTGTGAGTTAGTTAGAAATGGCCAAATAAGTCTAACTTGGCGTAGTTGACTAGCGAGTTGACCAAGTTGAGAAAAGTCAACTTTGGGTCAAACTTGATCCAAATCGACTCAAACAGACATGGAATAACTAGATAACTTGAGTTTGACCTAAAATTTAGTAAATGGACTAGTTGACTTATTGTTGACCAGGTTTGACCAGAGTTGACTAGGGTTGTCCAGAGTTGACCAAGGATTGACTTTGACCTAGAAGGACCTAGAATTATTTAGAATGCATTGTAGACTTTATCTATTTCATATTAGACACTTTTGAACATGTGGTTGATTTAAATAGAACTTTGTGACTTCAGTTTGGGCTTATATTCTCATCAGACATTCGAGATACCAGGCGAGTACATTCTCTGATAGTTCTTTCATTACTTGTCGATTTCTATATTTCAGTTCTAGTCAGTTCTATTTGATTCTCTACTACAAATACGGATTGATATTTCTAGAATTCATGTATACGACACACATGCCTTACTTGTCTAGCCTCTATTACAAGAACCACTACAAAAAACACCTACAAACACCTTCATGTTCTGGCTAAATTTGTTCTCGATTTACGTATCGTGTTATGG
This sequence comes from Iris pallida, assembly GCA_029216955.1. NCBI lineage: Eukaryota > Viridiplantae > Streptophyta > Magnoliopsida > Asparagales > Iridaceae > Iris > Iris pallida. The sequence continues at coordinate 4,730,198 of JANAVB010002800.1, forward strand.
ATTCACCCATATTTGTCGGGCGGGGAAATACCTGAGTAGACTTGTAAACATTTCCAAATACTCGAATCACCTCCTTGTAAATTATATAAGAATGATAGCCATCCCTCACCTGATCAGTGTGTGATGTGTCAGATTACCCTTAGCCGTTTACATGTCGATCTCAGTTATTTTAAAACACACCGTGAGTATTGTCAAGAATCTTTACTAGAATCACCACAAGAATCTTTACTAGAATCATCACAAGAACCATTAGAAGAATCACGCTACTAGAATCATTGAATGGAATCACACTTGACATATATTGTACCACCTGGACTCATATCACATTTCTCTAGTTCAGCTAGTTATATTTATAGTCTTTATTGCCATGATCTTCTGTCTCTCAGTATTTACTCTCCTTGTTGTAACAGCTTCTCCATTTTCACTACTATTCTTCATCAATATAATTGTCTATAATTGTTTTATAGTCTTTGTCATTTACTTGAGATTTCTTGATGAAATGTGCCCGTTCCTTTCCTTACTGGATCGTTGACAAAATATTACAGATGTTAGCCCTGAGGATACATACCCTACTTGCTATGGATCTTGAGAGGGATTAGTTACCTTTGGCACCGACTCTCAGGAGTAATCGGGAGATTAGTTTAGTAGACTTGCTCTAAAATTTATGTTTAGAACTTGAGTTGTAATAATTGAGAGTTGACTTATTTTGAGTTGTTTTGAGATATTATCAGTTAGTAGTTTTTATTTGTTTTCTTTTAGTTATAGAATTCTGTGTTATCCTATCGTGCTTAGACTGTGATTGAGTTATATTATTTCTATACTTGTCCTCCGTTCGGAGTTGAGATTTAAAGACAAGTATATTATATAATTGCGTGAGTTGTTTTAGATAGTAACCTAGAATAGCGTTCTACCGCAGATTCCGCGGTGTAGGCTAGGCGTTGTTACGCACTTGTACCCTTTTACGTGGTACGGGTCGTGACACATTTTTAGTGGTGGCCTGTACAGGTCGAGATTCGTATTAGTACGATATCGTTGTAGTACGACGACTTAGTTGTACTGCTATGAGCCTGCGATAAGAATTAAGAAATAGGCTTTAGCGGAGGGGTACTCAATCACAACTAGGAAGTTTTTATGGATTTGAATCTATTGACACTTGTTCAAATCTAAATTATCTACTTCATACCTGTCTTTCTTGATGATATCATCCTTGCAACGTTATTGACCTCTTGTTTGATCTATCCTTCTTTTTTTATCTTGTTGTGTGTGATTTTATTAGTACCTGTCAGGATATTCTTGTGATGTGCTAGATAGTATAGTGACCCTGTTCGAGACTATGAAATTACGACAAGTAGGACCATGTTTTGCATGTTTTAGATATAATTTTCTTGACTTTGATTGTCAGGGGTTTGACCAAGAAGAAGGATAACCATCTTAAATTTCGAGGACAAAAATTTTCTAATGGGGTTACATTTGTCACCACCACTTTTCTGGATTAGGGTATTTTAGTAATTGTGGGATAATTTGAATTTTTATTATTTTATTATTAAATTGATTAGTGTTTAGTCCTTGATTAGTGTTTTTTTGGTAGTAGCAGATGTTTTAACCATAGATAACCTTGATTAGAAGACTAACCATGTGATTAGAAACATATTTGGCTAATTAGATTTTAATTTAGAGCATTAGTCCTAATTAGGAAACAAACTGACTTATTTTTAGGCTATTTTAATACAGAGCTATTGGCATTTTTGTTGTTTGGCTTTCCTTAGACTTTAGTTGCATGGTGGCCCATCCCAAACCCTAACCTAACCCTAGATATACCCCTTGGCCGCCCAAGCAACAGTCCTCCCTCTTCATGTGCATATGAGTAGTAGCCACCTATTTGCAAAAATCCTAAAAATTGCCTTCTCCTCTAAATAGTCTATTTTTCTCGTTTCTCATCCAAATCCTTCCAAACAAAGTGCATTGCAACCGTTGGGAGGAGAGGATCCTGCTGAAGACTTACTAGCTAGGGATTGGAAGCGTTGTACCGGAGAAAATCGGCATCGACGTGTTTGGAGGCTCATTTCATTGAGATATTGACTCTCAATAGGTAAACCCCTCTAAACACTTGTTAATCCCAATTTTTCTTCGTAGATGCATCCATATAGGTACCCCAGACCTGTGCATAAAGTTTGGTAGTTTTTTGTATAAGTTTGATAGGCGTATCAGACACGTGTCGGTTCATTGGAAAACGTGTTCGACGAAATACAGCTTAAAACTGAAAGTTGGTATTTTACGATTCTGTTTTCACGAATCTATTGCTATGATTATTTGAAATAACTTGCATGAAGACGGATCTCGATTTGACACATTTTTAGTGTCCAAATCGGACACGGACATGCGTGCACGAGGCCAGTGCACGGCCCCGTGCATGCCCTGCAGTCTGAGTGTCATAACTCGACGCACAGGACTCCGTTTTACGTGAAATTTCATGGACACGTGGGGGCAACCTCTGCCCACGTGGTCCTTAAATTTTATGACATTTCGTGGAGCATGTGTGAAGAAATCCAACGCGCACGGTTCAGCCAATACTATGCACGCGGCCAAAAATTGCCGCTGATCATACGGCCTTCGTATGCGAATACGACGCGACGAGGACTTGATCTGGAAGAATGGACACGAAGCCCTAGACCTAATCTAGGCAAGGACTTGACCACGTGGCACGACATGGCTCGTGTCGTGAGCTACGGACGTTGACACGCGCCCACGAGTCCGCGCGCGCGTGCGTACAGTACCTGCAGTCTGAATGTCATAACTCGACGCATAGGACCTGAATTTGTGTGAAATTTTATGGACACATGAGGGAAACCTTTGCCCATGTGCTCCAAAAATTTTACGAGATTTCTTTGAGTATTTGCGAAGTTATCGCGTCTACACTGATTCGGCTGATACCGTGCATGCGTATACGTGCTCGTGCGATACGCACTTCGTGGACACGATACGGCCACAGGTTCGACCCCGTGAGTACCCAAGCACGTCACACACATATAACCCTTCGTGTTTGTCAAGTTTCGTGTGTTCTAGTTGTGTATTTTGCGTTTTGGGTATCGAGTTGGTTTGGGTATTTATGTTGGGTTTGTTTATGAAGTAATTTTTAGTTGAAATCGAGATTTCTGAGTTGAACTCAGATTTTTGAGTTGGAGCTGAGGTTTAGCATAGATTCTGACTGATATCTGTTGTTAGACCATGTTTACTTTCATCTATAAATAATCTATGAGTTATATATATATATATATATATATATATATATATATATATATATATATATATATATATATATATTTCTCTTTGTTCACATATATATATATATATATATATATATATCAAGTCCTCGTCGCGTCGTATTTGCATACGAATATATATATATATATATATATATATATATATATATATATATATATATATATATATATATATATATATATATTCGTATGCAAATACGACGCGACGAGGACTTGATCTAGAAGCATGGACACGAAGCCCTAGACCAAATCTACGCAAGGACTTGACCACGTGGCACGACATGGCTCGTATCGCGAGCTACGGACGTTGACACGTGCCCACGAGTCCGCGCGCGCGTGCGTACAGTACCTGCAGTCTGAATGTAATGACACGACGCATAGGACCCGAATTTGTGTGAAATTTTATGGACACATGGGGAAAACCTCTGCCCATGTGCTCCAAAAAATTTTACGAGATTTCTTTGAGTATTCGCGAAGTTATCGCGTCTACACTGATTCGGCTGATACCGTGCATGCGCGTATGTGCTCGTGCGATACGTACTTCATGGACACGATACGGACATGGGTTCGACCCCGTGAGTACCCAAGCACGTCACACACATATAAACCTTCGTGTTTGTCAAGTTTCGTGAGTTCTAGTTGTGTATTTTGCGTTTTGGGTATCGAGTTGGTTTGGGTATTTATGTTGGGTTTGTTTGTGAAGTAATTTTTAGTTGAAATCGAGATTTCTGAGTTGAACTCAGATTTTTGAGTTAGAGCTGAGGTTTAGCATAGATTCTGACTGATATCTGTTGTTAGACCATTTTACTTTCATCTATAAATAATCTATGAGTTATCTATGATTTATATATATATATATATATATATATATATATATATATATATATATATATATATATATATATTATATATATATATATATATATATAAAAATATATATATATATATATATATATATATATATATATATATATATATATATATATATATATATATATATATATATATATATATTTTATATATATATATATATAAAAATATATATATATATATATATATATATATATATATATATATATATATATATATATATAGCACAAGTATAGGCCTATAGATGTTTTTTTGGTTCAGATTTTGTATTTGATTTTAGGATTAGTTTTCCATGTTCTGAGATTTTGTTTGAGTTTAGTCTTTTTGGTTTAGAATTGTATCTTTATTATTTATGTTGTAGATGTATATAGGTATAGTTCCTATATATATAAATATATCTCTATATACATATATAGTGTTAGTATATAGTGTTAGTATATATATATATATATATATATATATATATATATATATATATATATATATATATATATATATATATTTTAATATATATATATATATATATATATATATATATATATATATATATATATATATATATATATATATATATATATATAGGCTCGACATATATATATAGGCTCATATATTGTAGGGGTTTTGGTTTCCTGTGAGTTTAGGATTGGTTTGGGGAAAAATATATATATATATATATATATATAGGCTCATATATTGTAGGGGTTTTGGTTTCCTGTGAGTTTAGGATTGGTTTGGGGCAGCCTCGACATCACAGCACCCTTGGCACACACCCCTTTCCTTCTTTCCTATGTTCACATGTTAATATAGGTATGCATATCTTCTTATATGCCAACAGATAATTAGTATATATTTATGTATATATGTATTTATATATAATATATAAGTTTTTCTCATATTTTTAACCTCACAGCAGCCCCTCACTACACAACACACACACACTTGCCTCTTCTTTCCCTTGTGTTATATGTATGTATATATATATATGTCTATATATCCTATTTTAAATATTTTTGAATGTAAATGTGTATATATATACTATTTTTGCTATAGAATATAGCCAGGGGATTTGTGAGTTAGTTAGAAATGGCCAAATAAGCCTAACTTGGCATAGTTGACTAGGGAGTTGACCAAGTTGAAAAAAGTCAACTTTGGGTCAAACTTGATCCAAATCGACTCAAACGGTCATGGAATGACTAGATAACTTGAGTTTGACCTAAAATTTGGTAAATGGACTAGTTGACTTATTGTTGACCAGGTTTGACCAGAGTTGACTAGGGTTGTCCAGAGTTGACCAATGGTTGACTTTGACCTAGAAGGACCTAGAATCATTTAGAATGCATTGTAGACTTTATCTATTTCATATTAGACACTTTGTAACTTGTGGTTGATTTAAATAGGACTTTGTGACTTCAGTTTAGACTTATATTCTCATCAGACATTCGGGATACCAGGCGAGTACATTCTTTGATAGTTCTTTCATTACTTGTCAATTTCTATATTTCAGTTCTAGTCAGTTCTATTTGATTCTCTGCTATAAACACAGATTGATATTTCTCGAATTTATGTATACGACACACATACCTTACTTGTCTAGCCTCTATTACAAGAACCACTACAAGAAACACCTACAAACACCTTCATGTTCTGGCTAGATTTGTTCTCGATTTACGTATCGTGTTATGGATTCAGCCATATTTGTCGGGCAGGAAAATACCTGAGTAGACATGTAAATATTCCCAAATACTCGAATCACCACCTTGTGAATTATATAAGAACGATAGCCATCCTTCACCTGATCAGTGTGTGATGTGCCGGATTACCCTTAGCCGTTTACATGTTGATCTCATTTATTTTAAAAACACACTGTGAGTATTGTCAAGAATCTTTACTAGAATCACCATAAGAATCTTTACTCGAATCATCACAAGAACCATTAGAATAATCACCCTACTAGAATCATTGAATGGAATCACACTTGACATATATTGTACCACCTAGACTCATATCACATTACTCTAGTTCAGCTAGTTATATTTACAGTCTTTATTGCCATGATCTTCTATCTCTCAGTATTTACTCTCCTTGTTCTAACTGCTTCTCCATTTTCACTACTATGCTTCATCAATATAATTGTCTATAATTATTTTATAGTCTTTGTCATTTACTTGAGATTTCTTGATAAAATGTGCTCATTCCTTTCCTGACTGGATCGTTGATAAAATATTACAGATGTTAGCCCTGAAGATACATACCCTACTTGCTATGGATCTGGAAAGGGATTAGCTACCTTTGGCCCCGACTCTCAGGAGTTATCGGAAGATTAGTTTAGTAGACTTGCTCTAAAATTTATGTTTAGAACTTGAGTTGTAATAATTGAGAGTTGACTTATTTTGGATTGTTTTGAGATATTATCATTTGGTAGTTTCTATTTGTTTTCTTTTAGTTATAGAATTCTGTGTTATCCTATCGTGCTTAGACTGTGATTGAGTTATATTATTTTTATACTTGTCTCCGTTAGGAGTTGAGATTTAAAGACAAGTACATTATATAATTGTGTGTGTTATTTTAGATAGTGATCTACAACAGCGTTCTACCGTCGATTCTGTGGCGTAGGCTGGGCGTTGTTACGCACTTGTACCCTTATACTGTGTGCGGGTCGTGACAATAATACACCCGGAGCAACTCTCCATAGAATTCCCTGGATTCGTCGACTCCTTCGGTGGAAAACTCAACACCGGTAAACAAACATAATTAGACAAATGATGAAAAGATACTACCAATAATCAAACAAATAGAATCAAACAATAAGAAAGATATGAAATAGTCGGATGAAAATAAATCCACTACCAAACGGCTATAAAAAGAGTTTGTCCAATAATGTTTTAATAGGGTCAACATAATACAGTCACTAAATGAATAAAATAAATACATAAAGACCCAATAATGGGTCAACAAACAAAACAATACATGAAAATAAGTCCAATAAAGGACTATACCTGGTCTGGAGGAGGAGGAGGAGACAGTCCCTGCATCTGGGACAATATAAACCTATACTGCACCGGTGTCAGCGTCACCGGTGATGACTCATCAATAGGAGGAGGAGGAGACAGTAGAACCGATACAGTCGGTGTGGATGCCGACGCACGACCAGGAAGTGTCTGCTCCATGGCTAGCAGTCTAGAGTTGGTAGAATCCATAACAGCCGCCAGCCTCGAAAGCTGATCACGCATGGCTATATGCGACCCTTGCACTACCTGAATGGCAAGATCCGTCCTCTCCTGTACTGTCTGAATGGCACGATCCGTCCTCTCGCTCATCTTCCTAATGGTACGCTCGAGCATATAAAATCGTGCGGTGAGCACCGCATCGTCCGTCTTCGACTGAGACTGGGGCTGCTCCGTAATCCTCCACAACAGCTCGTCATGTTGCTCACTAACCTTGTGACAGAGTTCCTCCACTCGGGCTAACTCCTGTGAGGGCTGTCGGGAATAGACACTGGCAGAGGGGGCCCTGGATGACTACTTCGCCACTAAGGTACCGTAGGATCCCGTACCATAGTACGTACCCTTCGGAAGACCACCAACAGTGGTAATCCAGAGCTCGTCCAACGTCCGAACCAGAGGGAGCTGCAAGGAAGTACCAGCCTCTCCCTCCGCAGGTGTACTAGTAATCACAATCTCTAGCCTAAGATACTCATCCTAAAAAAGTACGTATCTCGATAAGCATAATATTTACTACCAACCAAGTTGTTCCCCGTCTATGGATATATATTGCATATTTTTAAGTTATACTAAAGTTAGTGACACATAAAGTAATACTTACATAGCTCTGCATGGCCCTATTGTAACCTCACTTTTCCAGTTTCATAAATTTTAAACTATTTTAAATATTTTGGTAAAAGATATTCAAGTTATTATTGTAATTGAAATTCATAAATATTATCTCTAATTTATTTTATCATAGTTAGTTGGTGGAGAATAATTAATCAAAAATTATTCCTCAAGACCCTAACTAACTAAGTGGTCCCAAAACTACTCTAACAAACTTTCTAACCACTTTTGGGTTAATTTTACAAATAGCAAATTCTCTTATACTCATATGTAAATCTCCCATTCCATTTTCTTTCCTATTTATACCCCCTGGAGGAGTGAGAATCATTATTCTTCACTTCAATTTATTTCTCAAGAGAGTGGAGCTCTCGAATTCCTTTTTCTCCAATTCCAAGCGACAAATCCAAACCCTAATTCTTGCCGACGATGCAAGGACGATGAAGATGGCGATGGTGTCACGACCTGCACCCTAGAGTAAGGGCACGAGACATGGGTACGTCTAGCCTACGCCGCAGTATCGGTGGTAGAACACTGTCCTAGGTCACATATATCTAACAGTTATAAGGTACCTGTACAGTTTATACATTCCGAATGGAGGTGACATAATAAAGTACAAATTAATCACAACTAAGGAAGAAAGTACGATTAGATAGAATAGATGAACACAGAATCCACAGATGATAATACAGATGAAAGAGTGCTAAAAGTCTAAGATAGACAACTCCACAATCCAGAATACAATCTCCAAGCATATACAAGTGTATCTGACAGGACATGAAGATAATAAAAACTAGTCTAGCTAACTAGCCTGGTCTACTGGGGTAGTATCATCAGCAAGTGCTGGGTCTTCCTGAGGGCCCAGCTCGCACGTGTCGTCTAAGCCTGCTCCGTAATAGGTAGGACACAGCTCCTCAAAATCATCTATAATATTTCAACAGGTCCAGTCAGGACTGGAGCGAGCACAGTACATCTTACGCAGTTCATATCATGACAGGAATAAAATATAGGCAATAGAGTAAGATACATGAAACGCTAAAGAGTATACATGAGTAAAAGAGAAGACTGTAATGAAATATCTATTTTAAGTAAAGAGCTACAGTGAACTAGTGATTTAGAGTACAAGCTAGACATGTGAACGGCTTGATAATAAACATGAGAGGTTGTACATGGCTACACTACTTTGGAAATTGTCCACATGACTATTTGTACTCCCCCGTACCCCAATCAATACACAAGGATCCGTTCAAGTTATGTTATTGTACACGATTTCACATAGGGGTCCATAAATGGGTGCACATAAATATAAACATGGGGTCCCCGTGAACATGAGAGTACATGAATCACGAGAGTGCACATGAATGGTGAAAGCACAAGAATACATGATGAAAGTGAAACGTACATGACATGATGTATCTGATGCTCCTGAGGGGGATAACATCGTATGAAAAGATCTATATAGTACTAATCCATGTTTCCATCATGTCAGCATCAAGTAAGATAATCTAGAGCAAGAAAATACTCCTAGCAAGTATGAAACGGTCAGAAAATGTACTCGCCTGATATCCTGAATGTCTGAATGAAATATTGCCTGATGAGTGGTGTCTGTCTCCTAATCAGAGCAACACAAGTCACAACATATCCAAACTAATAAAATAAGCTACTATGATGCATTCTACATGATGGTGGGTCAATTCTAGACTAAAGTCAACCCTGGTCAACTTCAGTCAACTAATTAGTCAATGCTAGGTCAACTAGGTCAACCTAGACCCAATCAAGTCTTACTAGGCCTAACCAATCTATCCTAGCAAGCACACACCAATACATGTCACACAAGTCTACATGACCCTATTCATGTGCATATTTACCATATGCCATAGGCTATACAAAGGATACCATAGACTATGCTACCTAGACTATATGCCATATACCTATATAGGCAATACACATACAATTTCCATATATTTATATATACACTATTCATATAGGTAATACCTATATTGTATTACAAATATCATATTAGTTATATATATATTATATATATATATATATACATGGAGAGTTAGAGAGGGAAGAACATGCATGTGTGTGTGTGTGCTAGTGTGTACATATGTGGGTAAACATGTGTGTGTGTGTCAATAGAGCATAGGCATGTGGGTATCCTCATTCTCAGATTCAATACAATGGGTAGATGGAACAATCAGTGTGTAACAGTTAGTGCAGGTTAATCCCAGGTCTAACAGTATGTGTATGAGGAACAATTCAGTGTGTGTATACATGTGTATATCAATCCCAGTTCCCTGTTAAATTTTAGTTCACAAACAGTGCCTATATGTTCTCAGGAATTCAGATTTAAGAACTGTGTATCAGTCCTAACATCACATTAAAATTTCGAAGGCCAAAAGCAAAATTGAAGCTAAAATCTCATGCCTAGCATAAACCCTCACATGTTAGATAATTCCAGATGTGATTTCAACACAAATTAAATCATTCAATAGTTAACCTACATCATAATTCCCAGGATTCAAAATGGCAGGAATAATAAGCAGTACATATATGTACTGTTCAATACGTTACAATTTACTGAAAAATGTGGATTCGAAACAAACCAAATCGAAACTCCTCATCAAGAACCCTACATATAGCTAACATGTACAGCAATGTTAACATCAAATTTAACACATATTAATCACAACACAGGTTAATAATACATTAATATTCAGAATCTAACTGGCAGCCTATACGTATCAGAAAAATAGGGATTCCCTATTTCGAATACCAAATAAATCAATTAACACACAAATTAGGGTTGGTAATCATCCATGCATATGTGCACGTGTCTCGCAAACCTTCACGTGTCCAAAAACCGGACACAAGTGTCCAGAAAACTCACATGAACCAATCCCAACACACTGGGCTCGACAGCAGTGAACCCGTGCACTCCAAATATCACACTCGACACAAAACCATTAAAAACGAGGCTTTGGGGATGTCATGTCAGATACTGCCCCTACCTCCGTGTCCAACCACACGTGTCCAAGTGCCCTAAACAAGGCACACGAACGTACGAGCAGCAGGACACTGCTGACCGCACGCACGTGGCCGTGTCCACGACCCAAAACGACACTAAATAGGACACAAATCATGCTCAGTCAAAAGAAAGTGATAAGCCACCTTAAAACACAAATTTCTATTCAAATACAATTTGAAAACAGTGATGAAAATTCCTCTGTGGTATTTCATCGAACACATCAATACATAGGCAGATACGTATCCGATACGGACACGAAATGGACACGACTTAACACGAAACCAATACCTACAGCTAGGGGACGCCTAGGGCTATGCAAATATACAAAGAAATTAAAAATCTAATGGGTTAAGAGAGTGTTACCTATAGGTTGTCCTTTCTCGAGAAAACACCCAAAATGAGGATCCCTCCTTGCTAGCTCAATGCTCCTATGGAAGCCAAAACTGAGATTCACCTCCACCAACAGTAAGAGGACAATAATCAGGTTGTAATGCAAAATATTTGAATGAAAAAGGATGAGAAATGATCAAAATAGGAAGGGTTGAGGGAAGAACCAAACCTTTGCTCTTTAAAAATGGAAGGATATACAAAAGAGGCAAGATAACTTTGAGAGACATTAAATAGAGGAGAATCCATAGGTGGCCGGCCCAAACATCTAGGGCTAGAGTTTTAGGGATCAATAATGGTTCTCCTATCATCAAGTCAAATCAAGGGTCCAAATAAATTCTAGGTTTACACACTAGTCTAACTTATGCATCCTAGTTAGCTCTAACTAACCATGGCTAGCTAAGACTAACCATGACTAACTAAGACTAATCTGGGCTAGGTCCAGTCTAGGTTAGGGCTAAACACAACACATGGCAACTAATTAAATCAATATTAAACCACACAATTCCAATAAAAATATTAATTTCAAATAAATTCAAAATGACAAAAATACCTTCAAACTAGGAATATGGTAGTGACAAATCTACCCTCCATAAAAGAATTTTGTCCTCAAAAATAAAAGATGAAACTAAACAGATGAGAAGGATATACAATCATACCTCAAGGTCCAAAAAGATAAGGGTATCGCTCGCGCATCTCATCCTCCCGCTCACAGGTAGACTCTCCTGGAGAATGACGCCTCCATGCAACGCGAACCAAGGGTATCACCTAGTTCCTTAGTACCTTCTCTCGGTGATCCAGAATCTCCACTGGCTGCTCTGGATAACTGAGAGTAGTCCCACCTCAATCTCCGAGTGATCGAGTATATGGCTAGGGTCAACCATGTACCGTCTCAACTGTGATACGTGGAATACGTTGTGGACACCCACTAGTACAGGTGGCAAGTCTAGCTTGTATGCCACGTCACCACTCTTCTGCTGATCATAAAAGGTCCGATGAAGTGCGGGCTAAGCTTTCCACCTCCACCAAAACGTATGGTACCACGAGTCGAAGATATCCGCAGAAAAACCATGTCTGCAACCTAAGCACAAACAAGGTCACATGTTACTTAATAATCAAATATGATCAAACAAACAAAACAAACAAACAACCTACTTCTAATCCTATCTCTAATCTGTACCTCAAACTCCAAGGGCCTCCGGTGGCTATCGGCCCAGTGCCGATGTCTGTCCTGTGCCACACGAAGTCTGTCCCTGATGAGCTTCACCATCTCGGCTGCGTCAACAACCATCTTCGGTCCCAGTAAAGCTCGCTCACCAACATCATCACAAGATAAGGGTGTACGACACCTACGCCCGTACAGAGCCTCGAAAGGTGACATCTCAATGCTGGTCTGGAAACTATTCTTGTAAGCAAACTCTACCAAATGCAGGTGATCCTCCCAGGAACCTCCAAAATCTAAGACGCACGTCCGCAGCATGTCCTCGAGCGTCTGAATAGTCCTCTCTGACTGTTCGTCCGTCTGGGGGTGGTATACAGTACTAAACTTGAGCTGAGTGCCCAAGCTAGTCTGCAGACTCCTCAAAAAATAGGAAGTAAAGCGACTATCCCGATCCGAGACAATGCTGACCGGAACCCAATGAATCCTGACTATCTGCCGCATGTACAGCTCTGCAAGCCTCTCTGTAGACGTACCGACCTTGAATGGCAAGAAGTGGGCCAATTTGGTCAACCTGTCAACGATGACCCAAATCGCGTCTTTTTCTCCTGGCGTACGCGGCAACCTAAATACAAAATCTACAGTAATATGCTCCCACTTCCACTCTAAAATGGGCAATGGCTGCAATAATCCTCCGGGCCTCTACCTCTCTGCCTTGACCTGCTGACAGACCAAGCACCTGGCTACGAAGCGAGCTACCTCCCGCTTCATCCCGTACCACCAGACATGCTCCCTCAAATCTCGGTACATCTTGTTGGCACCAGGATGTATAGAGTACTGAGATCTATGGGCCTCCTACATGACCTGCTCCCTGAGCTCTCCACTGGACACACATAACCTAGAACCGTGCCTCAAGGCACCATCCTCTGCAAGAGAAAACTCGCCATCCACCAGCCCTGCTCGAACCTGCTCTTGGATACATCGCAGAGCAACATCCTCGAACTGTGTCGACTTGATCCTCTCTATCATGTCCGACTGTATCTGAAGGCCCCACATCTGCATCTGAACTCCGGGCACAATTACCTCAATCCCTAGGCTCTCCAAATTAGCAAGCAAGTGACGGTCCATAGTCAAACACATGGCTGTCGGATAACTACTCAAGGCATCGGCAACCACGTTGGCCTTTCCTGGGTGATACGAAAGTGAGATGTCAAAGTCCTTCATCAGCTCTTACCATCTGTGCTGCCTCATGTTGAGCTCTTTCTGTGTAAACACGTACTTCAAGCTCTTATGATCTGTGAAGATCTCCACTCTTGTTTGCCATTGATTATCAAAGAACAGAACAGTTTTATGGTAGGACTGAACTTTAATTCACAATTACAAACTCGCTTGTACAAAAGAAAGCCTAGGAACAAAACCTAGGAAAAGCAATCTAAGTACAATTATTTAATTTGAATTCTGGAGGTAACGGTAAAGGCTCGGGAAAGTGCTATCAACTCTGCCTTACTTCTTGGACGATCGAACGCAACCTCGGCTCCGGCGAAGAAATGCTCTCTCTCTGCTCGGATCTGTCTCTGTGTTGTTCTGTGTGTGTGAAAAAGAATAATCCCATGCTATTTATAGGAGTTTATGATGAGTGGGGTGTACAGCTACGTGGCCACATCTTTGTAACTGTGCCTTGAGAAGTGGGCGGTTGGGGATTGGTTAAGATTAATCTTGATCTGTTTGTTGCAAAAATCTGGACTGTTATGATCTATTGGTTGCAATAAATCCGAGTTGTTTAAGACTTAGTCAACTTCTGCCACATGTCCCAACTGGCACTATGATGCGAGCCGCATGAATGGTGCATCCTGGCTGAGCCGTATGAAGGACTGTCCCTATGATTACGCCGCATGAGAGTGGTCTCATGACTGAGCCGCATGAGGGTTGCCCCATAACCGAGCCGCATGAGGGTGGCCTCATAACCGAGCTGCATGAGGGTGGCCTCATAACCGAGCCGCATGAGGGTGGCCTAATAACCGAGCCGCATGAAGGTGGCCTCACAACCGAGCCACATGAGAGTGGCCTCATAACCGAGCCACATGAGGGTGGCCACACAGACGATCCGCATAGAGAACTTTCTTTGGACTTTATGAACTTCGTCCGATATCATGAAGATTCTCTCTTCTTTTTACGAGCATGTCGCGTCTCTTCTTTATGTCAGAGCCATCATGTCAGAGTTTTCACTTTGTGTCAGAGCATTAATGGCCAGCTGCACGGAGTAATTTATGGCAAGCTGTATGGGCCTATTTCGAACCGTATAAGGCCACGTAGCTTTTTCTGAGCCGCATGAAACTATCTGAGCCGCATGAAGCTCTCAGATATTTTTGAGCAGCATGAAACTCCCCAAGCTTTGAGCCGCATGGAGTTTCATGTTGATTCTGGGCCGCATAAGAATTATTATTCTTTTTTATGCTTCTACAAGACCCCCTTCAAAGTTTTCAATTTGTAAAATTGAAATACTTTGAATAAGAAGCATGGGCAAGTCCGCATAAGCTTCTCTGGCCGCATAGGCTTCTCTGGCCGCATACTGGTCATTGTGCCACGTAGGCGTCTCATTAATTACTTTTGATTTGTTTTGATTTTAAAGCCGTATTTTGGATAAGATCCCAAGAGTGGGCATTAAATATTTAGATTTGCCTTGATGATTCTGATTATTCTTTTTTGCATGAAAGGGGATAGAATCCCAAGGGTCGGTTTTATCTTCTAGGCAACACGAAATCCAAAGCGCCTATCGGTTCACACGCCCCGCTAGCCTATAAATATGAGCAATTTTTGAAGAGAGAGATTCTTTACTCTCTTCTTTCTTCTCAAGCTTTCTTGCCCTAGTCGCCGTCCATTCTCCTCTTTCGATCATCAATGGCACCCAAGGCTTCCTCCAGTGCTGCGAAGGGCAAAGGAGTTGCCTCCTCGTCGGCGATCTCCATTCACCCCGACGTTCATCCTACTATTGACGGTAAGAGCATTTAGAAGAACTGCATGGATTCGAACCCTAACCATAATGGCTATGTTGTATATTTTATGTACAGGCCTTTGGCATATAATGCTCTCTTCGTCTTCATTGAACTGCTAAATTTTAGTGTGATGAATCCGTATATGCTGTGCTGTATGGGCCGCATGAACGTCTCATCAAACAGAGCCGCATAAGCTCTTATGAACTGGGCCGCATGAAGACCCATGAAACAGAGCCGCATAAGCTCTTATGAACTGGACCGCATGAAGACCCACCAAGCAGAGCCGCATAAGCTCCTTAAAAACTGGGCGGTATGAAAACCTACCAAATAGAGCCGCATAAGCTCCTCATAAACTGGGCTGCACGAAAACCCACCAAACAGAGCCGCATAAGCTCCTTATAAACTGGGCCGCATGAAGACCCACCAAACAGAGCCGCATAAGCTCCTCATAAACTGGGCCGCATAAAAACCCACCAAATAGAGCCGCATAAGCTCCTTATAAACTGGGCCGCATGAAGTCCCACCTAATCAGAACCGCATAAGCTCAAAAATATTAAGTGGTTTTTTTTCTGGCTATCTTCTGACTTCTTTCTTTTGTCTTTTTTCAGTGAAGTTGCCAATCAATCCTGCGGGAGAACTCTTAGTAGGTCGAGCCCAATCTGCTGTGGGTGTGAGGTTCGACCATTTAGTTGATTATGTGTCGAACCAGTTTCCCAAAGATGAACCTGAGGAGAGGCTGAGAGATATCAAAAACTCGTCCTTCTACTTTCTCTCGGGCATGATGAATTCGAGGAAATTGGGGGGCCAACACTTGAAACCTGCATTCCTCTTTGGGGATACCCTGACTGTAAAGAACTCCAGCATTCTGGATATATCTAAAAGTTTGAGTTTTTCTTCTAACAGGATGGCGATCCACATTCCTCAGATGGAGCGTCACTTCCCGCTGTCGTGGTTCAACATGCTGCCAATGGACAAACAAATGGTGGACTCCTTGACTCCGAGCCGGCAGGGGATGTTTGTGGGTGATATTCACTATAACAGAAACTTGGGGTCGGTGGTCGCGAGCAAGACACCGATCAGCTGCTACGTGACGGGGTTAGCCCCGGGTAGCATCTTAAATGTGCAGGGTCCCAACTTTCGGTTCTCTCAGGCTGACACTTTTATGAACCAGCTTGCTTAGAAGGGGTCCTACCCCATTGGTCGGTTGGCGCTGTTGAATTGGATGAACCCCATCCCTTCGTGGACAAACTTAACCATATGGATTTTGCAGACATACGAGACTCTCCTGCGCGAGATTGGCTTGTATCATGCCATTCGGGGCACCTGTTATGGTCTGCCCATAAACAAGAAGCTCTTAATGGCTCTTTTTGAAATGTACAACTACCGAACGGGGACCTTCTTTACCCCTGGAGGGGAGATGGGGCTCGCTCTCCACAAGATGCGCGAAGTCTCCAGGCTGCCCTAGGAAAATGATGTCTTTGAAGTGTATACCCCTACGAACGAAGAGTTCGAGGAGTTGGATCAGCAGTTCCCGGGATTTGTGGTTGTCTATCGGGAACTACTATGTCACCATAATACATGCCAATAGACGTCCAAGAAGAAGGACGATAGCTCGGAAGGGAACCTTCCTCATACAAAAATCTGGCTTAGTTACCTTTTTAAGTTAGGCACCTCAGGCCGGATTTCTCCCCGAAGTCACTGAACCCGGGAGGAAGTACAGATCCAGGTGTCGACCGCCAAGAGGATAAAAACCACGGACGACAGATTTGGGAGTCAAACCGACTCCTTTAATTATTTTTATCAGGATACCCAGCAGATGTCTGAGAAGGCTCTCCTGGCAGGAATTCTGATGGTATGGCTACGGAACTGCGTGGTCTCGGGAGGGGCTGGTTCTATTGAGAGGATCAGCCGTAACTTTATTCTTCCTGCTGTGAAGCTGGTCTTTGTGGCCAGACTAGCTCTCCTCCCTGCCATGGTATGCAGCATACATCGCAGCCTCCATACTTTCTCGTCCAAGGTCATTGCCCGTGATACGACGAAAGACTTTGAACGAATCGAGCTGCCCTATCATTATCTGATGGGGTGGCTGTTGATGTACTACCAGTCTTTGACGAGGCCTAGCCCAGAAGATGACGTGACTGCTGATGATGCTTTCATCTTCCAGTATCGCCGTATGCCCTGGGAGTGTAGTACTATGCCAGCCTGTCGGATGGCGCTGGCAAGAGTGGACAAATATATCTTTTTTGGGTCTGTTCCTCATTTTACTGAAGAAGTGAATGGTGTACATCTTGATGGTACTGGGCCTCCCTACCTCTTATCCGATAAAATGCTCCTCTGGTTGTAGAACATCCGTCCTGCATATCTAGTATATCGCAACCATAACTCAGTCTTCTTGGAGCCTTACTTGCCCAGTCGGTTCTCCCGGCAGTTTGGGTACAGTCAGATGTTCCTGGACAATCCCAGCTCCTGTCTGGGTTTTGAGGGTAGTGTCCTTGACGGCATCCGGGCTTGGCACTACTATAACATGGTTCACACCCGCACCAACTTCTATGTGCCTGATGCTAGGGAGTCAGGGTAAATTTTGTACTTTGCGGCTCTGTACCATATTATGGTGAACAAGCCCCCTCATGATTTTGACCCAAGTACCAGTTTTATTATTGGTACTGGCTTGGAGGAGAAGCCAAAAGGGTCCAGGACGAGGAAAAAAAAGGGGAACACAGTTGATGTGTCAGACTTGGAGTCCACCAATGCGGACGAAGAGGATGACCCTAATAACTTGCCTCTTCCTTCTACAGACGATGTGGTGGCAGATCAGCCGCCTGTTGCGCCTAGTCCTTTTCGAAAGTGAAGCAGGCGTGGGTCTGCTGTTGGCAGCATAACTTACTCTCGAAAACGGGCTGCGGTCAAGCCTCGCAAGCCAATCATTAGGGAGAGAAGCGAGGATGTTGATGCTATTTCGGAGGTGAATCGAATTATAACCATCTTCTTTAGCTCTTCTTTTCTACACTATGATCTGATCATTCTCCTTTTCTTTGTAGGCGTCAGGAGAAGTGGACTCTCAAGAGCCGGCTACTGTCTCGGAGGTCGACCCGTCTCTAGCCACTTTAATTAGTGATATGAGTGCCGAGATTATTTCTGCCAGGGTTCTCCCAACGATGACTGAGGTTCCTCCTGTTGCTGACATCTCAACCCAGGGCAATGTGGGCTCTACTGAGCCAATCCCCGAGGTTGCTGAATTCTAGTCGGGTGATGCTGACCCAATTGCGTCTACCTCCGGGGCGGCTAGGACAGAGGAACCAGCTGTATTCGGCTCAGATGTCGCTGGTGTGGAGGATACAATGGTTGTGAGCGAGCTTCAGCAGCCCTCCCCTGGTAAGCTAAGTCAAGTCTTGACTAGTGAGGAGGTTCATTTGTTCTATCTTCACATCCTTCGGGTTAAGCTGATCGATGGTTGCTCCGGACATATAGGTCCTGCTCCTTCACCGCTGATGACATACATCGTCGAGGGAGAAGTCACCGGAGGGGATCTGGTGGAAGAAAGTATGCCTCCTCCTCCTTTAACTCATATCGAGGGGCCTCCTGCCGGTTCGAGTTTGGAAGAACAGGCATTGGAACGGCCGGGACGGGGAGAAATGGTCCCTGCACCCTCCTTGGTTCATGTGGCTCCGGAGGTCGACCTTTTTGCCATGCCAAGTCTTCGGATTCTTTGGGCCACGGAGGAGGAGATAGCCGCTATTCAAGCGTCCTATCGCTCGAAACTTGTTTCCCTAGTGGCAGGGGCGTCAAGTTCCGGTGCATCTTCTTCAACTCTGCCAACTACTCTTCCTTTGACGCCGTCTTCTTCGGAAGTTCTAGATGAATCGTCAAAGGACGTGGTTGACAGTTTCTACCGCCACCTGAAGCAAAGGGTTGAGGCTACCGTGGAGAGGGGAACATCTTTTGCATTGGCCCGTCAATGTGCCCATGGCCAGATTGAACTCCTCCAAACCCTCCCCGGTGGGGCAGGGATGGTCGAGCTTTTGTAGCCCAAGTTACTAGAAGCTGATCAACTGGTGGCTCAGTATCAAGGACTACGGTAAGTCGATCTGTCTTCAGCAATAGATCAGGAGCGTGTCTTCCTTTTAACTACCATAGAAAAAGTAAGGATGGTACGGGAGACGTCCAAGCCTGCTCTGATGAAGGACCTCCGAGATTTGTCGCGGAAGTACGATCAACTAAGCCGCAGCGGAGAGGACTGTATTGCTCGGGAAGAGGCCGCCTCTCATGGGATAGCCGATACCAAGGAGCAGATCCTCCAGATTTAGAGAAAATTGGTTTCTTTGGAGTCTGAGCTGCAGGCCTTGCGCGAAGACAATGAGCTAATTTTTCGGGAGACTGACAAGGTCACCCGAACCTCAGATGCCTTGGAGCATGCCCTGAAGAAACTTGAAGACGGTTGGTAGGCACATGCGCATCTGGAGAATGCAGATAAGATGACGCAAGAGGCTGAGCGTCGGGCCACCCTGATAATTGAGCGGTCGACGTCCAAGCTGAAGGACCGGCTCCGAGAATTATGTGTCGCCGAACCATGATCGGCTTTTTTCTTTCTTTCTTTATCTTTCTTCATCTTTTTGACAGGGACGTGGTCCCAGAAAATGTAGTACTTTTGATTTAAATTAATGACTTTGTTTGCATCATCTTTTATCTGTTGTGCACTGCATCTTTGGTATTATGTGTTTGCATTACTGGGGGACTTTCTGTGGACCTATTCCCTTGGCATACCTTGGTTTTAGGTATGGATAATAAGCTTGATAGAGATACCTAGAACGACTCCGTGGTAAGGTGGACATGGAAGTTCTTGGTATTGGGCGAAAGAATGCCATGGAACGGCTGGGTTCCAGAGGCATAAGATTGTGAGAAAAGAGGCACGTGTACTAGAGAACCTAGTACAGCCTTTGTGGTCAATTGCGGACATTTATGGTCAATTGTGGTCATTTGTGGTTAACTGTGGACATTTGTGGGCCTATTATCCTTGGCGTACCCTGGTTTTGGGTACGGACAATAAGTCAAGAGAAAATTGACATACTTACTCAGAGGTAATGAGGACATGGTAAATATGGGAGCTTTACAATGGTGTCTTCCTACTCAGAGGTAATGAGGACGTGGCAAGAGTGGACTCCACGAAGGGTACATAGAACAACTCATAGGTAATATGGACGTAGAAGTTCTACGTAAGGGGTGGTTTGTTTTTGATGGAAGTGAAACAACTCAGAGGTGACATCGACGTGGTTGTTTCGGGAATTTTGTGAATCTGTTACCCTTTTTTATGCACAGAAAGCGCGGGTAATAGATTATGAGGAAAATGCTCTTTTAGGGAGGAAATTCAGAGGTATGATCATACATGACTTACTACCCAGAAGATGCGATATAGATTCATTTGGAGTGACGAGTGTGTAAGTTCAGCGGTACCTAAGGGTACATAACTCAACAATCCGGTTGATTTGGATGGTGTCGTTTAGACATAGTATTTCTTCAGGAAATTGCCGTTGATGGGCATCATAAGCAAGTCTCCGTTTTGCTTTGTGAGACGGTATACACCATTGGAGAATACAGCCTCGATGATGAACGGGCCTTCCCACTTTGGTCGGAACTTGCCGGCGGTTTTGTGAGTCATAACCATCGGCCTCCGAACTGCCAAAACGAAATCGCCCACTTGGAATGTTCTGAGTTTAAGCTTCTTGTTGAAGGCTCCAGAGATGCGCGCTTGATAAAGCTCGATTCGTTGTTGAGCTAACAGACGCTTCTCATCTAAGGCCTCCAACTCCTGTAGCCGGTGTCACGACCCGCACCCAGTATAGGGGCACGAGAAGTGGGTACGTCCAGCCTACGCCGCAGTGTCGGCGGTAGTAAGCTGTCCTAGGTTGCTAACTAATCTCATGCAGTGAATATAAAAAGTACTTGTCCAGATATCAGCTCCGAATGGAGGGCAAGTAAAGGGTATGATCTACTCAAACACAGTCTAAACATGAAAAGATAACACAGAAGTTATACCTAAGGAATTAAAGACAACAACAACTAACTAATAAAATAATACACCAATATCTCAAACCAACTTAATACAGACTCAAAATCTTAACTTTAATACAACAAGCCAAAACATGAAAGCTAAAGTAGTCTACTAGCTAATCTCCTGAATCACTCCTGAGAGTCGGGACCAAAGGTAGCTAATCCCTCGCCAGGTCCATGGTAAGCAGGGCATGTGTCCTCAGGATTATCATCTGTAATATTTTCAACAGGTCCAATCAGGACGGGAACGAGTACAACTCATCTAGAAAAACCCAAGTAAATGACAAAGAACTATAAAGCAGTTATAGACAGTTTTATTAATGAACATGGCAGTTTTATACAGGTAATGATGGCATAGAGAAACAGTAAGATACAAGAAAAGAAAGGTAACTAAAACAAGAGAAGAATCATGGCAATGAAGACTGTAATAAAAGCTAACTGGACTAGAATATCATGTGTGAGTCCAGACAGTACGATATAAGTCTAATGTAATCCCAGTGTGAGTCCAGTCCATATAATCTGATACCAGATAATTTTCGGTACAAGATGAGTCCAACAGTGATCAATAAATCCAGGGTGAGTCCAACTATAATCTAACAGTGTGTTTTAAAATACCGAGGTCGACATGCAAACGACTGTAGGTATCAGGCACATCTCTCACTGATCGGGCAAGAGATGGCTATGCTTCCGGTAGATTCCAGTGGGAGATTCCGGATTTGGGGTATGTCTACATGTCTTACTCAATATTTCCCCGCCCAGCAAGTGAATCCAAAATCGACAAAAGAATCGAGATGAGTCTGGCCAATACGTGATGATTCCAGAAATGATTCCGGAATGATACCAATGACTCCAGTAATAGAGGCCAGTAAGTAAAGTATGTGTCGATGCATGAATCCAGAAATATCCATACGTGTTGATACAGAGAATCATATAGAACTAACTAGAACTGAAATACAGTA
Source organism: Iris pallida (assembly GCA_029216955.1). Lineage (NCBI taxonomy): Eukaryota > Viridiplantae > Streptophyta > Magnoliopsida > Asparagales > Iridaceae > Iris > Iris pallida. The sequence continues at coordinate 4,752,750 of JANAVB010002800.1, forward strand.
ATCGACAAATAAATGAGAGAACTATCAGAGAATGTACTCGCCTGTTACTCTAGAAAGAGTAGTGTAATATCAGATGTCTGTACCAGGGTCACAATGTCCTAAAATAGAGCAATACAGTTATGACATGTCCAAAATGAAGGTAAATGAAATCTACAATGCAATCTATATGAATTCTAAGCCAATCTAGGTCAAAGTCAAACTTGGTCAACACTACAGTCAAACTAAGTCATACTAGGTCACAAGAAGTTAAACTAAGTCATACAAGGTCAAACAAGGTTAAACAAGTCTAATCTAGGTTAAAGTCAACTCTTGGTCAAACATTCTAGCCAAACTAGTCAAGTTATCTAGAGTTTAGTCAATAATGGTCAGATTAGTCAATACTAGTCAACATGGTCAAAGTCTAGGTCAATCTTAGACTAACTAAGGTTTTGGTTAATCATAGACTAGTCAATAAGGTAATTAGGTTAATCTTGACTAATGGTCAACATCCAGTCAAACTCTATAAGGCTAACTCAAACCATCATAGGCTAACATGTCTTAGAATACCTAAGATACTATACTACAATTACCTATACAAAGTATACCACAAATAAATACATATAGTACAATACCAACCTTAATCCTATAATCAAGCTAATCCCATTCTCCAACTCAAGTCATGACTCAACTCTAAGTATCTCACTTAACCCCATACATATCTTCATCTATATAGGATTACCCTCATAATCTATATGGTTAACCTAATCATCTAGTTAGGATTTAGCCAAACCTTAGTCAAATAGTCCTTCTATGTTCATCCAAGTCATTTCTAGGTCAATTAGGTCATGGTTTGACCTATAGTTGACTTTGGTCAACCCTTAGTCAACAAGGGTCAACTAGTAGTGTTTTTGGTCATTAGGTCAAATTGAGTTAGCCTCTAATGCCATAGGCTTATAACCTAGGCCATAGGCTTGATAACCTATAGGTTTCCTTATAAACCTATATTTAGAAATCATACATATATATATATCTATATTTTTATATATATCTATATATATATATATATATATATATATATATAGATATACACCATCTATCTACTACCTACATATCTATGTATAAATACACTATATATAATACCAAAACCCACATATATATATATATATATATATATATATATATATATATATATATATATATATATAACCTTATATATATATATATATATATATATATATATATATATATATACACAAATAACAATCACATAGGCCTATAGCCTATGGGATACCCATATACCCTAGGTATCTATATATAGACACACTATATATAATTCTAAACAAATATATATATCATTCATATATATATATATATATATATATATATATATATATATATATATATATATATATATATATATATATAAAATATATATATATATATATATATATATATATATATAATTTATATATATATATATATATATATATATATATATATATATATATATATATATATATATATATATATTTATATATATATATAAAAAAAAAAAAAAATATATATATATATATATATATATATATATATATATATATATATATACAAACATATATATATATTCATATATATAGGGAGGGAAGTGAGATAGGGACATAGATAGAGTGAAAGAGAGAGAGAGAGAGACATAGAGTGAGAGAGAGGGTGAATGGGCTGGACAGTGAATGGGGGGGGGATTTCCAGTTTCTGGAAACTGAAGACAGTCCCCAAACACACACACACACACAGTCACATATATACATATATATGTATATATATACACAACTACCAATATACACAACTAAACATCCCCAAAACTCACCTACACACTCACATACATACATACTACATATTCATATACTAAAAACATACAAATACATGTATAAAATATAACAAAAATCAATTTGAAATTCAATTTGAAAAACTGGGAAACACTCCAAAATCTGGAAATGTGCACTGTGAACAGGAAACATGGGTAAACCCATGTTCACACACCTAACCGAGCTAAGACTCGAATCCATAGGTTGGTAATTGATGCCCCAAGTGTCCCCTAGTGTCCTAGGTACCTGACACGACACCACGACACGAATTGAAGTTTCCACGACTCACAAAACCCAATCGGGTAAACACAGACACACACACACGCAAACACTGTGTCGTGCACGCGTGCAACTCACTCTAGGACACGACACACACACACTCGTGTCACGTGATCGTGTCTGAAGGTGCGCCTAGGGATAGGGTACGTGTCCAACACCCTGATTCGTGTCCACGTTTCGTGTAGAAAGGACACGAGACGCGTATCAGAGACCTAAAATCGTGCATTCAGACTGCGTCGTGCACGCGGTCGAGTGTCTCGTGTTCACGACACAGGATACGAGACACCACGTGCTTGTGTCCTAGGGTTCACCCAATGATGGGCTATACATGTGTCTGCCTGATACGTGTCCACGACTCGTGTGCATGGGACACGAGGCTCGTGTCCTAGTCAAAAATTCGACTGAACGTGCGTGTAGGTGTCCAGTGTGTGTCCCGTGCGAGTGAGTTTCTCACTCGACACGACACGAGAAGTCATGAGATTTTGGGGGCATGTTCGCAGACATTGCCCCCGTGTCCATGCCAAATTTGGCGTGTCGAAGTGCTCTGTGCAGTGAGCACGAACAGCGTGGTAGCAGGGCACTGTTCGTGTGTATCGTACAGTGAGTTCGTGTCCGTTTTGGACACGGACATGACTCGAAAATGTGCTCAGTCATAGGGTTTTGTGATCTACAAGTCTAGGGCTACCCAAATATGTAATTTGTTTTACAAAATAAGAAAGTTTAATCCTAAGTGGTATTTCACCAAACACTGTTATTTAAGCACAGATACGTGTCCGATACGGACACCAAACCAAATCTATTTCCTACCAAACTTGACCTACAGTTAGGGTATACCTATATGCATGCATTTATGAAGAGAAATCACAATATTAGCTAGGTTTATAGGTATTTACCTATGAGTGCAAAATCCTCAATATTAGGCCTTTTTGATTGAAAACCCCCTTCAACTCCCAATGTCCAAAGTTCCACAAATCCTTGCTAGCAAGCCATAACTAGTATCCTCTAGTGTAGGGGAGTCTAATGCAAGAAACTAGGCTCAATTTGGAGTCCAAATGATTAAGTGGTGAGGGTGTGAAGTTGTGGGAAAAACTTGATTTTTGGTGTAAAGGAAAGGGGCTTTTGATGAGGGGGTGTGATTATATAGAGGGGGAGTAGGGTGTTGGCTGCCATGGGGGGGTAGGGTAGATATTTAGGGTCCCCTCCACCTTGCTAACTTAGCCCCTAAGGCTTTGACTAGGTAGATAGATATTTCTAGGTTTTCTAAATATCTAAGAAAGTAATATCTTAGATATTTCCAACCTAAGATATTTACACATAAGTTAACATCTAACATTAGCCTCCTAGGTTAGTGACTAATCTCTAGGTTAGCGTAAACTAGGTTAGGGACTAACATGACCCTAATCAAATAATTAAATAATAATAAAAAACACATAAATCCAAATAATTCCTAATAAATCCTAGAAAATTACCAAAATATCCTTTAGGCTAAAAAGCCCTAATTTGATGTTCTAAACCTATGGCTAGGCTCACATGATCATGGTTAGTTTCTAAGTTATGAAATCTCTAGGGTTTACACTAGGGTTACACTAGTAAAATCACAAAGTCATAAGCCATGACTTAGAAAATAGTTTTAAATTAACTAAAATCACCAAAAATCATATCATGACTAAAATACTATTAATAAATAATAAAAATAATAAATTTTCAAAAATACCCCAATTTCAGAAAACTGGATCTTACAAGTCTACCCTCCTTAGAAAAATTTCGTCCTCGAAATTAAGATAGTCGTACTCCTTCTAGGTCAAACCCCCAGTCAATCAAAGTCAAAAAGATAACATGCAATCATAGTCCTACTGGTCGTGATTCCATGGTCTTGAACAGGGTAACTACACTATCTAGTACATCACAAGCATATCCTGACAGGTACTAATGGAATCATACAACAAGATGGGAAAGGAAGGACAGAAAAGACAAACCTGCTAACCCGTCACCTGCAGCGTTGGTCTCCTCGACCGTCATCGCAAAAGCTCTACCCCTCTGGTGCTGAGCTACAGGTGGCCTAGCCCCCATATAAGGAGGTGCAACGGGACAATCCATCTTCTGGTGAGTATCAGACCCACAAGTATAGCAAACCTTCAGCCTCTTCCTACACTGCTCCCTGGTGTGTCCCTGCTTCCTGCAGTATGAACAACTGATCGTCTTCGGGTCCTGACCTCGATATTGATGCTGCACCTGCAGAAATGTCCTTTGCTGCTGTCGGGGTCCCGGGGCTCTAACTGGCGGGGTCGAATGATGTGGTGAGGGTGGATGATATGTCTGCTGGTGTAGCGTCGGCACTTTCTGCTGGAAAGCCTGACGCTTGGAGGGTCCCTCAATATGTACAGAAGCCGGCCTCTTGCAAGATAGAAGACGCTCCTCGATACTCCGGGCTAACTCTAAGCTCTGGTAGTAGTCAGTCATACCGTTTGCCACTATAAGAATGCCAATGTCTGGAACTAGACCACGGCAAAACCTACGCGTCATCTCCTCAGGGTCAGCAACCAAACTAGGAGCGAAATGGCTCAGGCGACTAAACTCTGCCGCATACTCGTCAACAGAACGGTTCCGCTGCTGGATGTTCTGGAATCGTAGCCCCATGGCTACTCTAGCAGTGGTCGAGAAGAATTTCTTCTTGAACTGGGTCTTGAACTGATACCAAGTGGCTCTCCCTCTCGCGAATAACGGCTCATTCCGGAACCAAACTCCTGCCAAGTCTATCAGCAGAAATCCTGCTGCCTCGACCTGGAGGTCATCCGGCATCCTAACTCCAATGAGCTTCCTCTCTACCGAGTCTAACCAGTCATCAGCTACTACTATGCCCTCAGTCCCTAAGAACTCCTTGGGATTCAGACCCATGAAGTCCTTGATCGTCCCCGCTCTCTACCGCGGCTCTACAGGTGGTGTGATCACGGTGCGTTCCTCAGAATGCTCCATGCTCTGGCGGAGTAGGGTGGTCTTCTCCTGATGAGTTGCTAGGAACCCCTGGATCAGAATGAGCAGTTGGTTCCCGTCGAGTGTGACGGAAGCCTGGGTAGGTATAGTGATAGGGGGTGGTGGAAGTATTGGGTCCTGCTGGGCCTGTGAGGTGGAAGGTGGTTGTGGTATCTAGGTCTGTGGATCTGTGGAGTGGGGGAATATGGTAGGTGGAGGTGGAGGTGTATCAGTCAACTGGTCAGCTGACTGGATGGGGAGCGTGCCATTCTCAGGTGAGACATACCGGGATGAACGAGTAAGCACCATCTAATTACAATAAAAAGACTTATAAGGACTCTTTAAAGCAAAATAATCATAGACAAGAAAATCAAATTATAATAGCAAGCATGGGATGTATTTCCTATGTTGCAATCCTAGTATTCCTCTAGGTGTTCTAAGCGTCATTCCTAATGTTGTCTAATTACCTTAAGTTCCTAATTGCAGGCATGCTTGGTACAATAACGTAACCAAACAATTTAGTCGACGAGACCTGCATGGGCCACCACTAAAAACGTGTCACGACCCGCACCCAGTATAGGGGCACGAGAAGTGGGTACGTCCAGCCTACGTCGCAGTGTCGGCGGTAGTAAGCTGTCCTAGGTTGCTAACTAATCTCATGCAGTGAATATAAAAAGTACTTGTCCAGATATCAGCTCCGAATGGAGGGCAAGTAAAGGGTATGATCTACTCAAATACAGTCTAAACATGAAAAGATAACACAGAAGTTATACCTAAGGAATTAAAGACAACAACAACTAACTAATAAAATAATACACCAATATCTCAAAACAACTTAATACAGACTCAAAATCTTAACTTTAATACAACAAGCCAAAACATGAAAGCTAAAGTAGTCTACTAGCTAATCTCCTGAATCACTCCTGAGAGTCGGGACCAAAGGTAGCTAATCCCTCACTAGGTCCACGGTAAGCAGGGCATGTGTCCTCAGGATTATCATCTGTATTATTTTCAACAGGTCCAATCAGGACGGGAACGAGTACAACTCATCTAGAAAAACCCAAGTAAATGACAAAGAACTATAAAGCAGTTATATACAGTTTTATTGATGAACATGGCAGTTTTATACAGGTAATGATGGCATAGAGAAACAGTAAGATACAAAAAAAGAAAGGTAACTAAAACAAGAGAAGAATCATGGCAATGAAGACTGTAATAAAAGCTAACTGGACTAGAATATCATGTGTGAGTCCAGACAGTACGATATAAGTCTAATGTAATCCCAGTGTGAGTCCAGTCCATATAATCTGATACTAGATAATTTCCGGTACAAGATGAGTCCAACAGTGATCAATGAATCCAGGGCGAGTCCAACTATAATCTAACAGTATGTTTTAAAATACCGAGGTCGACATGCAAACGGCTGTAGGTATCAGGCACATCTCTCACTGATCGGGCAAGAGATGGCTATGCTTCCGGTAGATTCCAGTGGGAGATTCCGAATTTGGGGTATATCTACATGTCTTACTCAATATTTCCCCGCCCAGCAAGTGAATCCAAAATCGACAAAAGAATCGAGATGAGTCTGGCCAATATGTGATGATTCCAGAAATGATTCCGGAATGATACCAATGACTCCAGTAATAGAGACCAGTAAGTAAAGTATGTGTCGATACATGAATCCAGAAATATCCATACGTTTTGATACAGAGAATCATATAGAACTAACTAGAACTGAAATACAGTAATCGACAAATAAATGAGAGAACTATCAGAGAATGTACTCGCCTGTTACTCTGGAAAGAGTAGTGTAATATCAGATGTCTGTACCAGGGTCACAATGTCCTAAAATAGAACAATACAGTTATGACATGTCCAAAATGAAGGTAAATGAAATCTACAATGCAATCTATATGAATTCTAAGCCAATCTAGGTCAAAGTCAAACTTGGTCAACACTACAGTCAAACTAAGTCATACTAGGTCACAAGAAGTTAAACTAAGTCATACAAGGTCAAACAAGGTTAAACAAGTCTAATCTAGGTTAAAGTCAACTCTTGGTCAAACATTCTAGCCAAACTAGTCAAGTTATCTTGGGTTTAGTCAATAATGGTCAGATTAGTCAATACTAGTCAACATGGTCAAAGTCTAGGTCAATCTTAGACTAACTAAGGTTTTGGTTAATCATAGACTAGTCAATAAGGTAATTAGGTAAATCTTGACTAATGGTCAACATCCAGTCAAACTCTATAAGGCTAACTCAAACCATCATAGGCTAACATGTCTTAGAATACCTAAGATACTATACTACAATTACCTATACAAAGTATACCACACATAAATACATATAGTACAATACCAACCTTAATCCTATAATCAAGCTAATCCCATTCTCCAACTCAAGTCATGACTCAACTCTAAGTATCTCACTTAACCCCATACATATCTTCATCTATATAGGATTACCCTCATAATCTATATGGTTAACCTAATCATCTAGTTAGGGTTTAGTCAAACCTTAGTCAAATAGTCCTTCTATGTTCATCCAAGTCATTTCTAGGTCAATTAGGTCATGGTTTGACCTATAGTTGACTTTGGTCAACCCTTAGTCAACAAGGGTCAACTAGTAGTATTTTTGGTCATTAGGTCAAATTGAGTTAGCCTCTAATGCCATAGGCTTATAACCTAGGCCATAGGCTTGATAACCTATAGGTTTCCTTATAAACCTATATTTAGAAATCATACATATATATATCTATATATATATAGATATACACCATCTATCTACTACCTACATATCTATGTATAAATACACTATATATAATACCAAAACCCACATATATATATATATATATATATATATATATATAAAAAAATATATATATATATATATATATATATATATTTTTTTTTTTTTTTATATATATATATATAACCTTATATATATATATATACACAAACAACAATCACATAGGCCTATAGCCTATGGGATACCCATATACCCTAGGTATCTATATAGACACACTATATATAATTCTAAACAAATATATATATCATTCATATATATATATATATATATATATATATATATATATATATATATATATATATATATATATATATATATATATATATATACAAACATATATATGTATTTCATATATATAGGGAGGGAAGTGAGATAGGGACATAGATAGAGTGAAAGAGAGAGAGAGAGACATAGAGTGAGAGAGAGGGTGAATGGGCTGGACAGTGAATGGGGGGGGGATTTCCAGTTTCTGGAAACTGAAGACAGTCCCCAAACACACACACACAGTCACATATATACATATATATGTATATATATACACAACTACCAATATACACAACTAAACATCCCCAAAACTCACCTACACACTCACATACATACATACTACATATTCATATACTAAAAACATACAAATACATGTATAAAATATAACAAAAATCAATTTGAAATTCAATTTGAAAAACTTGGAAACACTCCAAAATCTGGAAATGTGCACTGTGCACTGGAAACATGGGTAAACCCATGTTCACACACCTAACCGAGCTAAGACTCGAATCCATAGGTTGGTAATTGATGCCCCAAGTGTCCCCTAGTGTCCTAGGTACCTGACACGACACCACGACACGAATTGAAGTGTCCACGACTCACAAAACCCAATCGGGTAAACACAAACACACACACGCAAACACTGTGTCGTGCACGCGTGCAACTCACTCTAGGACACGACACACACACACTCGTGTCACGTGATCGTGTCAGAAGGTACGCCTAGGGATAGGGTACATGTCCAACACCCTGATTCGTGTCCACGTGTCGTGTAGAAAGGACACGAGACGCGTATCAGAGACCTAAAATCGTGCACTCAGACTGCGTCGTGCACGCGGTCGAGTGTCTCGTGTTCAGGACACAGGACACGACACACCACGTGCTTGTGTCCTGGGGTTCGCCCAATGATGGGCTACACATGTGTCAGCCTGATACGTGTCCACGACTCGTGTGCGTGGGACACGAGGCTCGTGTCCTAGTCAAAAATTTGACTGAATGTGCGTATAGGTTTCCAGTGCGTGTCCCGTGCGAGTGAGTTTTCTCACTCGACACGACACGAGAAGTTGTGAGATTTTAGGGGCATGTTCGCAGACATTGCCCCCGTATCTATGCCAAATTTGGCGTGTCGAAGTGCTCTGTGCAGTGAGCACGAACAGCGTGGTAGCAGGGCACTTTTCGTGTGTATCGTACAGTAAGTTCGTATCCGTTTTGGACACGGACACGACTCGGAAATGTGCTCAGTCATAGGGTTTCGTGATCTACAAGTCTAGGGCTACCCAAATATGTAATTTGTTTTACAAAATAACAAAGTTTAATCCTAAGTGGCATTTCACCAAACACTGTTATTTAAGCACAGATACGTGTCCGATACGGACACCAAACCAAATCTATTTCCTACCAAACTTGACCTACAGTTAGGGTATACCTATATGCATGCATTTATGAAGAGAAATCACAATATTAGCTAGGTTTATAGGTGTAGCGCCCCGCTTTCGATAGGCGACGGAACTTCATAATATGCTAGCACCGAGTTAGATCGGCCGGGAACTTAGATGGCCATCTGACTCGATCGCTAAGCTTGGTAAACGTTAACGCCTTGCGGCATCGATTTGGACGGAAGTTACGAGAATCGATCCAACTAATGGAACGACTTCTGTTGGAATAAGTCCTAGATGCAGCAGGCTGCATCTCGGCGAGTGAGCTCTCTATAAGAGTCCTTTCGACGGGACCGGACCGCTGTATGGTTTTCTTGGAGCTTTGCCGCTGGGCTTGATGAAGTGCTTTCGCGTCATTTTCATGGATGCAATTACAATTTCGATGCAAGGGGAAAGGAAGGAATTCTAACAAAGCGTTGGTGCCATTGCAGGAGCTCACGTAACTAAAGATTGACGTTGCGTAGCGCTTGGACGATCGGTACGAAGCAAAGTAATCGGTGGGTGATTCGAGCCTTCTTTTCTATTCTGTCCCGCAAACTTATTCCTTGTTTCGAATTCATTCAAATCGAACGATGCCAAGTTAATTGTATGCCAATCCACTAAGTCAAGAACTCGAGAAAAACGTATCGATTTTGAGTAATCTACTCGGAAAAATACAAGTTTCTCACATAACTGGAAAAGTTTAAGGTTCTAGTAAAAAGATAGACTATTTCATGTGCTGCAAAATAATATGAAACGTCGATCATGGGTTATGATGCCTCGGACAATTTGGTGCCCACGGGACGCTAAATCGGTGTACGGCTTTGGAGAAAATGAATCGTTGCATGAGTTACGAGAAATGATAATGCTGTTCGATACTATCCGCGCTATACGAAACTGTTTGCATATATGAAACTGTTCGCACATAGGCATGGTCATGGACAGCTTGTGCACAAGTTCGTTTTCCTCGAAATGGTATCCGGGGCATCGAAACCGATTCGTCCTAGGGGGAATAATTTATCGTGCTTCGGCGCGAGGCATGCGGGACCTTCAGTAAGGCTTGCAACCTAGGCTGAACGGGTTGCGTCGCATGCCAACTTCGATTAAGTCCCTAGTTGTGCGTAGCACCAATGACCGTATATAAGATAGTTGCATGCTCACCTATTGCCTTATGCAGGTGTAAATATTATCTCTGTTTTCATGCAGGGACGAGCACGACCGTGGTAAGAAATATGATAAACTGCGATATTATGTTGTATGCTTTAATACTCGAAGACAGCTATCGAATATGAACTGAATTCATTTAGTTCTAATAGAAAGACAACTCTAAAGCATGCCTATCCTAACAATCAGAGTCGGTTTAGACGAGTTGGTTCGTCTCGTCCACTTAGCAAGTGTGCTAATCCCCTCCCTTAATTTCCCCAGGTGCGGCAGGCGCTCCAACCTAAAACGAAGCTGAAGTGCAGAGAGGCGTTTTGAAGCTCTTCCTATACTGAAGTATTTTGAAGCCAATTCAAGTCGACGGCTTATGTATAAAGGGGCGAATGTATAGGACGGCAAGCGTAGTTCAGGCAACTTGTCGAATGTATTTTCTTTCTGTTTTCAATCAATATAGCCACAACGGCATCCAATGTAAATTACGACTTGCACTTCGTTGCAAGCTATGAATGAAAAGTATTTCTATCTTCCTATACTGCGTCTTATATTCTGATGTGATTTGTGAAGTTTTGACTTGGCGTATTGATATCAAAATCAAAAGATAACCGTTTGAGAACTTGTCATCTTGCCTTGCATGAGCACAACTCCAGGCTCGTGCGGTATCACGCCTTAGCGAGGACGATCGAATCGGTAAAATTAACATCGGGGACGAACGTTGCCGACTCGGGGCGTGACAAATTGGTATCAGAGCACAGTTATGTTTCCTCGGATTTTCGAAATATGTTTCATTGTTGGAATGTCCGTTGCGATGGCTTGATTGAATGCTTGTCGGCATGCTGCATGAAATACAATTTCCATACAGGTAAGCCCGTAGATATTTTTGAAAAATACTAACGGGTTTACACTGTTTGTAGGAATGACTAAGCGAGATAAGAAAATCACCGGCCCAACAACCCAAACTGTAGATAGTACGTCGAGCACAAAAAGCACCGAGCCTAGCGAGACGACTATACAAAAGATGCTACAGTTGATGGAACTGCAGCAGCAGTAGCTTCAGACACAATTCAAAGCTCAATTTGAGGCGCAACAAAGACAGATGAATGCCCTGACTCAGATAGTGAGCAGAATGGCGGGCAATACCAAGACGACGGACGAAGAGCCCGAGGAAAAGCAAGGTGATCAAGAAGAAGACGAGGAGGAAGATGGCTCCCCACAAATAATGAACTCTCCTTCCATGTTCAAAGTGAAGGAGTTTCGCAAAATGAACCCGCCAAAGTTCAACGGCCGAGCAGAGCCCGACGTGATAGTAGGATGGCTCACAGAGATAGAGGACTTGTTCAATCTCCTCTGCATCGAAGGGTCCCAGAGGGTGGCCTGTGCGGCGCTGCAGTTACAACTTAGAGCACATGATTGGTGGGCGGCGAAGAAATAAGAGATCTGTGAAACCGATTCCAACAAAAAGATTTCTTGGGAAATCTTCAAGACAGCTTTCCTTGAGCAGTACGTTCCTCGCGCCATCCGTCGGCATAAGGCAGATGAGTTCATGATGTTGAGGCAAGAGAATATGAGTGTGGAAGATTATGATGCAAGCTTCTCGAAACTTGCAAAATTTGTCGACGCCTTCCTGCCCAACAAAGAAGAATGGTGCGAGCGTTTTCAGCAAGGCCTCAACGAAGAACTGCGTAGGGACGTCATGAACCAACGATGCCAAACTTATCCTGAATCCTACGAAGCCGCACTTGATAGTGAGCGAATCTTCGGCCGTATGTCACAAAGGCCCGTGCCTGTCATTTGCAACAACTTCAACAAGCGTCCTAATGACGCTGGAGGATCGGGAGTACCAAAACGTCCAAACACGTTTGAAAATCGTGGTCACTTTACCGCAGTAAATTGCAACAGATGCGGCAAGCGTGGGCACCGAACACCCGATTGTAGACTGAGAACATGCTTCAAGTGTGGCGAGCTAGGCCACTTCAGTCAATATTGTCAGGCGGGGAAGCCGAATCAACAAAACCCGCCGAGGAACGTTCCGAATCCGCATAAAGCGCCGATACTGCAAGGCGCAAATGCGGTACCCGTCAACCAGCAGAACCAACGCCACGGAGCTCAAGGCCGAGTTTATACCTTAACTCGGGACGAGGCATACGCATCCGATACTATTGTAACAGGTATATTACTCTACAAAAGTATACCTGCACGAGTCCTATTCGATTCGGGTGCGACGCATAGCTTTATATCTGCTGATTTTGCGAAAGAAAATAAAATAACCATGCAATCACTAGATATAAATATTAGCGTTAGCACTCCGTCGGGAGTCGATATGCCTGCGAACTTTATTTGTAGGGATGGCCACATTTACGTCGGGGGAAGATATCTATCCTTGGATGTCGTCGTGCTAGACATCAAAGATTATGACATAATCCTGGGCATGGATTGGTTGGGCGCTTATCGTGCAACGATCGAGTGCGCGGAGAAGAGAGTGGTGTTTCGCCTTCCTGGCGAGACAGAGTTCTCATATTCGTACGGTACGGCCTCGAAGACGGCGATAATGGTGTCGGCAATCTCGGCAAGGCGTATGCTGCGTTCCGGCTGTACGGGATACTTGGCATCCGTTCGAGACACGCGGACGGATAATACAAACACAATACAGACTGATGTTGTGGCAGATTTTCCTGACGTTTTTCCTGACGAGATGCCCAGGATGCCGCCGGATCGAGAAATTGAAGTCAGCATCGACACCTTTCCGGATACACGGCCGATATCAAAGGTGCCTTACCGAATGGCTCCAGTAGAACTGAAGGAGCTGAAGGTACAATTACAAGAGTTGCTAGACCGCAGATTTATTCGCCCTAGCGTCTCTCCGTGGGCAGCTCCCGTACTGTTCGTGAAGAAGAAAGATGGGTCGTTGTGGCTATGCATCGACTATCGGGAACTCAACAAGGCGACCGTGCGAAACAAGTATCCTTTGCTGTGAATCGACGACTTGTTTGACCAACTGTAAGGTGCGGCAATATTTTCAAAAATCGATCTTCGTTCAGGCTATCATCAGTTGAAGATCAAGTCCGACGACATATCAAAGTCTGCCTTCCGCACTCGATATGGTCATTACGAATTCCTTGTCATGCCGTTCGGTTTGACTAATGTCCCTGCCGTATTCATAGATCTGATGAACCGAGTCTTTTGACCTCAAATAGATAAATTTGTAGTCGTATTCATCGACGATATCCTTGTCTACTCAAAGAATCGGGAAGAGCACGCGGAACATTTGAAGACGGTGCTGCAGATTCTGCGTGAAAACAAATTGTACGCCAAGCAGAGTAAGTGCGAGTTCTGGATGAGTAGCGTGACATTCCTCGGGCACGTAATCTCTGCCGAAGGTGTCGCGGTGGACCCAAAGAAGATTGATGCAGTGGTGGATTGGAAACGACCTGCCTCGGCTAGCGACATTCGGAGTTTCCTGGGCTTAGCGGGCTACTATCGTAGATTCGTGCGAAGCTTCTCAAAACTAGCGTCGCCTCTGACTCGCCTCACCCAGAAGGGAGTAGTATTTGAATGGAGCGACGACTATGAATCCAGCTTCCAAGAGTTGAAGCAACGGCTCGTCTCAGCTCCAATCCTTGCACTTCCAGACCGTCTAGAAGGCTTTCAGATATTCAGCGACGCATCGGAAACTGGCCTCGGGTACGTACTCATGCAGAGAGACAAAGTCATCTCCTACGCTTCACGGCAGTTGAAGCAGCACGAGAAAAACTACCCAACGCACGACCTAGAATTGGCGGCGATCGTCTTTGCATTGAAGTTATGGCGGTACTACCTCTATGGCATGGCATGCAAAATCTATACAGATCACAAAAGCCTGAAGTACTTATTTACACAACGGGAACTCAACCTACGACAGCGACGTTGGCTCGAACTCATAAAAGATTACGAGCTAACGATCGAGTATACACCGGACAAGGGAAACGTGGTGGCCGACGCACTCAGCAGAATGTTTATGGGAACACTGGCCATAAACAAGGAGATAAAGCGAGACCTTGAAGCGATGGGTATCGAACTCGGAATTGAGTATCGACACCTGCACCTAGCTCAACTGAAGTTAGGATCGAGCCTGCTTAGCAAGATAAAGACCGCACAGGAGGACGACTCATTCCTAAAGAAAATGCGCGAGCTGATTTCAACGGGAAGGGCGACTGACTTTGCGGAAGACGGAGACGGGACGATGCGACTAAAGGGAAGGCTCTGCATTCCTGAAACTGCCGAACTCAGAAAATAAATTCTGATGGAGGCGCACTATGCGAAGTACTCGTTACATCCTGGAAGCACCAAGATGTACAAGGACTTGCGCACAAACTTTTGGTGGCACGGCATGAAGAAAGACGTGGCTACGTTCGTATCGCAATGCATGGCGTGTCAGCAGGTGAAGGCGGAACACCAACGGCCAGGCGGCGAGCTGCAGAACATCCCCATTCCCGAGTAGAAGTGGGACAATATCTCGATGGATTTCATTGTGGAATTTTCGAAGACGCCATGGGGGAATGACGCGATTTGGGTCATTGTTGATAGATTGACCAAGTCGGCTCACTTCATCGCAATTAAAGTAGGATGGAGCGTCGATCGGTTAGCACAAATCTACGTCGATGAGATTGTTCGACTGTACGAGGTACCGGTCTCTATAATTTTGGACAGAGACGGGCGATTCCTATCGTATTTCTGGACGAGCCTCCAAGTGGCGATGGGGACCAAACTGAACTTTAGTTCGGCGTACCATCCCCAAACAGACGGTCAGACAGAGAGGGTAAATCAGATCTTAGAAGATATGTTGCGTCTGTGTGCGATCGACCTAAAGACTAGTTGGGATACGCATTTGCCGCTTGCGGAGTTTACGTATAATAATAGTTATCAGTCGAGAATTCAGATGGCTCCATACGAAGCGCTCTACGGAAGGAAGTGCCGTTCGCCGATATGCTTGGATGAAGTCGGAGAGCGACAAGTGCTTGGACCGGAACTGGTGGAGCAGGCCGTCGAAAAGGTCCGCTTGATTCGAGATAGACTCCGCATCGCACAAAGTCGACAAAAGAGCTACGCAGATCTTCGTCGACGTCCGCTAGAGTTCTTGGTCGGGGACCATGTGTTTCTGAAAGTAACGCCCATGCGCGGTGTGATGCGGTTCGGCGTTAAAGGCAAGTTGAGCCCGAGATTTGTAGGCCCCTTCGAGATCATTGAGCGAGTTGCGACGGTTGCTTATCGGATCGCCCTACCTCCTGCCTTAGCTGATGTGCACGATGTTTTCCACGTTTCACAACTACGAAAATACGTGCACGATCCAAGTCATGTGGTTAGCTTCGATCAGTTGGAGCTACGTACTGACTTGTCTTACTCGGAGGAGCCTATTCAAATTTTGGACCGCAAGAAAAAGGTGCTGCGAAATCGGTCGATGTCCTTGGTCCGCGTGCTTTGGCGGAACCATTCAGTCGAGGAGTCGACGTGGGAGATGGAGGCGGAGATGAAAGAGAAGTACCCCGCGTTGTTTGTCTAAATTAAGGTCAGACCCTTGTTCTTAAGTTTCGGGACGAAACTTTTTCTTAGTGGTATATTATGTAGCGCCACGCTTTCGATAGGCGACGGAACTTCATAATATGCTAGCGCCGAGTCAGATCGGCCGGGAACTTAGATGGCCATCTGACTCGATCGCTAAGCTTGGTAAACGTTAACGCCTTGCGGCATCGATTTGGACGGAAGTTACGGGAATCGATCCAACTAATGGAACGACTTCTGTTGGAATAAGTCCTAGATGCAGCGGGCTGCGTCTCGGCGAGTGAGCTCTCTATAAGAGTCCCTTCGACGGGACCGGACCGCTGTATAGTTTTCTTGGAGCTTTGTCGCTGGGCTTGATGAAGTGCTTTCGCGTCGTTTTTATGGATACAATTACAATTTCGATACAAGAGAAAAGGAAGGAATTCTAACAAAGCGTTGGTGCCATTGCAGGAGCTCGCGTAACTAAAGATTGACGTTGCGTAGCGCTTGGACGATCGGCACGAAGCAAAGTAATCGGTGGGTGATTCGAGTCTTCTTTTCTACTCTGTCCCGTAAACTTATTCCTTGCTTCGAATTCATTCAAATCGAACGATGCCAAGTTAATTGCATGCCAATCCACTAAGTCAAGAACTCGAGAAAAATGTATCGATTTTGAGTAATCTATTCGAAAAAATACAAGTTTCTCACATAACTGGAAAAGTTTAAGGTTCTAGTAAAAGATATACTATTTCATGTGCTGCAAAATAATATGAAACGTCGATCATGGGTTATGATGCCTCGGACAATTTGGTGCCCACGGGACGCTAAATCGGTGTACGGCTTTGGGGAAAATGAATCGTTGCATGAGTTGCGAGAAATGATAATGCTGTTCGATACTATCCGCGCTATACGAAACTGTTTGCATATATGAAACTGTTCGCACATAGGCATGGTCATGGACAGCTTGTGCACAAGTTCGTTTTGCTCGAAACGGTATCCGGGGCATCGAAACCGATTCGTCCTAGGGGGAATAATTTATCGTGCTTCGGCACGAGGCATGCGGGACCTTCAGTAAAGCTTGCAACCTAGGCTGAACGGGTTGCGTCACATGCCAACTTCGATTAAGTCCCTAGTGGTGCGTAGCACCAATGACCGCATATAAGATAGTTGCATGCTCACCTATTGTCTTATGCAGGTGTAAATATTATCTCTGTTTTCATGCAGGGACGAGCACGGTCGTGGTAAGAAATATGATAAACTGCGATATTATGTTGTATGCTTTAATACTCAAAGACGGCTATCGAATATGAACTGAATTCATTTAGTCGAATAGAAAGACAACTCTAAAGCATGCCTATCCTAATAATCAGAGTCGGTTTAGACGAGTTGGTTCGTCTCGTCCACTTAGCAAGTGTGCTAATCCCCTCCCCCAATTTCCCCAAGTGCGGCGGGCGCTCCAACCTAAAACGAAGCTAAAGTACAGAGAGGCGTTTTGAAGCTCTTCCTATACTGAAGTATTTTGAAGCCAATTCAAGTCGACGGCTTATGTATAAAGGGGCGAATGTATGGGACGACAAGCGTAGTTCAGGCAACTTGTCGAATATATTTTCTTTCTGTTTTCAATCAATGTAGCCGCAACGGCATCCAATGTAAATTACGACTTACACTTTGTTGCAAGCTATGAATGAAAAGTATTTCTATCTTCCTATACTGCGTCTTATATTCTGATGTGATTTGTGATGTTTCGACTTGGCGTATTAATATCAAAATCAAAAGATAACCGTTTGAGAACTTGTCATCTTGCCTTGCACGAGCGCAACTCCAGGATCGCACGGCATCACGCCTTAGCGAGGATGATCGAATCGGCAAAATTAACATCGGGGACGAACGTTGCCGACTCGGGGCGTGACAATAGGTATTTACCTATGAGTGCAAAATCCTCAATATTAGGCCTTTTTGAATGAAAACCCCCTTCAACTCCTAATGTCCAAAGTTCCACAAATCCTTGCTAGCAAGCCATAACTAGTATCCTCTAGTGTAGGGGAGTCTAATGCAAGAAACTAGGCTCAATTTGGAGTCCAAATGATTAAGTGGTGAGGGTGTGAAGTTGTGGGAAAAACTTGATTTTTGGTGTAAAGGAAAGGGGCTTTTGATGAGGGGGTGTGATTATATAGAGGGGGGGTAGGGTGTTGGCTGCCATGGGGGGGGGGGGGGGGTAGGGTAGATATTTAGGGTCCCCTCCACCTTGCTAACTTAGCCCCTAAGGCTTTGACTAGGTAGATAGATATTTCTAGGTTTTCTAAATATCTAAGAAAGTAATATCTTAGATATTTCCAACCTAAGATATTTACACATAAGTTAACATCTAACATTAGCCTCCTAGGTTAGTGACTAATCTCTAGGTTAGGGTAAACTAGGTTAGGGACTAACATGACACTAATCAAATAATTAAATAATAATAAAAACACATAAATCAAAATAATTCCTAATAAATCCTAGAAAATTACCAAAATACCCTTTAGGCTAAAAAGCCCTAATTTGATGTTCTAAACCTATGGCTAGGCTCACATGATCATGGTTAGTTTCTAGGTTATGAAATCTCTAGTGTTTACACTAGGGTTATACTAGTAAAATCACAAAGTCATAAACCATGACTTAGAAAATAGTTTTAAATTAACTAAAATCACCAAAAATCATATCATGACTAAAACACCATTAATAAATAATAAAAATAATAAATTTTCAAAAATACCCCAATTTCAGAAAACTGGGTCTTACAGCCGGTGACGAAAATTATCATCCGTCGTCAATCGGTAAGTGAGGACGACGCGAAACGAGGGGATTTGAGTCTCCAGTAGGAGAACTGCCTCACTTTCGTACACCAAAGAAAATGGCGTGTTCCCAGTGGCTGTCCGGACTGTAGTACGGTACACCCATAAGCATTCGCCAAGCTTTTCATTCCAATCGCATTTGTTTGAGGACACGAACTTCTTTAGGAGCTTGATTATAGTTTTATTGAATGCTTCAGCCAAACCATTAGTCGCCGGGTAATAGGGTGTTGACGCAACATTCTGAATCCGATGCTTGTCGTAAAACCGATAGAAGGCGTGGCTTGCAAAGTGCGGACCATTATCATGGATTATCCTTCGAGGCAGTCCAAAGTGATAGATGACGTGATGCTTGAGGAAGCTGATCACGTTTGATGTCTTCACTTCTGCAAGCGGAACAGCTTTCGCCCATTTGTAGAAGTGATTCGTAATCGCCAGTATAAAACGGTGTCCTATGGATGAAGGTGGGGTGATTGGACCAATAATATCCATTCCCCGTGCCTCAAATGGCCAGGATGCCACCGTCGAATGTAGGAATTCGGATGGTTGAAGTATGAAATCTACGTGAACCTGACAAGCTTTACACTTTCTTGCATAGTCTATCGCATCTGCCACCATCGTAGGCCAGTAATAGCCCATCCGGCGAAGGCGTTCTTGTAATTTTGGACCAGGTTGATGGGCCCCACAAACACCGTCGTGAGCCTCGCGTATAGCTTCTTCGGCTTCTGTATTTGACAAACACCGAAGCAGTAGTCCATCATAGGATCGTCGATATAGCATCTTTGTCTCTGTATCGTAGAAGAATCTGAGAGAACGTCTTCTAATAGAGGTGGCTTCCTTCGAATTTTCGGACAAGATGCCATAGACTGCGAAGTCGATAAATAGGAGTCTCCAATCCTGTGTCTCGTCGACCGTCAAGGCAGAATAACTCTCAACAAATTGGACGTTGTTCTTAGGACAGACCAATTCATGGCCTATTACGTCTACCAAGTGGTGAATATGATTTGGAACCGCCAGAGAAGCGGCCAGTCCTGCTAAGGCGTCGGCTTCAATGTTCCGGAGTCTGGGAACATGTTCTATGAAGAATCCTTTCAGGGATGTAATGATAGCGATTGCTATTTGATGATAGGGAATCATGTCTTCATGACGAACTTCGTAAGAACCCCGGATCTGATTGACGATTAACTGTGAATCGCCATATGCTTCCAGGTACTCTACCTCCAGTTCTTTTGCAAGTCGGAGGCCGATAACCAAGGCGTTATACTCGGCCATGTTGTTTGAACAAGGCTCCGTGAGTGTGTACGCCCGATTGATCACTAAGCCAGAGGAAGAAATCAGCACCACTCTGACCCCAACGACGATATTGCCCTTGGGCCCGGTTCTTGAAGCACCGTCGAAGAATATTCGCCAGACGGTATCTTGGGAAGCCATGTTTGAGGTGGCGACCATGTCTGGGATCTCTTCATATATTCTGGTTGACTCCGAACCTGGATGGGCCGCCAAAAAGTCTGCCAGAGCTTGACATTTAACAGCCTTCTGTGGGACGAAGATCATATGGTAAGGGGACAACAGTATCGCCCAGGTAGCAAGGCGAGAGCTGAGTGCACCTGGTTTGGTCATGAGGACCCTAAGAGGGTTGACTCGTGATATGACGTGGATGGTCTGTCCTATAACATAGTGTCGAGTCTTCTGAGTAGCGAACACCAAAGCGAGACATTCTTTTTCCACGACAGTGCATCTATGCTCAGGTCCTGTTATCATTCGACGTGTCACGACCCGCACCCACTGTGAGGGTACGAGTACGTAACAACGCCCAGCCTACGCCGCAGTGTCGGCAGTAGAACGCTGTCCTAGGTCACAACATCTAACAATATAATACTAAGCAGTTTATACTCCCGGAATAGGGTTGACATAGCAGAATCTAAACTCAATCACAACTAAGAAAGAAGAAGAAGCACGATATGATATAGAACTCAAATGAAAAACAAATGAAAAATAGTTGATCAGGAAGTCTAAGTGTCCAAGATAACGTCTCAGCAAACATCCAGAAATACATGTCTCAACTACAGAGTATGAAAGAATATATACAATCCAGATCCCAAATGACAGAAATAAAGCCTGACTAAGCTAGTCTCAAGACAACATAAGTAAGATAAAGCCTAACTAAACTAGTCTAGGCAGTAGGGGTAATGTCATCAGCTAGAGCTGGGTCCTCCTGAGAGTCTAGCTCACAAGTGTCGTCTAGGGATGCCCCGTAGAAGGTATCCACACAGGGCTCCTCCTCATCCTTTGTAATATTTTCAACAGGTCCAGTCAGAATAGGAGCGAGCACAATACATCTCAACATATCATAGCAGATTAGAAAATATAAACATGTAGTAGAGTAAAATACAGGAAACTGAAAGGAAGTACATGATGTAAAAGAAGAGAACTGTATGTAAATAGCTACTATATATAGAGAACTAACAGTGGCTAGTGATGTAGAGTACAGGATAGCACATGTGAACAGGACGAATTAGTACATGATCTACACTAAGGAGTTTCACATAATCTACACTACTATGGAATTTGTACACATGACTATTTGCACTCTCCCTTTTCCCCAATCAATACACAAGGATCTAAGCAGGTTATGTTATTATACATGATATCACATGAAGGCCCATGAAAGGGTGCACGTGATAGTATACATGAGGGCTCCGTGAACATGAGAGTACATAATTCACAAGAGTGTACATGTATGGTGAAAGCACAGGAGTACATGATGAAAGTGAAACGTACATGACATAATGTATCCGATGCTCCCGAGGGGGATAACATCGCATGAGGAGATCCATATAGTACTAATCCGTGATAATGTCATGACAGCATCAAGTAAAGTAATCTAAAGCACAAATATAATTCTAACAAGATATGAAATGATCAGAGAATGTACTCGCCTGTATCCTGAGTATCCGGATGAAATGTACTGTCCGAGGAGAGGTGTCTGGCTCCTAATCAGAACAGCACAAGTCACAACAAGTCTAGAATAATATAATAAAGTCCTACTAAGCATTCTACATGATTCTAAGTCAGTCTCGACCAAAGTCAACTCTTGGTCAACCCTGAAAGTCAAACTAGGTCAACTAGGTCTAACCAAGTCAAAACTAGCACTCACATAATCACAAGACAATGTGAACCACAACAATGTATAAGATAAAATAGATAATATATATAAATACATACCTTCATACATACATGCATATCCACATTACATACATATTTATATATATAGGCATATGTTACATCATGCATATTTACATAGTTACATAGATATATACATTCATGCACATTTACATACATACTTTTATACATTATATATGTTAACATTCATTACAATGCATTATATTTTACTTATACCTTTGATTGATTGATTCATTCATATATGACATTCATTCATGCATTTATACATTCATTTATATCCCATATGCATGCATATTTCAGTTCAGGCATTATATCCATTCACATATCATTAAGTTGCATACATATACTTATTTTTATTACATATATGTCATTCATGCATATTACATACTTACATGCATCTATACATTATATACATTGTATACAATATGTAAAAATAGAAGAGAAAAAATGGGGAAAAAACTGAAAAAGAAAGGGAAGGGAAGGAAAAATGTAATAAAAAGGGAAACAGTGGACATATATATGCTTGCATCATATATTCTATATTAACATACATGCTATCATTATATATTACATTACATTATTTATACATTATGCATTCATATCTATCATTACATGTATATCTTGCATTCATATCTAGCATTCATTATATACTTTTATGCATACATTATACATCATTCTTTCATTCATGCATTTATGCATTGCTTACATACATTACATTGATTGCATTCCTACATGCTTGCATTCAACCATATATATATATATATATATATATATATATATATATATTAATTTAAAAAGGATATATATCATATATATATCATTTCATTCATCTAATATATTATGCATTACATACACTACATTCATTTAATATCCATACTACATAGGCTCATTGGTTACACAAAATGCCTATATCGTATTGTCACTCTTCTACTTAAAATCAATACTGTACCAATTGGGCCTCTACTAAATTCTAGGATTAAAGTATGTTGTAACCCTTCGTGTTAGCTTTCCGAAACTTCAAACGGATCGCATTTTCGTGTCCGGAAGCTCCCGAAATTGCGAAAATACCGAAATACGTTCGTCTTTCGTACAACTGACACTCAAATAGTTCTACAAAACGTTACAGAAAAAATTTGGCTTATTAAAATATATATTTGGAAAGCTAACTTTGATGTGGTTCTTTTAAAAAAAAACGGAAGATAAATCGGAGTTCTAAGATAAAAGTTATGACATTTCTAAGTTGCTTTGGTTAATAAAAACGTGGATGAATATTATGACGAATTTGAGTTGTTTTGGACAAAAGAACACATATAGGCCAAGATACTTGGATACAAACATAGGTATCTAAATGAAACTCATTCTAACCATCCTAACTAAGATCAATCCACTCTCTAACCATTCTAAAACTGAATTTAAATATCTATTTAAACTATTATCATACATACATACACATGGGGTATCCTAATTTGGGATTTATCAAGTAGGACACAAGATACATATCTAAAATCCTTAAGAGAGCTCCAAATGGCCTCAAATTTGAATCTAAATGGGACACATACATGAGGATAGATCCTACGAATTCAAAACCAATTTATATACAAAGGAAATCGATTTAGAGGATGGATTTTACCTATTGGGAGTGGAATCCCAATGAAATCATTTAGGACACGGCTCCGATACGAAGATCTCTCAAAGTGGACACTCCTCCTTGCACTCCTCTTCCAATCCTTGGTAGCACCCTTCCCTTGGAGAATGGAAATGATTGAGGGAAGGTTTCGTGAAGGAATGATTTGATTTGGAGATCAAATCAATGGGAAGGCTCTCTAAAATTAGGAAAGAACAAAAGGAAAATAAAAGAGGCAAGATTGTAATGAATAAAATGAATCATTCTCCCCTAAAGGTGGCTGCCATAAAGTGTCCATTAGGGCTAATGGAAAATGTCCTAATTGTCCCTCTCTAGTCTCATATGGTTAAGTCTAGACTAGGTTCAAGTTTAGGGTCAAAATGATCTAGTTTTGAGTCTCTAACTTAACCATTCTAACGTGATAAAAATTAGTTTAATTAACTAACTTAAATGTTGGGTCTTGTGAGCCATGCTTAACTTAATATTGGGTCCCATCTAGAGTTTAAGCTACCCGGGTCACAATACAAGTCGGAACGAGACGAAACTCAAATCCGACTAAACAAATCCAATAAAAACAATATTAAAAATATAAAATTTTTCCAAAATATTAAAATATAAAAAATGACCAAAATCATAATACATCAATTTAAATATTATTAAAATAGTCTAAATTCACCAAATAATCAAAATCCTAAATAATTTAAAAGTCACAAAATGACCAAAATACCCTTAGCCTAAAAAGTTGTAAATAGTCATTCTAATCACATGGTTAGGTCTCCATGGTCATAGTTAGTCTCTAGGCTCAACGGTTATAAAGTTCACTAGCTAACACATCAAAATTATAGTTCACCAATTTTAAATAGTATTAAATTAATTAAAAATTCCCATAAAACATAAATTCTATTGTTAAATAATAAACTTTTACAAAAGTTCAAAATTACCCTCATTTTAGAAAAGTCGGTGTTACAAGTCTACCCTCCTTAGAAAATTTTGTCCTCGAAATTAAGATGGTCGTACTTCTTCTAGAGTCTAGTCCCCAACAATCAAAGTCTCAAAACTTACATAAATCATACAATTTAAAAGAATGGCATACAGGGTCATGGCATATGGTGGTAGTGTAAGTCTCATCTAGGTATACTAGTTACACTAGACCAAAACAATCATAGGGTATCAAAACTTACAAGCAATCGGGGGTGTTAAACTGGAAAAGATACAAAAATAACAAATTATCAAGGCTTTAAGGTATAATCAAAATCAAAATTTAAAGCACAAATGTCGAGCATTTAAATCTAATCACAATATATATATAGAGAGAGAGAGTGTTAGAAGGGGAAAAACTAGCATTACGTAAAGGTTATGTGGTTGGTGTATGTATGGGTGTATCTGGACATGTCCATATGGTTAGATAGTAGGCATATGTGTATGTAAAATATACATGAAAGTGTATATGAGGATTTTGGTTTCAAAACAATAGCTATCAAGTTACACTACTCATGGCATATTGGTTAAACAATCTACAATATGTTTTCCATAAAGAAATTCTCTTTATTTGTTGTGTTTCTGGGAAAATTACAACTGTAGGAATCCGATCTAGAAGACGATCGCTTTATCCCTTGGACTATGCGAAGAAGAAAAGCTCTCAAAATTTTGACAGTAGATAACTATGTATCTCTACAATGAATGAGAAAAAGAACTCTATTTATAGAGTCTGAAAAGATAACTGTCTTCACAGTCTGTGCTTAGTTGAAAATCACGCAGGATTTAACATACGCAAGACTGTGAGCAGTTACTGGACGTGGCCTGTAACTGTTGGAAACATGGCAATCATGCATGAATCGTGTGCAAGTTACAGGACACGCAGGCGAGAGATCAGTGGCATGGCTGCCACGTACTCCAATTTAATGAAATCCACGCAGACTTGTTGAAGACGAAATCCACGCAAACTCGGGGTAGAAAGCTTCAAAATCTACGCACGCTTGGGGCAAGAAGTTTCAGAATCCACGCAGACTTGATGAAGAAAACTTCAGAATCCACGCAGACTTGATGAAGAAAACTTCAGAATCCACGCAGACTTGAGAAAGAAAAAAACTTCAGAATCCATGCGAATTTGAGGGAAAACTCAAAATACACGCAGACTTGGGATAGAACTGCCAACTGTCTTGATTTGGCGTGCCTCGACTGACACAAAATCTCTGACAGTGGTTGCTTTTGTCAGTCGCATTAAATGACAAGAAGCTCTTTTGGTACGCCAACGTGACGAAGGTTGAGTCTTGCTGAAGAAGATTTTTGAAAATCACGCAATAGACGGCTGTGATCTCTCGAATCCTGTGCATACGTGGCATACGAAGAGACATTCTTCGACTGTTGTACTGTCAGTCATAATTACTTTCTGACAAATGACGAGCTGTCTCCTCAGCGTGATTTGTAAATGTTGCTCTGATCAACTGAGCGTGACTTTTGACTCTGTCCTGATCAACTCAGCGTGACTGTCATTTTTTAAAGGCCTACAAGACCCCCTTCAAAGTTTTCGAAAATTGAAAAGACTTCAAACTTTTCGAAATACTTTGAAAAAATAGGATGATAAAATGAAATCAGTCACGCTGAGATGACTTCAAAAAGATATTTTTGGAAGTCGGAAAGACTTCGAAGTTCTTTGGAAATATCCAAATGAACTTATTAAATGTCATGATGACTCTTCATTTTCCGAGACTGATTACATCCAGTTTATGGTGGAATATGAACCGCCGGCGAGCTCTGTTATATAAACAGGGAGAAGATTCATTTTTAATCTTCATCTTACGTCAACATGACACCAAAGGAGAAAGCTGAGGAAGAAGCACGCAAGTTGGGCTTTTATTCCCATGGTGACCCCACTTTTGTGGGTGAAGAGCCAGAGCCCCTTGTCTTCGAACTCAAAGATGATCCCTTGCAACTAGCCAAGAATTTCATGAGCTATTTTGGCTTGGATGGCTCGTCCTCTTCTGGTGGGCGCAGCCTCATAGAGCAGCGTGAAGTGTTTAAGGCTCTGTTGCACCGTCTGGGAGTTAGGAGCGTAGAAGAACTAGGCACCAAGATCAGTCGCTCTGGAAAATAGAGCGTGACTTTTATGCTTTTGTTGCACTCTTTTTGTTTTGTCTTTTGTAAGGCCATCAGTGCCTGTCTTAAGAAATGAAGTACAACTTTTGTGTTTGATCTGCGTGCCTTAATGAGAAATATTAATCAGCAGTCTTTGATTGTTTCCAATGTTGCTCTGTCTTCCAAAGCACACGTGACACTCATTCCACAGTTTACGAGCGCTATTTATGCGGATCTTTTCCAAGAATAGACTTGTACTTTGCCCTTTAAAAAGATGAAAGAGTTTCGCAGATACTCATCTCCCATTCCTCTTCTTCTTCTCTGAGAATGAAATTTTTGGGAGATTTCACTCTTAAACAGGAAAGCAATGTTTTCTAATGTTCGATTTCTGCGCACTGTATCAAACATGAGTTTGCCAATCCTTAGCACCAAACTTGAAGGTAAATCAGTGTAATACGTGCACTTATTTTTGCTGTTGAAGATAGGCTTTCTGTTTCTTGTTTCTGATTTGAACAATACATGCCTGTCTCTGTTTGATAAATGCACACTGAATGATTTCTGTTGATCTAATCTTTTTCTTCTTAATGCTTTCTGCAGAAACTTGGATGAAAATTTTCTTCAGAACTGGCATTGGGGATGTGGATGCTGTGGAGAATATCCTGCTGACATCTACATCAGGGAGCTCATACGCTTTTGACGCGTAAATCAGACAACTCAGAACTCTTCGTGGGATAGAAGGGTCTTCCTCAGATGGTGGGAAGAGCCTTTATACACGAAAGTTGGATGGTGGAGTCAACTCTACTACCGAGAAATCGGGTAGTAGAGTTCCTTTCACGGGAGAACTAGGAATTGTATCCCAAGGTTGGATACATTCCTGTTTTCTCTGAAAGGTCGCTCTTAATCCACCAATTGTATTGGCATCACTACGACTTCGGGCTGCCATCCTCTGTGGTTCTCCTCTCGTCTGAGAGAGAAGACCAGAGTTTGATTCCTGCTGATCTGGTCGTGACTGGGACCCAGACAGTAAGGAACTGCAACCAACAACGAACCTGACGGAGAAGGTCCGACGAAAAAGATCCAAAGAAGAAGATAGATCTCTTTTAGGTTATCGTTGTGGTGTAGAATGAAAATCCAAGATTGTAATAGATTTCCATTATGATTTGTAAAAAGTCTAAGAAAATGTAATAGACTTTTTATGGTGAAATGAGAATAGAAATGACAATTCTTCTATGCTCAATGATTTGTATTTGTGGATGAATTATGGACATGATAGATAATAAAATCATCTTTTCTGTTTTAGAGTATATGATATTATCAGAGGTATTATGGACGTGATAATATATAGGAACTCAAAAGAAAATAGATTGATTTCTATGTAGAGGTCAAAATATGACAAATGAGTAAGTAGATTAGGAATTGATTCAGATGTTATGAAAACATGATAAATAACGAATCCCCACTTAATAAATTGATAGAAGATTATGAACGGATGAACCGTTAGGAAATGATGAACAGATGAACTGTCGAGTGAATGTAATAAATGAACGGATGAACCGTCAAGTATTAATGAATATGTGAACCGTCTGATGAATGTGAGAAATGAATGGATGAACCGTTAAGCATTAATGAATATGTGAAACGTCGGATGAATGAGGAACTTCTGCCTATAAATATAGCAGAAATCTGGCGAGAACGAATACTTCTACTCCTCAACATAAAAATGTCATCTGGAGAAGCATCCAAGAAGACTAAGATAGCCTCAAAGGTTCAGAAAGGCACTGAAGAACGCTCTGCTGGTCCAGTCAAAACGAAGAAGACGGAAGCAGGCGAAGGTTCGTCTGCACCCAAGCCACCAAGGGACATTCTGAATTTTCTGCTCGAACCAGGAAGGACTGAAGAAGAGGAAGCCATGAGGATGGCCGCTTGCAAATTCCTCGTAGGTTCTAGCAAGGAGGTTCTCGGCTCATTTGGAGAAGTAATCGGTTATTGCGAGAATGAACCGATGACCTTTAGATAACGGTGGATTGATCGGGCCGACAATGTCCATGCCCCAAGCTTCGAAGGGCCATGATGCTGTCGTCGGATGTAGAAATTCCAAGGGTTGATGAATAAAATCTGCATGGATTTGACAAGCTTTACACTTCTTTGCATATTCGATGGCATCAGATACCATGGTGGGCCAATAATAACCCATACGTCGAATACGGTCTTGAAGTTTTGGTCCTGGCTGATGTGCTCCACAAATTCCATCATGTACTTCGCGAATGATTTGTTGAGCCTCGTCACCGGCAACACATCGAAGGAGTAAACCATCATAAGCTCGACGATATAAGGTCTTTGTTGTATGATTGTAGTAGAATCTGAGTGATCGTCGTCTGATAGATGCTGCCTCACTCGGATCATCCGGAAGAATATCATATAATATGAGATCTAAGAAAGGAAGTCTCCAATCATTATCCGTATTCTGATTCTCAGTCGAGTTACTGAAGATAAATTCCATGCTGGAATCGGATGAAGATGACATCGATTTACGACTGAATCCAAATCCTCTTATTGTGTTAACGTCATGAGATGTTGATTCTTCAATGTCAACTGGAAGTCCTAGAGTCAAGTTATTTTCAAGATGAAATAATTCTCAATTACGAACAACAATCATTTGTTGCCGTCTGATTGGAATAGCCAGCACCGTTGCAAGATTAGTAAGGGCATCAGCTTCTGTGTTACATGCTCGCCTAACATGTTCAATGAAGAATTCTTCAAACGAAGAAGCCATAGATATAGCTGTTTTATGATAAGGAACCAGATCTTGATGGCGAACGTCATAAGTACCCCTGATCTGATTGACAATGAGTTTAGAGTCTCCATACGCCTCCAAATATTAAATATTCAGATGTTTAGCGAGTTGAAGACCAATTAGTAATGTGTTGTACTCAGCTACATTGTTTGAACACGGCTGATCAAGAGAATAAGCTCTTTGGATAGCAAGACCTTCTGGCGATACAAGAACAATTCCAACTCCAGCGACAATATCGCCATTAGGACCAATTCTTGATGCTCCATCAAAGAATAGACGCCAAGTAGGATCTTCTTCAGCAATTTGATTTGAATCTAGGACTTCATCTGGGATTTCATCATAGAGTTTTGAATTTTCTGGAATTGAGTGAGCAGCCAGAAAATCAGCTAAAGCTTGTCCTTTGACTGATTTCTGAGGAATATAGTGCATGTCATACTGAGCAAGTAGGATTCCCCAGTTAGCCAATCGAGAATTCAAAATACTGGGTTTCTTCATCATGATCCGTATAGGATTGATCCTGGAGATGACATGAATAGTCTGGCCAATGATACAATGACGTGTCTTTTGGACAACAAACATCAAGGCTAGACATTCTTTTTCAATCGGTGAATATCGAGGTTCAACTCCGGTCATAGTGTGGCTGAGATAATAAATGGCTTGTTCATAGCCATTTTGATTCTTTTGAGCGAGTAATGCACCCAATGAATGACTCATTGCTCGAGTATAGAGGAGGAACGGTATTCATGAGACGGGAGGTACCAATACTGGAGGGCTCATTAGATATTGTTTTATATCATCGAATGCTTTCTGACATTCATCATTCCAGACAAAAGAGACACCTTTCTTCATAAGTTTGTTGAATGGTCTGCAGCGTCCTGATAAATTAGAGATGAATCTCCTGATATAAGCGATTCTTCCTTGAAATCCTCGTAGCTCTTTTAAGGTGCGTGGAGGACGCATCTCTTGGATGGCTTTGATCTTCTCGGGATCCACGTGTATACCTTTAGAGGTAATGACGAAGCCGAGAAATTTACCACTAGAGACGCCTAAGAAGGACTTAGTAGGGTTCATCTTTAATTGATGCTTACGCATTAGATCAAATATAGTCTTCAAATCTTGGATATGATCCTCCTTTTGTCGACTTTTGACTACAATATCATCAACATAGCATTCGACTGTTTTCCGCAAATGTTCACAAAATATAGTGCTCATAGCTCATTGATAAGTTGCTCCTGCATTCTTGAGACCGAATGGCATAACTGTATAACAGTATGTACCAATCGGCGTTCTGAAAGAAGTGTGCTTCTCGTCCTCTGGAAACATTTTGATCTGATTGTACCCAGAATACCCGTCCATGAATGACATTCGTTCAAATCCACAGGTATTATCAACCATGACATCAGTGATTGGTAGAAGAAATTCGTCTTTAGGACATGCCGCATTGAGATCGCGGAAGTCTATGCATACTCTGATCTTGCCAGTCTTTTTAAGAACATGAACAATATTAGCCACCCAATCGGGATGTTGTTCCTCTCTAATAAACCCAGAGGTAATGAGTTTATTGACTTCAGCTTCAATTGCATCCATGATGTCTGGACGAAATCGTCGCTGTTGTTGTTTGACCGGTTTAGCATTCGGCAAGATATTGAGCTTGTGAGTTGCAATTTGAGGATCAAGCCCTGGCATATCTTCATAACTCCAAGCAAAGACATCGATGTAATTACGAATGAGTTTGATCATGTCTTTCTTATCAGTTTCTGAAAGACTTTTACTGATGAATATTGGTTTGGGAGATCCCTCTTCACCAACATCTATTTGAACAAGTTTATCTTCAGTCGGAGGTTCTTTTTGCTCGAAACGGAACTCCCATTGATTATCTAATCTTTGGGCCCACTGTTCTGATTCAGATGAGATTTCAAACTCTTCTTCGTCTTCATCACTTTCTTCAGAATGGTCAATAGAAACCATGTTGGAAGACAAAATGTTGCAGTAGAAGTCACCGATACTCGTATCGGAATCCCAAGAAGTGGTACTAGAAGAATCAGATCTCTTATCTTCGTCAGACTCGGGATCTTCATGGATAATATTGATGAAAGGAGTAGGAGCAGTATAACCCAATCCGCATTTCGTCCTTCTATATTTCAAAGGAGGAATCCGGACAGGTATTTTTCTTCCTTTTCCATCATTGAGGCCAGTCCAGAAGTCATAGCCCATATTTTTGATGATGTCTCTAGATTGCTGACTATAACGACGTAGTTGTAATCTTCCAGTATCATCATTTTTGTCATCATCTTCAAGATCAGAAGGATTTTGAGGCCCTTTGTAGAAGAATATTGGAATGTCTCCTAGCTTTCTGCTGGGAACTAGAAAGTATGAAGATTGTACAGGTTCTAGAGATACATCTGTATGAACAGTCTGTACAACTCCTATGGTTATTGTGTTCAAGTCATCTAACAGATGTAAATAACTATGAACATAATTACACACATCAACGTACTGCAAAGGTGGAGACTTTTTATTCAATGTAAAAGCAGCAATATTTACATTGGAAGAAGGCTGAGCCTTAGAGATTTTAGCCAAGTCAATGACTAAAGGGGAAGAAGAATAAGAAGCTTTGTTTCGATTAAGATCGATAACAAATGGCTCAGAAGAGGTGAGCTCCCTTGAAATTTGAGTAGGAAGAGTAATCCGCCCTCCAACTGGAATTAGCAGAGTATCTTGTGAAGATACAGGAACTGTAGTACGCCCACTGACAGGAATGATCAGTGTATTTTGAGTAGATGACTGAGGTAACGGAGAGATCCGTCCACTCACTGGAATGATGAAAGAATCTTCTCCAGAGGGTTTAGGAGATTGTTGCTGAGTAGTTCGACCTTTAACAGGGATTATTAAAGTCTCACTTTGTGCATCTTCTTTCTCCATAGCTTGTATGATCCTCGTATACTCTTATTTGTACATTCGGGAATCGTTGAAATAAGCTTCAACCCCATGGAAGGGATTTATATCAGCAACTTCTTTTTGTACTCTTCCATTGCTATCAATGTATTTAAAACATTGATGAAGAGTAGAGGGCACCACATTATTTTCATGAAGAAAGGGCCTCCCCAGAAGAAGATTATAGGATCCCGCGATCTCGATCACATAGAAAGTGACTTTAGATCTGAAATCGCCTATCTGAAGCTTCAGATGAATCTTTCCTAAAGGCTCACTTCGGCTTTGATTGAATCCTAAGATAGTAGTAACCGTCTTGGAGAGCTTGTGAAGAGGGATTTTTAGTTCATCCAACAAACTCTTTGGCATTATGCTTATAGCAGACCCTGGGTCAACGAGGATACGATCTATCTTCATTGTATCAATATAACCAGTGTAGTAGAGAGGTCGGTCATGTCGATTATCCTCCAGTAGCATGTCGTCTTGTGTATAGGTGATATTTGGGATAATCTCCAGTACACTGTTGCAATGTAAGCAAGTAGCAGGTTCCGCATCTGGCTTCTTCAATTGTGCAAGACAAGAGTCAGCTTGTAGAAGTGCTTCACTTAACGTCTCCCGAGTTTCTTTAGAAAGACGTAGAAGTTCAAAGAGGGACATTCTAGCTGGAGTATTAGTAAGTTGAGCCAAAATGTCGAAGTTGTAAGGCTTCTGAAGTTCAAGAGGAAGAGACTTCTTGATTGGTTTATCAAACTGAGCTTGTTGCTTATCTTTCTCAAGAGTTGTGGGTTTGGGAGGAACAGGTTCAACTGGTGTAGTTGAAGGAACAGGTGCAGTAGATGATTCTTCTTCAGGAGGAACATTAGGAGCATCTTTAGCAGCTGAAGGGATATCAGTAGGATCTTCAGGATTTTTAGAATAATCCTTTAGGTAAGGTTTCCCCGTTCGAGTAGCACTAACAAGTGCTTCTTCTTTGTCTTTTGGCTCTGTGTCAGAGGTCGACCCAAGAGAAGTCATATGACATGACTTGATCTTTTCAGCCTTCTTGGACTTTCGAGAAGAAATCTTTTGAGGAGAAGGAGATCCAAAGTCTGTTATTAGATCAGGATGAATCCACATGATTTCTCCAGTCTCCAAAGTGATTGGTGCTAATCCTTCAGACTGTAGAGGAGGAATATTTACTATTTCAAGAGTTGCCTTGGGAATAGGAACAATTCCGCTTTCAAGAAATTGAGGAGGGAAGTCTCCAAATTGCATAGAGACGACATTAGAAGTGACAGTCTTCTCTTTTGGAGTAAGAGAGATAGCTCCAGACTTAATCATTTCTTGGATCTTTCCTTTCAGTACATAACATGTACGAATTGTGTGACCCAGCATTCTGTGGTATGGACAGTATTTAGGATGATCTGTCTTACCAGCTTCATCAGGTTTCTTGATCTCAGGTAATTGTATTTTATTACCTTTCAGCAGACATTCAAAGATACCAAGGACATCGTCGTCATCAAAAGAATATTCTTCTTTGGGGCGAGTTGTTCTTGATTATTGAGTTGTAGAGGCAGAAGTTTGAACATTTGATGCATCTTTGCTCTGAAGATTAACTTCAAGAGTTTCTTTTCCTTTGCGAGCATTATTTTTATTGTTAGCACCTTGTCCTGTTTCTTTAGGAGACATCTGCACTCCTAAACCTTTGAAGGTTTCAGCACTGATTTCTGCAGCTTTGGCACTGACTATGAAGGAAGGCCAATCTTGAAATTGAGTGGACCCTGTCCACATACTGATGATTAGCAACAAGTTTGATTTGCACGTGTCAATGGTGACAGCATCAGGAGTTCCAAGAGGCATCTTCAGAGCTTCTCTTCGAAACCGTTCAATGTATTCCTCTGTAGATTTATTATTTTTCTGCTTGATTCTAATAAGAGCAGACATAGTCATGTCATTAAGTCCTTCATAGAACCTTTGAAGAAATATCTGTTTGAAACCAGCAAATGAGGTAATGCTCCCATCTGGGAGACTCCTATACCATTTATAAGCCGTTCCCTTGAGACATCCAATAACTACCCGAGTAAGGAGGGCATCACTTGGTTGCAGTTGATCATTCATCACTTCAAAGTGATTAATAAACTGAGTTGGAGAAGTGGTTCCATCATAGAATGAGATAGTAGGAGGCTTGTATTTAGGAGGATATGATACTTGCTTCCATTCTATCGGATAAGGCTGCTTGATGCCTAACCTTTGTAAACCATCCTTCTGTTTGAATGCCTCGAATTGAGTTTTGAGATTCTTCAATTCTTCAGAGACAACTCCCGAAGATTGTGGAGTTGTGGTTTGTAGAGAATAGTTGGGAGGAGGAACAGCATTGTAAGCACTACCCCCAGCTCCAGAGAGACTAGGATTTGGTTGAGCTGGTCCAGGAGTATATATCAGTATCAACTGGTATGGCATCTGGTACAGTCTGTCGATTTTGCAACTGAGCTGTCATGAGTTCATACATCGACTTCATTGTGTCAGTCATAGACTTCATTTGCTGTTCCAAAGAAGCAATTCTTTGATCTTGAGGAGTCAAGGAAGAAGAAGGTTCATCAGTATTCCCATCAACCATGTAAGTCGTGACTGTATGAGGGATTATTGATGAACTAGTGGATGTTGTATGCTCTGAATCATTGTTTCGTGCATCAAAGTCAACTATAGGAGAATTACCCCCAGTAGGAAGAGATGGGAAGTTAGATTCTCCAAGGAATTCAGAATCAATTTCAGGGATCAAATTTCTTTGACTAGAAGCCAGGACTCTTGCTCTGGTGTTTCTATATACTCCATCTGGACTATCAACTCTACCCCCGGTGTCCCGAGAAGTCATGTTGACAGAGGCAAACAAAGGCTCATCTTCATCAGGCATATGTTCATACTGAATCCTATTGAAGACAGACTGTCGTTTAGTTTGACATCTGTATTGCATTATGGCTCTTGGCTGGAAGTCACATTCATGATCACCATGGTCTTGAACCGTTGATTGACATCTGCACTGAATTATGACTCTTGGATAGAAGTCACATTCAGCATGTTCCTTTGACATAGAATTACTCCTCTCTTCTGTTGAAGATATTCCCGTAAATCTGTTTGTGAAGATTGAGGAGTATACTTCCTGTTCTTGGGTCTTGATGGCTCTTGATTATACAAAGAGTGATTAATGTGAGCCACATAATTTCTTGCATACTCTGCATCTGGATCTTTTATCTTCATATCCAATTGGTATGGTTTCTTAACACCAGAAGTGCTGAGTTTTGTTCTTAAATCAGTGGAAGGTAACATATTAATTTTGGAAACATGGAGTTTTCCTTCCATTGATCTGGATATTTGCAGAGAAGGAAGAGTTGAACCAATCCTTTGATTAGGAGTTGGTAACAGACCCTCTTTAATGGACAGATTCTGTGCCCAATTTGAAGAAGTCATAGAAGAAGATATTAAGGAATATTTCTTCTTAGACTCAATCAGATTTTGAGACATAGAATGTCCAGAAGGAAGAGTAGTTAAAAGACCATCTCCTTTCCTTTGACTAACAAAAGTATCAGTCAAAGCTGTTCCTGAAGTAAAAATTACAGGAGCAGAAGAAACAACTAAAGAGTTATTCTTTTTCGAAGGGACTTTGTGTGGAAGACTACCCCCAGTTCTAGTAGAACTCGATAAAGAAGAAGAGATAACTAAGGAGTTATTCTTCTCTGATGAAATACACGCTGAAGCAGATTTGGCTAAGGAACCAGTACTGTTAGCGTGACTTTTAATTTTAGAATTACACGCTGGAACAGATTTGGCTAAGGAGCCAGTACTGTCAGCGTGACTTTTAGGGTTGAATTCGCACGCTGGAACAGATTTGGCTAAGAAGCCAGTACTGTCAACGTGACTTTTAGGGTTGAATTTGCACGCTGGAACAGATTTGGCTAAGGAGCCAGTACTGTCAGCGTGACTTTTAGGGTTGAATTTACACGCTGGAACAGATTTGGCCAAGGAGCCAGTACTGTCAACGTGACTTTTGATTACTGTCATCTTCGAGCGCACATGAGTGTGCGTGCTTGCAGTGGAGTTCTTGCCAGAGGTAGGAGTAGACACTGTGGCAGAGACTTCACCATTGACTGCCAACTGATTCTTAGGGACATAGACAGAGTGTCCCTTCGACTTGGCAGTGATGATGGAGGCTGGAGTGGGCTTGCCACCCTTAGCCCGCTGCATTTCTTCATAGGCGAGTTGATCGAATTTGATCGTCACCACCTTCTTCGTCGAGCCGATTGACGAAGTGTCGCATTGAGTTGTTACCATCTCAGAATAGGAGATGGTTTTCCCCAGCAGAGTCGCCAATTTGTTTTTCATAAAGAAATTCTCTTTATTTTTGTGTTTCTGGGAAAATTACAACTGTAGGAATCCGATCTAGAAGACGATCGCTTTATTCCTTGGACTATGCGAAGAAAAAAAGCTCTCAAAATTTTGACAGTAGATAACTATGTATCTCTACAATGAATGAGAAAAAGAACTCTATTTATAGAGTCTGAAAAGATAACTGTCTTCACAGTCTGTGCTTAGTTGAAAATCACGCAGGATTTAACATACGCAAGACTGTGAGCAGTTACTGGACGTGGCCTGTAACTGTTGGACACATGGCAATCATGCATGAGTCGTGTGCAAGTTACAGGACACGCAGGCGAGAGATCAGTGGCATGGCTGCCACATGCTCCAATTTAATGAAATCCACGCAGACTTGTTGAAGACGAAATCCACGCAAACTCGGGGTAGAAAGCTTCAAAATCCACGCACGCTTGGGGCAAGAAGCTTCAGAATCCACGCAGACTTGATGAAGAAAACTTCAGAATCCATGCAGAATTGAGGAAGAAGAAAACTTCAGAATTCACGCAGATTTGAGGGAAAACTCAAAATACACGCAGACTTGGGATAGAACTGCCAACTGTCTTGATTTGGCGTGCCTCGACTGACACAAAATCTCTGACAGTGATTGCTTTTGTCAGTCACATTAAATGACAAGAAGCTCTTTTGGTACGCCAACGTGACGAAGGTTGAGTCTTGCTGAAGAAGATTTTTGAAAATCACGCAATAGACGGCTGTGATCTCTCGAATCCTGTGCATACGTGAAATACGAAGAGACATTCTTCGAGTGTTGTGCTGTCAGTCATAATTACTTTCTGACAAATGACGAGCTGTCTCCTCAGCGTGATTTGTAAATGTTGCTCTGATCAACTGAGCGTGACTTTTGACTCTGTCCTGATCAACTCAGCGTGACTGTCATTTTTTAAAGGCCTACACAATACACAACCTATTTACTCATAACATGCATGGCTAACCATATATATATATATATATATATAAAGAGGTAGAGATTTAGTCATGTATCTATACATTATAACATGTATGCATAAACTCTATATATATCTATATAGATATATGAACATAACTTAGAGAGGAAGGGTTAGGTTTACATGGCAGTGTATACTAAGTTAGGGTGTGTGTGTCCTTGTACAGGGTTATAGCTTTAGTATTGAAAGGTTAAACCCAGTTTTAGTTCAGCATTTATATACAAAATCTGAAAATAAGCTAACATTTAAACCAGTGTAATATTAACATAATACAGTTTCAGATTTTAGGGGTTTGAAACATCACAACCAACTCAATGCTCCCAACATATCCTAACATGATGGAGATAAAACACTAACATACTATCCATACATTTAGCTATGCATACAGTTCAATATTACATATTAAATCTGAAATTGAACTAAACATTTGAAATCAATGTGAAAATGTTATTATGTATTCAGTTTTAGGATTTTGGAAAAATTCGAACATCAAACCAACCCAATGTTCATCACAACCACAACCTAACATGTAAGAATATGAAACCTAACATTATATCCCTACATACAACAATGTATATGGCTCAAAATATTACATTCAAAAACTGCAAATTGAACTAATCACTTAGAATTCAGTGTTAAAGGGTTAATATGCACACAGTCTCAGAGTTGACAAATTCAAACACAAAACTTAACCAATTTCTTTAAGAATTGAGACCCTGTATATAACATACATGTGCAGTGATGTAGACAACAACTAATAATATGAAATTTATATTTAAATTACAAATTTAAACTGAAAAAAATAGAGAACTAGTCTCTGATACTGTACTGTATCAAAAATATTGGGGTTTTGAGAATTTATACATCAACAACATATTAATATGTATTTAGATAGGTTGGTAATCAAAGTGTAGCATGCATACGTATCAGGCAAGTGTCTGTGTCCTCTATATATATTCTCATGTCCCAATATACAAATCAAATTCTATATCAAGACCAACATTTAGATTCCTACCAAGATTGCAAAGTAGGTGATTGATGTAATCAAGACAGTTTTATTATTATTATTTAATACAAGAATAATAGCAAGAAGAAAATAACGATAAAATCTGTTTTGCTTATTTGTTTAAAAGAAGGAACCATTTTGAAACCAGAGCTACAATATCAAATCCAAGATAAGGTCTAGCAAAAATCATCAATT
Source organism: Iris pallida (assembly GCA_029216955.1). Taxonomy (NCBI): domain Eukaryota; kingdom Viridiplantae; phylum Streptophyta; class Magnoliopsida; order Asparagales; family Iridaceae; genus Iris; species Iris pallida. The sequence continues at coordinate 4,791,983 of JANAVB010002800.1, forward strand.
CATTGTATTAAGAAGAAATTCATAACAAGAAGTTACACAAGGTTATAATAACAGCTAAAGCTACTCCTTCTCCTAAGTTAAATAATGAGAAGCAAAACAATCAAAACAAAACACTAATAATTTTTTTTTGAAAGACTTAAACAAAAGTAGAGAAAACATGTTCAAAAGTATTTAAGGTACAATCTGATAATCATATGCGTCTATCCAAAATTATGGTACTCTAAATCCTCGTCATACTAGTAAGCAAGGCTACGATAATCGCAGAGTTCTCGACTAAGGTACATACCTCTAGGTTCATGGTATTTAAAATTTTCGCATTGCCGCATGCGACGGCAAAAACCTTAAATTCCCACACCCGAGAAATACGTCCAAAATCTGGCTATATGTCCTCACTATGCCAGCTAACATGACTATGAAGATTCTAGATCCCACAACTGAGGTGACCTAGCCCATATAATTTTCTTAGAAGAAAAAAAACAAACATAACAAAAGAGCAACATGACAAAATTAATCAATCAGCAAGGAACAGATGGAATCGGATTTCAAGGTAGTTATAAGAGATAATTACGGGAATGGAATCGAGAAGAACGGAACTTGCAGCAAGATCACCAATGGTCTGTGAATCCTCGACTGTCCTGACGATAGCTCGCCCTGCTGGTTTTCCCTGGTCTGCTGCTGATGCTGCATGAACCGCTGCTGCGGAGAGAAATTGGGAATGACGGGAAAAGGTCTTTGTACAGACGAAGGTGTACCTCCAATGTAGCAAAAACGCCAACCTGAGTCGGCACAACAGAAGCTGCGGTCTCGAGGCCCTGATGAACAGGACGAGAGGTGGCCAGCCTCTCGATAGTATTCCCCGAACCGAAGCGATGAGATCGTGCCTTCATAACCATCATGAAGACAGATCAAAACAAGAAGCAATTTCTGAGAATGAAGCAAAAATTCAAAGGAGGACAGTTTATATTCAAAGGAAGTCAATACGCAACAATTTAGTTAAGGGAATCTGATTAAGAGTTTTCCTAGTATGATTGAGTACCCTCAAAAATATTCTAATCCTACTGCATGCTGTTGTGATACTCTAGTTCGAATACCACTATATAAACTCGACCTGCATGGGCCACCACTAAAAACGTGTCACGACCCGCATCCACTGGGAGGGTACGAGTATGTAACAACGCCCTGCCTACGCCACAGTATCGACGGTAGAACGCTGTCCAAGGTCACAACATCTAACAATATAATGCTAAGCAGTTTATACTCCCCGAATCGGGGTGATATAGCAGAATGTAAACTCCATCACAACTAAGAAAGAAGAAGAAGCACGATATGATGTAGAACTCAAATGAAAAACAGATAATCAGGAAGTCTAAGTGTCTAAGATAACGTCTCAGCAAACATCCAAAAATACATGTCTCAACTACAGAGTATGAAAGAATATATACGATCCAGATCCCAAATGACAGAAATAAAGCCTGACTAAGCTAGTCTCAAGACAACATAAGTAAGATAAAGCCTAACTAAACTAGTCTAGGGAGTAGGGGTAATGTCATCAGCTAGAGCTGGGTCCTCCTGAGAGTCCAGCTCACAAGTGTCGTCTAGGGCTGCCCCGTAGAAGGTATCCACACAGGCCTCCTCCTTGTCCTCTGTAATATTTTCAACAGGTCCAGTCAGGACAGGAGCGAGCACAATACATCTCAACAGATCATAGCAGGTTAGAAAATATAAACATGCAGTAGAGTGAGATATAGAAAACTGAAAGGAAGTACATGATGTAAAAGAAGAGAACTGCATATAAATAGCTACTGTATATAGAGAACTAACAGTGGCTAGTGATGTAGAGTACAAGATAGCACATGTGAACAGGGCGGATTAGCACATGATCTACACTAAGGAGTTTCACATGATCTACACTACCATAGAATTTGTTCACATGGCTATTTGCACTCCCCCTTTTCCCCAATCAATACACAAGGATCTAAGCAGGTTATGTTATTATACATGAAATCACATGAAGGCCCATGAAAGGGTACACGTGGTAGTATACATGAGGGCTCCGTGAACATGAGGGTACATGATTCACAAGAGTGTACATGTATGGTGAAAGCACAGGAGTACATGATGAAAGTGAAACGTACATGACATAATGTACCCGATGCTCCCGAGGGGGATAACATCGCACGAGGAGATCCATATAGTACTAATCCATGATAATGTCATGACAGAATCAAGTAAAGTAATCTAAAGCAGGAATATAATTCTAACAAGATATGAAATGATCAGAGAATGTACTCGCCTGTATCCTGAGTATCCGGATGAAATGTACTATCCGAGGAGAGGTGTCTGGCTCCTAATCAGAACAACACAAGTCACAACAAGTCTAGAATGATATAATGAAGTCCTACTATGCATTCTACATGATTCTAAGTCAGTCTAGACCAAAGTCAACTCTTGGTCAATCCTGAAAGTCAAACTAGGTCAACTAGGTCTAACCAAGTCTAAACTAGCACTCACACAATCACAAGACAATGTGAACCACAACAATGAATAAGATAAAATAGATAATATATATAAATACATACCTTAATACATACATGCATATCCACATTACATACATATTTATATATATAGGCATATGTTACATCATGTATATTTACATAGTTACATAGATATATACATTCATGCACATTTACATACATACTTTTATACATTATATATGTTAACATTCATTACAATGCATTATATTTTACTTATACCTTTGATTGATTCATTCATTCATATATGACATTCATTCATGCATTTATACATTCATTCATATCCCATATGCATGCATATTTCAGTTCAGGCATTATATCCATTCACATATCATTAAGTTGCATACATATACTTATTTTTATTACATACATGTCATTCATGTATATTACATACTTACATGTATTTATACATTATATACATTATATACAACATGTAAAAATAGAAGAGGGAATATGGAGAAAAAACTGAAAAGGAAAAGGAAGGGAAGGAAAAATGTAAGAAAAAGGGAAACAGTGGACATATACATGCTTGCATCATATATTCTACATTACCATACATGCTATCATTATATATTGTATTACATTATTTATACATTATGCATTCATATCTATCATTACATGTATATCTTGCATTCATATCTAGCATTCATTATATACTTTCATGCATACATTATATATCATTCTTTCATTCATGCATTGCTTACATACATTACATTGATTGTATTCCTATATGCTTGCATTCAACCATATATATATACTAATTTAAAGAGGATACATATCATATATATCCTTTCATTCATCTAACATATTATGCATTACATACTCTACATTCATTTAATATCCATAATACAGAGGCTCATAGGTTACACAAAATGCCTATATCGTATAGTCACTCTTCTACTTAAAACTAATACTGTACCAATTGGGCCTCTAATAAATTCTAGGATTAAAGTATGTTGTAGCCCTTCGTGTTAGCTTTTCGAAACTTCAAACGGATCGTATTTTCGTATCCGAAAGATCCCGAAATCGCAAAAATACAGAAATACGTTCGTCTTTCGTACAACTAACACTCAAATAATTCTACAGAAAGTTACAGAAAGAATTTGGCTTATTAAAATATATATTTGGAAAGTTAACTTCGATACGGTTCTTTTAAAAAAAGGAAAGATAAATCGGAGTTCTAAGCTAAAAGTTATGACATTTCTAAGTTGCTTTGGTTAATAAAAACGTGTATGAATATTATGACGGATTTGAGTTGTTTTGGACAATAGAACACATATAGGCCAAGATACTTGGATACAAACATAGGTATCTAAATGAAACTCATTCTAACCATCCTAACTAAGATCAATCCACTCTCTAACCATTCTAAAACTGAATTTAAATATCTATTTAAACTATTATCATACATACGTACGCATGGGGTGTCCTAATTTGGGATCTATCAAGTAGGACACAAGACACATATCTAAAATCTTCAAGAGAGATCCAAATGGCCTCGAATTTGAATCTAAATGGGACATATATATGAGGATGGATCCTACGAATTCAAAACCAATTTATATGCAAAGAAAATCGATTTAGAGGATGGGTTTTACCTATTGGGAGTGGAATCCCAATGAAATCCTTTAGGACACGGCTCCGATACGAAGATCTCTCAAAGTGGACACTCCTCCTTGTACTCCTCTTCCAATCCTTGGTAGCCCCCTTCCCTTGAAGAATGGGAATAATTGAGGGAAGGTTTGGTGAAGGAATGATTTGATTTGAAGATCAAATCAATGGAAAGGCTCTCTAAAATTAGGGAAGAACAAAAGAAAAATAAAAGAGGCAAGATTGTAATGAATGAAATGAATCATTCTTCCCTAAAGGTGGCTACCATAAAGTGTCCATTAGGGCTAATGGGAAATGTCCTAATTGCCCCTCTCTAGTCTCATATGGTTAAGTCTAGACTAGGTTCAAGTTTGGGGTCAAAATGATCTAGTTTTGAGTCTCTAACTTAACCATTCTAACATGATAAAAATTAGTTTAATTAACTAACTTAAATTTTGGGTCTTGTGAGCCATGCTTAACTTAATATTGGGTCCCATCTAGAGTTTAAGTTACCCGGGTCACAATACAAGTCAGAACGAGACGAAACTCAAACCCGACTAAACAAATCCAATAAAAAAAATATTAAAAATATAAAATTTTCCCAAAATATTAAAATATAAAAAATGACCAAAATCATAATACATCAATTTAAATATTATTAAAATAGTCTAAAATTCACCAATTAATCAAAATCCTAAATAATTCAAAAGTCACAAAATGACCAAAATACCCTTAGCCTGAAAAGTTGTAAATAGTCATTCTAATCACATGGTTAGGTCCCCATGGTCATGGTTAGTCTCTAGGCTCAACGGTTATAGAGTTCACTAGCTAACACATCAAAATTATAATTCACCAATTTTAAATAGTATTAAATTAATTAAAAATTCCCATAAATTATAAATCCTATTATTAAATAATAAACTTTTATAAAAGTTCAAAATTACCCTCATTTTAGAAAAGTGGGTGTTACAAGACTGAGATAATAGATAGCCTGTTCATGTCCTGCATCATTGTTCTGTGCTAGTAGAGCACCGAGGGAATGCTCCATCGCTCGCACATAGAGCAGAAACGATTTTCCAGCAACCGGGGCCACCAGGACTGGTTCTTTAATGTTGTCAAAGGCACGTTGGCACTCCTCATCCCATAAAAAAAGGAGATGCCTTTCTTCATGAGATGTGCGAATGGTTGACATCGTCCGGAGAGGTTAGAAATAAACCTTCTGATGTAAGCTAGCCTCCCTTGAAGGCCTCTGAGTTCTCAGAGATTTCTCGGGGGACCCATTTCCATGATTGTCTTTATTTTCTCAGGGTCCATATGGATTCCATGGGCGGTAATGATAAAACTCAAGAATTTTCCGCTAGATACGCCCATGAAGGATTTAGTAGGATTCATCTTCAGGTTGTGTGCTCGTATCAGGTCGAATACTGTCCTCAGATCGTGGAGATGATCTCCCTTAGAGCAGCTTTTGACGGCGATGTCACCGACGTAACACTCCACGATCTTATGCAGGTGATCTCTGAAGATGACGCTCATAGCTCGTTGGTATGTGACGCCGGTATTATTTAAACCAAAGGGCATGACTGTGTAGCAGTACACACCAATTGGCATTCGGAATGATGTATGCTTTTTGTCGTCAGGAAATATCTTGATTTGGTTGTATCCTGAGAAGCCATCCATGAACGACATGCGCTCAAAGCCACATGTGTTGTCGATCATTATGTCCGTAATAGGAAGAGGGAACTCATCTTTAGGACATGCTTCGTTCAGATTTTGAAAGTCGATACAAATTTGGATCTTCCCATTCTTCTTGAGGACCGGTACTATATTGGCAACCCAGTCTGGATGTTGTTCCTTCCGAATGAAGCCGCTGGCTATTAGTTTGCTGACCTCTACTTCGAAAGAATTCATGATGTCCGGGCGGAACCGTCATTGCTGTTGCTTGATCGGCTTTACGTCCGGATGAATATTGAGCTTATTGAGAGCAACCTCGAGGTTTAGCCCTAGCATGTCCTCATAGCTCTAGGCGAACACGTCAATATACTCTCTGACGAGTTGCAAAAGCGACTCCTGCTCTTCGTCTATCAGACTTTTACTGACGAAGATTGGCTTTGGAGAGGATTCATCGCCGAGGTCAACTTGCATGACCTCATCTTCGGTAGAAGGATCTCTTTGTTCGAAATGCTTCTCCCACTACGCATCTAGCTGCTGAACCCAAGCCTCTAACTCGAGGAACTCGGGTACATATTCGTCTTCTTTATAGGCGTCAGCAAATGCCATATTGACAGACCAAACTTGCCTGAATACGTCCCCGATGCTGACATCCGAATCGAAAGTGGGTGATCCAGTTAAATGTGAATGCCAGTCACATTCCTATCTGAGCTTTCAGGAGTTGTTGCGGGTATAACATAGCCTAGACAATGTCTGGTCTTGTTGTAGTAATCCCGTGGTTTTCCAACCGGTACCGGCAATTGCAAAGGTAATCGCCGGCCGGTACCGTAATTCAAGCCCGACGTAGTCTCCATATCATACCCCTATTTTTACATGAGGTACTTGGATCGAAAGCTATACAGATAAAGGGGCAGTCTTCCGGTGTCGGGTTCGAGATTAACTTCTTCTATCCTGAAGGGCTGTGGATCATTCTTTCGGCCGAAGATGATTGGATGATCCTCTCCCTCGACTATGAAGCAAGCGCCTTCCACGGGAGTTAGTTGGTTCGCAGTATAGACATTTGTCACTTGGGTGTGTAGGTTGGTGCCTATACTGTGTTCCATAGCATACATTATACAAAGCTTATTAAGCTCGAGATAGTTCAAAAATAGCCCTTTATTGATAAAATAAGATATCTTTTCAGGTGGGATTACATCGTCAGTAGAAGGAACATCTGTGTGGGCAGCCACATACTTGGCTAGCTCTAATTCTTTTTCAGCCACCCCTATATCAATAAAAACTGGAAGGATGACCTGGGCAGCTTGATCATCAGGGGCTCCACTGGTGGTGCTGAACGTGGAGTCGTAGGCGCACTAGCGATCCCTGGCTTAGCGCTTGGTGCTGGACGTGGAGTTGTTGGCTCACTAGCAGTCTCTGGCTTAGCGCTTGGCTGTCAATTTGTCCTGGGAAGACGAATCGTCATTGGCTTATCAGAATGATTGATCTCTTCTGTTTGTCGTTGGCCGGCTCTTGGCAGCCTGATTGTTAGTGGCTCTGTAGTAGGTCTCGACCCTTGGCCAGACCTTGGCAGTCAGATTGTCATCAGCTTCTTTTGTGCAGTGAGCACCGGGAGACTAGTTGCTTCTCTACGCAGAGTGGCTGTAAGAGGTACAGTCTTGCCTGGTTTGCAGGGTTGGAAAAGGATTCTCAAGGGTTCCTCAGGCCCTGTAATGGCCTCTGTCTGCTCTTAAACATCCTCCTTGATCAGGTGCCTCTTTGATTTTTCATACAAGCAGGAATTCGAATAGTGGGATTCGACCCCTTTGAAAGGATCGATGTCGGCAAATTCTGTCTTTACGAAGCCGTATTTGTCGACGTACTTGAAGCACTGGTACAATGTGGAGGGCACGATCATATAATCATGTATCCACGGATGCCCAAGGAGAATATTGTAGGAGGTATCTGCGTCTAGGACATAGTAGGTCACTTCCGACTGAATGTCACCAATTTTGCACTTCAGGCGAATCTTTCTAATGGGATAGCTTCTCACTGAATTGAAACCGCTGATGGCGGTGCTGGTAGGAGTCAACCGATGCATAGGGATGCACAGAAGGTAAAGCAAGCTCTTCGGAATAATGTTTATCGAAGAACCGGGATCAATGTGCATCTGATCCACCTTGATGTCATCGACTTATCCAGTATAATACAAAGGGCGATCGTGCAGATTGGTCTTGGTAAGCTTATCCTGCGGAGTGAACACAATGTTGGGCATTGCCCCTGTATAAGCGCTGTCCTGGAGATCTGCCGACGAGCTCTGTCTTGTAAGCTCGACCTGAGCCAGATATACGTCGGCATTCTGGACTGCTTCGCTCAGTACGATGCGAACATCTTTGGAGAGTCTCAGGAGCTCATATAATGATAATTTGGCTGGTGTGTTGGCCAATTGTGCCAAAATGTCAAAATTATATGGCTTCTCCAGCCCCTGAGGCGTGTCTTTTCGGAGTGGCTTGTCAAAGTGGGTCTCCTTTGGCTTGGGCTTATCGGCCGGTAGAGGCTAAGAAGGTCCTGGGGCATCAGCAGTGGTCGGCTGACGTTCTTCAGCCGAGTTACCCGGCATGGGTTAAGTTTTTGCACCGGACCGGGTAACGACAACTGTTGTTTCTTCATCGTCGGCTGAGATTGTGCGGCAGGACTTGACTTTTCTGTCCTTCTTCTTGCCATTAGAGGGTGATGCTGGCTGGGTTACTTTAGATACTAAGTCCGGGTGGACCTACATGACCTTCCCTCGTGATATGGTGAGGGGTACCAGTCCAGCAGCCTGGTCTCGGAGAGGTGGAAGATTAGCGACCTCTATTTTTGCCCGGGAGACGGGTACTACGTCGTCTTGGGTCCTCGTCGGCGGGAAGCTACCGAATTGGACTGACACCATGTTGGCAGCGACCGTCACCTCCTCGAAATCAATGACCAGGGCCTTGGAGTCGATGAGGTTCTGGATGTACCGCTTCAATTGGAAGCAGTCTTGTGTAGCATGGTGGACGTAGCGATGGTAGTGACAGTACTTGGGGCTCTTCATCTCCGCAGGTCGAGGTTTACGCCTTGGCGGAGGGAGCTGAATTCTGTCTCCTTGTAAGAGCATGTCAAAGATGGGCTTGACATGACTATCCTCGAAGAAGTAAGTCATCTACGGCTACTGCTTTTCTGCCTACTTCGGTTCGGGCATCTAGGCTGTGTCGGCCACCATAGCCTGTTTGCCCTTGTTGTCTCGATTGTTGGAGGAATTACCGCCATTGTTGTTGTTGGCATTAGGGAGTTTGCCCTTGTCCTCCTCATCCGAGATGTGCAATCCCAGTTGGCGAGCTTTTTTCAACTTCGCTTCTGCGCTAGTAGCGCTGATGATAAAAGTCTTCCTATTCTTAAATTGACTTTTGCCCTTCCAGAGGCTGATTGTGGAGAGCAGCCTCTTTTGGCAAATTTCAATTAAGGAAGAGTCCGAGTTACCAGAGGGCAACTTCATTACGGTTTGGCGAAACCGCTCAATGTAGTTCCTTGTCAGCTCCTTCTCTCCTTGAATAACGTCCATGAGGGTTGACATTTTCACATCTTGTCCCACCTCATAGAATCTCTCCAAGAATATATGTTTGAAGCCGGCGAAGGAATAGATGCAGTTGTCCGACAAGTTACGGTACCAGTCGAATGCGACTCCCTTCAAAGCCCCGACGAACAATCGTGTAAGGATGGCATCGTCATGCAGCAGATAATCTATTGTGACCTCAAAGTAGGTCACGTATCGGCTTGCAGATGTCTTCCCGTCATAAGGGTTGATGTTGAATGGTTTGTATCGAGGAGGGAAGGGGGCATCTCTTCATGTAGCGGGATACGACTGTCGTATCCTGAGGTCCTGAGAGTTTTCTCGGGCGTAAAACATTGCCCGGAGCTCCTGGACTTCTCTTCTCACCTTTCTGCCCTCTTCTGCAGCAGTGGGAGCCGACATTCCGGGTGGATTGTCGCCCGGGGTTGGTGCGGTTGTGTTTGAGTCCGCATTGACGACGGGACCCAAGCTTTTTTGGCCGGGCATCCTTCCTTGGAGAGCCGGTAGAGCCACCTTGATCTCGTCTACTGACTTAACCAAGGTATGAAGTATGGCCTCAAGAGTGTCGAGGCACTATCGATCACTAGGACCGTCTTGATCATTTTCAGTCATGAATACTATTCTCACATGAGGAGCAGTAGAAAGAACTGCAGAAGATGTGCTCTCCGAATCATACCCCCGAATAAAGAAGTCATCGGGGTATGTGGGAATGTTCTCCTCCGATTCGAACTCAGAGGAAGTGCCACCCCCTGCATAGGAGGTTGACTCATCTTGGCACTTGTGGACGTCTTCAAGGACGTCAGAATCTGCTGCATCTGTTGGAGGGATTATCTCCCCAGGCTGATCTTCTTGGAACACCGAATTGTTGTGAATGTTCCGGGGAGTGCTACCCCCAGCTTCGGCTACCCACAGGGATGTAGATGACGAATCTCCAAGTGTTGAAGATTTTGTCTTCGAGCGGGTGCCTTGATAAACTCCTCCTGTGGTGGTTGTGGGCAACCGCTTGGATGAGAGTTTCTTAGTCGCGCTAGTTGAGATCATCGGGCTGAAGACATTTACTTTCTTCCTTCCCTTGCCGGTAGGGACTTTCTGGGCAGAATTGCAAGAGGCGAAAGGAAGTACCTCGTCTCCCGAGCTTTGTTCTAGTACCGATCCTGGCTGCTGCAGTCGTTGGAAGACGGACTACCGATCCTCAATTACTGCCGTATTGTTGCAGCAGCAGTTGACAATGACTTGAGTGCAGTGATGTCCATGGAAGGACTCTCTGCACACCAAGGTTTCTTCTCTTTTCTTGCGCTTGTGAAGGATCACATCACACAAGTCAAGTGCATCTGGAGCAACCTTTATACTTGTTTTGTGGGCCCGAGAGTCTCGAGCACACGAGTGTGTTGGTATCATGTTTGCTCCCTATCATGGGGCTAGTAAAAGTACTTGCCCCCGATCATTATTGGGGGACTCTTGAGAACCACCCTGTCCGTTAGCCGCCGGGGGCTAGACACGGGTAGTTTTGTACAACTTTCCATCAGAGGCCCGCGTAACAGTTAGCGGTACTCCCTGATGGTTAGAAGTTGGAACAGCTGACTGAGCTCGACGAGCCCGTGCTGTCCTAGACTTTTTTGCTCTAGCTCCCAAGGGCGCATAGTAGAAAGAGTCCAAGCTGTGCCGTACAGAGTCTGGCACATCTTTCTGGGAGCATCTGAGGTCAGGACCGCATGAAAGGCGGTCGAAGACTGAACCCGAGCCGTATATGGTGGATGGTCTGCGGCTGGGATTGGATGCCGCATAAGCCATCTCCCTGCGGTTGGGCTTGGCGGCCGCATAAGTATAGTACATGCGGCTGGAATAGGTGGCCGCATGAGCGGTCTACATGCGGCTGAGATTAGCGGCCGCATGAGCTTTCTGTATGCGGCTGGAGCTCGTGGCCGCATGAGCCTTCTCCATGCGGCTGGGATTGGTAACCGCATGAGTCTTCTCCATGCGGCTGAGATTGGTGGCCGCATGAGCCTTCATGCGGCTGGCGCCCTTATGCTGCTTCTTCTTGGACCGCACAGAGTTTCTATTTGCTCCCGTAAGTCTAGCATCGTAGTGCTTTCCTTTGCCAGACTTGGGGACAGTAGGGTCCTCTGCGGCCTGAAGTGGGGCCACATGTGAGTCTTCTCCGCCGTCTTGGGCAGCAGAGAACACTTCTTCCAGAGCCCCATGATTAAGCCGCACGAGCGTGGTCTCATGACTGAGCCGCATAAGGGTGGCCCCATAACCGAGTCGCATAAGGTGGCCTCGTAACCGAGCCGCATGAGGGTGGCCTCATAACCGAGCCGCATGAGGTTGGCCTCATAACCGAGCCGCATGAGGGTAGCCTCATAACCGAGCCACATGAGGGTGGCCTCATAACCGAGCCGCATGAGGGTGGCCTCACAACCGATCCGCATAGAGAACTTTCTTTAGACTTTGTGAACTACGTCCGATATCATGAAGATTCTCTCTTCTTTTTATGAGCCTGTTGCGTCTCTTCTTTATGTCAGAGCCATAATGTCAGAGCTGTCACTTTGTGTCAGAGCATTAATGGCCAACTGCACGGAGTAATTTATGGCCAGCTGTATGGGCCTATTTCGAAACGCATAAGTCCATGTGGCTTTTTCTGAGCCGCATGAAACTATCTGAGCCTCATGAAGATCTTTGAGTCGCATGAAGCTCTTAGGGATTTTTGAGCCGCATAAAACTTCCCAAGTTTTGAGCCGCATAGAGTTTCATGTTGATTCTGGGACGCATAAGAATTATTATTCTTTTCCATGCTTCTACAAACCTCTCTCCATACAAGTAGTGCTTCCACAACTTCAGAGCAAAAATTACTGCTGCCAACTCCAGGTCGTGGGTAGGGTAGTTCTTTTTATGGGGACATAACTGCATAGAAGCATAGGCAATCACCTTCCCATGCTGCTGCAAGACACAACCAAACCCCTTCCCTGAAGCGTCACTATAGATAGTCAATCCTCCTGAACCTGAAGGCAATGTCAGAATCGGAGCTGTCGTAAGCCGCTTCTTCAACTCATCAAAAGCTTTCTGATACTCCTCTGACCAAACAAACTCAGCATCCTTCCGGGTCAGCCTAGTCAACGGCTCTGCAATCCGGGAGAAATCCTGCACGAACCTCCTGTAATATCCTGCCAGCCCTTAGAAGCTCCTGATCTCTTCCACTGAACTCGACGCTGTCCAAGCCTCAACTGCTGTGATCTTTTTTGGGTCCACTGAGATCACATCTCCAGTCACCACATGACCCAAGAAGTCAACTCTGTCCAGGAAGAACTCGCACTTCGAGAGCTTACCATACAACCTCTCCCTCCTGAGTTTCTCCAGAACCACTCTCAAGTGCTCCTCGTGCTCCTCCTCGGTCTTCGAATACACCAGGATATCATCAATGAACACCACCACGAACTTGTCCAAGTACTGGTGGAACACCTTGTTCATCAAGTTCATAAATACCGCCGGGGCGTTGGTTAGCCCAAACGGCATAACCAAGAACTCAAATTGTCCGTACCACGTCGTGAAAGCGGTCTTCGGAATATCCTCCCTCTTCACCTTCACTTGGTGATAACCTGACCCTAAATCAATCTTTGAGAAAACCCGAGCTCCGTTCAACTGATCAAAGAGATCATCGATTCGCGGCAGTAGGTATATGTTCTTGATCGTCAGGTTGTTGAGTGCCCTGTAGTCGATACACATACGTATCGACCCATCCTTCTTAGGTACAAAAAGTATCGGTACACCCCAAGATGAAGAACTCGATCAGAAGAAGCCCTTGTCCTGCATCTCATCCACCTGCTTCTTCAGCTCCACCAACTCACTGTTGTTCACTCGATAGACATGATGAGAAATTGGTTCCGCGCCGGGAACCAAGTCTATCGAGAACTCTACATCACTATCCAGTGGAAGCCCTGGCAACTCCTCCAGGAAGGCCGATAATTTCCTCCTCCAATAACTAGATCGGTAGCAGCGCCCTGACATAGAGTTCGCGATATCATTTTGTTCACCTCAGAGCGCGAGCTCCTTCCTAGCGGCGAGGTGCGGATCATCTCTTCCACGGAGGCGCATCCCTGATCTCGACGAGCGACTCTTCTGCGTCTCCTTCTCCGATGACGCACCGACTGCTCCACGTGTCCGAGCTTGGCGACAGGTGAGCATAGTAAATTAGGTAGGTGTTTTGTTATTTTCTCCTAAGATCGATTGGATTTTCGAAATTGATTGATCAGGGTTCTAATTCAGATTTGATCGGAGTCCTCTGTTCGATTCTTCCTCAGGGATTTTCCCTTGAAGACTCGAGAAACGCTCGGCGGATTCGTGAAGGATCTGGAAGAGTAGATTGGTGAGTATGAATTTTGTATTATTCGATCTATGAAGTTCTTAGCAGTTGGTTGAAACTTTCTTTTGGGTAGAATTTGAACGACAGATCAAGTCTGTAGCGTAATTTAGGATCGAGTCATTGGTAGTAAGTCATTTCAATTCCCTGTTAATTTTGATTCCTTAATTTCTTGAATTTCTTGAATTAAATCCCCAGTAATTGAGATTTATTCTTGTGATTCCCTGGTTTTGTTCTGACTCAGGTTAAGTAGAGCCGTGTCTGATCTTTAGAATGTATCCTCATTTGCAATCGAACTTCTCTTCAGGTATATGCAGTCTTCCCCTTGATTTTATGTTTCCATGTCAAATACGTTATGAGTTTGTTCGGCTTCGTGTGTTCGATGTCAGGGTCGGTAGATTGGGGTGGCATATCGCATGCGTTGTGTGTAGGGATATTGTTGTTTGTGCGGGTGACATTTTTGTTCGTGTCTTGCGTGTGTGTCTATTTTTGTGCCTTCAAGATTGCTGCTCGTGTCCCAGTGCGGATTGTGTCCAAGAAGTGCATGTGTGTCCAGGGATTGGAGTTAGCATTGGAGATTGCTTATTGAATCTAGTAGTTTGAATGATTTCTACTTACATCCATTTTATTGTATAATTTCCTATTCAGTTGAATATGTACATATTTTTCTTAAGATGAAACTGGTATACTAAATCTCCAGTAGAATAGTTGTGTGATCTATATTTCTAAGTATGGAAGTTCTATTCTGAGTTTTAAACAAAGGAGCCCTTGGTAGCCGTTAGGTTCTATTTGCATGCAGACTTGATTCTCCACTTGGTATATGTGTTGCTTTAACTATCTATTGTACTAAAAGGTCATGTGTTGTCTTTTGGTTCTATGGAATGGGTTCTAGTAGCAGTTGAGCAAATGAAGGTTATGTGGTGGATTTGCTGAGTGTTGAGAGAGAGGACCTTGTGTGTATTTTGATGAGTAAGGTGTAAACTCAACTCTACACTTGGTTGACCTTTGCTTATATGTTGTAGACTTTTGGGCTGAAAGTTTGTTTGTAATTTACAAGTTACTTGACATGTGGAGTTCGAACTCTTATGGTGGTGCCTAGGTTTAAATAATCATTACTCATCTATGTATGATTTTTGGCCTAATTTTTAAGCCTTTTGGGGTTAGGACTTGCTTGGACTGAGTTAGGCACCTGGGGGCAATTAATATCATCAATATTTATTATATAGATTTTTGATAATTTTAGTAATTAAATATTAAATATAATTGCTAATGACTTGCTTGTGTAAATAATATCTATATTTAATTATGTAATAATTGTTCCATATACAGGCATATACATATACATTATAAAGTATTACTTAAAATATATATCTATAACTAGTTAGAATAGTGTATGGCTAGTATACCATTATAAATAATTCATAGTTAGTTTATGGTTAGAAGAAAAGATAGTCAGTTGATATTGTTTAGAACTTAACCAACTTGTACCCATTAGCAGGAGGGCATACAGATCTTCTTATTATACCCGATCACCTGAGCAAGACAAGTATATTCTATGGTCTTGTGCATTTACATTCATATTTTCTACTTCTTTTGATGACACGATGTGACACAATATCATGTTCTCTTGTACTTTTATGTTCTTGTACTTGTAGTCGGAGAGAGAAAATATACTAGCTATGTGACCAAATCCAAGGATCAAAAATTCAGGTTGATAGCTTAGGCATCGCACCGTACACGCGGGCCCTAAGCCGTACCCATTTCATGTGCATATTCTTGTACTTACCCCAGCCGGTCACATATGCTAGCTGTATTTCAAATATTGTACACATGTCATGTCTTGTACTTCAGGTTCAGGATTTACTTCTTGTACTTTATTTCCTGTACTTTCTGTACTTTAAATTCCTGTACTTTCATGTTCTTTTCTTGTACTTTACATTCCATGTTCTCCTGTACTCTTTTTCATATCATGATGTTCTTGTTCATTACCTAGAATCATACTTTGCTCCGCTCCTGACTGGATACGTTGCAGTTATACTTGAGGACCTAGTTTACCTTATGCGCCAAAGCCCGGGATCTTAGCTGAGCATGATGGAGGCATGACTTAGCTAGAGGTTACAGGTTTAGGTTTGTTTAGCTTTACTTCTAGATGTTATATATTGAGAGTTCATAGTTGTATTTCATTCCTATTACTGGATTTATTTTTGGTACTTTTATGTATAAATTGAATTATGACTTGTGGATTATGGTGATCATTCTGGGACGGTTAGATGCTGTGATGTTTACTTTCATTTTATTCTTGGAGTTTTCCTTAGATGTTTACAACTTACTGCGTTGAGTCTTCCAACGTATGTCCGACTCGTATCCGAATATTCGAGAGCAGATCGTGACATGTTTTCAGTGGTAGCCCATGCAGGTTTGTCCTAATGGTACTTAGGCTATGAAGTACTATTGAGGAACCTGTTAATCTAGGAAAACTGTATAGGATTACGGGAAATGATATGGGTATATTTTACTAGATTGCTTATTACCTTAAGGTTGCTTATTATCTTAAGGTGTAGGCCATTTTAACAGTTTTCTATTTTTCAGATGGTTCAGACACGTAACACCGGAATTGTTGATTCACCTGCACTTGAGGCTTCTGAGCTTCCACTACCCCATGTTGCCCCTACTATCACCATTGGTAGTACGCAGTTGATGGAGATGTTTCAGGAGTTCCTTGATGTCCAGAGGGAGCAGGCCGTTCCTTTTCAAGCCAGACTTGTAGATGTGCTTTTCGAGCCAGGGAGGACTTCTAATTTTTAGGCTCTCGGATTCTTGGACTTCCCAGACACCGAGTGCATTTCTTGCACCAGAGAGCAGATCGAGAACCTGGAACGCCACTTCTGAAGATCATCCAAGTCTTTGACGATCCGACTCCTCTGAAAGTTGAAGCCACCAGCGAGGAGATCTTGAACGTAGAATGGACAGTAGAACGAGATGGGGAGCTGAAGCCCAAGTGAGACATGAAGACTTATGATGGAGATGGCAACTACCCTGAACCCGCAAAGCATCACAACACTCAGACAACGCCTTATCAGCCACATCATCAGAGACAGATTCAGACCCACTCTCCTTGTGTGTTCTACAAGAAGACGGGACATTATATTGACAAGTGCCGCAAGAGGCTTGGACTTTGTTTATACTGTGGATATTCTGTCCACCCAATGAAGGATTGCTAGCAAGTTGCGGATCACAATGGCCGAGGAGCATCAGGATCTCAGCAGCCAGCACACCAGCAGCCGTATATTCCTGTCAGAGTCCCTGCACTTCAGCCCCAGTGGGAGATTTAGTCTCAGATTCTGCCGATGATCATTTGTAATTGCTGTCGCCGCTCAGGACACCACTATGACGAGTGCCGCAAGAGACTGAGCCTATGCTTGTACTGCGGATTGCCAGCCCACCAAGTCAAGGATTGCCTGGAGATCGCTGATCGCACTACTGCAAGGACCAGCCTACGATAGGACAGCTGAAGAAGTTAAAGTGATTCTAGTCCCAGAAGAATATGAAGACAGATTGAAGACGAAGGCTTCTATTGCTTGGTTGGAGAAAACCATTGATCGTGATTCGCAATCTAGTCTTCCTTTAGATTCCTCTTAGCACCTAGATCGTTTCTTAAAACTTTCTTAATTGTTGGACTTCGCTTTCTATTTTGAAACCTTGGTTGCTATTCTAGATGTATTTCGAGAGATTGCTTCCTATTCTAGAATTTGTCACTTATTCGTAACTCTGTTTCTTATTTGAACATTGTTTTCTATTCGGTAAACTTGTCTCATATTCACTATTCAATAATTATTTCAAATCTGCTATTCGATACCCTATTTTCATATTTATTATTTATGCTTTGTTTTCTATTTGAAATTTTTTTGTTCCTTATTCAAACTTTGTGCTATTCGAGATTTTATCCTTACTCAAAATTTTATTTTGAAACCATGTTCTCAATCAAAACATTGTTTGAACCTTCGCTTCTATTCGAGACTTGTTTGAGATTCTATCCTTATTCGAGACATTGTTTGAAGATTCCATTTTCAGTTTGGGAAGTTGTTCTGTTTTTGAATTTGTTTCGACCTTGTTCCTATTTGAGATTTCGCTTGATTCATATTCACGATTCGATACTTGTTTCCTATTCATTAATTGATACTTTGTTCAATATTCGTGACCTTGCTTCCTGTTCGAGATTTTCTATTTGAGATTTTGTTTCCTATTCATGACTTGTTTTCTATTCGAAAATTTGTTTCTGTTCACGACTTTATTTAGACCTTATTTCCCATTTGAGATTTCACTTGTTTCGTATTCACGAATCGATACTTGTTTCCTATTCACTAATTGATACTTTATTTTCTATTCACTATTCGTGACCTTGCTTCCTGTTCAAGATTTTCTATTCGAGAATTGTTTCCTATCCGTGACTTTGTTGAATTTTGATTTTCTAGTTGAGATTTTGTTCTTCTTGAACTTTTGTTTGCTATTCGAGATTTTGTTCGAAACTTCGTTTGCTATTCGAAGTTTTGTTAGACTTTGTTCCCTATATAAAATTTTGTTGCCATTCGAGATTTTATTTTCTATTCGAAAAGTTTGTTTACAATTTGAAACTTTGTTTCCTGTTCGAGATTTATTTCTAAAAATCTTCTTATTTGCCTCTTAAGTACCTAATACTCATTGTTGGATATTTTGTTGTTTCTTAGTACCTAATGAAACCCTTGTTTTCTAAAAGACAGATAACATCAACTTTTATCGTGACTTGGACTATTGGAACTCATTTTGAATTCTTTGAAACCCTTTTGTAATTCCTATAGATAAGGTTGAGAGACTATTCGATGACCTACTATGGCATAGTAGTTGTGCACTGCAGTCATTATCTGGATTACGGAGACTGAGGGTTCACTACATCCAGTAGCGTACTAGCGAGGCGTAAACTCTAAGTTGAAGTGATTTCAGACATTCATAGGTTCTCGAGTATTATTGAGACTTTGTCCTAAATTTTTCATATCTTGGTCTTTTGTTGCTTCGTTGATAATTGTTGGAAGATGGATAAAGTTGATAGATATTTGGTAACATATCATTATTTGAGTCACGAAGCCGAAAGTTCACTACAGCCAGGTATACACTAACGAGGCAGGAATTCTAAGTAAAGTGACTTCAAATATCTATATGTCCTCGGATACCATAGAGACTATATTCCCTTTTTATATGATTATTAATTTTCGTGAGTCACAAATCCTTGCATGTTCGCCTTGATTTGATACTAATACCTTCTGGGTAGTTTCCATACGTTTTTTTCAATCAACCCTTGTAATTTTTCTTGCGTTTTATCGTTGGATCATTTGATTTTCTCAATAAATCTGTATTTTGATCTCGTTCCACCTGATCTTTCCATTAATGGTACTTAAATCCTGATCGTATTTTGTTTAAACTTTGATCATACCTATCTAATCGTGATTCTTCTATTTTGTTCTATTTTTCAATCGTACTGAACTTTCAATTTTGATCGTGTTTAGAAGATCGTACCCTCATGATTTATCTCTCTATGGACGTAGGTGTCTATGGCATCTGCCACCCCGATTAAAAATTGATAGAATTTTTTTAATTTTATTTAATTAGATTATAGTTGATTTCTATGATTATAGGATGTCATGCCTACGCCCACAGGTAAGTTAGGACCATCTTATGGTTATATAGCCTCTAGGTAGGTTATATAAACATTCTATAGCTATTTTATTGTTTATTATAATTTTAAGATATTTTAGATAATTTTTAAATATTTATTTTGTGAGGATTTATATATTTTATTGACTTTCATGATTTACCATATGGCCATTCGAAGTTATTTTTGGAACCTATTATTTTATTTAGGCTCTACAATGTTATAAATATTTTTAGAATATTGTAGGATTTTTTTGGATTTTTTTGAATTTTTAGATAATTAAAACATATAGAATTTATATTTTATAGGTTTTTGGAATTTACTGTGAGGTCACACGATGATATTTTATGTTAAATTATTTTATTTAGATTTTAGACACTTAGAAATATTTTCTAGAATTTTCTAGGATTTTTCTGGTTTTTTCTGCAATTTATTTTGATTTATTTAGACATAGAATGATTTTTAAATAATTTTTTGAATTAAATAAAGAGTTACCCAGTCATCAACCTAGGGGGCCCACCTGTCGGCGCCCAGGTTGAACCGCCCCTCTCTCTCTCTCCTATATATATATTATATTCGAAACCCTAATTAAATTCCTGCCGATTTTGAGAGAGGTTTCATCTAAGAGTCCTTTACCTTCCCGAAGCGATTGCCGCCAAACCAGAAGAGCTTTTCGCGTACCTTTTTTTATTGGAAGCGTATTGAGGTATATTTTTTGAATATCTAAATTATTTTCGTAATTTCTGAACCTAAATTTCTGGAAAATTCGTAGAGTGCTAGTTGTCCGAAATTTGACACATTTTGGTATTTTCGAGATTCCGGGAGAACCAGGAATCCGAATCACGAACCGTTTGAGGTTTCGGAAAGTTAACACAGATCTCTAGGACATATATTTTTCTCAAAAATTAATTAGTTAATCCAGTATTTTTATTAATTCGTAGAACTTAGTTTTGTCAATAAATTACCGATTTGGCCATGGATAGCCATAACGGCGATATCTTTTGACCAAAGCATGATTTTGTGGCACGATCGATTCCAGTGCACTCGTGGCACTAAAATCTACTAGGGTGCATACTCAAGTCATAGAGTTTCTGTCGTTTGACTATTTAGTCATCGATACGACTCGATTTGCGTGCTACGGGTTCCAAATTGGAAACTGTGATCTTCCTTGGCTAAAAATTATTATTTAATTTTAATTCCAGAATTATATTAGATTAGATTAGGTTTTAGATGATTTATTTCAGGATTAAATAGGATTAGTTATGTTAAACTAGTAGCAACTTTCTAGGGTTTTTAGAGTAGGATTTTTATAATCTAACTTATGGTTATTTATGTGACAGGGTAGATCGGTCTACGACGTTTGAGTTGTGACTTCATCATCTAGCGAAGCAAAGCAAGTATCACTATGACCTATGTTGTCTTTATTTTATGCTGCATGTTATTCTTTTCCTTAAATTGATAGTCTTATCTTTTATACCATTGGTGCACGAGAGTTATACTTGTTACCATAAACATACATGTTCACTTAATGTTTTCGTTCAATGTTCTATCTTCAATATTCAATGTTTAATATTTAAAGTTAAAGTTAATGTTGAAGTGATCATGTTTACTTGTGAGAGAGTCGGAAGGGGGAATACAACTAGTATGCATGTGGTCTACACAATGTACAATTTTTTCCCCAATGTCAATGTTGATAGCAGTCGTTGCACCTCACATACCGACTGCTGGATGTCCTAACCCATCCACATACAGAACACTTGTATTCTAAAACACACAGTACACGTGATTTGTTTTGTGTTGACGTTTTGTCCACAGGTTTGTCTTATATCCATCGTTCTTTTATATTGTCTTCGTGTCCTTGTTATACCTTCAACTGCTCCAAGTCATAATTGTACTCTCAAACCATTTTCCATAATATAGTGGTTTCTTTTGATATCGTGTTATACTCATCCTCCTCTTATTGATATTTTGCGTGCTTGTATATTATATTATGTAGTGTAGCGTTATGGTGATCTTGCTCCAATCCTGACTGGATAACTTTTTTTTAGCTTTAGACGACGTGGTTTGCCCCGAGGTTTATGGTGCGTATCATGGTGACAACTGACGTTACCAATATGCCAGTTGCTTCTTCTGATATGGAGTAGCATATTTCTTTTTTATGTACATTCTTATGCAGGTCCAGTTTCGCATAAGGTTGCGAACTCATAATTAGTACTTCAACTTAGTCGTACTAGTTGTGAGCTTACAATTAGAATTGAAGATAGGACTTAGAATAACTTCTAGGAGAGTAACATCATCGACATATAGTATTAGAGTCTAGGATCTCATCCATATACCTGACATTCTTCTTCGATTCCATTTTCGAACTCTTGTCTGACTTCCTTGATTTGTATCTTGCTTGATTCCTTCTATCGTAATTCTTATCCCTTCTTTCGTGCTTGATAAAGGTTAGGAAGGTGACTCACGCTAGGTAGACATGTTCCATTGTCCCATCATATTACTAGTTTAACTCTTATAAGTTGGGTAGAATGCCTTACGAGCTAACACTCCTTTTGACCTTAACCACGGCCTTAGACAAGATGACAATAGGACGAATGTATAGGCACAAACACCGGATGAGTTTAGATTTTATTTGAAGAACTTGAACTATTTACACCTTCTTCATCTTCTCGTGTACTCATAATTGTAACTATCTTGACTAATTGTAATGCCTATAGTTCGTATTACGTATTCTGGAATACGTGTACGTATTTTCTTGTATTGCATGATTCCTTACTTGGCTTATCTTGGCATTTCATGGCTTGGTTTATTTTGGGTTGGTTCGGCTAGGTTTGGGTTGCCTTGGTTCATCATGAACCAAGGGGAGAACCCCTACCTACCACCACCATCATCCTTTATTATCCATTCCCTCATTCTCTCTCATCATTTTACTACTTCTTCTCCACCATTACTTCTTCAACCACCAGAAGAGAGAGAGAGAGCTTAGGCAAGTGTAGCTTGCTTCATGGAGGAACTTCGTTTTTATTGTTCCATTCTCTTCCTCTTGAGGTTCTAACACACTTTAGTACTTAGCATTTCTAATTTCCATGGTTCAATTTGTGTAAATCTAAGTTTATAGTATTTTTGGATTTCTTGGGTTTTGATCTACTTAACATTGTTATTTCCAAGTTTTGATGGTTCCATGTTGTAGAGAATTTCGTTCTGCCCCCATTTTGACCTATGGAAGTTCAGATTTCGGCTCTGGATGATGGAATTACGGAACTTGGAAGCCATGGACTTCATGGTTATCCTTCTTGGAATAATGGAGAAGATGATCAGTTCTTGGCCGTATGACAAGTACTTGACCACATGAACATTCATGCGACAAGTTTCTGTCAGTCGCATGGACCTTAATCCCGCAGCCGCATAAAGGCCTCCCTTCTTTCTGGCCGCATGAGACCCGAACACCCTTGGCTGCATGGCGCATAACTCCATGCAGTCGCATAAGGCTCGGGTAACTTGCAGCCGCATATGACCCACTCCTTGTTCAGTCGCTTAGGACTCCACTTGAACTTAGCCGCATGGACTTAATCATTCCCAGCCGCATGAATTCATTTCCTGCAGCCGCATAAGTCCCGATCCTTTCTCAGCCGCATAAGACCGAGGCTACCCTTAGCCGCATAGACTTGTTGGTCCAGCCGCATGGGCTTACCTTACATTTCTAGCCGCATGGTGCTGCTCCCGTTCTAGCCGCATATACTCACCTCCCACTTAGCCGCATAAGCGCGCAGTTCCAGCCGCATGGACTTATTGGTTCAAGCCGCATGCGCCTGCGCTCCCTGCTGCCGCATGAGCCCTGCTTCGCTTTCCAGCTGTATGGCACTGCCTCCCCACCACCGCATAAGTTTCTTCCCTTAGCAGCATGGCTCTATCTAGCCTGGTCCTTTTGTTATTATTATTATTATTATTATTATTATTATTAATAATTAAATGTCATCTTTATGCTTCTGCTATGTAGGGTCTGGTACGTTCTATGAACACGATGGTGGCCCGTTATGGCGCACTCTTGATAAGTGAACTAACATGATATCACGACATGCTGTTATGACAGCTAGCCTGACATGACAAGTATGAATGACTTGGACACCGTAGGTAATTACGTTTGTACAAATAAATCAGTACTGTCTTGCATCATATCTAGGATAGGGATTCCTGAGTACCACGGTCAGGGATACCTACAGTAATTGACTAAGGATAATAAACTAGAATAATTCAGTAGACATGAAGAGATTTCTAGCTACAGGCAATCCCGTTATCTGGGCGTATTAAGTGGACTTGCAGCCTACCGATGAGTAGGACACATTTCCAGCACACAGTCATGTGGTGCACCTTTCATAAATGGACATTCAATCCGGATAACCGGATGGTCTGAAGGGCTTGTGGCTGTTGGGATAATCTCATTGCATCATGCTAGTAACTAGGACTATGATAACCCTAGTTAGTTAAAGTATCAAGCCGTACTTATTACTTGGCCGTAATTGATTGGATGGAGCCCAGCCCAGTCTAGTTTGTCATGATCTTGTACAAGATTATATCATGACATGATTTTGTATCGATAAAAGATGAGATACCAGGTTCTGTTCAGATGAAGGGTTACAACCCCTGTCCTTGTTTGGTTTAAGGGTTGTAACTTGGCTATCTGAATAGTTCCATGGTTATCTTAGCATATATCATCCTGCTTACTATGTCTGGCCTTCACAATAAAGATCAGGGGTCCAGTTCTGTTCAGGCGAAGGGTTACAACCCTGGTCCTTGTTTGGTTTAAGGGTCGTAACCTGGCTCCCGGAGCAGTTCTGTGTCCTCTCTTCGTTTATTGTCTTATTGCACCCCATGCCATGCTCGTCATGTTTTACTTCACTTTAACAGTATGATTAATTATTCATACTGGCCTTAACAATAAAGATCAGTGGTCCAATTCTGTTCAGGCGAAGGGTTACAACCTCGGTCCTTGTTTGGTTTAAGGGTTGTAACCTGGTTTCCGGAGCAGTTCTGTGTCCTCTCTTCGTTTATTGT
This sequence comes from Iris pallida, assembly GCA_029216955.1. Lineage (NCBI taxonomy): Eukaryota > Viridiplantae > Streptophyta > Magnoliopsida > Asparagales > Iridaceae > Iris > Iris pallida. The sequence goes on from JANAVB010002800.1 coordinate 4,816,429, forward strand.
CTTGTTACCTTACCAATAGTATTTGAGGCAGGTTTCTGTTCAGGTGAAGGGCTGCAACCCCGGTCCTTGTTTGATTTAAGGGTTGTGACATGGCTACTTGAATGGTTTCTTTGTACTCAGTTTACTGTTATTATCTTTATTATTATCAGTTCTTTATTTACTATTTATCTTTAATATTCTATTATGATTTGCTGGTTTTAGTTTCTAAGTGAAGCCTCCTTTGTGGAACTTGCCCTTTCTGGGGTCTGACCCAGCTGGTTTTGTATGGCCAGATATCGGAGCAGCTCCAGAGGATCTACCTATCTTCCAGCCAGATGGTGACCACCAGGCGTAACCCTGGCAACGAGTGGGTTTCTTTTGTTCTCCCACTTTATTGTAAAATTATTCTTTTGAGGCATTTAGCCGACGAGCACTTGTTAGCTCGGTTCTATCTTTATTTACTGTCCGCCTACGGGTTGTAACATGATTGACAGATCCTAGGGTTGATCATGTATGACTAAACTCTTGCTAGTCCTAACATTTTGTACGACTAGTTCATGATCATCCGAATATGTAATGTATGGGACGCCTTGCTATTATATATTTGGTGCTCTGACATCTTGTAACTATTATTGCTTGCTTGAGATTGAGACAATAGGCTTGTTCATGACCATAGGAGACTGTTGGCTTGTAGTTAAACCCTCATGTATCTAGACAGCCGTGACCGTATAGCGAGGTAGGTTACACTTCAATATACGTAGCTGGCTATGTACGCCCCCGCTCTCCAGTATACTGGTTCTGGGGCGTTACATAGTTTTAGTGGTGGCCCATGCAGGTCTTATAAATCAAGATATGTGAGGGTTTACCGAATAGATGTCTCAATCAGTACTCGCCCTTGATCTCTGCTCGTATCTTCTGAATCCCTGTAATCTTGACCCGATCACATGCTTGTATCATTGATCTGTCCTGGTCCTTCCTTATTGTTTCCTATGTCGTCTTCTTCAGCGGCATTGTTCCTGGACCTGCCGATCAGCAAGGCGGAGCACCTCCTGTGGACCAGCATCAACCTGAAGATCAAGCCCAGCATTCAGGAGTACCCTCCAGAGTCATGCCTACTGGAGGAGAGCCACCAGTTCAGCCCGTCCAGCCTGCAGAGCCTGATGATGGCACTTTGGTTGGTCTCATCAGGTCCCTATTAGCTTTCCAGGATCGTCACGGAGATGCCTTGCACCAGGCGGTGGCAGACGCTTTGACCAGAGGAGGTCATCAGGGTAATAGCGCGGCCAACAGCTTCAAGCGCTTGAACCCTCCTTTCTTCGACGGCAGTGAAGATGTGATCGCTACAGATGCATGGGTTCAGGACAAAGAGGTGATTCTAGAAGCAGCAAGGACTCCAGAGAATGAGAAGGTGGCCGTGGTGCGCCTGCAGTTATTGGATCTTGCCCGCAGCTGGTGGGCGGTGCAGGCCGTTGGATTATTGGCACCCATTGTTTGGGCAGTATTCAGAGAGAGATTCCAGACCAAGTATTTTGATGCTGTAGCTCGGTACGATCTACAAACGAGGTTCACCAATCTGAAACAGATGGGCAGGACGGTCGACGGATATACGGCCGAGTTTTCCAGGATTAGTCGGTTTGCTCCCACCTTGGTGGCGACCGAGTTCGATAGAGCCCAGCGGTTCCAGCAGGGGCTCCACCTAAAGATTTTATTGGCGGTGGAGCGGTTTGAGCATCAGACCTTTAATGCAGTACTGAGGGAAGCCCGGAGGCATGAGTATACCTCCCAGAGGATCGTGGATAGGACCGGAGGTCGGAAGCGATCTCATGGCCAGATGAATCAGTCATCAGCACCAGCCCCGGCAGCCAGCACTTTGACCATTGGAGCTCCGAGGCGGGCGGCCTCAGTGACGTCGATTCAGCATTCCATCCCGACGCACCCTCAGCAGCAGAAACAGAAGCAGTCTTCCGCAGTGGGATGTTCACACTACGGGAAGCCAGGGCATGTAGTATCAGAGTGTTACAGAGCACAGGGTTTATGCTTGGTTTGTGGTGCCCCGGACCACAGGGTTGGGAACTTCCCGAACAGGGGGAGTTCATCGGCCTTCTCTAGTCCTTCAGTTAGAGGACCAGCACCAGTCCAGCAGCTGCAGCAGCTGCAGTACCCGTTCCCGAGGTCGTTGCCGACGCAGGCCCAGGCATTCCAGCAGCAGAGACCGCAGTAGTATGCCCAAGCCCAAGCCCTAATCGAGAGTAGGCAGAGGAATTTTTAGCAGAGGGGACCCGCACCCAGAGGGCATGGTCAAGTGCTGGCTTTGACCATGGGAGAAGAAGGAATAGCAGCAGGTGAGGTAGTGGCAAGTACTATTCTCGTCAACACCTTTCCAGCTTCAGTATTATTTGACTCTGGTGCATCGCATTCATTTATGTCTGTACGATTCGCGACACGGGTAGGACTGGAGCCCGAGTCATTATCAGTAAGGCTCAATATACTTACTGGTAACGGACTTGTGGGAGTAGATAGAGTATTTTTCTCGTGTCAGATCGTAGTTAGCGGTAGAGAATTCCCCGCTAGATTGATAGAGTTCCCGATGGCCGATTATGATGTGGTCTTAGGGATGGATTGGTTGAGGGACCAGTATGCTAGGATAGACTACCACATTGGCAGGGTTATTTTTAGCATTCCAGGAGAGCCGAAGTTTTTCTTCTCCCGAGGCGGAGTTGAACCTTCTCCTCCAGTGTTGCGGATAGCAGTAGCAGCTGTACAGTTACCTCGGATAGTCGAAGAGTTTCCAGATGTTTTCCCAGAAGAGCTTCCAGGGATGCCGCCAGAGCGAGAGATCGATTTTACTATCGACTTGATTCCCGGGACAGCTCCAGTGTCAGAGAGAGTCTACAGGATGGCACCGTCAGAGCTAGAGATATTGTACAAGATAATTGAAGAACTCAGAACCAAGGGATTCATTCATGCTAGTGGATCGCCTTGGGGAGCCCCGATGCTTCTTGTGAAAAAAAAGATGGTACGTCTAGATTATGTATAGATTATCGTACCTTAAACTCGGTGACAATCAAGAACAAATACCCTCTCCCGAGGATAGATGACTTGTTTGATCAACTCAAGGGGGAAGCTGTATTCTCGAAGATCGACTTGCGGTAAGGATACCATCAGATCAGAGTCAGAGAGCAGGACATCCCAAAGACAGCTTTTAGATCTAGGTATGGGCATTGGGAGTTTCTTGTGATGCCATTTGGAGCAACTAATGCATCGGCTGTATTGATGGACCTCATGAATCGTATCTTTATGCCTTATTTGGATCAGTTCGTGATTGTGTTCCTAGACGACATCCTGGTCTACAGTAAGAGTGAAGCGGAGCATGAGCAGTATCTCAGAATCGTCCTCTAGATTCTCAGGGAGCACCAGTTATATGCCAAGTTTAGTAAATGCGAGTTCTGGCTCGATCGCATTTCTTACTTGGGTCATATCATCACCAGAGGAGGAGTAGAAGTGGATCCCCAGAAGATCGTGGCCATTGAGTTGTGGCCAGTGCCTAGCATAGTTGCAGAAATTCGCAGTTTACTTGGCTTGGCCGGCTACTACCGGCGATTTGTTTCCGACTTTGCTCGAATTTCAGCACCATTGACCCAGTTGACCCGCAAGAATGTGTAGTTTGCTTGGACAGCAGAGTGCCAGGATTCTTTTAAGAGGTTGAAGCGAGGCTTGATGACGGCCCCTATTCTCACGCTTCCAGATGGAACCGGAGGGTTCTCGGTGTATTGTGATGCTTCAGACAGAGGTTTAGGATGTGTTCTGATGCAGCATGGGAAGGTAATAGCTTATGCGTCACGACAACTACGTGATCATGAGAGGAATTACCCAGCCCATGACTTGGAGCTGGCAGCAGTAGTGTTTGTACTTAAGTTGTGGAGGCACTACTTGTACGGAGATAGGGTAAAGATTTTCACCGACCACAAGAGCCTGAAGTATGTTTTCACACAGAAGGATCTTAACATGCGTCAGAGGAGATGGCTGGAGCTTCTTGTGGATTATGATGTCAACTTGCAGTATCACCCAGGGAAGGCCAACGCCGTTGCAGATGCATTGAGCAAGAGAGCCGGAGTTTATTTCCTAACAGCGTAACCAGAGCTGTTAGCAGATCTTCAGAAGATGGGTATAGAAGTTGTTCTCCCTTCCAGTATGGCATTGGTGGCCAGTATGCAAGTTCAGTCCAGCATTGTCGAGAGGATCCGGCTGGCTCAGTCAGCAGATTCCAAGCTTCAACGACTCAGAGCAAAGTGTGAGACAGGACAAAGACCAGAGTTATTATCCATGAAGACGATACACTTCGACATGGTAAGCGTCTTTGTGTACCCAGTGGAGATATCAGACAGGAGATCATGGCAGAAGCTCACAGTTCTCAATATTTCGTCCATCCCAGCGGTACGAAGATGTACCGTGATATCCGCCAGCACTTTTGGTGGAATGGCATGAAGAGGGAGATAGCCCAGTTTGTCTCTCGTTGTTTAGTCTGCCAACAAGTTAAGGCTGAACATCAGAGACCAGCAGGACTACTTCAACCATTGCCAATTCTGGAGTGGAAATGGGAGCATATAACCATAGATTTTGTGACTGGATTGCCTAGATCTCCGGCAGGCAGAGACGCTATTTGGGTTGTCATAGACAGGCTCACGAAGGTAGCTCACTTTCTTTCGTTCAGAGTTGGTCAGTCGACGGCTCAGCTAGCGGAGATGTATCTTCGGCAGATTGTCAGATTGCACGGTGTACCAGTCAGTATCACCTCGGACAGAGATTCCAGATTTAAGTCGCACTTTTGGCATAGCCTGCAAGAGAGTTTGGAAACTCGCCTTCAGTTCAGCTCAGCCTATCACCCGCAGACAGATGGCCAGTCGGAACGCACAATCCAGACTCTCGAAGATATGTTGAGATCTTGTACGGTTGACTTCGGTGGTTCGTAGGAAGATCACCTGCACCTGGTGGAGTTCTCATACAACAACAGTTTCCAAGCTAGTATCCAGATGGCACCGTTCGAGGCACTGTATGGTAGGAAGTGTCAATCCCCGCTAGCAAGGGACGATATCGGAGAAAGGCAAATGCTTGGTCCGGAAATGATTGCTCAGACCGTTGAGGTGGTCAGGAGAGTTAGAGATCATCTTCGAGTTGCCCAAGATCGCCAGCGTCATTGGGCCGATTCTCATCGACGCCCTCTTGAGTTTTCTCTCGGCGACCATGTATTCTTGAGGATTTTGCCTAACTGTGGCGTCATTCGTTTCGGCGTACGGGGAAAGCTTAGTCCTAGGTATATAGGGCCGTTCGACATTCTGGAGCGAGTAGGTGATGTATCCTATCGTCTCGCTCTTCCACCGTCGCTACGTGAGGTGCATGACGTATTCTATGTATCCCAACTACGACGGTATATCCAGACCCGAGCCATATCCTGGATCATTCGGAATTAGTTGTTGGTACCAACCTTTCGTATGAGGAGAAGCCCATGTCTATATTGGACCGAAGAGAGAAGACACTCAAGAACAAGACTATCAAGTTAGTCCGAGTTGCTTGTGGTCATCACTCCTTGGGTGAGTCAACGTGGGAGCGTGAGGATGATATCCGATCGCGATATCCCGACCTGTTTGACTCGTGAGGTATAATATCTTTCTTATGCCTCATGCCTTCGATTCCTTGCTTGCATGAATAATTACTTGATTGCTTGATTAGTATAACTTGCCTGTGAATAGTATAGCTTGTTCTTGTCCCTCTAGCCTCTTAATTAAATTCTGAGGACAAAATTCTTTTAAGGTGGGCAGAGTTGTAATACTTATAGTTCGTATTACGTATTTTGGAATACATGTACGTATTTTCTTGTATTGCATGATTCCTTGCTTGTCATATCTTTGCATTTCATAGCTTGGTTTATTTTGGGTTGGTTCGGCTAGGCTTGGGTTGCCTTGGTTCATCATGAACTAAGGGGGAGAACCCCTACCTACCACCACCATCATCCTTTATTATCCATTCCCTCATTCTCTCTCTTCATTTTACTACTTCTTCTCCACCATTACTTCTTCAACCACCAGGAGAGAGAGAGAGAGAGAGAGCATAGGCAAGTGTAGCTTGCTTTATGGAGGAACTTCGTTTTTATTGTTCCATTCTCTTCCTCTTGAGATTCTAACACACTTTAGTACTTAGCATTTATAATTTCCATGGTTCAATTTGTGTAGATCTAAGTTTATAGTATTTTTGAATTTCTTGGCTTTTGATCTACTTAACATTGTTATTTCCAAGTTTTGATGGTTCCATGTTTTAGAGAATTTTGTTCTGCCACATTTCGACCTATAGAAGTTCGGATTTGGGCTCTGGATGATGGAATTACGGAACTTGGAAGCCATGGACTTCATAGTTATCCTTCTCGGAGTAATGGAGAAGATGATCAGTTCTTGGCCGCATGACAAGTACTTGACCGCATGAACATTCATGCGACAAGTTTTTGTCAGCCGTATGGACCTTAATCCCGCAGCCGCATAAAGGCCTCCCTTCTTTTTGGCCGCATGAGACCCGAACACCCTTGGCCGCATGGCGCATAACTCCCTGCAGCCGCATAAGGCTTGGGCAACTTGCAGCCGTATATGACCCACTCCTTGTTCAGTCGCTTAGGACTCCACTTGAATTTAGCCGCATGGACTTAATCATTCCCAGCCGCATGAAGTCATTTCCTGCAGTCGCATAAGACCCGATCCTTTCTCAGCCGTATAAGACCGAGGCTACCCTTAGCCGCATAGACTTGTTGGTCCAGCCGCATGGGCCTATCTTACCTTTCCAGTCGCATGGCGCTGCTCCCGTTCTAGCCGCATATACTCACCTCCCACTTAGCCGCATAAGCGCGTAGTTCCAGCCGCATGTACTTATTGGTTCAAGCCGCATGCGCCTGCGCTCCCCGCTGCCGCATGAGCCCTGTTTTGCTTTCCAACCGCATGGCACTGCCTCCCCACCACCGCATAAGTTTCTTCCCTTAGCCGCATGGCTCCATCTATGTAAACCCCCAATATTTTTTAATTATTTTAGTGCCTTAAAAATTATTTTTTTCTATATTAAGAATTAATTGGTATATGTACGTAATTATAGATGTATATGATATATCTATGTTTGTGTGCTTGATATTCTAAATACGGCTAAATATAGTCTACAAGTAATATAAACATTTTTGTTAAGTATTTACAATTTATAGGATTTTTGTGATTGTTATATATATATATATATATATATAATATATAAATATATATATATATATATATATATATATATATATATATTTTTATTTTTTTTATTTTATATATATATATATATATATATATATATATATATATATATATATATATATATATATATATAGTTATATAGTTATATATAAAGCTATAGTTGTAAAAAAAAAACAAACATTTAGTGGTGGAGCCGAACCCCCATTGTAGCAGCTAAGCTACGGAGAGGGGGGGGGGGCGACCCCTATTCCTAATACCATAACTCTTAGCTGTAGCTGCAAATCCTTAGCAAACCCGATAAGCCCCTACTCCAGGACTCCTAATACTACTAGTAGCAGTCGGCAATATATATAAACCCACTTCAAACCGAAACCCTAACTCCCTCTCTCGTAATCCAATACCCCTCGACCCCAAGGACGCCAACCTCCCCGCGCATACCCCAGCCGCCGGTGAGCCGCCGTCGTCGACCGGAGACAACGCCGAAGTCGCGTTCGCGAGGAAACAGAGGAAGCCCTGTTTTCGATCAACCGCAAGGTAGTGTCTTCAACCCAGTATTTCTCCCTCCGTGCTGAACAAATTCTCGTACCGTAACTTCCTAAGGATAACCAATATAACCATCTAGGAGTCCCTTCGACTGGATTGGAGAGTACTCGACTAGGTTTCTCAGGAGATTGATTCAAATTTCCCGAGAAAACTTGCGGAAAAACAGTATAGAGGGCAGTCCCAAACCCATAATTGGAAGCCAAATTCTTGGCGATTCTTTGACAGTTTTGTAAAACTAATTGAACACATGTAAATACAACATAACCACGACTAAAACGCAACTGGTAGATCGGTATTTCGATTTCTGTGCAAGAATTAAATTCATGTTAAACTTGTGCGAAAAACTATTTTCATAATAGTAGATTTCAGAGAATTTTCTACGATACGACGTGCGCCCCGACAAACCGGGCGACGTGATCACGCGCTATACACATCCAAAGGCGCGTATGGACGTTGCGGACGTGGGGGAATTGACGAAACTCAGTTTCGTTGCGTGTGCACGACGAAATCAACGCGTATCCGTCGAGATACCCCCGTATCGGCGTTTCGCAAACTTGCCCATAACTTCGTGTACAGTCGTCGAATCGAGACAAAACTTGCACCAATAGGTCCGAATCGAAATTCTGGTCCTGGGTGCCAAGTTTGGTTCGATTCTGAGAAGGTCGAACCGGAACCCCTTTTTGGCGGGCCCGCGACCCACTCAAACGGACAAATTTGTACACGGCTCATCGGAATCCAAAACTGGACATACCGTTGAGTTCCTCTCCTCAAGCTGAAACCGTAGACATGTATTTTTACGACTTTAGTGACCATAGACTTTGGCACACGTTTCGGTGCAAAGCGGGTCCGACGTCGGACATCGTTTTGACCCAAAATTTCGATCTTGCCCCTGTTCCAAAATTTGACTTTTGGACAGGCGTTTCCTAGGTATATCTTTTACATCGAGTGCATTTTTGATGTTTGTTTCAGCGTCCGGAGTTGTTTGGAGACTGTGACGTTTCTTGGCTGACATTGTGATTTATTAGGCTTGCCACTTTGCACCATCAGGCAAGATACCTTGCCACCTTACTCTGTGATTATTATATTCCTTATTTTTAGTTGTTATTATTAGTATTTTTTTCTTAATATTTAAATTGTGCGACCAAGTCACACTTGGGTGCAAGCGACTCTATCGGTCGTTTACCTCGCCTTATTTATTTCTCTTGTATTGACTTAGTCTAGTGACCACCCATTGATGTTGAGGTATTGGTATATCTCATACGGCCTTGACACCTATTGTATCACGTGATGTAAGTCACATGTAGGATACGTACCCGCATAGTCGGCTGGCCACTGATACGTATGGAGCGTACGACGGATATGAGTAACTGCCAATAATATTGCATGTTAGAAGACTTGGCGGTTACTAGAGGTTCATATTAGTCATGGAGATGATGATACTAGGCATTGGATGGGAAGAACAATACCTGACGTATGGGCTTCTTTGCACTTTTCTGATTACCTGTGCGCTCCTCCGGAGACGCAGGCTCCAGGCGCCCTCTGACGTTTCCCAGAGCGTTATGGACGTAGCCCCTTGCACATGGTGCCCTCTGACGCTTCCAGAGCGTTATGGACGTAGGCCCCTGGTGTCCTCTATGGGAACTATGTCGATCCCATTTACAGCCAGGGCTCATGCGTCGAAGGATTGTATCTCAACTGCATATTCACAGTAGAATGGTCAGGAACCTGATTGCAAGCATACCTTTTTCTCTTATTATATTATCACAGTTTATATGGCATGGTGTTTTCTTGTATCTTGCTATGTCCCCTGAGGACCTGGTTATCTCTCCAGGGTTAGACAATTTTCCACAGGAGTACGGAGCGGCGTTGGAGCTATCCTACATTGATGACGAGGCAGTACCTTTTGACTTCTAGTCTATTCATTATCTGAGACAGTTGTAGACATTATTTTACATCTTTTTTCTTTCTATTTTGCGGAGGTTGGACTCCGATCTTGTGAGACTATTTTTTATAGTTGTTTGGAGTGAGTATGTTCACCCGGCTATCCTTTGATACTTTTACTTATTTATTTGGACTCTATTATCTTTTGTGTTGAGCTATGATGAGATTAGATTATATATTACTGGCCCGTGGTTTTTTTATTTACAGCTTATATACATATTTGAGGATTCCATATATTGGAGTATTCTTCGTATATGTGCAGCTAGCATGTTCACGTACTTGGTCCTACGTATTTTGGGACTAGGGCGTTACATGTTTTTGTGGTGGCCCATGTTGGTCTACGTAAATATTGTTGGGTTACATGACTGTGCCCAACAAGCCTGCATATAGGAATAGGAATATCTCATCCAGAACTACTACTATCTCTTGACTTCCAATCTTTTTGAAACTTCCTTGATTATTCGATTTACTTCATATCTAATCTTTTCTAATATCAACTTATCTTCTTCGTGACAACAGTATGCATTTAAGAAGCGGACGCACTTCTGCCTTGGCCCTCACATCTGGTGAAGAGGCTACTCCGGAGGGACAGAATCCTTCCATGACTCCAGCGACACCATACCAGCCAGGACAGTCACAGCCTGCTACGACACCGACGACAGAGTACCCAGAGATCGCAGCACCCTCAGGCAGCCAGGCTGGGCAGACCACTACCATACTACCGGAAGGGAATGTACCACTGTCTCTACCACCACCATTCCCTCAGCAGTTTCCCTCACAGTCGGGACCTCAGATGCCTCCACCACCGACTGATGGGAGCCCTACTTCTCAGTTTATGTACGCCATGATGCAGGCTCAGTGGCAGCAGGCTGAGCTGATAAGACAGACGATGATGGCAGCATTGGCTAGACCTCCACCACCACCTCCAGTACCAGCACCAGCACCGGCTCTGCATCCTTATGAAGGCTCTATCAAGAATTTCACAGATATGAACCCCAAGGCCTTTAAAGGAACAGAGAAGCCATTAGAGGTGTCACAGTGGCTTATTAGTATCGAGAAGCTACTGAAGGCATCCCAGTTGCCAGCTCACGATTGGATGACAGCAGTGGACCTACTGTTAGAAGACAATGCTCACCACTGGTGGAAGGCGGAAGAGAGACGATTAGGCACTGGGATCACCTGGAAGCAGTTCTATGATGCATTTTATGAGAGATTCTTCCCTATTCATGTTCGAGATGGTCTCTATGACCAGTTCTTACATCTGAAGCAAGGGAATATTGACAGTTGATGAGTATGACTCGGAGTTCAATCGCCTGAGTCGATTTGGTGCAGGATTGATTCCGACAGAGTTAGAGAAGGCGAGGAGATTTCACCAGGGGCTTGCTCCAGAGCTCAAGTCTTATACGACTACCCAGTCTCGAGTCTCCCATTCAGCTGTCTTGGAAGAAGCTCGTGCTCAGGAGATTCTTCACAAGGAGTAGCAGCAGACATCGAGGCGCCATGCCCTGCAGTTACACCAGTCCAAGCTACTCAGAGTGGACCTATTAGGAGGGCCACAGGACAGTTCCGGCAGAGGCCCTCACCTTATCAGAAGCCCGTTTGCCATTACTACGGAAAACAAAGACATCTCCAGAACGACTGCAGGACTCGCCTTGGATTATGCTTGAGATGTGGATCCAATCAGCGCATGCTCAAGGACTGTCCGGAGCAACAGACGATAGTACAAGCTCGGCAGAACCCGAGGCCCATAGCCCCATCTCTTCCAGCACCACGGCCCGTAACAGGAGCACCTCGTCCACCATTGCCTCCCTAAGGCGTACAATACAATAAGGCCAGAGCTCAGGGCCCAGGACAGAATTATGGGCAGGTATTCTCACTTACTGTTGAGGATATAGAGACAGAGGCAGAAGTTATAGCAGGTATGGTTTTAGTTGCATCTTTTCCAACTATTACCTTATTTGATACTGGAGCCACACATTCATTTATAGCCACTAGTTTTGCCACTAGACACAGCATTCCCATCACACCCTTAGCTTAAAATATTAAAATTCTCACTGGAGGTGGAGTTGTACTGTTAGTAGTGTTTGTAGACGTTGTCCTGTAGTGATAAGTGGCAGAGAGATGATGGCACGACTTCTTGTATTCCCTATGTCGACATTTGATGTGGTTCTTGGAATGGAGTAGTTGAGCCAGCATTTCGCTCTCATAGACTGCCATAGGAGCAGTATTATCTTTAGACCACCGAATGCGGCAGAGTTTGAGTTCACTAAAGAAGACGGAGAGAGTTGTAATACACCTACATCAGGAACTCATATGATGATGCATGACACCCCTCAGCACCCTATTATTACCGAGTTCGAGAATGTATTCCCCGAGGAATTGCCAGGACTACCACCTGACCGAGATATTGAGTTTTCTATTGAGCTTACTCCCGGAGCCGAGCCTATTTCATCTCGAGTATATCGTCTGGCACCCAAGGAGTTGGTAGAGATGAAGACGCAGATTGATGACTTATTAGAGAAGGGATTTATTCGTGCCAGTGCGTCACCATGGAGAGCACCCGTTCTTTTTGTGCCTAAGAAAGACGGGACAGTGCGCATGTGCATCGACTACAGAGCATTGAATGCGGTGACGGTGAAGAACAAGTATCCCTTGCCGCGTATAGACGATCTATTCGATCAACTGAGTGGAGCAAAAGTATTCTCCAAGATTGACTTACGATCAGGCTATCACCAATTAAAGGTTCGGAAGGAAGACATTGCAAAGACGGCCTTTCGATCGAGGTATGGACACTACGAGTTCTTGGTCATGCCTTTTGGTTTGACCAATGCTCCCGCAGTTTTCATGAATTTAATGAACAAGATCTTTCAGCAGTACTTGGACAAATTTGTAGTAGTCTTTATAGACGATATCTTGATTTACTCCAAGAGTCAAGAGGAGCATGAGCAGCATCTACGGATAGTTTTGGGAACGTTGAGGAATAAGCAACTTTTTGCGAAGCTTAGCAAGTGTGATTTCTTTCTCAAGGAGGTATCATTTCTTGGTCATATTGTTACGGGTGATGGTATATCAGTGGACCCAGAAAAGATCACAGTAGTCAAATCATAGCCCGCTCCCATATCAGCTTCTGAGGTGAGAAGTTTCCTCGGACTTGCGGGTTACTACCGACGGTTCGTAGAAGATTTATCTCGAATAGCGGGGCCTATCACTCGATTGACTTGCAAGGATCAAGAGTTTGTATGGACAGACGAGTGTCAAGCCACGTTTGACGAGTTAAAGAAGCGATTTACCGCAGCACCTATCTTGACACTACCATCGGGCCCGGGAGGATTTGTGATCTACAAAGACGCATCCGGGAAGGGATTAGGATGTGTGTTGATGCAGCACGGGCGTGTAGTAGCATATGCATCGCGACAATTGAGAGTGCATGAGAAAAATTATCCGACCCACGATCTAGAGCTTGCAGCGGTTATCTTTGCTTTGAAGCTATGGAGACACTACTTGTACGGCGAGAAGGTTGATATCTACACTGATCATAAGAGCCTCAAGTACGTGTTCACACAAAAAGAGTTGAATATGTGACAGCAACGTTGGTTGGAGTTGATGAAGGATTATGAGATCGAGCTATATTATCATCCGGGCAAGGCTAATGTCGTGGCAGACGCATTAAGCCATAAGTCCATGGCATACTTTTTGACTAGACAGAAGGAGTTGATTAGAGACTTGGAGCAGCTTGGTATTGAGGTAGTATTACCTGGAGCAGACGGCGTATTAGCCAACCTCCAAGTGCAATCATCATTGGTAGAGCGCATCAAGGCAGCATTGCCCAATGATGCTAGATTTTGACGGCTCGGAGAGAGGACCAAAGAAGGAGAGCAGACGGGTTTGAGTATCCACTCAGATGGGACATTATGATGTGGTGATCGCATTTATGTTCCCAGTGGAGAGCTACGGCAGGAACTGAAGGCAGAGGCTCACAGTTTGACTTACTCTATTCATTTCGGAGGAACCAAGATGTACCGCGACTTACGATAGTATTATTGGTGGCACGGAATAAAGCGAGTGATAGCTCATTTCGTTGCTAATTGCTTGGTATGTCACCAAGTGAAGGCGGAGCACCAGAGGACGACTGGATTATTGTAGCCGCTACCCATTCTCGAGTGGTAGTGGGAGCACATTACTATAGATTTCGTCACGAGTTTTTCTCGGAGTCCTAGGGGACGTGACGCAGTGTGGGTGATTGTGGATAGACTTACAAAGGCAGCCCATTTCTTACCTTTTAGAGTGGGCCAGTCGACAGAAGTATTGGCAGAGATGTATATGGAGCAGATTGTGAGACTACACGGTGTGCCTATTAGTATTGTGTCGGACCGTGACTCGAGATTTACCTCGCACTTTGGAGGAGCATACAAGAGAGTTTGGGCACCCGATTGAAGTTTAGCACATCATACCATCCACAGACAGACGGCCAGTCGGAGCGTACCATTCAGACGCTAAAGGATATATTGAGAGCGTCAATGCTTGATTTTGGAGGTTCATGGGAGGACCATCTTCATCTTATTGAGTTTTCCTACAACAATAGTTATTAAGCGAGCATTCAAATGGCTCCGTTTGAGGCATTGTATGGTAGGAAGTGTCGGTCTCCTGTTTGTTGGAGCGACATAGGAGAGCGACAGCTATTAGGTCCCGAATTGGTCTTGAGCACAGTGGAGACAGTAAAGAAAATACAGGGCCACCTGCGAGCAGCGCAGGATCGTCAGAAGTAGTGGACAGATAATGGTCGTCGACCCTTGGAGTTCAAAGAGGGCGACCATGTGTTCTTGGAGATATCCCCCACTAGGGACACGATTCGATTCGAAGGACGTGGCAAGTTGAGTCCAAGGTATATCGGGCCTTTCGATGTCTTGGAACGTGTTGGAGAGGTTGCCTACAGATTGGCCTTGCCACCGTCGCTAGAGGGAGTGCATGACGTATTCCATGTATCTTAGTTGAGGAGGTACGTGGCGGACAGCAACCATGTGCTTGATCACTCCGAAATCACAGTTGGACCGAGTTTGTCATACGAAGAGCAACCAGTTGGTATCCTCGATCGCCGAGTGAAGGTGTTACGGAATCAATCTATTCCATTGGTTCGCGTGGCATGGAAGCATCACTCGCCAGGGGAGTCTACTTGGGAGCGCGAGGACGACATCCAAAACCGCTACCCGCATTTATTCGAGGGCGAAGGTATGTCTTGCATATTAAGCACTATTATATTCCTTGCATTGCATTGATCCCCTGACCTTAGTTTAATTTCGAGGACAAAATTTTCTTTAAGTTGGGTAGGATGTAAACCCCCAATATTTTCTAATTATTTTAGTGCCTTAAAAATTATTATTTTTCTATATTAATAATTAATTGGTATATGTACGTAATTATAGATGTATATGATATATGTATGTTTGTGTGCTTGATATTCTAAATACTGCTAAATATAGTCTACAAGTAATATAAACATTTTTGTTAAGTATTTACAATTTATAGGATTTTTGTGATTGTTATATATATATATATATATATATATATATATATATATATATATATATAGTTATAGTTATATATAAAGCTATAGTTGTAAAAAAAAAAACATTTAGTGGTGGGGCCGAACCCCCATTGTAGCAGCTAAGCTGCGGAGAGGGGGGGCCCGACCCCTATTCCTAATACCACAACTCTTAGTTGTAGCTGCAAATCCCTAGCAAACCCGATAAGCCCCTACTCCAGGACTCCTAATACTACTAGTAGCAGTCGGCACTATATATAAACCTACATCAAACCGAAATCCTAACTCCCTCTCTTGTAATCCAATACCCCTGGACCCCAAGGCCGCCAACCTCTCCGCGAACACCCCAGCCGCCGGTGAACCGCCGTCGTCGACCGGAGACATCGCCGGAGTCGCGTGCGCAAGGAAACAGAGGAAGCCCTGTTTTCGATTAACCGCAAGGTACTGTCTTCAACCCAGTATTTCTCCCTCCGTGCTGAGAAAATTCTCGTACCGTAACTTCCTAAGGATAACCAATATAACCATCTAGGAGTCCCTTCAACTGGATTGGAGAGTACTAGACTAGGTTTCTCAGGAGATTGATTCAAATTTTCTGAGAAAACTCGCGGAAACACAGTATAGAGGGCAGTCCCAACCTATAATTGGAAGCCAAATTCTTGGCGATTCTTCGACAATTTTGTAAAAATAAATTGAACACATGTAAAGACAACATAACCACGACAAATACGCAACTGGTAGATCGGTATTTCGATTTCTATGCAAGAATTAAATCCATGTTAAACTTGTGCAAAAAACTGTTTTCAAAATAGTAGATTTCAGAGAATTTTCTCCGATACGACGTGCACCCCGACAAACCGGGCGACGTGGTTACGTGCTATACGCATCTAAAGGCGCGTATGGACGTTGCAGACGTGTGGGAACTGAAGGAACTCAGTTTCGTTGCGTGTGCGCGACGAAATCAACGCGTATCCGTCGAGATACCCCCGTATCGGTGTTTCGCAAACTTGTCCATAACTTTGTGTACAGTCATCGAATCAAGACGAAACTTGTGCCAACAGGTCCGAATCAAAATTCTGGTCCTGTGTGCCAAGTTTGGTTCGATTCTGAGAAGGTCGAACCCGAATCCCTTTTTGGCAGGCCCGCAACCCACTCAAACGGGCAAATTTGTACACGGATCATCGGAATCCAAAACTGGACATACTTTTGAGTTCCTCTCCTCAAACTGAAACCATAGACATTTAGTTTGACGACTTTAGAGACCATAGACTTTGGCAAGCATTTCGGTGCAAAGCGGGTCCAACGGCGGACATCGTTTTGACCCGAAATTTTGATTTTCCCCCTGTTCCAGAATTTGACTTTTGGACAGGCATTTCCTAGGTATATCTTTTATATCGAGTACATTTTTTATGTTTGTTTCAGCGTCCGGAGTTGTTTGGAGACTGTGACGTTTCTTGGCTGACATTGTGATTTCTTGGGCTTGCCACTTTGTACCATCAGGCAAGTTACCTTGCCATCTTACTCTGTGATTATTATATTTCTTATTTTCAGTTGTTATTATCAGCATTTTGTTTCTTGATATTTAAACTGTGCGTCCAAGTCACACTTGGGTGCAAGCGACTCTATCGGTCGTTTACCTCGCCTTATTTATTTCTCTTGCATTGACTTAGTCTAGTGACCACCCATTGATGTTAAGGTATTGGTATATCTCATACGGCTTTGACACGTGTTGTATCACATGATATGAGTCACATGTAGGGCACGTACCCGTGTAGTCGACTGGCCACCGATACGTATAGAACGTGCGATGGATAGGAGTAACTGCCAATAGTATTGCATGTTAGAAGACTTGGCGGTTACTAGAGGTTCTTATCTGTCATGGAGATAATGATACTAGGCATTGGGTTAGGAGAACAATACCTGACGTATGGTCTTCTTTGTACTTCCCTAATTACCTGTGCGCTCCTCCGGAGACGCCGGCTCCAAGCGCCCTCTGATGTTTCCCAGAGCGTTATGGACGTAGCCCCTTGCACATGGTGTCCTCTGACGCTTCTAGAGCGTTATAGACGTAGGCCCCTAGTGCCCTATATGGGAATTATACCGATCCCATTTACGGCCAGGGCTCATGCGTCGAAGGATTGTATCTCAACTGCATATTCACAATAGAATGGTCAGGAACCCGATTGCATGTATACCTTTTTCTCTTATTATATTATAACATTTTATATGGCATGGTGTTTTCTTGTATCTTGCTATGTCCCCTGAGGACCTGGTTATCTCTCCAGGGTTAGACTATTTTCCACATGAGTACGGAGCAGCATTGGAGCTATCCTACATTGATGACGAGGCAGTACCTTTTGAATTCTAGTCTATTCCTTATCTGAGACAGTTGTAGACATTATTTTACATCTCTTTTCTTTCTATTTTGTGGAGGTTAGACTCCGATCTTGTGAGACTATTTTTCAAAGCTGTTTGGAGTGAGTATGTTCACCCGGCTATCCTTTGATACTTTTACTTATTTATTTGGACTCTATTATCTTCTGTGTTGAGCTGTGATGAGATTAGTTTATATATTACTGGCCTGTGGTTATTTTATTTACAGCTTATGTGCATATTTGAGGATTCTATATATTGGAGTATTTTTCGTATATGTGCAGCTGACATGTTCACGTACTTGGTCCTACGTATTTTGGGACTGGGGCGTTACAATCTAGCCTGGTCCTTTTTATTATTATTATTATTATTATTATTAATTAAATGTCATCTTTATGCTTCTGCTATGTAGGGTCTGGTACGTTCTATAAACACGATGGTGGCCCGTTATGGCGCACTCTTGATAAGTGAACTAACATGATATCACGATATGCTGTTATGACAGCTAGCCTGACATGACAAGTATGAATGACTTGGACACCGTGGATAATTGTGTTTGTACAAATAAATCAGTACTGTCTTCCATCATGTCTAGGATAGAGATTCCTGAGTACCACGGTCAAGGATACCTACAGTAATTGACTAAGGATAATAAACTAGAATAATTCAATAGACATGAAGAGATTTCCAGCTACAGGCAATCTCATTATCTGGGCGCATTATGTGGACTTGTAGTCTACCGACGAGTAGGGCACATTTCCAGCACACAGTCATGTGGTGTACCCTTCATAAATGGACATTCGATCCGGATAACCGGATGGTCTGCAGGGCTTGTGGCTGTTGGGATAATCTTATTGCATCTTACTAGTAACTAGGACTGTGATAACCCTAGTTAGTTAAAGTATCAA
Source organism: Iris pallida (assembly GCA_029216955.1). Classification (NCBI taxonomy): domain Eukaryota; kingdom Viridiplantae; phylum Streptophyta; class Magnoliopsida; order Asparagales; family Iridaceae; genus Iris; species Iris pallida. The sequence goes on from JANAVB010002800.1 coordinate 4,834,971, forward strand.
GCCGTACTTATTACTTGTCGTGATTGATTGGATGGAGCCCAGCCCAGTCTAGTTTGTCATGATCTTGTACAAGATTGTATTATGACATAATTTTGTATCGATAAAAGATGGGATACCGGGTTCTATTCAGATGAAGGGTTATAACCCCGGTCCTTGTTTGGTTTAAGGGTTGTAACTTGGCTATCTGAATAGTTTCATGGTTATCTTATCATATATCATCCTATTTACTATGCTTAGCCTTCACAATAAAGATCAGGGGTCCAGTTCTGTTCAGGCGAAGGGTTACAACCCCGATCCTTGTTTGGTTTAAGGGTTGTAACCTGGCTCCCGGAGCAGTTTTGTGTCATTTTTTTGTTTATTGTCTTATTGCACCCCATGCCATGCTCGTCATGTTTTACTTCACTTTAATAGTATGATTAATTATTCATACTGGCCTTAATAATAAAGATCAGTGGTCCAGTTCTGTTCAGGCGAAGGGTTACAACCTCGATCCTTGTTTGGTTTAAGGGTTGTAACATGGCTCTCGGAGCAGTTCTGTGTCCTCCCTTCGTTTATTGTCATGTTACCTTACCAATAGTATTTGAGACGGGTTTCTGTTCAAGTGAAGGGCTGCAACCCCGGTCCTTGTTTTGTTTAAGGTTTGTGACCTCGCTACTTGAATGGTTTCTTCGTACTCAGTTTACTGTTGTTATCTCTATTATTATCAGTTCTTTATTTACTATTTATCTTTAATATTCTATTGTGATTTGCTGGTTTTAGTTTCTAAGTGAAGCCTCCTTTGTGGCACTTGCTCTTTCTGGGGTCTGACCCAGCTGGTTTTGTATGGCCAGATATCGGAGCAGCTCCAGAGGATCTACCTACCTTCCAGCCAGATGGTGACCACCAAACGTAATCCTGGCAACGAGTGGGTTTCTTTTGTTCTCCCACTTTATTGTAAAATTATTCTTTTGAGACATTTAGCCGACGAGCACTTGTTAGTTCGGTTGTACCTTTATTTACTGTCCGTCTACGGGCTGTAACATGATTGACAGATCCTAGGGTTGATCATGTATGACTAAACTCTTGCTAGTCCTAACATTTTGTACGACTGGTTTCATGATCATCCGAATATATAATGTATGGGATGCCTTGCTATTATATATTTGGTGCTCTGACATCTTGTAACTATTATTGCTTGCTTGAGATTGAGACAATAGGCTTGTTCGTGACCATAGAAGACTGTTGGCTTGTAGTTAAACCCTCATATATCTAGACAGCCGTGACCGTATAGCGAGGTGGGTTGCACTTTAATATATGTAGCTGGCTATGTACGCCCCTGCTCTCCAGTATTCTGGTTCTGGGGCGTTACACTAATGCTGCTATAATAGCCTAGTTTGCAAGCTAATCCTTTTATCGATCTTGTTCAAGACAAATGTTATCTGGGCATGTCCACTAATGTATTGTCTAATCAAAACTGGTGCATGATGGTCTGATCAACCTAGTGCATTTGGTTCGCTCTTCGCATGATTATTCTACATGGATTGAGATATAGATAAAATTTTCCTCTAGGATCTCAACTGCAACGATCTTGAAAACTCTCTTTTGAACTATTCAATCGCTCTTGAAACCCATATTTGCAAATCGATCCCATCTCCCTTGAACTTTTATTGTTTTTCGTCACCTATTTCGAAAAAAACAAGCAATCGAAGACACGAAGTATTCCCCTATGGCCATGATAGTTTGATTTATTTTTTAATAATGACCCTCCCATGACTTACCCTATGAATTGTTATTAGATTGCCATAGAAGATTGCTTGCATATATTACTATATTTATGTATAAACTTGTGTGTTTGATTTTTGAGGACAAAAATATTTTTAAGGGGAATAGTATGTGCCATCTGCCACCCGGATTAAAAATTTATGGATTTTTTAATTTTATTTGATTAGATTATGGTTGATTTCTATGATCATAGGATGTCATGCCTACGCCCATAGGTAAGTTAGGACCATCTTATGGTTATATAGCCTCTAGGTAGTTTATATAAACATTCTATAGCTATTTTATAGTTTATTATGATTTTTAGATATTTTAGATAATTTTTAAATATTTATTTTGTGAGGATTTACCTATTTTATTGACTTTCATGATTTACCATATGGCCATTCGGGGTTATTTTTGGGACCCAGTATCTTATTTAGGCTCTACAAGGTTACAAATATTTTTTATAATATTTTAGGATTTTTTTGGATCTTTTTTGAATTTTTAGATAATTAAAACATATAGAATTTATATTTTATAGGTTTTTGGAACTTACTGTGAGGTCACACGATGATATTTTATGTTAAAATATTTTATTTAGATTCTAGACACTTAGAAATATTTTCTAGAATTTTCTAGGATTTTTCTGGATTTTTCTGTAATTTACTTTAATTTATTTGGACTTAAAATGATTTTTAAATGATTTTTTGAATTAAATAAAGAATTACCCAATCATCAACCCAGGGGGGCCCACCTGTTGGCGCCCAGGCTGAAGTGCCTCTCTCTCTCTCCTATATATATATATTATATTCGAAACCCTAATTAAATTCCTGCCGATTTTGAGAGAGGTTTTATATAGCAGTCCTTTACCTTCCCAAAGCGATTGCCGCCAAACCAGAAGAGCTTTTCAAGCGCAGTTTATTTTGTTGGAAGCGTATTGAGGTATATTTTTTGAATATATAAATTATTTTTGTAATTTCTGAACCAAAATTTCTAGAAAATTCGTAGAGTGCTAGTTGTCCGAAATTTGACACGTTTTGGTGTTTTCGAGATTTCGGGAAAACCAGGAATCCGAATCATGAACCGTTTGATGTTTCGGAAAGCTAACACAGAGATCTATGACATATACTTTTCCCAAAAATTAATTAGTTAATCCAGTATTTTTATTAATTCGTAGAACTTAGTTTTGTCAATAAATTACCGATTTGGTCATGGATAGCCATAACGGCAATATCTTTTGACCAAAGCGTGATTTTGTGGCACGATCGATCCCAGTGCACTCATGGTGCTAAAATCTACTAGGGTGCGCACTCAAGTCATAAAGTTTCTATCATTTGACTATTTAGTCATCGATGCGCCTCGATTTGTGTGCCACGGATTCCAAATTGGAAACTGTGATCTTCCTTGGCTAAAAATTAGTATTTAATTTTAATTCTAGAATTATATTAGATTAAATTAGGTTTTAGATGATTTATTTCAGGATTAAATAGGATTAGTTATGTTAAACTATTAGCCACTTTCTAGGGTTTTTAGAGTGGGATTTTTATAATCTAACTTATGGTTATTTATGTGACAGGGTGGATCGGTCTACGACGTTTGAGTTGTGACTTCATCATCTAGCGGAGCAAAGCAAGTATCACTATGACCTATGTTGCCTTTATTTTATGCTGCATGTTATTCTTTTCCTTAAATTGATAGTCTTATCTTTTATACCATTGGTGCACGAGAGTTATACTTGTTACCATAACCATACATGTTCACTTAATATTTTCGTTCATTCTTATATCTTCAATGTTCAAGTTCAATGTTTAAAGTTAAAGTGAATGTTAAAGTGATCATGTTTACTTGTAAGAGAGTCAGGAGGGGGAATACAACTAGTATGCATGTGGTCTACGCAATGTCTAATTTTTCTCCAATGTCAATGTTGATAGCAGTCGTTGTACCTCACGTACCGACTGCCGGATGTCCTAACCCGTCCACATGCAGAACACTTGTATTCTAAAACACACAGTACACGTGATTTGTTTCGTGTTGACATTTTGTCCACAGGTTTGTCTTATATTCATCGTTCTTTTATATTGTCTTCGTGTCTTAGTTATACCTTCAACTGCTCCAAGTCATAATTGTACTCTTAAACCGTTTTCCAAGATATAGTGGTTTCTTTTGATATCATGTTATACTCATCCTCCTCTTATTGATATTTTGTGTGCTTGTATATTACATTGTGTAGTATAGCGTTATGGTGATGTTGCTCCAATCCTGACTGGATAATTGTTTTTCAGCTTTAGACAACGTGGTTTGCCCCGAGGTTTATGGTGCGTATCATGGTGACAACTGACGTTACCAATATGCTGGTTGCTTCTTCTGATGCGGAGTAGCATATTTCTTTCTTGTGCACTTTTGTGTTATTCTTAGCTAATGTGCTTAGCGGACTTTAGTTTCAGTGGTTTTATATTCATTTTAGCGGGTTTGTTCCCGAGACTATTCTGAGTTGTAGTGGATCCTTCTTTAAAACATTTATTGAGACTTTTAAGTTTAAATATCTTTGTATTGAATTAGTTATGGATGATATACGTAGACTGTGTACTTGTATGGATAAATGCTTATCATAGACAGCGTACTACCACCGACTCTGCGGCGTAGGCTGGGCTTGGATACGTCTCATATCCGAAAAGCGGGTACGGGTCATGACAGTGTCGCACACCTTTATCTTGGGATGATGTAGGCAAGAGGACTTTGCTTGGACTAGAGATGGTGGTAGATTCAGCTGGAAAAGTCAGATTGATCACAGAGCGTCTCAGAGTTGCACAGGATCGACAGAAGCACTGGGCGGATAGCAGCAAAAGAGCCTCGTCACTTCGACTAGCACTTCCTGATAGTCTGGAGGGGGTACATAATGTCTTCCACATATCCCAGCTCCGTCGCTACATTCTTGACCCGAGCCAGGTCGTCGACTATTCAGAGTTGGAGGTCGGCCCGAGTCTTACCTACGTGGAGCAGACTGAGGAGATTCTTGACCGCAGAGAGAAGCAGCTGAGGAACCACACTACAAAAAAGTGGGCTTTTGGGACGACATTACTAGAAACGCTATTCTGAAACGTCCTAAAAAATTAATATTTAGGACGACTAAATTTTTTGTAACAAAAAGTAGTTTTATTTGGGACAAAATGAAAAAATGGATATCTCAATTGGGACAATTAATATTTGTGGTCCCAAGTCCGTCCTCAGACTGCCCCAAATAATCACACGGGAATGAAAAATATTTGGCCGCCTAAAGTTTATAATCCCCAAATTTTTTAGATTTTTTCCCTATAATTTTTTACTTATAACCATTGGATCAAAAGATCTAAGTGATGCTATTAGTTCTATTTGATCATATATGTGAAAAGAGAAATAGAGGAAAGAGATTATGAGACCTAAATTGATTCCTCTTTCTTCCTCCTCCTCAGAACTGCCTCCCCGATCCTTCTCACTCCCTCCAACTCTTTTCCTTCCATAAACCTAAACCTAGGCGAAACCCTAATTTTTTTTACATCATCAATTTTCCTTCAAAATTTTTAAGATTTCTCACATATATTACCTTTTTTCTTCCTCTCTCGCAGATTTTGTCGTTAAAGAAGGAAATTGAAGTACGATGTGTCGAAGAAGGCCGACACCAAGTAAGGATCTTGTTATTTGCTTTATTTTCATTGAAATTTTGTTAGATCTAGAGTTTTTTTTTGGTTCGAATATTCGAAGGTTGTCAATAAAGAGGAAGGCAAAGAAGAAGGCGGCGAGCAAGAAGCCGGTGAAGAAAGTTGGCTGCCAAGAGGTCCCCAAGGCCTCTCTCCTCCCTTGTTCCTGGTATTTGTTTAGATATTACAACAAACAGCTTCTAATAAGATATCATTATGGATGACTTGGTAAGTCTGGCTACAACACAAGGATTTTGGAAGAATCTTAAGATAAACAATATCTAACTTCAAATTGTGCATGTTAGCCAAGCGAGGAAGAAAACCCTTTGAGAAAGGGAATATTACTAGGGGTGCCACATTTTATGATAGGAAATATCACAAGCCAGTTATTGCTATACCTTGGACTGTCAAAATTTTGACAGTCATGTTAAAAAAGAAGTCAATTTTTAGAACTACCAGAGTCTTGAATATGCACGAGGTTATCAAAATTTTGTTAATTCTCTAAAAAAAATTCAGGAGAACCAAAATTTAAAAAACTTGTGATGCTTCCCATCAAAAAATTTAGTATCGATAGTAATCGCCTCGACAAAGAATCTCAAAGTTACTCGAGAAACAATATGAAACAAGACAAGGCAGATGTTTAAAAATTTACAGAGAAAAATGATATGTAGGATGTCATCCAGAAGGTTGTGGAAGATACAAATGAATATTTGATAGAAATTTCAACATAAAGATTGTGTGAAAAAAATATTATAAATTGCATGACTTTAGGGAAGGGGCAGCAGTCAGAGGAACGTTGAAGATTTTGACTGGGGAAGGGGCAGTTATTCGTGTATCACATTGAAAATATTGATTTATTAGTTAGGTGGAGCTTCCACAGCTGCTCTCTTAAATTAAGACTCTAACATTTGAAGATACAGTTCAGAAAAAAAATTATATTTGTTATATAAGATGGATACGCTCCCCACATATAATGTTACAAAGTTACTAAGTAAAATAGCTATTACATTTCCTGAAAAGAAAACCCCTGCATCTTCATATTATAATCCAGTAGGATGTACTTTCGCGGAGGAAAATTGATACTCCCTTCAAAAATGGCATTTGAGATGATTGTCAAACGCTAGACCCACCTTCAGGAGAATCGAACCCCCTTGGCATAAATAAGAAATGTCAATGGCGACTGATCTTAGGAGGCTCTCCTCCCCCTCCTCTTTTGTAGCAAGAAGTGCTTTCTACTTTAAACAGTCTTCTTAATTCCTTCTCTAGTGTATCCACATAGTTGCCCGTAACCTGCTTCTTTCATCAGGTCAGATGTAAGAAACTTCAGGATATCGCATACGCTCTATTTATTGAAAGGTTTCACATATTGAACAATTATCATCAGAAACAAGAATTTGGAAGGTGTTTATCTTAGTATTGAACAATTATACTTCTAGTACCGTATTATCAAATTCAAACTTAGGATTCTTGTCATGTAGATGCATTTAAATGTTCTTACATCCATACACATCAGGAATGTTTCATATCCTTAGTATGAGCCTACTGACAACCATGCATATGTGTACTTCACATGGGGCAAACATGCCAAGTATAGGCAAGTATAGGTTTCCATTTGATTATTTGACCATAAGTTGACTTTGAGGAAACAACAACCGTTTCTGTAGGTTATGCTAAAAGAACAATGCATGGGTTTGCTTGTTCCTTTTTTTTTCAGAACACAATTATGCCATATTCCTGTTTTTTTTCTTTTTTCTTTTCTGATTGTTTGAATATTTTTGAAACTGTTACCTTACATTACTATACTGGCAGGCAACAATCCAAGGTCTGCAAGGTTCTCAACTATGGAGATTGCTGCTTTTAATGAAGGGGCAATGTATCTTGTCCAAGTGATACAGAAATGTACTGGAACCTTTCAAATATACTGGCTATCCAATGTTGCTCAATGCAGTCACTGTGGACATGGATGATAACAATTTCCTTTCATCTGAGAGGGCCTCTCTTCTCATTGCATCCTCAGAGCTGATTTGGTTGACGTAACAAGTTTTTCTTCATCAGTTAATTATTTCGAGCCTAGAAATTTAATTGTAAAATTTTGATATGCATCATTTTTTTCCAGGTGTGCATCATCTTCACTTAATTGTGAAAAGCTTATTAGAGATGGTGGTATACCTCTTCTGGCAACTCTCCGTTCCCGTTGTATTCGTGTAGTTCAACCTGTAACGCTTGCAAATAAACCTGTTACCGTCATTATCACAAATGTGGTGTGCACTTTTGCAGTCTTAACATAGTTTGACACTACCAGAGCTGATATCCTAAAGTTTGGGGGTCTTGTTGAGGATATTATGCACTATACTGAATTGGATCTTGCTCCATCTGCTGTCGATGCTGCACTTCAAACTGCAACTCATGTTTCGGTATCATCTGTATTGCAGGACGCTTTACTACTATCTGGCTTATTTTGGTGAGTTTTAATGGAAAATATGATTGTATACAAATTAGATAGTTTTTTGGAAGAACACATGTAGGGAGCAATTCTAGATAATGACAAATGGAATGGTTAATTAACTCTATACAGAAGTAATCCTATAGTGGCCTCTACGGTTGTTTATGATTGCGTTTTCTGCCTGCTAAGCTCTTACCATTTTATCGTAACTTGATTTAGTAGATTTTTCTAGATTTTTTAATTACTTGCCCTTAGAACACCACCATTACCTGAATAGAAGTACCCATTGTAAGGAAACTTAATATGCTCCTTTTCAGGTACTTACTGCCCCTATTGCTTCAATATGATTCTACTGCGGAGGAGAATGATGTCAATGATACACATGGTGTTGGTGCGAGTGTGCAAATTGCTAAAAACTTACATGCCGTGCGTGCAGCTCAAGCTCTTTCGAGGCTATGTGGTCTTTCTAGTGATGAAATAACACATTAAAATAATGTGCTTGCTACTTCTCTCAGAGCTCTGCTTACTCCAAAGCTTGCCACTATGTTAAAAATCAGACAATGAATGATCTTTTGTCATATTTGAACTCAAATTTGGAATCTCCATAGGTAAATTCAATACTCAATGCATTTAATGCTTTTGGTCAGTACTACTAAAAACTGTTATGCAATTTTATAAATTTGGCAGTGTAGTTATTTATTCACTTGCATTTTATGATGCAAGATCGTTAATCAATCAATTGGATGTGTAAAAGAAATGATACCACTTAGAATTATCATAGAATCTTGGGAATGAAGCTGAAACTTGTGGTTACCATAATCTTCTATGTTTACGACAAAAGAAAATGGTTCGAGCTGATTGTAATGCTATTTTAGATCTGTGAGAAGGTTATGTTTTCTTAGTTCACTAGAGGTGAGTGCTTAATTTAGATATACTTTTCTGGTTTAGGTTAGTAGTTTGCGCTACAAATTACTATTTAAAAATGTGAAACAGATATCTTACACAGTTAAAGGGTTCTCTCACCATATCATAAAACCAAATAAGAGCATTATTTGATCTTTGTATTCCTATATTTTCTTATTCCATGTAATAGCCTAATGCAACACGAGTTCATTTTATTCTTTATTACACCTATTTGCAGGTAATTTGGAATTCTTCAACCCGAGCAAAACTGCTCAAATTTGTAGATCATCGGCGTTGAGAAATACAAATTTGGCATCATTGTAAAGCTATGTTCCTTCAATTGACACTTACACACCTATAAGGATTACCATCATGTCATGGCACATGTATCATCATGCATATGTTTTTTCCCTTAGAACTTAACTAAAGTTTCTGTTTTCTTATTACACCGCTTAGATATAAAGAAAAAGCAAGCCACAATAATTTGCAAATTAAGATGATGAAAAGATTTTGGAGTATCGGTAAAGGCAGGAATTCAACATCATATGTTAGATAATTGACAACCATTTATATATCATCTATTTTTGTCATTCATACTACAAGTGATGCATGATAATGATGACTTATAATAACAATCGACCATAATTTGCCTTCCGTTTTGTATCCTTTCTCAATTAGACTAAGATATTGGCACCTATTTGATGTGTTTTCCAGTAGATGGGACTAAGGTTGCTATGTAACAATAAGTCAGGCAATCACATTTTCATATTCGATATTTGTTTTGTGCATATCATTCATTTTGTATGGCTTATGTCAAGTTCTTTGCAATGAGCTCCAAAAGAGAAAATCAAGTTCTTTGCAATAATCTAAGCATATTAGAAGAACATGATTTCAAAATCGTATATTTATGTGTTGCTGCTCTTTGATGTTATATGAATTAGTACATGTAACATGTATAGTGTTGTATATATAAATAAACAAGCTTAGTTTTGACGTCTCTATGAATGTAAGTGACAAGCTTATGATTATCTAGAGTTCTTTCAATTAAAATACTGAACTATTATATTTTTTTTCAATTTGATAATCACTAAAAAGATGGACTTGCCATGACTTAGAAACATCCACATTTCTCTCAACAAAGACCATATTAAAAATATGTCATCACTGGGCAACTCCATTATTGGTGCAACTGAATTTTTTAGACAAAATAGTTGTAATAAATCCCTTATAATGATAATTAACAAAGAAAAGTCCTGATTAGAAAGTTGTACTACAGTAACACGATAGATGAGACAAGCATGCAGTGACTCCAATAATACTAAATTCTAAAACTTCATAATCTTACTATCCAAATGTAGAATTTAACCTTTTACATTATAGATGAAGATGACTTAGAAGATATAATTATTTCTCCGCAAACAGGGTTGCAATGTTTTAATACAAAGGGACAATATGAGATTGCTTTTATTGATATGCTTAAACTGAAGCTTTAAAGAAGATTATTTTCGGATAGTCACTTGGAAAAATATTATTCTAGTCATCAAGATATATTTTCATATTTTCTTTTCATTTTAATTCTTCCAAATTTCTGCTTCTAGTTATGTGCTTATAATTGGTTACATTCAGCATGCTTGAATTGCAGGTAAAATTGGAAGAAGTGACATTGAAAATGTGCTTGCTAAATTATATTCTAAGATTATATGCTATTCTGCTTTGTCGTACATTATAACATTTTGATTTTGTTCAGTCCATTTCTAACTATTCTCATTTCTGAACAAAGGAAACTCCTACACCAACAAAAGCTCTTGCTCATGTTCTGTGTACATAATCTGAATCGTGTCCATCTAGGATGACAGTTGAGAAACATGAGGAATTTTCTGCTTCACTTTGTAGCTACAAACTTTATAGTAAAACTGTGTGCATTAGGGGTTTGAATCAGGTCCCTTTTTTTCTCTTATGTTTGATAATGGTTATGCACTATATTTCCGGATGCCCCCTTCAGGTTTTTTGTGGATGTTCAAAGCAAACTAGATATTTTACATGTCATACCACTGGATACAGAAGCTGGCAGACATGATGTAGGATATACTCTATTGGAATAGGAACCAATTGGTTCCAAGGAAGGCAATGAGCAGAGAAGCACGGGAGAAATTAGCAATGGGAAGAGCCTAGTGCTGCAATTTCAGATGACTGAAGCATGGTGGTCTATCTCACCGGCCAACTGGCCTAACCCTCCACATCTCAGTTCTGGTAATCTAAGAGATTCTCCATGCATTTATACACCTAACAAAATATTGTTGCTACCAAATTTGTAGCACTGATTTGAAATATGGTTATTGTGTAGGTTGTGGTTGATCGTATAACACCTGGGGTTCTTCATTTGCCTCGCCTTTGGCTAGATTGGGTTCAAAGGAAGACTGAAGATTAATTTTTTTTGTAATTGAGGGATCTATACTAGTAGTTTGAAATGTATAGGATGACTTGTTTATCTTGGTATCTTGTTTTGAATATAAAATGCAATAATTCGCAATTCTCTTCTTATTGTTTATCACCTGAAGTTCTGCTCTTACTATAAATGAATTTTTGGAAAACATATTTAAACTATTTTTTTTGTAGTGGAGAATGAGATTGGCAAGTGTAAAAATATTCAAATTATTTTTTTTCTAGTGGAGAATGAGATATTGGCAAGTGTAAATATATAGCACAATTGCTATTAATTTTTGGGGCGGATATGTAATTGTCCTGAAGAGGAACGACATCCTTTTGTGACCATTTTTAATCCGTCCCTTAATTTTTAGGACGGTTATATTTGTCACAAATAATTATATTTTGGGACGATTTAATAATCCGTCATAAAAATAAAATAATTCAGACACATTTGGGATAGTTAGTTTTTTCGACCCTAAAACTCAATTAGGATGGCTTTTTCTGTCCTAAAACTTTTTGCCACGCCACCCTAATAGCACTGTTTCAATCCGTCCTAAATTTCGTCCCAAATCATAATTTAGGACAGTTTAGATACTTTTTAACACGAATTTTTGCCATCCCAAAAGGTCATTTTTTGTTGTGCCAGATGATCCCGCTTGTCAGAGTCATATGGAGGCACCACTCTCCAGGAGAGTCCACATGGGGGCGCAATGATGAAATGCGGGAGCGCTATCCTAGCTTGTTTGCCTGAATGTAGTCTTACTTTTCAATAAAAGTTTTAAATTCAATAAATGGCTCGTGTGTTTTTGAACAATCATTTTGACTATTAGATTTTACTAGCAATAAATGTTTCATTCTTTAAATTTTGAGGACGAAATTTTCTAAGCGGGGGAGATTTGTAACCCCACTTTTCCAGTTTCATAAATTTTGAACTATTTTAAATATCTTAGTAAAAGATATTCAAGTTATTATTGTAATTGAAATTCATAAATATTATCTCTAATTTGTTTTATCATAGTTAGTTGGTGGAGAATAATTAATCAAGAAATATTCCTCAAGTCCCTAACTAACTAAGTGGTCCCCAAAACTACTCTAACAAACTTTCTTACCACTTTTTGGTTAATTGTGCAAATAGAAAATTCTCTTAGACTCAGAAGTAAATCTGCCATTCCCTTTTCTTTCCTATTTAAACCCCTAGAGGAATGAGAATCATTATTCTTCACTTCAATTTATTTCTCAAGAGAGTGGAGCTCTCGAATTCCTTTTTCCCCAATTCTAAGCAGCGAACCCTAACCCTAATTCTTGCCGGCGATGCAAAGACGATGAGGATGGCGATAGCGGCCGACGATTTCCTCCTCCAGCGACTAGATTGGTAGCAGCGCCCTGACGTAGAGTTCGCGGCATCACTTTGTTCGCCTCAGAGCGCGAGCTCCTTCCTAGCGGTGAGGTGCGGATCATCTCTTCCACGGAGGCGCATCCCTGATCTCGACGAGTGACTCTTTTGTGCCTCCTTCTCCGACGATGCACCGACTCCTCTGCATGTCCGAGCTTGGCGACAGGTGAGCGTAGTAAATTAGGAAGGTGTTTTGTTATTTTCTCCTAAGATCGATTGGATTTTCGAGATCGATTGATCAGGGTTCTGATTCAGATTTGATCGGAGTCCTCTGCTCGATTCTTCCTCAGTGATTTTCCCTTGAAGACACGAGGAACGCTCGACGGATTCGTAAAGGATTTGGAAGAGTAGATCGGTGAGTATGAATTTTGTATTATTCGATCTATAAAGTTCTTAGCAGTTGGTTGAAACTTTCTTTTGGGTGGAATTTGAACGACAGATCGAGTCTGTAGCACAATTTAGGATCGAGTCATTGGGAGTAAGTCATTTCAATTCCCCATTAATTTTGATTCCTTGATTTCTTGAAATTCTTGAATTAAATCCCCAGTAATTGAGATTTGTTCTTGTGATTCCCTGGTTCTGTTCATGATTCAAGTTAAGTAGAGCCGTGTCCGATCTTTGGAACGTATCCTCGTTTGCAATCGGACTTCTCTTCAGGTATATGCAGTCTTCCCCTTGATTTTAAGTTTCCATGTCAAATTCGTTATGAGTTTGTTCGACTTCGTGTGTTCAATGTCAGGGTCGGTAGATTGGGGTGGCATATCGCATGTATTACGTGTAGGGATACTGTTGTTTGTACGGGTGCCATTTTTCGTTCGTGCCTTGCGTGTGTGTCTGTTTCTGTGCCTTCAAGATTGCTGCTCGTGTCCTAGTGGGAATTGTGTCCAAGAAGTGCATGCGTGTCCAGGGATTGGAGTTAGCATTGGAGATTGCTTATTGAATCTAGTAGTTTGAATGATTTCTACTTACATCCATTTTATTGTATAATTTCATATTCAGTTGAATATGTACATATTTTTCTTAAGTGAAACTGGTATACTAAATCTCCAGTAGAATAGTTGTGTGATCTATATTTCTAAGTATGGAAGTTCTATTCTGAGTTTTAAACAAAGGAGCCCTTGGTAGCCGTTAGGTTCCATTTGCATGCAGACTTGATTCTCCACTTGGTGTATGTGTTGCTTTACCTATCTATTGTACTGAAAGTCATGTGTTGCCTTTTGGTTATATGGAATGGGTTCTAGTAGCAGTTGAGCAAATGAAGGTTCTGTGGTGGATTTGCTGAGTATGGAGAGAGAGAGCCTTATGTGTGTTTTGATAGGTAAGGTGTAAACTCAACTCTACACTTGGTTGACCTTTGCTTATATATTGTAGACTTTTGGGCTGGAAGTTTGTTTGTAATTTACAAGTTACTGGACATGTGGAGTTCGAACCCAGCCTTGAAGAGTTTTATGGTGGTGCCTAGGTTTAAATAATCATTACTCATCTCTGTATGATTTTTGGCCTAATTCGTAAGCCTTTTGGGGTTAGGACTTGCTTGGACTAAGTCCGGCACCTGGGGGCAATTAATATCATCAATATTTATTATATGTATTTCTTGATAATTTTAGTAATTAAATATTAAATAGAATTGCAAATCACTTGCTTGTGTAAATAATATCTATAATTAATTATGTAATAATTGTTCCATATACAGGCATATACATATACATTATAAAGTATTACTTAATATATATATATATATATATATATATATATATATAACTAGTTAGAATAGTGTATGGCTAGTACACCATTATAAATAATTCATAGTTAGTTTATGGTTAGAAGAAAAGATAGTCAGTTGATATTGTTTAGAACTTAACCAACTTCTACCCATTAGCAGGAGGGCATACAGATCTTCTTATTATTCCTGAAAACCTGAGCAAAGCAAGTACATTATATGGTCTTATGCATTTATATTCATATCTTGTACTTCTTTTGATGATACGATGTGACACAATATCATGTTCTCTTATACTTTCATGTTCTTGTACTTGTAGTCGGGGAGGGAAAATACACTAGCTATATGACCAAACCCAAGGATCAGAAATTCAGGTTGATAGCTTAGTCCTCGCACCGTGCACGCGGGCCCTAAGCCATACCCATTTTATGTGCTCATTCCTATGCTTACCCCAGCCGGTCACATATGCTAGATGTATTTCAAATATTGTGCACATGTTATGTCTTGTACTTCTGGTTCAGGATTTACTTCTTGTACTTTATTTTCTGTACTTTATGTACTTTACATTCATGTACTTTCATGATCTTTTTTTTGTACTTTATATTCCATGTTCTTCTGTACTCTTTTTCATATCATATTTTCTTATTCATTACCTAGAATTATACTTTGCTCCGCTCCTGACTGGATTTGTTGCAGGTATACTTGAGTTCCTAGTTCACCTTATGGACCAGAGCCCGGGATCTTAGTTGAGCATGATGGAGGCATAACTTAGCTAGAGGTTACAGGTTTAGGTTTGTTTAGCTTTACTTCTAGATGTTGTATATTGAGAGTTCATAGTTGTATTTCATTCCTGTTACTGGATTTTTTTTGGTACTTTCATGTATAATATAAATTATGACTTGTGGATTATGGTGATCATTCTGGGACGGTTAGATGTTGTAATGTTTACTTTCATATTATTCTTGGTGTTTTCCTTAGATGTTTACCGCTTACTGCGTTGAGTCTTCCAACGTAGGCTAGGCGTGTCCGACTCATATCCGAATATTCGGGAGTGAGTCATGACACCTATCATCGATGAGCTTTCCGTCCTTCCGATGGGTAGCCAGGAAGACGGTCACTATTTTGGCGTCCTCACCCCTCATTATCTATCATGATAATTTGTTTGTTATTAAAATTAAACATTTTATTCCTACTTTTATTAAAATAATATATTATAGTAAAATACAAACCAGGCGATAAAAATGTTTCGTCATGAGAATTAAGCCACCACACCACTTCCTTGCCCTCGTCCTAGCTGCCTTCGCCTTCTCCGACCGTTCCTTGTACCTAGGATCGTCGAATCTAGTCCTCACCGTAGCCCACTGCTCGGGCGTGATCCAACCTTGGATTAGTCTTCCGGAGCGCTCTCGAGCATTCTGGTCGTCGATCACATTCCGGATCAACTTGGCGGCAACGGTATTGCTTTTCGATCATCTCAGCCCGGTGTGGTGGATAAAAATATATTTTCTACAAAAATTAAATTAGTTAGTTATATAATATGCATAAAAGATGATTTGTACTAAAAGCAATATACTTTAGTTATCTTGAAGTGGGTAAACCAAAATACCTTCCTCTCGTCCGAGGCATCCAAGTAGTTGATCCAAGGGCCACCGTAGTTGGACCTAAGAAATAGCCCCAATGCCCTCAAAACTAACGGAGGACGATATCTACACAACGAAAATTATATTCATATATATATATAAACTAATGTTAACTAATTAACTTACTTTATAAGCCCGTCGAACAAAATCTACATCCTCGTCTCATCCGGAGGGACGCATGTGGGATCGCTGGATCATATGGAGACGGAGTTGGAGCGACCTCCCCCACCAGCTCCTCCGTCTCCATAGTGCCGTCAGCATACGGAACGCTGGACGGGGTAGTCTCAGTCCTGAAACTGCCCATCCCATATTGCCACGTAATGTCAACACAGTTGAAGATGTGACTGGTCGGTACACTGGAGTACTAGGAGAGGGTCCAAAACCATCATCTGATAACGGAGTAGCACTCCGTCCACTGGTGGAACCTCTACCGGCATGGGATGCTCCTCTACCAGTGAAACCTTTACCGGCACGGGATGCTCTGAGGCCTCTTCGTCTTGCTATACCTGATAAAAAATAGATATATACAAGAAATGTAATACATATTCTAAATCCAATCTGCATGCAACTAACATATCACAGTTAATAAAAATAGACCCGGAGCAACCCTCCGTTGAATTTCTAGATAATAACCAAGTCTAGATAATAGCATCCAGAAACATCCAAGTCTAGATAATGCCACGCCCCAATCCCGCAGAGTCCTTTCGTCCTTGCTTCGGACTCTGTGAGACGTTCGTATTCGCTTGGGCATGATGCCATACAAGCCTAAGTTGTGCTTGCACAAGGCCAAGACCTGTACAATGATAAAATAGATAAGATAGACAATAACGCAGCGAATCATAATACAGATATTTGAAGTAGCAGCGGACATATTGCAGATTGAACACAAAGAAATAGAAACAAATTCTTTTTATTGATTTCATTTGATCAGATTACAAGCTCTCAATTCTCTCTGATACAATACTTACATTCTCTCAGAAATATTACAGATTACAATGATCCAGTTCCATATATTACATCCCTTTATATACAAAACCAACTCTTTGCATACAGATGTCCATCTTTTGTCATCTCTTCTAATTTCTAGCTCCTGAGGATGAGGTTCGGGCTATCGCTTCGGAATATCCTTCTCGATGCGTCTTGCACCTGCATACAGACTGATGATGGGTTAGTATATCAGCATACTGGTGATTGTGAACAATGACTCATTTTATGAATCACTTACGCCTAATAAAATATGAGTTTTTGAATGAATGATATTGCTAATAACAAGATGGTAATCATTGAGTATGCTTATAAGAGAATTCCCCTGCTGCTATGCTAAGAACAAGAAAAGAGATAACATGTATACTAAAAGAAAGATTGTTGCCTATTAAAAAGAAATAAACTTTTGCTATGTTAAATCAAATAAGATGATGCCATGCTAAATAGATATTTGTTTTGAATATGACTCATTGTCATGCTTGATAAGAAAGAAAAAAGTTGTTGGCCATGTGATCCGAAAAAAAAAGGCATGAAATGAACGTGACGTACATCTGCTAGGGCACGAAATGAACGTGTCGTATATCTACTAAGGTACGAAATGAACATATCGCATATCTGGAAGATCTGAACAAAATCTGTTTCATCTGATAGAACTGCTAGAGCATGCATTAGCCTCGGGCAACGTATACACAAGGTAAAAATTTGTCGCTCGGGTGGTATCTGGGGGTGCCTGGAACCACTCGTCCTAGGAGAGATTAAGAGCACCTTGAGACAAATGAGACCTCATGTTAAAAGGGTAGCCGATATTTGAGTCCTTAGCGACGAGCTGAACCCAAGAATCACAGCAGCTAATCATGGGAATACCAATGTACTATCATATAGATAAGTGTTGACTGGTACAGAGCTAAACTGGAGAGTCACAGCTGCCAATCGAGTCTGCATGTATCGTTAATGATTTTGCTAAGAGTTAACAATAAAGAGACGGACAGGAAACAACATTGGTTATATCATGTTTATGCTAATCCTTGTCTTGTGCAGGGATGGACCGTCGGCTATGGTAAGAATCACTAAAAAAGTGATACATGTGTTGCTTAAGTTTCTGATTATGAATCTGCTTATATGAATAATCTATTGTAAAGAACATGTTATGTCCCTATAAAGAAAAGATATGTTAATCGTGCATGAAATTTGATTCAGAGAATGTCTTGAATAAGAGAAAAGAATACAAATGCTATTGTCCCTGAGAATAAAGTATGACTCATGAAATATGCTGCGCACTTCATACGAAAAGAATAATCACCGTGCATGAAACGAATAGTTCCTTGAATGCATGAAATAAAATGATATGTTGGCTTTTTAAAGTGTTTTCAAAAAGATATAATCTGACTCTGAATATGCATGAAATGAACACAGGTAAAAGTAGCGAGATCACATCACAAGAAATGCTTTCTCACTAAATAAATTAGTGATCGCTTCAGACAAATATAGCCCTTTGTTCACAATTACCAGTATGCTGATATACTGACCCATCATCAGTATGCATGCAGGTGTAAGATGCATCGAGAAGGATAGTCTGAAGTGATAGTCCGAGCCTTATCCTCAGGAGCCAGAAATCAGAATAGATGCCAAGAGAAGGTCATCTATTGCAAAGAGTTGGTTTTATATATAAAGGGCTGTAATGTATGGAACGGGATCATTGTAATCTGTAATATTTCTGAGAGAATGTAAGCATTGTATCAGAGAGAATTGAAAGCTTGTAATATGTTCAAATAAAATCAGTAAAAAGATTATTTCTTCTAACATGTGTTCAATTATATTCTGCAATGTGTCCGCTGTTGTTTCTAATATCTGCAATATGTTCCGATGCTATTGTCTATCTTGTCTTGTTACAGGTCTTGGCATTGTGCAAGTGCAACTTAGGCTTGCACGGCAACACGCCCAAGTGAGGACGAACGGTCTTACGGAGTCCAAAGCGAGGACGAAAGGACTCTATGGGATTGGGGAATGACAAAATGGTATCAGAGCAACACGATCCTCTGGCCAATTGATTCGATTGAATTCAAAGATGTTCTCCTGATCGAAAATTCCTTGCCTGTTTGATATCATCAATGAGATGAACATTCCATAGAATAAGTCCATAAATATTTTTATGATGCTGACATATATTTTATCAATTTGATTGATTGAGATTGAGATGTTTATTGAACATGAGTTTTGACATGATATGGAGAAAGAGTTTTATGGATTGATGATGGCGAAGGATGAGGACTATCGCTGCTATGGATATTATAAGTTTTTTCTTAAGTTTCGAGGACAAAACTTCTTCTCGGTGGGTAATTATGCAGTGCCCCGCTCTGCGAAGGCACTAGATAAACAGAGAGATGGGACTGCTGGCTTTGCATCAGAAGACGATTAATCTGAGTGAGTGGATAAAGACTTATTTTATGATTCGCTTACGCCTAATAAGAATATGAGTTTTTGAATGAATGCTATTGCTAATAATAAGATGGTAATCATTAAGTATGCTTATAAATGAATCCCCATGCTGCTATGCTAAGAACAAAAAAAAGGTAACCTGTATGCTAAAAGAAAGATTGATGCCTGATAAAAAGAAATAAACTTTTGTTATGTTAAATCAAATGAGATGATGCCATGCTAACATAGATATTTGTTCTGAATATGACTCATTGTCATGCTTGATAAGAAAGAGAGAAGCTGTTGACTATGTGATCCAAAAAGAAGAAAGACACGAAATGAACGTGTCGTACATCTGTTAGGGTACGAAATGAACGCGATGTATATCTGCTAAGGTACGAAATGAACGTATCGCATATTTGGAAGATCTGATCAAAATCTGTTCATCTGATAGAACTGCTAGAGCATGCATTGGTCTCGGACAACTTGTGCACAAGGTAAAAATTTCTCTCTCGGGTAGTATCTGGGGTGCCTGGAACCACTCAGCCTAGGAGAGATTAAGAACACCCTGAGGTAAATGAGACCTCACAGTAAAAGGGTAGTCGATATCTGAGTCCTTAGCGACGAGCTGAACCCAAGAGTCACAGTGGCTAATCATGGGAATACCCATGGACCATCATATAGATAAGTGTTGATTGGTGCAGAGCTGAACCGGACAGTCACAGCTGCCAATCGAGTCTGCATGTGTCGTTTATGATTTTGCTAAGAGTTAACAATACAGAGACGGGCATGGAACAACATTGGTTATATCATGTTTATGCTAATCCTTATCTTGTGCAGGGATGGACCGTCGGCTATGGTAAGAATCACTGAAAAAGTGATACATGTGTTGCTCAAGTTTCTGATTATGAATCTGCTTATATGAATAATCTGTTGCAAAGAGCATGTTATGTCCTTATAAAGAAAAGATATGTTAATCGTGCATGAAATCTGATTCTGAGAATGTCTTGAATAAGAGAAAAGAATGCTAATGTTATTGTCCTTGAGAATAAAGTATGACTCATGAAACACACTGCGTACTTTATAAGAAGAGAATAGTCATCGTGCATGAAATGAATAGTTCCTTGAATGCTTGAAATGAAATGATATGTTGGCTTTTTAAAGTGTTTTCAAAAAGATGTAATTTGACTCTGAATATGCATGAAATGAACATAGGTAAAAGTAGCAAGATCACGTCACAAGAAATGTTTTTTTACTAAATAAATTAGTGTTCGTTTCAGACAAATATAGCCCTTTGTTCACAATCACCAGTATGCTGATATAATAACCCATTATCGGTCTGTATGCAGGTATAAGATGCATCGAGAAAGATAGTCCGAAGTGATAGCCCGAGCCTCATCCTTAGGAGCCAGAAATCAGAAGAGATGCCAAGAGAAGGTCATCTGTTACAAAGAGTTAGTTTTGTATATAAAAGGATGTAATGTATGGAACGGGATCATTGTAATCTGTAATGTTTCTGAGAGAATGTAAGTATTGTATTAGAGAGAATTGAGATCTTGTAATATGTTCAAATGAAATCAATAAAGAGATTGTTTCTGCTACCATGTGTTCAATTATATTATGCAAAGTGTCCACTGCTGTTTCAAATACACTACCAAAATACAGTAAATTTGCGATGGTGGTTTAGCGATGGAATAAATCCGTCGTCAGTAGAGACGGACTACCGACAACCTGGCGACGACTTCCCGGCTAATTGCGTACCAATTTTTTTAAGGGTGAACATCCGTCGCGTATCCGTCGGCAAGCCGTCGATAAAATAGCGACGGAATAAAAACCCGTTGACAAGTACTCACTCGGTAGTCACTAATTAGCGTGAAAATGGTAAAAAAATTGCAGGAAAATGTCAATAGTTGGTGGGGGAATTGACGACTACTTAGCGACGGATAATCCGTCGACCAGATGATGGGATATTAGCGACGGATATACCTTCCGTCGCTAAGTGGTCAATAAATGGTTGGAAAATTTTAAAAAAATCGTGTGAGATTAACGACTAAGTTGCGACGAACATTCCGTCGACCATACGACATCTCACGGCAGATAAGAGACGGGTTTTATCCGTCGCTAGTCCGTCGCTAAGTCAAAAGCCTAGCTTAAGTTGAACCGACGGAGGGAAAATTTCATTCCCCCTAATTTTTTCTCTCTCCTCTCTCTCTCTCTCTCTCTCTTGGGTAATCGAGGTATGCTCTCTCTCTCTCTCTCTCTCTCTCTCTCTCTTGGGCGGCGGTAGAGGGCGGAGGGGAGCCGACGGTGGTGGGAGGGGGCGGGCAGCGGGGGGTTGCTGGCCACGGGGGGCTGGCCACGGTGGAGGGGGTGGGGGTAGGGGTCATCTTGGGTGAAGCTGGCGGTGGTGGGGATCACCGTGGGTGGTGCTGGCTGTAGTGGGGGTCGTTGTGCGGAGGGGGCGGGCAGCGGGGGGGCCGGCCGCGGGGAGTATGGCCCCGGGGGGTTGGGGGTGGGCTAAGGGGTGCTGGCCAAGGGGGTTTGGCGGGGCCGGCCGCGGGGAGGCTATCCCAGGGGGGTTGGGGTTGGGCTGCGGGGGAGGGGGGTTGGCCGACGTGGGGGGTTTAGGGGGGCTGGCAGCGAGGAGGCTTGCCCCGGGGGGCGGGGGTGGCTGGCCGTGGGGGTGGAGATGGGAGGGGGTGGAGGGGTCGGGGGTGGGCTGTGGGGGGATTAGGGCCGTGGGGGGTCGGAACACACACACATACACAAATACACACACACACACACACACACACACACACACACACACACACACACACACACACATATATATATATATTCGGCACACATGCACACATATATATTCGTCGCACACACACACACATATATATATATATTCAGCACACACAAATACACACACAAATCCCAGTTGATTCGCCAGAGATTCTGATGCGGCTCAGATGCTCATGTTGGACTTCTAAGTCCTTTTTGCTAACTTTTCTTTGACTCTGTTGTAGTACCCATGCCGAAGGCGCAGGCTCTCATGAGGAAGAGATAATGTCTCCTTTCGTCAAACAAGAGCCGGTGACTCTTAAGGAGGAGGTGTTACCAAAGGTCGAGGTCAAGGAAGAACCGATGACCATTTGGGAAGAGATTGCTCCCATGGTTGAAGTTAAGGAGGAGCCACCGTCAGAGAGTAGTAGCATCGGGACTGACTCTCATGTCCCCACAGAAGACCTCAACCAGATTGAGCCTTCGTATGCAAAGTGGCTGAGGGAATGGTACATGCCTCAACGCAACTATGATCCCTCGCTACGAGGATTCATTGTCTGACTTACGGTCTTTGCTGAGGCCAAAGTCGATTTTCCCTTTCTGAGACCTTCTGAATATTTATGTTTAAATATTGAATATTTGTGTGTTTTGTGTGAACAATTTGAATGCTTGGAATTATTTGTGTGTTTTGTGTGTTGGAATTATTTGTGTGTTTTGTATATTGGAATTGTGTATATTAGAATTGCTTGGAATTATTTGTATGTTTTATATATTAAAATTGTGTATATTGGAAATGCCCAGTTTTATGCTGTTTTTTTTTCAAAAATTTCCCAGCTACCGACGGATTGGCGACCAATTACCGGCGGACTATCCGTCGTTAACTGGGGGATTCCCAGTTAGCGACGACTCACGACGGAATAACGACGGATTATCCGTCGTCAATGTTTTGGAAATATGAATAATTCACAGAACTGGGTCGACGGATATTCCGTTGGTATTCCGTCGCGAATCCGTCAAAACTTAGCGACCATTCGCGACTGATTGGCGACGAAATTTGCGTATCAGAAACTCTCTGATACACATTTACCGACCAAATAGCGACGGATATGTCCGTCGGTAAGTTATACGTCATTACTTATTTTGATACGTGATTGACGGTAATCCGTCGGCGAGTCGTCGTAAATTACACGAGTATGGTTGATGGCATTCCATCGCTAATTCGTCGCTGGACGACAACTTGTCGACGGATTGTAGTTAGCGACGAGGCTTTTCCCGACGACCTTTTTTAACCAATATCCATCGACCATCCGTCGGTAATTACATTTACTGACCGATTTTTTACGAATATAGCCGTCGCTAAATCGATAAATTTTTGTAGTGATATCTGTAATATGTTCTGCTACGTATTGTCTATCTTGTCTTGTTACAGGTCTTGGCCTTACGGAAGCACAACTTAGGCTTGTGCAGCATCACGCCCAAGCGAGGACGAACAGTCTTACAGAGTCTGAAGCGAGGGCGAAAGGACTCTGCGGGATCGAGACATGACAGATAATAACCAAGTCTAGATAATAGCATCCATAGATATCCAAGTCTAGATAATAACCATGTCTAGAAACATCCAGAAACATCCAAGTCTACCAGAGACAAATCGGTCAAAAGTCATATCATATATAAATCTACCCTCTACGGTGGGGCAGATACCACTCCCTCAGCCACCGCGCAAAAGAAGGCTTCATGTGATCAAGATCATCTATAGAAGCTGGATGACTGGAACTTCTGGTGTCACTGCCTTCTGGTGCCACTTCCTCCTTCACAACGATCTCGGTTTTAGGAATCATTTCCTCATTAATAGTAGGAGGTAGAACTTCTTCCTTAACCTTGATCTCTGGTTTAGGTATTACCTCCTCTGGAGCAGGAGGCAGCACTTCCTCCTCAGCGGTAGGAGGTACCACTTCCTTTTCTGCAGCCATCTGTGCCACTCTCAAGTGAGACGTGCGCGGGTTATGGGTGCCATCTAGTAAGATTGAAGAAAAAATAGAGATTAATTAGGGGTTAAAAAAATGACAGTACATTTCACAAGTCTAAATAGTTGTGGCATAGAGATTAATCAGTAATTAAACATATTTTATTTTTTATTTTTCTTTCAATCATCTTCTGAAAATTCATCTTCTTCATTCTCCGCATCCTCATCTTCCTCTTCCTTCTCATCTTCGCTTTTATCTACTTCGTTTTCCTCTTCGGATACTTTTACCTCTTCTACACGATTAGATGTGTAATGTGAAATTTCATTGTGTCCACGTCAACTGTATTTGTTTCGAGAGGTAGCTCATCCTCCTGATAAGCTATTTCATCAACATCGTAGGTATTTATGGCTTTAGTCTTGCATACTGTCCACCAGTCCAACCTAGTTGTTCCGTCTAGTATAAGTAGTGAAGTAAGGGAGTTGAGCCTGACTTGCTAGGACAAATGGTTCGTATCCTTGATATCGACGCCGGTAGTTAATATCTACAAGACCATGCTTGTCAATTTTTTAACCTTGATCTTAGATCGGATCGAACCAATCACACTTGAACAACGTGATTGTAAGTCCTAAAAATCAAGTTGTACCCATCAAATAAAGCGCAGAAGTCCAAATTGCCCACCCATCAATGAAATGTGCTAACATGAACAGCGCTACAAATCAACCGCGCTAGGTTGAACTGCGCCAATGCCCAAGCGCGCTATGCTGACGTGGCAAATCTATCATTAACTGACAAGAAAATCAAATCTACTGACAGCCTGACAGCCCAAAAAGCGAGGAATCCGTTCGTATCCCGTGCAGCACAGCGCTCGAGAACAGTTGTACAATGCAGCGCAGTCTGCCAGTCCAACCTGAGCACGGTCTGCCAGATCCTCCTCAGTACAGTTTGACCAAGTCCAAATCATAGCGCAGTCCAGCTGTTCGAATCCCAGCGCTACACATTGACTAGAGCTGAGCGCAGTCTGAAGCTAGCGCTATTCGAGTGGCACGATCCATCAAACTTTTTGAAGATAACTGACATTTATTACGTGGCTTACATGCCATCAATTGCTCGCCACGTGGCAACCGCCTGTACACGACCAAGCGTATTTCAATCAAACAATGATACGCGTCTAAATACAGTTAACCCACGATCGAGCAACTGCCCATAGGCCAGCGCAGTTTACAGTCTGCGCAGTCTGTCACTAGCGCGGTCCATTGTGCGCAATCCAGAATAACTACAAAATAGTTATTTCTAGAACTATATAAATAGAGTTTCAAGTTCTTCATTAAGGAGGATCATTATTCAAGATCATCAGAGATCAGGAGTTCTTGTCTAAGTGTTGCTGCATTCTTCAGAGGCTATCGTCTTCAAAGTTTACATCGTTCAAGGGATAAAGCGATAGTCTTCAGATCGGATTCCTACAGTTGTACTTTTCTAGAATTTATTATACTATTGTACTATTCTTTAAAGTTTGTGAGATAAAAGACTTTTGTTTTTTGTAAACAAAATGGTGACTCTGTTGGGGACGACTTTCTCCTCCGACGAGGAAGTGACAACTCAATGTGACGTTGTGTCTATCGGAAAGACGCAGAAGACGCTGGTTGTGAAGGTCAACCAGACTGCCTACGAAGCGATGATCAACTCTGGGGCAACTCGGCGCACTGTGACCTCTACCAAGAGCAAGTTCCATTCAGTGTGGACCCCGAAGTCCTCTGCGCAGCCGGCGGTTTCTTCTGACAGGAGGCTAGTATCCACTTCGACCCTTGCGCTGTTCACCACCCACTCCGCCAAAGCGCAATCTAAAGCTCCTGCGGTCCAAGCGCAGCACGCTACTCCCTTGCCACAGCGCAATCTATGACTTATGCTGCTATGGCAAAGTCCAAGACTCCTCTCCCTCTGGCGTAGTTGGCGGTCTCCTTCCCTCCTACACAATCTACTACTTCTTCAACCAGAGCGCAATTTAAGCCCACTGTAGCCAAGGCTTCACTTGCTGCTTCTTCCAAAGCATAGGTTACATCCCCTGCTGGTTCTATGGCCAAGGAGCCATCTGTCATCTCCTTCAAAGAGAAAGTTGCTGCCTCTTCTGTTCCTGCGCAACCCACAGGGGGTAGTCTTTTGACTATTCTTCCTCCGTCTCAGCACAAACGGAAAGGCCCTTTGATCTTTTCTCAATATTTCGTAGTCCAAAACCTGGAAAACAACAGGGGGAAATGCTCTTTAGCCAACCCTTCTTAACAAAATAAAGGAAAAGTCTCTTTTGTCTTTCCTCAGTCTTCTCCGGTTTTTACCTCGGAAGATCCATCTGAACATGCCTCGGTACCAAGCAATACAAATACTCTCTCTAACAAGAGTTCTTCTCTCCCTGCTAAAGAGAAGAATATTGATCAGAGAGACATCTTGCCTACTCCAGTAGCACACTTCCAAGACCTTCCAACTCTTCGGATATACCGCTCAAAGTAGGGGAAATTGCTAGTGTCTCAGACTGAAGCCCCTGGGGGTAAGTTTGCCGATTTACGAACTTATCTTAATAAACACAAGCAACCAACGCCGAAGGTGAACTTGCATCAAAAGCAAACTTCCAAGAGGAAAAATCCTAACACCTATGCCAACGAGCTGAGTACTTCTCTGTATACTCACGGGACAAAGCATCTGAAGAATCGGAATCATGTTCCGAATGTCGTCAAAGAATATATCCCTGATCTTCGGGAACACCTCAAGCAGAAGCGAAACAACACCTCAACACCTCCAATCCAACAATTGGAACGCCATTGTAATCACAAGGTGGTTATCAAGTGTTGTTGCCAGACGACAAAATGATCTGTCTTCGATCGTTTAACTTCTCAACCAATGTCAGAAGACGAAGACAAGGTGCTCTATGCCTCTGTAAATATGGCTTCCCGAGACACTGGGGGTAGGAAGTGTTCAAAGCATGGCAAACCCCGCAAACCCAGTCAACAATATCTAGATTTACTCCATGAATCTTCCGAAGGAGTATTCCGACACACCCGACCTCGAAGTCGATACACAGTCGGTCGTAGAAATCTTCTACAAGATCCCTCTGGTCATCTCTCTATTTCTCACTCAGGGGATGTTTTTTTCTCTGATTATGATGCATATAGCGAAAGCTCTGAGCAGACAGTGTCTTCTACTGTACCCAGAGAAGTGTCAGCCTATATTGTTACTGAAGATCCAGACGCTTCTAGTTCGGCAAGTCAAGAGCAACGAATAGCCGCACTGGAAGACAAATTGAAGACCATGACTGAAATGATCACAAATATGCATGCCGTTATCGTAGCTCAACATACAGTATCACCGACTACACCTGCGGTAAATCCCGAGATTATAGCATCATCGGTGCCGGCTAATACGAGTCTGGGGGTTCCGTCTCCTCCAATAGCCTCAATACCTATTCAAATTACACCCCGTCATTCAGGGGCTGGGGGTAGTTGTCACGACCCGCACCCACTGTTAGGGTACGAGAACGTAACGACGCCCAGCCTACGCCGCAGTGTCGGCGGTAGAACGCTGTCCTAGGTCACAATATCTAACATATAATGCTAAGCAGTTTATACTCCCCGAATGGGGGTGACATAGCAGATACAGTCTCAATCACATCTAAGGTAGAGCATGATAAAGATAGATAAAACATGAAATCCAAAAGAGATACAGGAGATGGAAGTCTAAGTGTCTAAGATACATAAACCCAGAAATACATCTCAAAACTCAAATACAGTAATCCATAAAGTAAATACAACTCCAGACAAAATGAAATAACTATCTAAACAACCTCTACTGTGTCTCCTCTAGGCTAGCAGGCAATCCCAGGCTATCTGTAAAATTTAACAACAGGTCCAGTCAGGACAGGAGTGAGCACAATACATCTCAACAAATCATAGCAGGTTAGAAAATATAATCATGCAATAAAGTAAGATACATGATCTAAAGAAATACAGTATGTAAACAGAGAGAGAACTGTAATAGAAATATCTACTATAAATAGAGAACTAACAGTGGCTAGTGATGTAGAGTACAGGATAGCACATGTGAACGGAACAGATTTGTACATGATCTACACTAAAGAGTTGTACATGATCTACACTACTATGGAATTGTTCACATGACTACTAGAACTCCCCCGTTTTCCCCAATCAATACACAAGGATCTAAGCAGGTTATGTTATTGTACATGATATCACATGGGGCCCTTGAAAGGGTGCACATGATAGTATACATGAAGGCTCTGTGAACATGAGAGTACAAGATTCACAAGAGTGTACATGTATGGTCAAAGCACAGGAGTACATGATGAAAGTGAAACGCACATGACACAATGTACCCGATGCTCCCGAGGGGGATAACATTGCATGAAGAGATCCGTATAGTACTAATCCGTGATAATGTCATGACAGCATCAAGTATAGTAATCTAAAGCAGGAATATAATTCTCAGCAGGATATGAAATGACCAGAGAATGTACTCGCCTGATAACCTGAACAGCTGATAAGTATAGGGGGTCCAACTGAAGCCACAGAGTCCTATTTAACGCAACACATCTTATAAGGTGTTCAAGTTGTAATAAATGAATCTCTATAATCAATCTACATTATCCTAGGTTTTCTAAGTCAAAACAACTCTAGGTCGACTCCGGCCAATAATCTAGTCAAACTAGGTCAAGTGTTGACTTACAGTTGACTTTGGGTCAACTGGTCAACTTTGATCAATCAGGGTCAATTCTAGTCTAATTATTAATTATATAAAGTGTACTTCGTTATTCGTACGTCGAAACTTACGACACGCAAATTGAGATGAGATGATCAACGGTAAAGTTGATAATCTTATTATAGTGATCTACGTATCCATCGTGTCAATTTCAGCGATGTGAGATTACTGGAATTTACTGATCTCAGTTTCGTTGTACTAATCCCAAAATACGAACATTATAAAAATTAATAATTAATTAATTATAAAAAGGTTAAACTCAGATAAATTATCAACAAATATTGTCGGACGTTGAAATAAATATCGCCAACGTGTCCAGAATGGTCAAATTAGCTAGGATAGCCTACCCAACGGTCCAATTTGGATACAAGGGCAAAAAGGTAATTTCGGGTAAAAACGGTGTCCGTGTCGGAGCCGTTTTGCACCAAAAAATGTGCAAGAAAATAAGTCTATAAAATATACCAAATTATATGTTCACGAAACCAGAATGACGATACGAACCCAACGGTATCTCCAGAATTGGATTCCGTTGACCCGATCTCAATTTGGCCCGTTGACCAGAATATTGGGATTCTGGTTTGCACAAAAATGCGTGCCGGAGCCAATGTTCTCAAAACTCAGCAAACTACATGTCAACGAGTCCAGAATGACGATACGAACTCAACGGTATATCCAGAATTGGATTCCGATGAGCCGATCTAAAAATGACCCGTTGGCCTGGATATTGGTATCCGACTTGCACCGAAATACGTGTCTGATCCAATGTCCACCAAAACCAAGCAAATTATATGTCAACGAGTCCAGAATGACGATACGAACTCAACGGTATATCCGGAATTGGATTTTGATGAGCCGGCGTCAAAAAGTCCCGTTGACCCAGAATGTGGGACCCACTTTGTACCGAAAAACATGCCAGGGCCCACGTTCTCCAAATTTAACAAATTTTATATGAAAACATGCCAGAATGATGCCACGAGTCTAATGGTGGTGTCAGAAATGAAATCTGGAGTCCCGTATTCAAAAATAGAATTTTATAAGTTAGAAATTACGAATTCGGACGGCCAACTTTGGCGTCGAATTCAACCAATCAAACAAGCTCACAATGAAACAAAACTGGAGGGGTAGTAAAAGGGTTATACCAGCTTCGCACAGGAACTGGTAGCATGCCAAACGGAGCTACGGTAGAGGAGGTACGAGCTGACGAAGTTGGCCCTGCAAAACTGTCAAAATTTAATACAATTTAAACGGTCAACTTGGTGGCCGGTTTTGATGTATCAAACGATAAAATCAACGGACGAAAATTGACCAGAGTGAAGGTGGATATACCGAAATTGTGATGGAGCGAAGAAATCGCCGATCCAACAGTCGGATTTTCGGAAAAATGTGCACGAAGTTGCTGCGACGGAACGCGTATTCAGCCTCGTTCCCGAGCTCGTCACGACGGGACGTCGTGCAAAACGCACGAATTGCCTCGACGGCGCATCCCGGAGGACGGTGGCCGCCATGGGAGGAGAGCCTAGGGTGCGCCCGGCCATGTGGGGGTCGGCCAAGCCGACCCCGGCGGCGGGGCACCCTAACGCGTACGGATCGTACGCGGCTGGTGCACGCAAGCCGCCGCACACTGCTGCCGTGCAGCGCTGTGCGCCTGCGTGGCCCAGTGGCGGCTGCACGGTGGTCAGGCACGGCGAGGGGCTGCTGTACAGCCACGACGACGGGGTGGAGGTGGTGATGGATAAGGTGGTAGTGGTGGTCGGGTGAAGTATGGAGGAAGTAGAGGAGGAGATGTTGTGGGTTTTGGCCGACAGCGAGGCTGGCCGGGGGTGGCCGGAGCCACGGCCAGGAGGATGGGGAGAGGTCGGGCCAGGATGGCTACTGTGGGGAGTTTTGGAGTTCGGGTGTGTTGAAGTTGCTGTTGTAGTAGCTTTGTGGGAAGAAGAATAGAGAGAGAGAGATGTAATAAATAATTAATGTGAGAGAGAGGAAAAGAAAGAGAAAAAGTTGTTCTCCCATTAAAGTTAGGGCTAGCCTAATGAGAGGCTGGTGTGGGGAAAAGTTGTCATGTGGGAATAGATGGCTAGGATTGGTTAGGAGTGAAATCAAGGGGGGAAATAAAATAGGGATTTGATTTATGAGGGATTTAAATCAATGGGTACACACTCAATATTTGAAGTAGAAAAGCAGGTATTGAATATTATTTTTGGACACAAAAAAAATGAGGGCGTCCCGATGGAGGGTAACATGGAGCTGGGCTGGTCTCGGTGGAGCCGGATTGGGTCAAAATCAGACATTGTGCAAAAATCGAATTAAAATTAGGTATCGATGATCATGGGTAAATAAGTAGCACATGGGGATTCCAATAAATGGGACACAAGTGTCGGACGGGTAGTAGGCTCAATGTGGGCCATGTCCATAATTGGGGCTGACAGGTTTTGGTCGACAGGGGACCCACAAATCAAGTTGGAAGATGAATGTGACACCGTAGGGTAAAATAAAATCGGGTCACGTGTCAGAAAAGTTGTGCGAAGCAAATGGAGCACAAGATGGCGTGTCGGAGTGGGACACGAAGGTCATGGGTGACGAACGTCTTGAGTAGATCATGCATGAGAAGTTGGTTTCAAGAAACTGACTGGTCTTGCGCTCCCAAATTAAAAAGTCACGGTAACGTGCTAATAATGATCAAGGAAAAGAGTGGAAAATCAATTAATAATCAAATAGTCTAATTCGACCCGAAGTTCTGTGAAGCAAAAAGAGCACAAGGGAACAAGCCTGAGTGGGACACTATATACCATCATGAAGGTAATCCTGTCCACTCCAAAACTCATGAAGAAGATGTCCAGAGTTGAACATCCCTGACACTCCAAATATCAATGGCACGGAAAAGTACACTTAAAAAAAATAACAGAATAAATTATTTATTGAAACTAAATAAATCAGGAAAAAAATTAACCCGAAATTCAGGGTGCTCACATCCTACCCACCTTATAAAAATTTCGTCCTCGAAATTAAAATGTCCATACTCCTTCTAGGTCAAACCCCCACAATCAAGTCCCAGAACTTTAAACAAATCATACCATCAAAAAAAAATGGCATACAGTGTCATGGCATACGGTGGTAGTGAAAGTCTCATCTAGGTATACTAGTCATGCTAATCAAAACGGTTATAGGGTATCAAAACACACAAGCAATCTAGGTGCTAAACAGAAAGTTACAGAGATAACAAACCATCAAAACTGTAAGGCAGTCTACCATCCTATATGAAAACTGGTACTCATCAAAAAAATAAGGAAAGGTAACTGCCAATCATCTAAAAGGGGTACTATCCCAAGAAAATCAAAATCACAAGTTTAATTAACGAAAGTCGATCACATTGAAATCCAATCACAATATATAATATAGAGAGCGTTAGAGAGGAAAAAGCTAGCATTATGTGTATGGGGACATGTTCATATGGTTAGATAGTAGGCGTGTGTGTACGTGAATATACATAAAATTGTATATGAGGATTTGGGTTTCAAACAATAGTTATCCAGTTACACTACTCATGGCATATTGGTTAAACAATCTACAATACACAACCTATTTACTCATAACATGCATGGCTAACCATATACATCTGTAAAGAGGTAGAGATTTAGTTATGTATCTATATACGTTATAACATGTATGCCTAAGCTCTATATATATCTATATGGATATATAATCATAACATAGAGAGGAAGGGTTACGTTACATGGCAGTGTATACTATGTTAGAGTGTGTGTGTGTCCTTGTACAGGGTTATAGCTTAGTATTGAAAGGTTTAAACCCGGTTTTAGTTCAGCATTTACATGCAAAGTCTGAAAATAAGCTAACATTTAAAGCAGTGAAATATTAACATAATACAGTCTCAGATTTTAGGGTTTTGAAACATCACAACTAACTCAATACTTCCAATATCCTAACATGATAGAAAAGAAACCCTAACTTACTATCCATACATTTATCTACGCATACAGTTCAATATTACATGTTAAATCTGAAATTGAACTAAGCATTGGAAATCAAATATGAAAATGTTAACATGTATTCAGTTTTTAGGATTTTGGATAATTGCACATCAAAACCAACTCAATGTTTATCACAACCTATCATGTAAGAATATGAAGCCTAATATTATATCCCTACATACAAGAACGTACACAGCTCTTAATATTACATTTAAAAACAACAATTTGAACTAACATTTAAAAATCCAGTATTAAGGGTTAATATGCACACAGTCTCAGATTTGACAAATTTAACACAAAATTCAACCAATTTTTTTTTTGAATCGAAACCCTATGTATAACATACATGTGCAGTGATATAAATAAAACTATTATCTTGAAATTTTATATTTAAATTACGAGTTAAGCTAGGAAAAGTAGAGAATCGAAAATATTGGGGTTTTAAAAATTTAAACATTAACGACATATTAATATGTATTCAGATAGGTGGAAATCAAGTGTAGCATGCATAAGTGTCAGGAAAGTGTCCACTATATATATTCATATATATATTCTCATGTCCCAATATAAAATTTTAATTCTACGTTAAGACCAACAATTAGATTCCTACCAATATTGCAAAGCAGGAGATTGACGAAATCAAGACAGTTTAATTATTATTATTATTATTTAATACTAGAATAATAGCAAGGAGGAAATAACAATGAAATCTGTTCTGCTTATCTGTTTAAAGAAGGAACCATTTTGAAATCCAGAGTTAAAATATCAATTCCAAGATAAAGTCTAGAAAAACCATCGATTCATTGTATTAAGAAGAAATTTATGGTAAAAAGTTACACAAGGTTTATAAAAATAGCTAAAGCTACATCCTAAGTTAAATAATAAGAAGCAAAACTAAACAAGACAAATAATAAAAAAAATTTGAAGGACTGCAACAAAAGTAGAGAAAACATGTTCAAAAACATTTAAGGTACAATCTGATAATCATATGCGTCTATCGAAAATCATCGTACTCTAAATCCTCGTCATACTAGTAAGCAAGGCTACGATAATCACAGAGTCCTTGACTTATGCACATACCTCTAGAATCATGGTATTTAACATTTTCGTGATGTCGCTAGCTTGGCTGCGAAAACCTTAAATTCCCACACCCGAGAAATATATCCAAAGTCAGACTATATGTCCTCACCATGCTGGCTAATGTGACTATAGAAGACTAGATTCCAAAACTCAGATGACCTAGCCCATATAATTTCATCTTGCCAAAAATTAAATTAAATCAACAATGAATACCAAAAAAAATCAAATTTATCAACGAACATCAAAATTCAAAAATGAACAAAATCCTTCAAATCATATAACTACAAACTCGGATGCTACAGCTAACATCAAGATTCAAAATTCCACAATCTTCATCAAAATCAATAAATACAAACCCAAATTCAATAATAATACATCAAAATCAAATTCAACAACAGAAAGTAAAGATAAATCAAATCAAGGAAAAAGAGTTTTCAAATCGGAGTTAAAATAAGATTCTCAAGGGTCGTCCCAGGAATCTCTCAAGGGATCCTAATTGTGATTGAGTACCTTCAAAATATATCCTATTCCTACTGCAGGCTGTAGTGGTACTCTAGTTCGAATACCACTACATAAACTCGACCTGCATGGGCCACCACTAAAAACGTGTCACGACCCGCACCCACTGTTAGGGTACGAGAACGTAACGACGCCCAGCCTACGCCGCAGTGTCGGCGGTAGAACGCTGTCCTAGGTCACAACATCTAACATATAATGCTAAGCAGTTTATACTCCCCGAATGGGGGTGTAGCTCCCCTTCCCAAAAATTTTGAAATATTTTTATTTTATTTATTTTACTTAAATGGTGATTTTAGATTTTTATAAATAATTATTTAGTTAATTATTATGGTAGACGATTTTAGCCATGGTTGAGAGTTGGAGTACAAGGTGACTAGAAATCGTGACACCGATAGTGCAATAGCGTGCCTTGACTAGTGTATTAGCCATGCCGAGGAAGACTCAGCCATAAGTGTGTCCTAACTAGGAAAACCAGATCAGGTTGTGACTTAATCCTTACCGAAGACTTTATTTATTTATTAATTAATTATTAGATTTATTGACTTGCGGGGACCCGGTTGAACCAAGTTAATCCGAACTGGGCGAAACCAAACCCAAGCCCAAGTAGGCATGTAGTGAGACCCAATACGGCCATGTAGACATATTCTAGATAGATGCAATATCTTTAGGAATTGGCCATTATTGTCTAAATATTAGTTAACCATTGTTTATATTATTTTTTGTAAATATGGCTTATATATATATGTGTGTATGTATATATAAATATATATTAAATATATATAGGTGTGTACGTATATATAAATTTACAGATTATATATATGTGCGTATGTGTACATACGTATATTTATATTATACGAGTGTGTATGTATAGATTAATATATATATGTATATAGATAAAGATTGAGATTGGCATTTTCTATTAAAAGTATTTTAATTAGATTTTTGGAGATTTGTTATATATAAATGTAAATATATGTGCGTGTGTGCATATATATAAATATAAATACTATGTGTGTTTATATATAAATATATAAATTTATGTGTGTACAAATAGATGTATAAATATACGTATAGTATGTATGTGTATATATGTGTATATAGATATACGTATATATATGTATATAAATAAATATGCGTATGTATATATATATGCGTATATATATAAATATAAATAGATATATATACAATAGGAGCCCAGCGGCCAAAGGCCCAAGCCCCGAGCTCGTGGGAGTCATGAGTCCACGAACTGAACCAGCGGCCAAAGGCCCAAGCCCCAAGCTAAGCACAGGAGCCATTCCCTACCCGAGTCAATACCTGAAGAAAAACCCGAGCGGCTGTGCATATACGCACATACGCGTATACAACAGAGGAGATCGAGAGTTCTCGATAAACCCTAACCGCCCTGTGCGTCGCAAACCCCTACGCCTGGCCGTGCCCCGCGCGTGCCGCCAAGGGCCACCGTCGGTCTGCCGGAGTCGGCGGAGGAGCCACACGCGCGCGATAGGACAACACCAACAGCAAGCAGCAGTAAATGCGTGGCGGGGAGGCCTACTTTGCGAGGCAACCACGACTCCCACCCTCGTCCGTTTCACGAACCGATTCTTCAGGTACGAAGCTAACCTATAGGCCTTAGATCCCCTTCTAATAGATTTGATTAATTCGCTTTGTATGCGACGGAAAACGAGTCCGAAAACTGAGAAAAAACTCGAATTCTGGACTAAAGAAACCGTCCCGAAAACCAATGTTCGTGGTCAATTTTTGACTAGGATAACGCGAACCTTGGAAAACCGCTTGAACAGATTTGTTGACAACATAACGGAGATGGCAACTCCATTCATAGTTTTACTTTTCATTGGTTATTTTGTGATAAATTCAGTTTCAAACTTTTAGAAAAAAAATCTGTTTTCAAAATATAGAAAATAGAGAAAAACTCATCCACATGACGTGCGTCCCGCCAATCCGAGCGACGTAGTCGCGCACCGTAGACATCGAAAGCTGCGTAACGGCTTCGTGGTCGTATGGGCTTTGACGGAATTCAAATTGGTCGTGTGTGCGCGACGAATTTGATCCGTATCCGTCGAAATTCACCGTATCGTGCACTTTGCACAAACTTCAATTACTTTGTGCACGTTCGTCAGATTGAGACGAAACTTGCACCAGCAGGACCGTATCATTTTTTTGGTCCTGTACGCCAAGTTTGGTCCAATTCTGAGACAGTTGAATCGTACGTCGTTTTGCGGGCCTAACGGTCCCACTCAACGGGCGATTTTGTGCACGGCCCGCCGGAATCCAACTTTGGACATACGGTTGGATTCGTATCGAAAAACTGGATTCGTAGACCTATAGTTTGATGACTTTAGAGACCGTTGACTCTGGCACGCTTTTTGGTGCAAAGCGGGTCCAACGGCGGACATCGTTTTGGCCCGAAATTACCGTTTTGCCCCTGTGTCCAGAATTGGACTTAAGGACAGGCAATCCTAGCTAATTTGACTATTCTGAAAACGTTGGTAATATTTATTTCAGCTTTTGGGGACTGTTGTACGGGTTTTAACTATTGTGGCACATTGAGTAGTTCAGACTGTCGGTTTCACCAGCAGAGGACCACAGGCGAGTACAGTTTATTGTCTGCATTTCGATATTGATCTTCACTATATTTTATTGATTGGCCATTGGTTATGTGATTATTTTCTATTATAAATTGTTGAGTCGGGAGTGAGAAGTACCAAGGGTGTGTGATCTGACCTTAGACCGTGTAGACCGTATTTATTATTGCATTTATTTCTTGTAGACAGTGTAGACAGTGATTTATTTATTGCAAAGTAGACGGTGTAGACATTGATTTATTTATTGTAAAGTAGACAGTGTAGACCGTGATTATTATTACATTTAAACTGTGTAGTTCGTGATTATTATTCTATAGACAATGTTTCTTTATTGCAATATTTTCTGTAGACCGTGTAACTGTAGACCGTGTAACTTTAGACCGTGTAGACCGTGTCACATAATTGTTCCGAGATCGATCACATATCAAAGGTACTTCTAACAGTTGGGAAAAGTACTTTGTGTCTATTTATTGCTATTGGTTTTCCGTATTTACTGTTTATTTTCAAAACTCATGATTGATGTCTAACCTTTGTTTTATAGTCATTTTCTTTATTTGAAATTACTTTCAGTGAATTGTGCTCGTCCCATTCCTGACTGGAAACCAACATTTTTAGGTTAGCCGTGGATTCACTTACCTTGGGGAGTGACGGGGATACTTGCAGGCAAAAGCCTAGAGACTAGCTAGATAGTTGAGTTGTAGTCATTCATTTATTTGTACAAGTTTATATTTTCTACAAATGTAAAACTTGTGATCATTGTAAGTTAAATTAATTATGTGAATGAGCATTATTTGTAATTTTGATCTTCATGGCCGTGACAGCGTTCTACCGCCGACACTGCGGCGTAGGCTGGCTTGGACACGTCTCGTATCCGTTTGAAAAAAACGGGTGCAGGTCGTGACAAGTTTTTGTGGTGGCCCATGCAGGTCAGTTTTTGCAAATCATGCGAACTCGTGATAGTATTTAAGTTAGCCGTACTATTGCGAGCCTGCGGCAAGGAAATGCTCATTCACGAATTAAGATTAATTTAATTTAAGTGAATGACTAGGGCTAGGAGTCCCCTATACGAATTTACCGATGGGTAGTCTAGGCCATGCAATGTAGATAGGGAGTTATAAATTTTGATAGTTTATCAGATCCCCATAGGTACATTATTATCTCTTGATATGACGATGTAATCTAATTTGGATAGATTATTCCCTTGGTAAGGCAGGGCTTCATAGAATTAATGATCTAGCCTTGATAGATTATTCAATTCATTCTCTTGCCTCTTTGGATATCGTCACCATATCTTAGTCTGAATTGCCCATTTAAAATCCTATTTTGCCGTAAGGGAATAGTTTATAATTCCTGATTCGGTTATTCAAATGCGAATCTAGAGGTAGACTGATCCAAAATTGTTCTCCCATGGTTCGAATACACATGAAAGAGATACCAGAATGTTTGTAGTTCTTTGTCTTCAGTTTGTTCCTCCCTGTGCAATCTGTTATTTTAAAGATTGTGACTGATAGGACAAATATTTATGCCTTATTTCATAGTCAGCTTGTTTGAATCTCTAGAAGCTCAGGGATTTATTTACAGATATAGTTACGAGAATGTTAGTTAACTTATACTGGCAGGACAGTAGCGCACTGTCGCTATTTATTTAAATTTTGGAGACTATGGATTCACTGCAGCCAGCAGCGCACTGGCGAGACACGACCCCTAGAGTTAAAATTAGATTAGGAAAATATCAGTTATAGAATTTTGCTAGAAATATGGCTAGTGGTCCTCCTTGACCGTAGTCACACTACTGTCAATATAAAGTAGAGTATCGGAATAGCATGTCACATCTGAATCACGAAACCAAGGGTTTACCACAGCCCGATTTTACGGGCGAAGTGTAGTCCTCGGTGAAATGACTTCAGACGTGATTATAAATTAGGGATACTATAGAGGATAGGACAGTGCTCTGTATGTTCTATAAGACCCGAAGCCAATAGTAGTGGAAGTTCTGTGAGATTGGGTAGCGTGTCTTCCGACCTAGCATTCCGTGGTCCTTGTGATCTATTGACGAGGTAATTGAATGACACTAATAGGTTTACCTAGAATATGGAATTTAGAATGTCCATAACCCATTAGTCGACCAAGTCCTTATGGATAAGAAGGTAGTAGGAAGACCGTATAAGCAGGAAAACCAAGTAAGTTTTGATTCTCTCTAAACTCAAACTACTTGTGCCTCCTTTCAAAAATTTCGTATAATTGTATTCGACTATCTTAACAAACGCTGTTGTCACGACTTAGTTTTACAAGCTCACTCTATTCTCGAGCTTGATTTGAGGCATATGTTTAGTGGGGACACCTGCTAACTTATTGTCTAATCAGAATCAGTGTATTATGGTCTGATCAACCATGATGCATTTTGGTTCGCTCTTCGTTTAATTACACTACGTGGATGGAGATATATAGGTATCTAGGATCTCATCCGCGACTGCTTTGACAATTCCTCTTGAATTATACGTTCGCCTTTGGATCACGTGATTGTATTCAGTAACATCTTTCTTGAACTCTTTATTGTTTTGTCTTTCACTGATTTGGAAAGACAGAAGCTCGTAATTGGTAGAGAGATACCGAGTATCCCCATGGCTATAGTAGTTGTATACACAAGGGTAGTTATCGTCAGCCAGCCATGTGATTGAGTTACTCGTTCTCCTCTCGACCTCGAACTGTTATCGGGACTTTCTAGCTACCTGAATTTGAGAATGAGTAGGGTTTTACCCTTAGTCGAAACACCAACCTAGGAGACCATCTATCCTCAAGGAACCAATTGTTGTGAGCCTCTAACTATTTGCTGGAAGCTTGCATTAACTAGCAATCCTTAAACCTTAACCCAACCTTTCCTCGACCAAAGCCCACAGTTTAGACATGAGATGAATAGACAAGAGTAAGGACAATCATTTACCATGATATGGTAAACACTCAACCCGAGATTGGTTGCCCCGTCGATAACTCTTGTATACGGTGGACGAGTAGGTTATTTATTTTATCGACCGTGTGTCATTGTGCACACTTGTTCTCTATTTATTGAAGAACGATCCTTGACATGATTTATATCTACCGTATTCCATTACGCAGTGCCTTATCCTATATTAACAAGAGTCGAGGTACAGTATCCGGACTTTGGAATCCTTCTAACCTCGTATTTTCTAAAAACATGTCTTAGCTTCTAAGGTGGGTAGACTGTAAGCCTTCTAAAATTTTGGGATATACAAGGACTACCGAGTGATTAGAATAATTTCCATTAGGATGATTATTAGTGCCCTATGGACTCCCACTTTCCATTTAGATCATTTTGTGTCCCCGGCCGTGTCATTAACATTTGGAGCACAAGACCGGCTGTTACCTCCCAACAAATTTCACATGCAAGATCTAGACGAGTCCAACTTCATCTAGGTATATCATGTCCCACTCAAACTGGTCCCCTTATACTCTTTTTTTGGGGTACGACTTTCAGGTTAAAAGGACTAGTTATAACCTTTACCATAGTGCCGGTATACTTTCCGACTTCCATTAGAGCCTCAGCCTTGATTCAATTCATTCGACCCAATACATGGTTGTGACCTACTCGAAATTCGCTATACACATGCCACTAGTATGCCACCCAATTGAGGTCTCATGTGCTCCTTAAACACAAAATTACTAAAGGCGCACTTTGAGCTTTAGGGACCTAGCTAACCAACTTGACCGACAACTAGCTCAACCCTTGGATAGAAACCTATTCTAAAATACCCTAACTTAGTAGACACAGTTTTATCTTGGGATCTTGTTCAGTCGTTATAGATTGAATTTCTAATGTTCATCCAACCAACGACTGATATCCAAATGGAGAACCCAGTAAGATCATAATCTAGATTTCTTAAACTCCATTCCATTTTGGAACCTTGTTTAGAATTTCGAGATTGGAACTTTCGTATTCCAGATTACAAGCTCTCCTAAAGAACGAATGATTCTTAGATTTAGTCAATGACTAGACTAGAGTAGCCCAATCTAGCGAATAAGACTGTAGGTTCATAAACACTCTTTCTACCTGTATCCTTGGATACTTTCTACCGCTCTTAAAATTTCATATTTATTCTTGATTATTTTTATCTTCATGTCCTTCCTATTTTGTAGCGACGATTGGTCATGCTTATTAGAGTTTATCAACCTTTCTTAACTACTTGTGTAAATTGTTGATTGTTAAATTTTGGGTTGCCTGATAGATACGAGACGATTATAGATACCATATGTCCTAGATATTTTTGGAAGAGTTATTAGCCACTAGTTAGAAGATTATAAAATTTTAGAGACATGTGTTTTAAGGGAGTAGTGTGACCAAAGGTGGGTAGAAGTCCTCGATGATTCGTAGTTACGAAATGGCTAGGAGGGGGATATAAATATTTCTGAGAAATTAAAATTCGAGGAAATTGTGGTAATAGTAGATTTATTCTTATTAAGTTTGAATTTTGGGCATGTTTACGAGTTAGAATTTCGAGGACGAAATTATTTTTAAGGTGGGTAGATTTGTAGCTCCCCTTCCCGAAAATTTTGAAATATTTTTATTTTATTTATTTTACTTAAATGGTGATTTTAGATTTTTATAAATAATTATTTAGTTAATTATTACGGTAGATGATTTTAGCCATGGTTGAGAGTTGGAGTACAAGGTGACTAGAAATCGTGACACCGATAGTGCAATAGCGTGCCTTGACTAGTGTATTAGCCATGCCAAGGAAGACTCAGCCATAAGTGTGTCCTAACTAGGAAAACCAGATCAGGTTGCGACTTAATCCTTATCGAAGACTTTATTTATTAATTAATTAATTATTAGATTTATTGACTTGCGGGGACCCGGTTGAACCAAGTTAATCCGAACTGGGCGAAACCAAACCCAAGCCCAAGCCCAAGTAGGCATGTAGTGAGACCCAATACGGCCATGTAGACATATTCTAAATAGATGCAATATCTTTAGGAATTGGCCATTATTGTCTAAATATTAGTTAACCATTGTTTATATTATTTTTTGTAAATATGGCTTATATATATATGTGTGTATGTATATATAAATAAATATTAAATATATATATAGGTGTGTACGTATATATAAATTTACAGATTATATATATGTGCGTATGTGTACATACGTATATTTATATTATACGAGTGTGTATGTATAGATTAATATATATATATATGTATATAGATAAAGATTGAGATTGGCATTTTCTATTAAAAGTATTTTAATTAGATTTTTGGAGATTTGTTATATATAAATGTAAATATATGTGCGTGTGTGCATATATATAAATATAAATACTATGTGTGTTTATATATAAATATATAAATTTATGTGCGTACAAATAGATGTATAAATATACGTATAGTATGTATGTGTATATGTGTGTATATAGATATACGTATATATATATGTGCGTATAGTATGTATGCGTATGTATATATATATGCGTATATATATAAATATAAATAGATATATATACAATAGGAGCCCAGCGGCCAAAGGCCCAAGCCCCGAGCTCGTGAGAGTCATGAGTCCACGAACTGAACCAGCGGCCAAAGGCCCAAGCCCCAAGCTCAGTATAGGAGCCATTCCCTACCCGAGTCAATACCTGAAGACAAACCCGAGCGGCTGTGCATATACGCACATACGCGTATACAACAGAGGAGATCGAGAGTTCTCGATAAACCCTAACCGCCATGTGCGCCGCCAACCCCTACGCCTGGCCGTGCCCCGCGCGCGCCGCCAAGGGCCACCGCCGGCCGGCCGGAGTCGGCGGAGGAGCCACACGCGCACGACAGGACAACGCCAACAGCAAGCAGCAGTAAACGCGTGGCGGGGACGCCTACTTCGCGAGGCAACCACGGCTCCCACCCTCGTCCGTTTCACGAACCGATTCTTCAGGTACGAAGCTAACCTATAGGCCTTAGATCCCCTTCTAATAGATTTGATTAATTCGCTTTGTATGCGACGGAAAACGAGTCCGAAAACCGAGAAAAAACTCGAATTCTGGACTAAAGAAACCGTCCCGAAAACCAATGTTCGCGGTCGATTTTCGACTAGGATAACGCGAACCTTGGAAAACCGCTTGAACAGATTTGTTGACAACATAACCGAGATAGCAACTCCATTCATAGTTTTACTTTTCATTGGTTATTTTACGATAAAATCGGTTTCAAACTTTTAGAAAAAAATCTGTTTTCAAAATATAGAAAATAGAGAAAAACTCATCCACATGACGTGCGTTCCGCCAATCCGAGCGACATGGTCGCGCACCGTAGACATCGAAAGCTGCGTAACGGCTTCGTGGTCGTGTGGGCTTTGACGGAATTCAAATTGGTCGTGTGTGCGCGACGAATTTGATCCGTATCCGTCGAAATTCACCGTATCGTCCACTTTGCACAAACTCCAATTACTTTGTGCACGTTCGTCAGATCGAGACGAAACTTGCGCCAGCAAGACCGTATCATTTTTTTGGTCCTGTCCGCCAAGTTTGGTCCAATTCTGAGACAGTTGAATCGTACGTCATTTTGCGGGCCCCACGGTCTTACTCAACAGGCAATTTTGTGCACGTCCCGCCGGAATCCAACTTTGGACATACGGTTGGGTTCGTATCGAAAAACTGGATCCGTAGACATATAGTTTGATGACTTTAGAGACCGTTGACTCTGGTACGCTTTTCGGTGCAAAGCGGGTCCAACGGCGGACATTGTTTTGGCCCAAAATTACCGTTTTGCCCCTGTTTCCAGAATTGGACTTAAGGACAGGCAATCCTAGCTAATTTGACTATTCTGAAAACATTGGTAATATTTATTTCAGCTTTCGGGGATTGTTGTACGAGTTTTGACTATTGTGGCACATTGAGTAGTTCAGACTATCGGTTTCACCAGCAGAGGACCACAGACAAGTACAGTTTATTGTCTGCATTTCGATATTGATCTTCACTATATTTCATTGATTGGCCATTGGTTATGTGATTATTTTCCATTATAAATTGTTGAGTCGGGAGAGAGAAGTACCAATGGTGTGTGATCTGACCTTAGACCGTGTAGACCATGTTTATTATTGTATTTATTTCTTGTAGACAGTGTAGACAGTGATTTATTTATTACAAAGTAGACAGTGTAGACATTGATTTATTTATTGTAAAGTAGACAGTGTAGACCGTGATTATTATTACATTTAAACTGTGTAGTTCGTGATTATTATTCTGTAGACAGTGTTTCTTT
Source organism: Iris pallida (assembly GCA_029216955.1). NCBI lineage: Eukaryota > Viridiplantae > Streptophyta > Magnoliopsida > Asparagales > Iridaceae > Iris > Iris pallida. The sequence continues at coordinate 4,879,255 of JANAVB010002800.1, forward strand.
ATTGCAATATTTTCTGTAGACCGTGTAACTGTAGACCGTGTAACTTTAGACCGTGTCGCATAATTGTCCCGAGACCGATCACATATCAAAGGTACTTCTAACAGTTGGGAAAAGTACTTTGTGTCTATTTATTGCTATTGGTTTTCCGTATTTACTGTTTATTTTCAAAACTCATGATTGATGTCTAACCTTTGTTTTATAGTCATTTTCTTTATTTGAAATTACTTTTAGTGAATTGTGCTCGTTCCATTCCTGACTGGAAACCAACATTTTCAGGTTAGCCGTGGATTCACTTACCTTGGGGAGTGACGGGGATACTTGCAAGCAAAAGCCTAGAGACTAGCTAGATAGTTGAGTTGTAGTCATTCATTTATTTGTACAAGTTTATATTTTCTACAAATATAAAACTTGAGATCATTGTAAGTTAAATTAATTATGTGAATGAGCATTATTTGTAATTTTGATCTTCATGGCCGTGACAGCGTTCTACCGCCGACACTGCGGCGTAGGCTGGCTTGGACACGTCTCGTATTCGTTTGAAAAAAAAACGGGTGCAGGTCGTGACAGGGGGTGACATAGCAGATACAGTCTCAATCACATCTAAGGTAGAGCATGATAAAGATAGATAAAACAGGAAATCCAAAAGAGATACAGGAGATAGAAGTCTAAGTGTCTAAGATACATAAACCCAGAAATACATCTCAAAACTCAAATACAGTAATCCATAAAGTAAATAAAACTCCAGACAAAATGAAATAACTATCTAAACAACCTCTACTGTGTCTCCTCTAGGCTAGCAGGCAATCCTAGGCATTCTGTAAAATTTATCAACAGGTCCAGTCAGGACAGGAGCGAGCACAATACATCTCAACAAATCATAGCAGGTTAGAAAATATAATCATGCAGTAAAGTAAGATACATGATCTGAAGAAATACAGTATGTAAACAGAGAGAGAACTGTAATAGAAATATCTACTATAAATAGAGAACTAACAGTGGCTAGTGATGTAGAGTACAGGATAGCACATGTGAACGGGACAGATTTGTACATGATCTACACTAAAGAGTTGTACATGATCTACACTACTATAGAATTGTTCACATGACTACTAGCACTCCCCCGTTTTCCCCAATCAATACACAAGGATCTAAGCAGGTTATGTTATTGTACATGATATCACATGGGGCCCTTGAAAGGGTGCACATGATAGTATACATGAAGGCTCTGTGAACATGAGAGTACAAGATTCACAAGAGTGTACATGTATAGTGAAAGCACAGGAGTACATGATGAAAGTGAAATGCACATGACATAATGTACCCGATGCTCCCGAGGGGGATAACATCACATGAAGAGATCCGTATAGTACTAATCCGTAATAATGTCGTAACAGCATCAAGTATAGTAATCTAAAGCAGGAATATAATTCTAAGTAGGATATGAAATGACCAGAGAATGTACTCGCCTGATAACCTGAACAGCTGATAAGTATAGGGGGTCCAACTGAAGCCACAGAGTCCTATTTAACGCAACACAGGTTACAAGGTGTTCAAGTTGTAATAAATGAATCTCTATAATCAATCTACATTATCCTAGGTTCTTCTAAGTCAAAACAACTCTAGGTTGACTCCGGCCAATAATCTAGTCAAACTAGGTCAAGTGTTGACTTACAGTTGACTTTGGGTCAACTGGTCAACTTTGGTCAATCAGGGTCAATTCTAGTCTAATTATTAAAGATATAAAGTGTACTTCGTTATTCGTACGTCGAAACTTACGACATGCAAATCGAGATGAGATGTTCAATGGTAAAGTTGATAATCTTATTATAGTGATCAATGTGTCCATCTTGTCAATTTTAGCGATGTGAGATCACTGGAATTGACTGATCTCAGTTTCGTTGTACTAATCCCGAAATACGAACATTATAAGAATTAATTATTAATTAATTATAAAAATGTTAAACTCAGAGAAATTATCAACAAACATTGTCGAACGATGAAATAAACATCGCCAACGTGTCCAGAATGGTCAAATTAGCAAGGATAGCCTACCCAACGGTCTAATTTGGACACAAGGGCAAAAATGTAATTTCGGGTCAAAACGGTGTCCGTGTCGGAGCCGTTTTGCACCGAAAAACATGCAAGAAAATAAGTCTATAAAATATAACAAATTATATGTCCACAAAACCAGAATGACGATATGAACCCAACGGTATCTCCAGAATTGGATTCCGTTTACCCGATCTCAATTTGGCCCGTTGACCAGAACATTAGGATTCCGGTTTGCACGGAAATGTGTGCCAGAGCCAATGTTCTCAAAACTCAACAAACTACATGTCAACGAGTCCAGAATGACGATACGAACTCAACGGTATATTCGGAATTGGATTCCGATGAGCCGATCTCAAAATGACCCTTGGCCTGGATATTGGTATCCGACTTGCACCGAAATGCGTGTCCGATCCAATGTCCACCAAAACCTAGCAAATTATATATCAACGAGTCCAGAATGACGATACGAACTCAACGGTATATCCGGAATTGGATTCCGATGAGCCGGCGTCAAAAAGTCCCGTTGACCCAGAATGTGGGACCCACTTTGCACCGAAAAATGTGCCAGGGTCCACGTTGTCCAAATCTAACAAATTTTATGTGAAAACATGCCAGAACGACGCCACGAGTCTAATGGTGGTGTCAGAAATGAAATCTGGAGTCCCTTGTTCAAAAATAGAATTTTATAAGTTGGAAATTACGAATTCGGACGGCCAACTTTGGCGTCGAATTCAACCAATCAAACAAGCTCACAATGAAACGAAACTGGAGGGGTAGTAAGAGGGTCATACCAGCTTCGTACAGGAACTGGTAGCATGCCAAACGGAGCTGCAGTGGAGGAGGTACAAGCTGACGAAGTTGGCCCTGCGAAACTGACCAAATTTAATATAATTTAAACGGTCAACTTGGTGGCCAGTTTTGATGTATAAAACGATAAAATCAACGGGCAAAAATTGACAAGAGTGAAGGTGGATATACCGAGATTGTGACGGATCATAGAAATCGCCGATCCAACGGTCGGATTTCCAAAAAAAACGTGTACGAAGTTGCTGCGACGGAACGCGTATTCAGCCTCGTTCCCGAGCTCGTCACGACGGGACGTCGTGCAAAACGCACGAATCGCCTCGACGGCGCGTCCCGGAGGACGGTAGCTGCCATGGGAGGAGAGCCTAGGTTGCGCACGGCCATGTAGGGGTCGGCCACGCCGACCCCGGCGGGGCGCCCGAACGCGCGCGGATCGTACGCGGCTGGTGCGCACAAGCCGCCGCACACTGCTGCGGTGCAGCGCTGCACACCTGCGTAGCCCGGCGGCGACTGCGCGATGGTCAGGCACGGCGAGGGGCTGCTGTGCAGCCATGACGGCGGGGTGGAGGTGGTGATGGATAAGCTGGTAGTGGTGGTCGGGTGAAGTATGGAGGAAGTAGAGGAGGGGATGTTGTGGGTTTTGGCCGACGGCGAGGCTGGCCGGGGGTGGCCAGAGCTACGGCCAGGAGGATGGGGAGAGGTCGGGCCAGGATGGCTACTGTAGGGAGTTTTGGAGTTCGGGTGTGTTGAAGTTGTTGTTGTAGTAGTTTTATGGGGAGAAGAATAGAGAGAGAGAGATGTAATAAATAATTAATGAGAGAGAGAGGGAAAGAAAGAGAAAAAGTTGTTCTCCCATTAAAGTTAGGGCCGGCCTAATGAGAGGGGGTGTGGGGAAAGTTGTCATGTGGGAATAGATGGCTAGGATTGGTTAGGAGTGAAATCAAGGGTGGAAATAAAATAGGGATTTGATTTATGAGGGATTTAAATCAATGGGTACACACTCAATATTTCAAGTAGAAAAGCAGGTATTGAATATTATTTTTAGACACAAAAAAAATGAAGGCGTCCCGACGGAGGGTAACATGGAGCTGGGCTGGACTCGGTGGAGCCGGATTGGGTCAAAATCAGACATTGTGCAAAAATTGAATTAAAATTAGGTATCGATGATCATGGGTAAATAAGTAGCACATGGGGATTCCAATAATTGGGACACAAGTGTTGGACGGGTAGTAGGCTCAATGTGGGCCATGTCAATAATTGGGACTGACAGGTTTTGGTCGACAGGGGACCCACAAATCAAGTTGGAAGATGAATGTGACACCGTGGGATAAAATAAAATTGGGTCACGTGTCAGAAAAGTTGTACAAGGCAAATGGAGCACAAGATGGCCTGTCGGAGTGTGACACGAAGGTCATGGGTGACGAGCGTCTTGAGTAGATCATGCATGAGAAGTTGGTTTCAAGAAACTGACTGGTCTTGCGCTCCCAAATTAAAAGTCACGGTAACGTGCTAATAATGATCAAGAAAAAGAGTGGAAAAATCAATTAATAATCAAATGGTCTAATTCGACCCGAAGTTTTGTGAAGCAAAAAGAGCACAAGGGAACAAGTCTGAGTGGGACACTATATACCATCATGAAGGTAATCCTGTCCACTCCAAAACTCGTGAAGAAGATTTCCAGAGTTGAACATCCCTGACACTCCAAATATCAATGGCACGGAAAAGTACACTTAAAAAAATAACAGAATAAATTATTTATTGAAACTAAATAAATCTCAAAAAAAAAAATCAACCCGAAATTCAGGGTGCTCACAGTAGTGCTTACCATGTTGTTCCTCCTCCTAACCCGGTAAGCCAGCCTATTACTTCTGCATCCGCAGGAGATGCCAATGAGGCTATAAAACTACTACGTAATCAGTTCGAGGCCTTCAAAGAGAAAGACGGTCTACAGAGGCTGGGGATCAAACAACCTTAGCTAGTAGAATTGAAGGAAGTCCCATTCCCTCGAAAGTACAAAATTTCTACGATTACGTTGTTTGACGGCAGCACTTCTCCGAGTCATTTCATTAACCATTTTGAGGTAATGACTGTCTAGCTCCAGCCAAGCGATGCTCTTCTTAGCAGAGTCTTCGTCGGCTGCTTAGCCGGCACAGCATATGATTGGTACCGCAGCCTACCTGACGGCTCTATCACATCCTTTGCCGGACTCAAGCAGATGTTTCTGGAATGATTCTATGAGGGTATTAACGATATGACTATATTCGCCCTCAATAAGATCAAGCAAAGACATAATGAAACTACTGAGAGTTTTATTGAACGATTCCGCCGAGAAGCACTAAAAATGTCTCCCGGAACCCCATCTGTCGTAACGATAGACACTTGTAAGTCAAACTTGTTGCCTATCATCAGCATGTGGACGGGGTCAACACAGTTCCAGGATTGGCCATCATTCATCGTCAATGCTAAAGCAGCTGATGTTAGCGCTGAGAAGTTCGAACAGTTGGGGGTACATATGTCTAACCCTGATCGAGATGAGCCTTCTGCATCCGGTAGCGGTAATCGCCAGAATAACCCACGTCTACCTCTGCTCCTTCTGTACCTCCACCAAAGGGACCTCTCCCAAAAGTAGAGTATTCCTTTGATGAAAATGATACAGCGAGCATCTTCGACTGTTTGCTTAAAAGAAATAATTTACAACTTCCTGACCCGAAGAAGCCTGACGAAATCGGTAAGACTGACCACCCTAAGTATTGGGTTTATCACAGGTTCATAGGGCATCCTACTCGGGCATGCTATGTGCTCAAAGGCAAGATTCAAGAGTTGGTCAACGCCGGTGTCATCACTCTCCAACAGGATGAAAAGACTGTTACGGCCAATATGATTTCTGCACAGTTCGGTGATTTCCCGCCACAAGTGGTGCAGAGTGGCATCATCCCTATTCCAAGGGCCACTCTGGAGATTGAAAATCTTCCTTCCCCATGAAGTGAAAGTCTTGTCCCCTTATCCCTTGATAATGGCGAGATCATGTGGATTCATCCTGATCTTCTTTCAGATTTCGAAGTTCCTTCTTCCTCCAAGCAAAAAGAACGCTCTAAGGGCAAGACAAAGAGCTGCAATATGGTGTCTTTTGACCCCATAATTGAAGAAGAGATCATATTGGGCACCAGGTCAGGGAAAACCTATCTACGGGAGCATCTCGAAACTCAGGAGGATCCTGCTTCGTCTTCCGAGGCTGTTCCAGTGCAGCCTGTCTCTACAGAGGGCATCCCTTCTATATCATTACCGGTTGTGGAACCAACTCTTTCTAAGCCAACAGTAGCTGACAAAGGCAAACAACAAGTCCGCTTCGATAAAGTTTTGAAAAAGTTTTCCCCCTCTGGACCTGAAAAGCCATATAACTTTAACATATTGGCTCAATTAGCCAACACATCGGCCAGGTTATCCATCTTCGAGCTCTTACGCCTCTCTAAAGAGACTCGAGAAACATTGAGTGAGGCTTTGATGCAGGCAGACACTTGCCTAACTCTTCTCAAGAAACCTGAGTCAGAACCTGTCTCTTGTCTCCACTGTCACAGTATGCTGGAATTAATTCCAAACATCACCTTCACACAAGATGACATGTTGATGGAAGACAATCGACATGACCGTCCTCTCTACTTTACAGGATATGTCGACACCATGAAGGTCGATCGTATTCTGATAGATCCAGGGTCAGCACTCAGCATCATGCCTAATACGATGTTGGATGCTCTGAAGATTCCAGTGTATAGCCTCTCCGGCACTATCACCACCATCCTGGGATTCAACCAGGGAAGAAGTGAACCTTTAGGCAAGATACGCTTAAAGCTCTAAATTGGCAATCTTCATACGAAGGTGACCTTCTACATTATAGACAACCATGGTTGTTCCTACAATGCTCTTCTAGGGAGACCATTCCTTCATGAACACAACATTGTTCCTTCTACTCTCCATCAATGCTTCAAATATGTTGATGACAAAGGAGAGATCCAAAAAGAAGTTGCGGATCTCTACCATTTCAAAGGCGTTGAAGCATATTGCAATGATGCTCGCATGTACAAAGAAGAGTTTATGAAGGTAGTATTGGCCATGGATGGTGAGGAAGAACAAGAAGAAGTGCCCAATGACACTCTCATCATACCTGTCAAAGGGCATGTCTCTCATCCTCAATCCTCCAAACCACTGGCTATTCATCTGCCAGCCCGAAAGCAATCAACTGGTGATACTCAAGATAAAAGGGAGCCTACCTCTTCTGAGCCACTGGTAATCGACTTACATTGTGACAAGGATAAAAGAAAGCTCACCTTTTCTGAGCCACTGGTTATCGACCTCCATCGTAACAAAGATAAAAGGGAGCTCACCTCTTCTGAGCCGCTTGTTATCGACCTTCGTCGCAACAAGCCTAAACCTCCCTGCTCTTCTTTTCCTTCTCTTGTAATCGATCTAACCAAGCCAGCTAAGGCTAAAGGTCCTGTTGCAAATACGGATGTACAAATCAATGAAAAAGTATATACTTTCCAATATACTGATGTCATTTATCATGCTAAATGCTATTTGGATATGTTAGATAGCTTTTCGTCATTTATGATAGGGGTCGTACAATCCCTTCATACAGAAGTATTATTTGAACATCCAGATGACTCATATTTTATCGTCCCTTCTCGAAAGAGAGGTGAGAGTCCAATACTTTTTAGTAAAGGAGCAGAACAAAAATTCAGCTATACGGATGATAGCAAAAGTAACGATACAGGATGTCTCCAACTTCATCGTTATAGTCAACAATCAAAAGACATCATCCGAAAGATGGATTATGACTTTAAGAATGGCCTCAATTATGGTAAAGGTAGACGAACTCCTATCCGTACGGTTGTTCCGAAAGGAAAATCGGAGATGTATTACAGCAGAACGAAAAGAGGTCTCGGATATACTTCGCCTCCAGTCTTATCTCCAGAAGTCTTCGAATCCGATAATGAGGAGCGCTCTGACTCTTCTGATTCCAGATCTTGGGATTCTGACACCAGTATCGGCCAAGTTCATCGATTGATCGTATCTTCTAACATGGTCTCCACTGAACTTCCAGAAGACTATGACGAGGATATTGAAGAAAATCCCAAAATAGATCCTTGGGTTCAACGAATGGATACCCAATGGGAACTTCGATTCGAACAACAGGAACCGCCTACCAAAGATTAATTGGTTCAAATTGATGTAGGAGAAAATGGGTTACCTCGTCCAATATTCATCAGCAAGAACCTCCCGGAGGCGGATAGGTAAGAATTAATTCTTCTTATTCGAGAATACATTGATGTCTTTGCTTGGAGTTATGAAGACATGCCAGTTTTAGATCCCAAAGTTGCTACTCATAAACTGAATATTTTACCTAATGCAAAGCCAGTCAAATAGCAGCAAAGGCGATTCAAGCCAGAAATGATGGACGCAATTGATGATGAAGTCAAAAAGCTCATAGCTTGCGGCTTTATTTGAGAAGAACAACATCCTGATTGGGTAGCCAACGTTGTTCCAGTCTTGAAGAAAACTGGCAAAGTTTGAGTTTGCATCGACTTTCGAAATCTTAATAAAGCTTGTCCAAAGGATGAGTTTCCTCTTCCTATTACAGATGTCATGATTGACAATACTTGTGGGTTTGAAAGGATATCCTTCATGGATGGATTCTCTGGATACAATCAGATTCGGATGAACCCTGAAGATGAAAAACATACCTCTTTCAGTACTCCTCGTGGAGTCTACTGCTACACTGTAATACCATTTGGTCTAAAGAACGCTAGTACAACTTACCAACGAGCTATGAGTACCATCTTTCGAGATCATCTTCGTAAGACTGTCGAATGCTATGTTGACGATATTGCTGTCAAGAGTCGTCTAAAGGAAGATCACATCCAAGATTTAAGAACTATCTTCAATCTAATACGCCAATATCAGTTAAAAATGAATCCCACCAAGTCATTCTTGGGTGTCTCTAGTGGTAAATTTCTCGGCTTCATCATTACCTCTAAAGGTATACATGTGGATCCCGAGAAGATCAAAGCCATTCAAGAGATGCGTCCTCCATGCAACTTAAAAGAGCTACGAGGATTCCAAGGTCGACTTGCGTACATCAGGCGGTTTATTTCAAATCTGTCTAGACGTTGTAGACCGTTTACTCAGTTAATGAAAAAGGGTGTATCTTTCGTTTAGACCGAAGAATGTCAACAAGCATTTGATGATATAAAGCGGTATCTGATGAACCCACCAGTTTTAGTGCCACCAATCTTAGGTATACCATTCTTAATGTATGTCCGTGCTATGGATCATTTATTAGGTGATTTACTTGCCCAGAAGAATAAAGAAGGCCATGAACAAGCTATTTATTATCTTAGTCGTACTATGATTGGTGCTGAATACCGTTATAGTCCGGTTGAGAAAGAATACCTAGCTCTTATGTTCGCTTTTCAAAAGACTCGGTATTATATCATTGGCCAAACCATTCACGTTATTTCCCGAGTTAATCTACTTCGGGTACTAATGAAGAAGCCCAGCACACTCAATTTTCGACTGGCTACATGGGCCATTCTGCTAGCCCAATACGACATGGTTTATGTTCCATAAAAGTCTGCTAAGGGTCAGGCACTGGCCGACTTCTTAGCAGCTCATCCTGTTCCGGAGACATCTAAGCTTTATAACAAAATTCCAGATGAAACATTGGAATCAAACATGATCTCTGAAGAATTTTCTACCTGGCATCTACTCTTCGACAGAGCATCTCAGATCGGACCAAATGGGACCATTGTTGCAGGAGTTCGAATTGTTCTAGTCTCTCCAGAAGGATTAGCTATCCAAAGAGCTTATTCCTTAGATCAGCCGTGCTCTAATAATGTGGCTGAATACAATGTCTTGCTTATTAGACTCCAGCTAGCTAAACAGTTGGAAGTTGAATATCTTGAAGTCTATGGCGATTCTAAACTAGTTGTCAATCAGGTTAGAGGAACATACGAAGTTCGCCATCAAGATCTCGTGTCTTATCATGAAGCAGCGATTTACATGGCTACATTATTTAATGCTTTCTTTATTGAATATGTCCGACAAGCTTGCAATACTAAGGCAGATGCTCTAGCAAATCTGCCTCAGTGTCTATGGGCCTACCGTACTACGGTCCGTAATCCCACAGGCTGTACACCTTTTTCTTTGGTTTACGGTTGTGAAGCAGTTCTACCTCTGGAACTTCAAATTTCTTCCTTGAGAATTGCCATCGCTAATGAACTTACTATGGAGAACAATGATCTTCTTCGACTTTAAGAACTAGAGGCGCTCGACGAGAAGCGACTATTGGCTCAACAACATATTGAATTATATCAAGGCCGCATCTCGAAGACTTTTAACCGCAAAGTTAAAATCAGAGCCTTTCAGAAAGGAGAACTCGTTCTAATAGTCAGATGTCCGATGACTATGACTCACATGAGCAAAGGCAAGTTTGATGCGAAATAGGAAGGGCCTTATATCGTGAGTAAAGTCTTCTCAAATGGAGCCTATCAACTCACAGAGCTGGACGGTCGAGTTGCGATGATGCCTATCAATGGCAAATTTCTTAATAAGTACTATGCATGAATGTAAAAGGGATTTCTTGTAAATACGACAAGATATTCATAAATAAATTTTGATTTTATTTCATCATAAACGATGTTACATGATATCAAGGACGAGAATCACTATCGTCCTTTTTAAAGACAGGACGAGGACCACTGCCGTCCTTTTTAAAAATATAGTCGACAAAAGAGCTGAGGACATCCTTGCTCGATTTCACTAGAAACGCGAAAGCGGCATCCACATAGCCTCCTCTTCTTCAGTCTTTCCTGGCTCAACTAGGAAGTCCAAGATATCACGTGGTGGCTTGGGTGCAGACGAACCTTCGCCCGCTGTCACTACCACTTTTTTAGCTTGAGGTATTTTGGTCATTTTTCAAATTTTGGGAATTATTTGGAATTATTATTTATTATTTAGATTTATTAGAATTAATGTTATTTTTAGTGATTTTTAGTATAATTGTTTTTGGTCCTATAGTTGACTTTGACTAGTGTTGACTAGGAGACTAACCTAGAGGCTAACCTAGGTTATGGCTACTTGGTTAGGTTATGTAACCCTAGCTTGACCTAAGTTAGTGGCTTTTAATTCATTAGAATTTATTAGGAGGAATTAGGAGTTAGATTGATTAAGGAATGGCTTGTAAAATCACAAGTCATTATATGACTTAAAGCCTTAATAGCCCATAGGCCCATACCATGAACCAAACCCTAGTCCAACAGCCACTTGGCCGGCCACTAGTGATCCCCCCCCTATTTAATGCTCCTAGAAATTAGGGCTAGCCTCCATTGGGATTTGTGCAAGTTTAGAAAGAGGTGAGTCTCCATCTTCCCTAATACCTAGAAAATATATTTTAATTTATTTTTCCTCCAAACCAATTGCATTAGGACCTAATTTTACTGTTTTTACTGTTGGTGTTGAGTATTTTTAGGAAGGAATCAATTTGGGGAAGTTTTGGTGGATTGAGGAACCATTCCATTTGGGATTTTTGTGAGTTTTGCACATCAATAGGTATAATCTATTTTACTCCATAAAACTACTGTTTATTTGCATTTCTAGGATGCCCTAGACCTAACCTAACAGTAGGATTACCTAACCCTAGAATTTGAGCCCATTACGTGTTCGTATCGGACACGTATCAGCGTGTATAGGAACGTGTTCGACAAAATGCCTCAAAGGGCATTTTGACCTAATTTTTGGATTATGTTTGAATAGGAAAATAGTATTAGACCTTGCTTATGCGTTTTTACTGCACTGAGCACGATTTAGCGTCGTGTCGAGTCGCACAGACACGCGGACACGCGGTCGCATGCGCATGCGCGCTGGCAGGAATTATGCCCTGCTACTCGGGCTAGATTCTGAGCTGGATACGCCACTTCAACCTACGAAATTTGACACACGAGTCGTGTCCATGACTGACACGGGGTTCCCCAAGTGGTTCGAGCTCTCGTGTCGTGTCGGACAAGATATTGCGTGTGCACGTGTAGTGCACTGTGCGGTTTAGTGTGCCAGTTTGTGGTTCTGTGTTAATTCATTTTAAATGCTTTTAATTATGTTTTAACTTGCTATTTAGACCCTAATTATAATATATAACTATATTAGATTAGTTTACATTTTTTGGATTGGGTTTAATGTGGGAATTTGGTTTCGAATGGGGTTCGAACAGCATATGGCTGATACACTCTGATACTTTAGTTTCCAGATTTCCAAACTCTTTAATTTCCTGTGTAATGGTGTTCCTCACTGAATTATGATCCCCATATGTTACAATTCATGTTAGCTAAGTTTTTAAATTCAAATATAGGCTTTTGGAATTGGGAATGGGATATTAGTATTTGGGTTGGTTTTCAAAAACTGTCATTTAACTGTTAGCCTAACCTAGAAATTGAATGAGTTGTGTTTCCCTAATGCCTGAGATTGATTTTGATTCACTGATTAGCTAGGTATTGCATTCAAAATTGTTTTTGAACTGAGAATAAGATTTTGGATAATGTAGTGTTTCGAAATCAATTGAACTGAGCTGAGGTTTAGTTCTTAAAACCTGAGAACTAAATCTCTAAATGCCTGAACAATAAACTGTTAAACTGGTTATTGCATTCCTTTCCTATTTTTACCTGAAATGGTTTCATTACCTGAGATTGTTCTCTAAAAACTGGAATTTTAGTCATTGTTATGTTTCACTGTTAGCAATAGGTTTTCCTGTCTTCCTGAGATTGGGTAGGGACTGAAATTAAGTTTAGATTGTTATGGACTGAATTTCCTTCCTTTTCTGTCAACTAATCACTGTTTTGAGGATTGTAAACTCACACACACCTGTTTAAATACATGAAAAATCATTGTTTTCCAGGTTTGAACAGTGTACATTGGTTCACTGATTTCAGGTTATATGCTCACTGATTTTTCCTTCCCATATCATTGCAACATTGGTTCTTCTATTTTAAAACTGAGTTTCATTGTTAGTACTGATTTTCCTATGTGTATTAAACCTGAGTTTAGATGAATGGTTAACATTCATATTGAATTGGTTCATATTTTTAACTGTCAACTGTATGTTATTTCCTTAACTGTTCCTATTCCTTTTCCTGCTCACACCAAGTGTCTATGCTACCATATTGTTTCACATGTCTCAAGTCACACACACATACCACCACTGCCATGGTTCCATGAACCCTCACTGTTTTCCTATTTTTCCCTCTTCACTCGACACCACACTGTCTCATGACACAAACACCCTCACTCTCACTCATGGCATCACACACTCACACACTCTCATGTTTCACACACACACAAACACATTTCATTCTATTTTTTATGCTTATGAGTATGTGAGATTTCATTTTTAGGTATCTTATAATGTATATGTGTGGTATAGAGGGTACCTATATGCCATTGTGTGTACCATATCATATATTAGTATGGATATATAAAATTTATGTGTGATATGTATTTAGTAGCCTATAGGCTATATATTTTCTAAGTTACATTATATAGCCTTGTCAATATGGGTATTGTTTAGATATAGATAATAGCTTGTGTAGATGTGTTATGGTTGTTAGGGCTTGATGTTGCCTAGAAGCCCAGATTAGCCTTGTTAGAACCTAGAATGGCTTGTTAGACCTAGAATAGACTAGTTGAACTAGTTTGACTTAGGTTTGACTTGGTTGACCTAGTTTGACTTCTAGGGTTGACCAGAATTGACCAAGAGTTGACTTTGGTCTAGATTGACCTAGATTCATGTAGAACGCATTATAGTGCATTTCATTACTATTCTGGACTTGTTGTGACTTGTACTATTCTAAATAGGAGCCAGACACCACTCCTCGGACCGTACTTTCATCTCGGACATTCAGTTAGCAGGCGAGTACATTCTGTGATCTTTTCATACCTGTCTGGACTATATTCTTGCTCTAGATTACTCTACATGATGCTGGCACGTATCTTTACGGATTAGTACTATACGGGTGCATCGGGTATTTCATGTTCATATACTTTATCATGTGCATCAGGTACTCCTTGTACTCGTACTAGTTCATGTTATTACATGTTCTCATGTGCTTTCATGTGCTTTATCACGTGCCTCATGTACTACTCATTACATGAGTTCACATATCTTAGTTGTATTCATGTGTTTATAACGTAACTTGAATGGATCCTTGTGTATTGATTAGGACAGGGTGAGTAGAATTGGTTATGTGAACACTATCCCCAGTAGCTGTATTCATGTGCCTCCTTAGTTGTATTTATGTGCCCCTAAGCCGTTTACATAACCATATTGTACTCTAAATCACGTAGCCACTTACAGTCTCTACTATCATGTATTTACTTTCAGTTACAAAATATCTCCTGTTTACTTGTACTTCCATTCAGCACTTCCTGTATTTTACTCTATTGCATGATTTATACTCCTAACCTGCTATGAACTGTTTGAGAGATATGTGCTCGTTCCCGTCCTGATTGGACCTGTTAAAAATTTTACAGAGGACGAGGAGGAGGCCTGCTTAGACACTTACTGTGGGACAGCCTTAGAGGACACTTGCGATCCGGACTTCCAGTCGGATCCCTTAGCAGTAGAGACAGTTGCTCCATAGTTAGTTTATCTTATTTCATAGTATTGGAGATGAGTTGTATATACATTTGGGATCTGTATTATGTCTGGATGTTGTGGAGTTTATCATAGACACTTAGCTTCTCTCTATTTGTATTCTTGTGGATTTTGGATCTTGCATCTTTTATTATCTATCTATCTTCCTTTCATGTTCTACCTTAGCTGTGATTGAGTTATATTCTGTTATGTCACCCCCATTTGGGGAGTATAACTGTTTTTACCTTCAACTGTTAGATGTTGTGACCTAGGACAGCGTTCTACCGCCGACACTGCGGCGTAGGCTGGACGTACCCACGTCTAATGCCCTTATTCTAGGGTACGGGTCGTGACACGTTTTTAGTGGTGGCCCATGCAGGTTTAGGTTGGAAATGTAGTGGTATTCGTACTAGAATATCGCTGCAGCCTGCAGTAGGAATTAGTATATTTTTGAAGGTACTCAATCACACTAGGAAAAACTCCTTATCAGATTTCGTATATCTATTTTGCTGCTTATTGTCTTCCTTAGAAATTTTAAATTGTCCTCCTTTGATTTTTTGACTCATTTTCAGTAATTGTTTCTTGTTTGATCTGTGTCTCCAGGATGGTTGAGACGCGATCGCATCGCCCTGGACTGGGAGACGCTGGAGAGGGGTCTAGCACCTCTCGACCTCAGCAGCAGCCAGCTCCCGGTGCCACAAGGCCAGCGCAGCCCTCAGGAGTCGGTGTTTCTACCACTTTTGGAGGAGCACCTCCACCAGTCAGGAGGCCGGTTGTGATTCCTGAGATCCTTCCACCGTAGCAGCCTCCGCCTGCGGGGATGGTAAATGATGCACATCTCTTCTCCTTCGTGGAGAGGATTCTTGAGTCCCACCAGTAGCAGCAGACGAGGCAGACTGCAGATTTTAGGTAGGGGATCGATGAGGTACACCAGTTGGTTCGCACTACAGTCGAGATGATTACAGCTCAGGGGACCCAGCTGCAGCCCCATCGGAGGGAGAAGGACATTCAGGACTTCCAGAAGATGTATCTTCGGGAGTTCTTCGGCACAGAGGGCATCCATGTTGCAGACGACTGGATAGAGCACATTGAGGAGATCTTTCGACTGGCGGAGATACTAGATTGACTCCAGATCGAGGCGACGGGCAGTTAGATGCAGGATTTAGCTTGTGCGTGGTATCAGACAGATCCCAGGGTGGGAGTTGAGGGCCAGACTTGGGCCCAGTTCAAGGAGCTGTTTAAGGAGCAGTTCTTTCCTGATGTGGCATTGGGAGGTATCGAGGCACAGTTCGAGGCTCTGGTTCAGGGGAACCAGACGGTAGCTGAGTATGCTATGGAGTTTTGTAGACTGGCCCGTTTTATTAATGACTTGACTGAGAAGACGAAGGCGAGGAAGTTTTGCCGAGGTCTGATTAGAGAGGTTCGGTCGCTGACTAAGAGCGACCGGAACGCTACTTTTGCTGAGATATTTTCTGGGGCTATGGCGGCGGAAGACGACCTAGGGCTGAAGCAGAGGAGGGGTCGTGACTTCCAGGGTGGCAGCAGCAGTCAAGGGCAGGCCAAGAGGCCTCACTTCCAGCAGCAGTATCAGCAGCAGAGGCCAGCTCAGCAGTATCAGCAGCAAGGCCGTGCACCTTTTTAGCAGGTGCAGCAGCAGCAGAGGCATCAACAGCAGGTACCCCGTCAGCAGCAGGTAGTCGTTTGTGCCTTCTGCAAGAAACTGGGGCACGTGATCCATGAGTGCAGGAAGAAGCTAGAAAGTGCCTTCTTTGTGGTACGAGAGATCACCAGTTGAGGGATTGCCCTGGGGCTTTTGGACGAGGAGCTCAGGGAGGTGGAGCCAAGGCTCCAGCAGGCCAGAAGAGAGGGCCACTGCAGACCCAGCAGCAGAGGTTCCAGCAGCACCAGCAGCAGACACGAGGTGGACAGCAGGGACGAGCTTTTGCCATGGCAGCTGATAATGCCGAGGCCATCGGAGAGCTGATAGCATATTCGGTTCTCCTAGATTCCCTTCCAGCATTTGCACTCATTGATTTCGGAGCTTTCCACAGCTTTGTGTCAGCATCGTATGCTATTAGACACAGTTTGGTTTCTGAACCATTCCCTAGGACCTGCAAGATCACGACCGGGGGTGGAGTCATCCTCGTGAGTGATGTTTGCAGAGGGCGGAGCATCTTATTGGGAGGCCGAGAGTTGGGAGTGAGTTTACTCGTCATGTCATTACCGAACTACGATATAGTATAAGGTATGGACTGGCTGAGTAGACACCATGCCCGTATTGATTGTCGAGGGGGTAGTGTTTTGTTCGGGGCGCCAGGAGAGCCAAAGTTTGAGTACACCAGGCGACAGGCAGAGCAGGACGGCAGAGTCTTCTGTAGAGCTTCAGTTGAGGAGCAGATGGCTCCGCATCCCTTGATCGCAGAGTTTATAGACGTATTTCCAGAGGAGTTGCCAGGGCTTCCACCGGACAAAGATGTAGAGTTCTCGATAGACTTGGTTCCCGGTGCAGAACCGATCTCCCAGCATGTCTATCGAGTGAACAACAGTGAACTGGTGGAGCTGAAGAAGCAGGTGGATGAGCTGCAGGACAAGGGGTTCATCCGATCTAGTTCTTCACCTTGGGGTGTACCGGTACTTTTCGTACCCAAGAAGGATGGGTCGGTACGGATGTGTATAAACTACAGGGCACTCAACAACCTGACAATCAAGAACAGATACCCACTACCGCGGATCGATGATCTCTTTGATCAGTTGAGCGGAGCTCGGGTGTTCTCGAAGATTGATTTAAGGTCAGGTTATTACCAGGTGAAGGTGAAGAGGGAGGATATTCCCAAGACCGCTTTCAGGATGCGGTATGGACAGTTTGAGTTTTTGGTTATGCCGTTTGGGCTAACCAATGCACCAGCTGTGTTTACGAATCTAATGAACAAGGTGTTCCACCAGTACTTGGACAAGTTCGTGGTAGTGTTCATTGATGATATCTTGGTATATTCCAAGATAGAGGAAGAGCGCGAGGAGCATCTGCGGATAGTGCTGGAGACTCTCAGGAGGGAATAGCTTTATGGAAAACTCTCCAAGTGTAAGTTTTTCTTGGACCGGGTGGACTTCTTGGGGCATATGGTGACTGGAGATGGTATCTCAGTTGACCCCAAGAAGATTGTAGCAGTTGAGGCTTGGACAGCGCCGACTTCAGTGGCAGAGATCAGGAGTTTCCTGGGGCTGGCAGGATACTATAGAAGATTCATGCAGGATTTCTCTCGGGTTGCAGAGTCGTTGACACGGTTGACCCGAAAGGATACTGAGTTTGTTTGGTCAGAGGAGTGTCAGGCAGCTTTTGATGAGTTGAAGAAGCAGCTTACGACAGCTTCGATTCTGATATTGACTTCAGGATCGGGTGGATTCACTATTTATAGTGATGCTTCAGGGAAGGGGCTGGGTTGCGCCTTGCAGCAGCATGGGAAGGTGATTGCCTATGCTTCCAGGCAATTATGTCCCCACGAGAAGAACTACCCTACCCAAGACCTGGAGCTGGCAGCGGTGATTTTTGCTTCGAAGTTGTGGAAGCACTATCTGTATGGCGAGAGGGTGGAGGTTTTCACAGATCACAAGAGCTTGAAGTATGTGTTTATACAGAAAGAGCTCAACATGAGGCAGCACAGATGGCTAGAGTTGATGAAGGACTTTGACATCTCACTTCAGTATCACCCAGGAAAGGCCACCGTGGTTGCCGATGCCTTGAGTAGGTATCCGACAGCCATGTGTTTGACCATGGATCGGCACTTTCTTGCAGACTTGAAGAGCCTTGGGATTGAGGTGATTGTGCCAGGGGTGCAGATGCAGTTATGGGGCCTACAGATACAGTCAGACTTGATAGACAGGATCAAGGCGACACAGTTCGAGGATGTGGCTCTGCGGTGTATCCGAAAGCAGATCAGTGCAGGATTGGAGGATGGTGAGTTTTCACTTGCAGAGGATGGTGCCTTGAGGCACGGTTCCCGGTTATGTGTGCCTAGCGGGGAGCTCAGAGAGCAGATCATGCAGGAGGCTCACAAATCGTAGTACTCTATACATCCTGGTGCCAACAAGATGTACAGGGATCTGCGAGAGCATGTCTGGTGGTACGAGATGAAGCGGGAGGTGTCCCACTTCGTAGCTAGATGCTTGGTATGTCAGCAGGTCAAGACAGAGAGGCAGAGGCCCGGAGGATTATTGCAGTCGTTGCCCATTCCAGAGTGGAAGTGGGAATATATTACCATGGATTTTGTATCTGGGTTGCTGCGTACACCAGGAGGAAAAGACGCGATTTGGGTCATCGTTGACAGGTTGACCAAATCGGCCCACTTCTTGCCATTCAAGGTGGGTACGTCTACAGAGAGGCTTGCGGAGTTGTATATGAGACAGATAGTCAGGATTCACGGAGTTCCCATCAGCATAGTCTCAGATCGGGATAGTCGCTTTACTTTCCATTTCTGGAGAAGTCTGCAGACTAGTCTGGGCACTCAGCTCAAGTTTAGTACTGCATACCACCCCCAGACGGACGGACAGTCAGAGAGGACTATTCAGACCCTTGAGGACATGTTGCGGACGTGCCTCCTGGATTTTGGAGGTTCCTGGGAGGATCATCTACATTTGGTGGAGTTTGCTTACAATAACAGTTATCAGGCCAGCATTGAGATGTCACTGTTTGAAGCTCTGTACGGACGTAGGTGTCGTACACCCTTATCTTAGGATGATATTGGAGAGCGAGCTTTACTGGGACCAGAGATAGTTGTTGACGCAGCCGAGAAGGTGAAGCTCATCTGGGACAGACTTCGCGTAGCGCAGGACAGACATTGGCACTTGGCCGATAGCCACCGGAGGCTGTTGGAGTTTGAGGTACAGATTTAGAGATAGGATTAGAAGTAGGTTGTATTTTTGTGTTTTGTTTGATTGATCGTGTTTGATTTTTAGTAACTTGAGACCTTGCTTGTGATTAGGTTGAAGACATAGTTTTTCTGCAGATATCTCCGATTCGTGGTACGATACGTTTTGGTGGAGGTGGGAAGCTTAGCCCGCGTTTCATCGGCCCTTTCGTTATCAGCGGGAGAGTCGGTGACATGGCATACATGCTAGACATGCCACCTGCACTAGTGGGAGTTCACAACGTATTCCACATATCACAGTTAAGATGGTACATGGCTGACCCTAGCCATGTGCTCGATCATTCGGAGATTGAGGTTGGACCTACTCTCAGCTATCCAGAGCAGCCTGTGGAGATTCTGGATCGCCGAGAGAAGGTATTGAGGAAACAGGTGATACCCTTGGTACACGTCGCATAGAGGCATCATTCTCCAAGAGAGTCTATCTGGGAGCGGGAGGATGAGATGCGCGAGCGGTACCCCTATCTTTTTGGACCTTGAGGTATACTTTTCTATCCTTCTTAGCAGTTAGTTTCGCCTTTAATTTCGAGGACGAAATTATTTTAAGGGGGGTAGATTTGTCACTACCACTTTTCTAGCTTGAGGGTATTTTGGTCATTTTTCAAATTTTGGGAATTATTTGGAATTATTATTTATTATTTAGATTTATTAGAATTAATGTAATTTTTAGTGATTTTTAGTATAATTGATTTTGGTCCTATAGTTGACTTTGACTAGTGTTGACTAGGAGACTAACCTAGAGGCTAACCTAGGTCATGGCTACTTGGTTAGGTTATGTAACCCTAGCTTGACCTAAGTTAGTGGCTTTTAATTCATTAGAATTTATTAGGAGGAATTAGGAGTTAGATTGATTAAGGAATGGCTTATGAAATCACAAGTCATTATATGACTTAAAGCCTTAATAGCCCATAGGCCCATACCATGAACCAAACCCTAGTCCACCAGCCACTTGGCCGGCCACTAGAGATCCCCCCCTATTTAATGCTCCTAGAAATTAGGGCTAGCCTCCATTGGGATTTGTGCAAGTTTAGAAAGAGGTGAGTCTCCATCTTCCCTAATCCCTAGAAAATCTATTTTAATTCATTTTTCCTCCAAACAAATTGCATTAGCACATAATTTTACTGTTCTTGCTGTTGGTGTTGAGTAATTTCAGGAAGGAATCAATTTAGGGAAGTTTTGGTGGATTGAGGAACCATTCCATTTGAGGTTTTTGTGAGCTTTGCACATCAATAGTATAATCTATTTTACTCCATAAAACTACTGTTTATTTGCATTTCTAGGATGCCCTAGCCCTAACCTAACAGTAGGATTACCTAACCCTAGAATTTGATCCTATTACGTGTCCGTATCGGACACGTATCAGCGTGTATAGGAACGTGTTCGACGAAATGCCTCAAAGGGCATTTCGACCTAATTTTTGGATTATGTTTGAATAGGAAAATAGTATTGGACCTTGCTTATGCGTTTTCACTGCACTGAGCACAATTTAGCATCGTGTCGAGTCGTACGGACACGCGGACACGCGGTCGCACGCGCACGCGCGCTGGCAGGAATTATGCCCTGCTACTCGGGCTAGATTCTGAGCTGGACACGCCACTTCGACCCACGAAATTTGACACACGTGTCGTGTCCATGAATGACACGGGGTTTCCCAAGTGGTTCGAGCTCTCGTGTCGTGTCGGACACGATATTGCGTGTGCACGTGTAGTGCACTATGCGGTTCAGTGTGCCAGTTTGTGGTTCTGTGTTAATTCATTTTAAATGCTTTTAATTATGTTTTAACTTGCTATTTAGACCCTAATTATAATGTATAACTATATTAGATTAGTTTACATTGTTTGGATTGGGTTTAATGTGGGAATTTGGTTTCGAATGGGGTTCGAACAGCATATGGCTGATACACTCTGATACTTTAGTTTCCAGATTTCCAAACCCTTTAATTTCCTGTGTAATGGTGTTCCTCACTGAATTATCATCCCCACATGTTGAAATTCATGTTAACAAAGTTTTTAAATTCAAATATAGGCTTTTGGAATTTGGAATGGGATATTAGTATTTGGGTTGGTTTTCGAAAACTGTCATTTAACTGTTAGCCTAACCTGGAAATTGAATGAGTTGTGTTTCCCTAATGCCTGAGATTGATTTTGATTCACTGATTAGCTAGGTATTGCATTCGTAATTGGTTTTGAACTGAGAATGGGATTTTGGATAATGTAGTGTTTCAAAATCAATTGAACTGAGCTGAGGTTTAGTTCTTAAAACCTGAGAACTAAATCTCTAAATGCCTGAACTATAAACTGTTAAACTGGTTATTGCATTCCCTTCCTATTTTTACCTGAAATGGTTTCATTACCTGAGATTGTTCTCTAAAAACTGGAATTTTAGTCATTGTTATGTTTCACTTTTAGCAATAGGTTTTCCTATCTTCCTGAGATTGGGTAGGGACTGAAATGAAGTTTAGATTGTTATGGACTGAATTCCCTTCCTTTTTTGTCAACTAATCACTGTTTTGAGGATTGTAAACTCACACACACAGGTTTAAATACATGAAAACTCATTGTTTTCCAGGTTTGAACTGTGTATATTGGTTCACTTATTTCAGGTTATATGCTCACTGATTTTTCCTTCCCATTTCATTGCAACATTGTTTCTTCTATTTTAAAACTGAGTTTCATTGTTAGTACTGATTTTCCTATGTATATTAAACCTGAGTTTAGATGAATGGTTAACATTCACATTGAATTGGTTCATATTTTTAACTGTCAACTGTATGTTATTTCCTTAACTGTTCCTATTCCTTTTCCTGCTCACACCAAGTGTCTATGCTACCATATTGTTTCACATGTCTCAAGTCACACACACATACCACCACTGCCATGGTTCCATGAACCCTCACTGTTTTCCTGTTTTTCCCTCTTCATTCGACACCACATTGTCTTATGACACAAACACCCTCACTCTCACTCATGGCATCACACACTCACACACTCTCATGTTTCACACACACAAACACATTTCATTCTATTTCTCTATGCTTATGAGTATGTGAGATTTCATTTTTAGGTATCCTATAATGTATATGTGTGGTATAGAGGGTACCTATATGCCATTGTGTGTACCATATCATATATTAGTATGGATATATAAAATTTATGTGTGATATGTATTTAGTAGCCTATAGGCTATGTATTTTCTAAGTTACATTATATAGCCTTGTCAATATGTGTATTGTTTAGATATAGATAATATCTTGTGTAGATGTGTTATGGTTGTTAGGGCATGATGTTGCCTAGAAGCCTAGATTAGCCTTGTTAGAACCTAGAATGGCTTGTTAGACCTAGAATAGACTAGTTGAACTAGTTTGACATAGGTTTGACTTGGTTGACCTAGTTTGACTTCTAGGGTTGACCAGAATTGACCAAGAGTTGACTTTGGTCTAGATTGACCTAGATTCATGTAGAACGCATTGTAGTGCATTTCATTACTATTCTGGACTTGTTGTGACTTGTACTATTCTAAATAGGAGCCAGACACCACTCCTTGGACAGTACTTTCATCTCGGACATTCAGTTAGCAGGCGAGTACATTATCTGATCTTTTCATACCTGTCTGGACTATATTCTTGCTCTAGATTACTCTACATGATGCTGACACGTATCTTTACGGATTAGTACTATATGGATCCTTTCCTGAGATGTTATCCCGCTACGGGTGCATCGGATATTTCATGTTCATGTACTTTATCATGTGCATTAGGTACTCCTTGTACTCGTACTAGTTCATGTTATTACATGTTCTCATATGCTTTCATGTGCTTTATCACGTGCCTCATGTACTACTCATTACATGAGTTCACGTATCTTAGTTGTATTCATTTGCTTATAACGTAACTTGAATGGATCCTTGTGTATTGATTGGGACGGGGTGTGTAGAATTGGTTATGTGAACACTATCACCAGTAGCTGTATTCATGTGCCTCCTTAGTTGTATTCATGTGCCTCTAAGCCGTTTACATAACCATATTGTACTCTAAATCACGTAGCCACTTACAGTCTTTACTATCTTGTATTTACTTTCAGTTACAAAATATCTCCTGTTTACTTGTACTTCCATTCAGCACTTCATGTATTTTACTCTATTGCATGATTTATACTCCTAACCTGCTATGAACTGTTTGAGAGATATGTGCTCATTCCCGTCCTGATTGGACCTGTTGAAAATTTTACAGAGGACGAGGGGAGGCCTGATTAGACACTTACTATGGGACAGCCTTAGAGGACACTTGCGATCCGGACTTCCAGTCGGATCCCTTAGCAGTAGAGACAGTTGCTCCATAGTTAGTTTATCTTATTTCATAGTATTGGAGTTGAGTTGTATATACATTTGGGATCTGTATTATGTCTGGATGTTGTGGAGTTTATCATAGACACTTAGATTCTCTCTATTTGTATTCTTGTGGATTTTGGATCTTGCATCTTTTATTATCTATCTTTCTTTCATGTTCTACCTTAGCTGTGATTGAGTTATATTCTGTTATGTCACCCCCATTCGGGGAGTATAACTGTTTTTACCTTCAACTGTTTGATATTGTGACCTAGGACAGCGTTCTACCGCCGACACTGCGGCATAGGCTGGACGTACCCACCTCTCGTGCCCTTATTCTAGGGTACGGGTCGTGACACCCGCCTCCGTCTGCTTTGGCTGGGTTGGCTCGGCTAGACGTTCCTCAGCGACTTCTTCGACCTTTGGGACGATCTCAGCCTTCTTGGATGCATCTTCAGACGACATTTTATGTTAAAATTGAAACTGATCATTCCATCTAAATTTATGTTCTATTTATAGGCAGAGATTCTTGAGAAAGTCGATTACGCGAACCGAAGCGACGTATTCTTCACAACATTCATTCCATTCATCCGACGGTTCATCCGTTTATTACGACGGTTCATCCGTTCATTCCATTTATTACGACGGTTCATCCGTTCATTCCATTCACCCGACGGTTCATCTGTTCATTCCATTCATCCGATGGTTCACCCGTTCATTCTATTTTGGTTCACCCATTCACTCCATTCAATTGACGGTTCATCCGTTCATCCCAACGATTCATTTCGTTCATACATTCTGATGACTCATTCGATCATCCATATCAGCAACTTGTTATGTATTGATTACCTCTGATTAAGTTGTCTACCGAAATAATGATATTCAAAAAGAAAATTATATTCTGCCATGTCCACATTACCTCTGAGCAGATATAATGAATATAATTATTTTCTAAATCAAAAAATATATCATGTCCTGAACCTCTGAATATATTTTCTATCGCTATTATTTATATCCATAACGAGATATGCAACAAATAATAGATTCACAAAATAGTGTCTTTTCATTGATCAAGACAAAAGACGTTACAAAAAGACATATCACAAAGAAGAAAATACAGAAAGTTTTCTTATTCAACCGGAGGGGTCATCAGATTAGCTATCTACTGCTTTAAGGTTTGGAGTCGTTCATCACGAGAATCCAGCACCCGCCTTCTAGCCTCTGCCATTCCAGATTCAGCGTCAAATGTTGGCATGGTCACTAGTCGGCGAGCAATTTCATCCTGATGAAACTTGACAAACTTATTCTTCGCATAGGTCAGAACGTCCAGTTGCTGAACTGCGGCTTGATGCTGTGTGGTCTCTTCTTCTAGAGCAAGTTGAACGATTCTCAATTCCTCTTGAAGTCGAGCAAACTCTGCCTTCAGATCAGCAACCTTCTTCTCTTTCTCCCCAGCAGTAGAGGCTACTACATTTAGCTGAGAGTCGAACTCTGAAGACTTTGCAGCAAAAGTGTCCAAAAAATTCTTAAAATCAGCTCTCGAGACCTCAGCTTCTCGAGTCATTCTCTCAAACTCGGGATTCACGAGTCGCTTTACCTCCCCTCGGTTAAGATCTTTGAAAATCTTGATTGATTCCTCCAGCTCATCCAGCACATGTTCGAGGTAAGCAGCCTGAGCTTCATCACCTTGATCTCGGATGCTGCCGATCAGATAAGAAGTTGGACTTCTGACAGTGATAAAACCAACAGTTTCTTTCTCCATTACTCTTTGTACCAAAGGTCCCAAGGAACTGAAGAAGAAATTGGTGAAGGAACCAACTACAAATTTGTTGGTAGCTACTGCACTAGGTGTAGCAGCTACTCCTACAGAAGCTTCAGTAGCGGATGTTTGTGAAGGCGGAAGTTCGGTATCTTGAACATGGGCTGTAGCCTCTTTTAACAGGGAAGCTATAGTGGAGCTAGTTGCCCCTCCCGGATGTTTCTCTGCGAAATCAAATAAACATCATCAGTTTGCTGTCACTAAGGGCTATCAAAACAAGATCAAAATGAAGGCAAGCTTACCAACGCTGGATTTAATGACAAGATTGTCATTTAATGAATTAGGCTGGAGCCTCGCAGAAGTAGTTTCAGACATTATTGCCTGACTACTTCCCACTTCGGAGCCGCCTGATAGATGACGACTGCTGCTAGCTATCGCCTCTATCTGCACCATGTCAGTACATACCGAAAGAATCGGAGAATGTTGAATTTCTGCATGAATGAAAGTTAAAACATCAATCATCTAATCTATAAATGAAGATTATCAAAATCAGTCAATACCTCTTTGATCGGTGACAATAGCTTCCTCCGGTGCTACTTTATTAGCAGCATTCTTCTCCTGGGATGCATGGACAGCAGCATCCTCTTCCGAAATTAGATTGTCATTAACATCCTCCACTGATGTTTCTTCATCATCTGCCCTCTCCTCTTGTGCTTCCTCATCATCACTTGCATCGACTGGATCTATGTCATGGAAGCCGAAGTCACATCCATCCAGAGCCTCGATCATCAGTCGATCTTCTTCAGCACGACGCAATCTTGGTGTAGCTGGAAGATGAGCAGCTTCCATTGAAAGTATGGAAGATGGCAATATTTTGACAGACGATTCTGACTCATTGATTGGGGTCGGAGTTGCAGTCGCTTCTCTTGCTTCTGCAGCCTCATTTTTGTTTCTGTGGTTTCTTCTCTTGTGTCTGCGACCTTGTCCCTTATCTCTGCACTGGTAGCTCCTTCTTGTGTATCTGTCACCTATCTAGGCTCAGGAGCAGGTGTAGGAGAAGGCATCATAACCCCGGCAGTAGCACTTATCAGGGCTGATGTATGGATATGTCCTGGGGGAGTGGTCACTTTCTTTCTGAAAGCTATTTTCTTCCTGCGTAGAGGTTCTTCGGGACTCTCTACGTCTTCAACGTGTGTTTGTCTTTAGATGGAAGTCGGGGTCATCGCCTCTTCTCTGTGAGCTGACTCAGCCTGTTGCCGAGACTGCGATCGAGTAGTGACTCTTTCCGAAGAGTCTATAGCGTCTTCTTCTTAGAGACAGGAGAAGATGGTTCTTCTACCTTCCTCTTCTTCTCTTTGATCGGAGATCTTGCAACTTTCAAAGAAACACACAGCGGTTCATAGACTTCTTCAGGGAAATTGGCTTCCCTCGAAGCTTCTAGAGGCGCATCAGCAGGCTCGTGTTCTTCATCATTCCCAGGAGGCAACAAAACAGGTGCTCATTTCCTAAAGCGTGTCACCGTCGTAAAGCTGTCTATTAAATTGAAATTCTCAACACAAGTATTTGCTGACGTATAAAAGATTGAATAAGTGTACAGCATGCGCGGGCCACGGTCGTTCCTTGTAGGCATCGAGAACGTTGTCTTTGTGTCACGGGCGTTGTAATAGGTCCAAGCTCGGGCTCCATCAATCAAATAACCTTTTCCCTGTAAGCATGTTATGGCATTGCCCACATAGAATTGGTCATAGCCGAATTGATATACAAAATGGCTTGGGAGATAAGGTTCAAGATAACACTCATCTTCGAACCGGTATACTAGATGTGATGGCCGAATTGTCCTCAGCCAGTCGAAGGTTGTACGACCCAAAGGTGGCACTCTCACCGAATCAATGAGGTTTGTCGGTACATATTCGTAACCGGCTGGAGGTGGAACACAGTAGAAGTTCCATCCTTTGCCCAGATTCAAGACTCGCCGGCAGTCTTTCAAAGTGGTATAGATCTACTTGCATTCGGAGTATCTTCTTAAGAAACTGCCGCTCACTGCCCCCATAGCAGGGTTCATTAGAGAAGGATGGTGTAGAAGCAGCCATCCAAACAAATATGTATACGGCAGTTCTAGCCGAGGGAAATGTCCCTTCTCGCCTTTTCCTCGAATCATTGAATCAACGAAGAGACGGAGGCCGACGTTCATCCTGCTCGTCATTGCTGATAACAAGTCCATCTGGTAGCCAAAAACTAGACGGACCGCAGCAAATAACACACTGCGATGGAAGCGATCAACTGCACTGGCCCCAGGAATAACATATCGTCGAAGCCAGTAAGTAAGAAAACCTGCCAGCTGGGCTTCTTTCGACATGAGCCTATAATCCATCCTTATGTAGCTCTCGACTATGTCTCCTTTCTTGAAAGGAGGATACTGAAGATCATCTTCGATCTTGATATCCATCTTGTCGTGCTTCTCCATCAACTCCATCACCTCGCTATTGCTAAGCGGTTTGAAGAAGTTGGGATTGCAGTTCTCATGTTCTTTGGTCTTCTTCTCACTAATATGGTTAAGGAAAAGATACGGCAACCACTTGGTCGAATAGCAAGTGCCGGCCGTGCCACTCTTGTAGTAAAGAGAATAAATCTTCTAATAGCATAGTAGCTCTTCAAAAACATCTACCATGTTGGCATTTTCCTTACGTAGCTTGTCCAACTCATCATTTGTCGGGACAAACTCTTCATAGGGGATATCCCCTATCGGCAGATTAGAGATGTATTTTATCTCATGCAAGGCTAATCCAATTTCCCCGCACGGTGTCCTGAAGGTCCCAGTCCTGTAGTTATATCTCTCCGCCAACGCAAGGAATAAATATGGATTAGGGGGGAAGCCATAGACAGTGGCGTACACTGCCTGATACAGATCAATTTATTTGAGCTGATCTTCAAATTGGACCAATATCCAATTGGCCACACAGATCCACCTTTTATTGTCCGGGTTCACAAGACCTGTCAACCGTAGATCTTGGTCCGGATATCTTCCTTCCACCTTTGTAAACTCATTTGCAAATATGGGGGTCCTTACTGGCAGCAGCAGAGAAGAATCCTCCGGCGGGGTGCAACCGGGTTTTAGTCCTTTGAGTAGGGAGCTATGTCGCTCCGAAGAACTGTAGAATACATCTTTATGGTCTGGCCCGTTTTTAACACAGATGTTACCCACGCGGGCCTGTTGCAGTAGAGTTATGTCCCACTCCATCCTTCGAGGATAGCTCGCAAAAGCATATCTGGACAGAGGAAGATATCTGGAGATCTCTGTCAGATATATCATTTTCTCGCCCCTTCGGAAGATTCTCTGTTCCATACGAGGCCTCGGCTGTAAATTCTTGTCAAAAGCCTCACCAAAGAAAAATAGAGGTTTCTTGTGGGTAACAGTATCATCAGTCTGAAGAGGTTGCCCGTTTATCAGACACAATAAGGTATTATTATCTTACGCAATCAGAACAGCCTGCCGAGATGACGGTAAAGCATATTGAGGAAAAGAGACATGTGAGAGATCTTCCTTGAATTATGATTCAGATAGAGATCCTGTAAGAACCTCGTAGTTTGGATCTTCTCTAAGGTTAACTGCATCGATGAAGAGACAAAAATTAGTACGTGCAAAAGAAATTAAAAAATTCTTCACAGTTCATCAAATTGTGCTGTATGAAACAAGACATCAGATTACGCCAGCACAGCCTACTTGCACAAGACATCAGATTGCGCCAGCACAGCCTACTTGCATAAGACATCAGATTGCGCCAGCACAGCCTACGTGCGCAAGAAATCAGATTGCGCCAGCACAGCCTGCTTACGCAAGACATCAGATTGCGCTAGCACAGCCGACTTGCGCAAAACATCAGTTTGCGCATCGATACGCAAATCGACGGATTACGCTGAACACTCTATCAGCGCTCTCCAACCGATTGCGCAAAGATACAGTTTTTATAAAAACGAGAACTGTTGTACATGCAGCCGAAACCCTAAATAGGGTGGCACAAGTGGTTGAGAATACTATCAATCTCTAAAAAGAGAGAGGCATGAAGGTTTAAAAACATCAAAAACCCTAAAAAGGGGTTTCGATCATGGTTCATCATTCACCTTGAAGAGCTGGGTGGCCCGTCTCATGACGAGATACTCACGGTGCAACACGAGTCGAAGGTTCGGCAGGAGCCTTTCCCTTCTCGGTGGCCGATCGCTTAGGCGCCATTGGTGTCGACGATGAGAGGAAAAAGAAGAAGTCGGAGTAGGAGAGGAGTTTTTGCTCTTGAGGATTCAAAAGCAAGTAAAGATTAAAAGAATGGAAGATGAAACTATTTATAGTTTCTCACAGAAACGTAACAGTCACCTCCGATTGCGCCAAGAAAATCGGAGCTAATTCCTCCAAACGCGCAGTAGAAGCGCAACTTGATTTCAAATTTGAAATTCAAATTATTTCAAAACTTTGAATATTTTCAAAATTTCAAAAACTTTGAAGGGGGTCTTGTAAGTCCTGAAAATCAAGTTGCACACATCAAATAAAGTACAGAAGTCCAAATTGCGCACCCATCAATGAAACGCGCTAACATGAACAGCACTACAAATCAACAATGCTAGGTTGAACTACGCCAATGCCCAAGTACGCTATGCTGACGTAGCAAAGCCATCATTACCTGACAAGAAAATCAAATCTACTGACAGCCTGACAGCCCGAAAAGCGAGGAACCCGTTCGTATCCCGTGCAGCACAGCGCTCGAGAACAGCTGTACAATCCAGCGCAGTCTGCCAGTCCAACCTAAGTACGGTCTGCCAGATCCTCCTCAGTACAGTTTGACCAAGTCCAAATCACAGCACAGTCCAGCTGTCCGAATCCCAGCGCTACCCATTGACTAGAGCTGAGCGCAGTCTGAAGCTAGCGCTATTCGAGTGGCGCGATCCATCAAACTTTTTGAAGATAACTGACATTTATTATGTGGCTTACATGCCATCAATTGCTCGCCACGTGGCAACCGCCTGTACACGACCAAGCGCATTTCAATCAAACAATGCCACGCGTCTAAATACAGTTAGCCCACGATCGAGCAACTGCCCAAAGGCCAGCGCAGTTTACAGTCTGCACAGTCTGTCACTGGCGCAGTCCATTGTGCGCAATCCAGAATAACTACAAAATAATTATTTCTAGAACTCTATAAATAGAGTTTCAAGTTCTTCATTAAGGAGGATCATTATTCAAGATCATCAGAGATCAGGAGTTCTTGTCTAAGTGCTGCTGCATTCTTTAGAGGCTATCGTCTTCAAAGTTCACATCGTCCAAGGGATAAAGCGATCGTCTTCAGATAAGATTCCTATAGTTGTACTTTCCCAGAATTCATTGTACTATTGTACTATTCTTTAAAGTTTGTGAAATAAAAAACTTTTATTTTTTGAAAACAATGATCTTAGCCGGCTCTACGCCGTTGTTATATGTCAACTCCACAATCTCCCATAAGATGTCATAGAAATCATTATCAAAATCGACATCTTTGTAGTTTGTATATATGATACGCAAACAGATATTTTTGGTCGAATCAAGATCCGAAAAGTTCTCTCTGATTGGAGCATTAGTTGACATGAACCTAAACCCATTGACACAATAGCTAGGCTAGGTTTTGACAGAATAAATTGGCCACTTGGTTAGAGTTCTAATATATTCATTCTCTAGTATTGCGTCTGGACGATCGACCTAAATACCACAAGATAAGAAATTAAATTTAATATTCCGTTAATTACTGTATAAACTGTATATACAAAAAGTAATTACCGAGTTCCATACATATGCACTCAACCATGAAGGAAAATGAGATCTTATTTCCTGTTCTAGTTCTTCATCTGTTATGTACCGTCTACTCGACCTCACCTCATCATTAAATATGCTGAAAACAACAATACATCGGCCAATTAGTGTAATAATAATATTGGATACAATTATATGCATAGATGACGTAAACGTGGACGTATTAGTTACTTACCGCTCGAGCTTCTCCACTTCATCCTCGTCGCAGTTGAGTAATTTATATAACTAAATAGCCCTTAGTTCCTCGTCATTCAGATATCTTTTCTTTATTTTTTCTGAAGGCTTTCCGAAAGCATTGAAGTCTTTCAGTATTGCATCATTAGATTCAAGATATCCATCGTCATTTCTCGGAGCACTTGTTTTATTAATAGCAACATGTGGCTTAAAATAAATCGAGCATAAGTTTGTAATCTCCTCGAGAACATAGGCTTCACAAGTAGAACCTTCGACCCAAGCCTTGTTTTTTATCTTTCTCTTTAGGTGGTTTAAATGTCGCTCAAACGGGTACATTCACCAATAACCGACGGGCCCACTAACACGTGCCTCATATGAAAGATGAATTGGAAAATGCTCCATGGAGTCAAAGAACCCAAGAGGGAACACCCTCTCAAGTTTGTACAGTATTACCGCATTGTCCTTCTATTGCTTTTCTAAACGATTGACAAGCAACTTAGTAGAACAAAGATCTCTGAAAAATATATTCAGCTATGTCAACAGATCCCAAACGACAAACGATAATAATTCCCGAAGTGCGATCGGAATTAACCTCTCCATAAATATGTGAGAGTCGTGGCTATTCATACTCGTCAGTTTGTTCTCCTTCGGGTCGATGCATCTTCTAAAATTTGATGCATACCCGTTAGAAAATTTTAGGCCCTAAATCCATATACAAAGTCTTCCTTTATCCTCTTTGTCCAGTAAAAAAATTTTCTTAGGCTTCTTATACTTCTTATTGCCTTCCTTTACCAAATGTCACGCAGGACGTCTGCATATATCTTCCAAGTCCAACCTGGCCTTGGGATTGTCTTTCGTCTTTTCCTTTACGTCCAACACATTATTAATTATGTTGTCAAACACATTCTTCTCGATATGCATGACATCAAGGTTATGTCTGATCAGTAAAAAAATCACTACCAAAATTTATCGTTTTAGCGACGGCCACATCCGTCGCTAAGACGACGGTAATTACTATTAGCGACCGATTGCCGACGGATATTGGCCAAAACAATCCGTCGACAATCAGCTCGTCGCTAATAACCTTCCGTCGCCAAGTTGTCGTCACATGACGGAATAGTGACGGATATTCGACGCCACAATACGAAGCATTAACGACGCATTTCCGACGGACTGTCGTCCACTTCAACTATTAAGTATTGAACTGTGTAGACAATAGCGACGTAAATTTCCGTCGGTACCCCGTCGTAAAAGCATATCAGATCGTATCGTTCCGTCGCTAATCCGTCGACACCTTCGATAACAAATGATGGATTAGCGACGAATTTCTGACGGAAAAGCCGTCGACCAGCTTCTGGAAATTCATGTCATTTCCAGCAACTTGGCGACGGATAAGTCGTCGCTATGTCGTCGAAACATATCGACCGAATAGCGACAGATTAACCGTCGACCTTGTTCTGGAAATTCTTGTTATTTCCAGAATACGGGCGACGGATAGGTCGTCGCTATTCCGTCGAACGATATACCATGCCGACGGATAGTCCGTCGAACATCCGTCGCTACCTGGGAAAATTTTCAAATATCCAGTTAGCGACGGAATAACCGTCGAAAAGTAGTCGAAAACTGGTGATGACCGTCGCAAAACGGTCACAAGTCCGTCGCTAACTGAGAATATTTTTAAAAAAAATTACAGCGCTTTCCCTGTTCGCAAAAATTTGCATAAACCAAACCAATATATAATGCACACCAATTATCCAACAATCACATAGACCAAATATATTATGCACACCAATTATCCAAGAATCACATAGACCAAATATGCACATACGAATTTAATGCACACCAATTATCCAAGAATCATATAGACCAAACCAAATTAATATAAAATAGACATCAATTATCCGGAAGAGTAACCTAATATCCATCGTTATAATCCGATCATTGCACAAATATTCCAAATTTTTCACAAATATTCCAAAACACATAGGAAAGAGTTGGCCAATTATAGTAACCTAATATCCAATCCTGACGACCGATCATAGCACAATATTCTAAAATTTTCACAAATATTCCAAAACACATAGGAAAATCGACTTTGGCCTCAACAAAGACCACAAGTCAGACGATGAATCCTCACAGCCAGGGATGATAGTTGCGTTGAGGCATGTACCATTCTATCAGCCACTTTGCATACGACGGCTCAATCTGGTTGAGGTCTTCTGTAGGGACAGGAGGGTCGGTCCCGATGCTACTACTCTCTGACGATGGCTCCTCCTTAGCTTCAAGCTTGGAAGCAATCTCTTCCCTGATGGTCATCGGTTCTTCCTTGACCTCGACCTTTGGTAACACCTTCTCCTTAACAGTCACCGGCTCTTGTTTGACGACGGAGACTTCCTCCGTGTCGACCTCCAAGGATTTCTTGCCTCGACCTCTTCCTCGACTAGCAGTACCACCTCGACGAGTCCTAGGAGCCATCTTTCTGACAACAGAAATTTTTATATAGGGTAAAGAAATTTACTCAAGTTATAAAAGTTGTGACGTTGGTTTTTTGCGTTCATCATCATTAGAGGGAGCAGCACTGGAAAAGTTGTGACGTTGGTAGCATGAGAGAGTAAAAATCTGTATCACAAGACTAACAGAATTACTATGTAATCATGTACTCACCAATAACCGGATGTAACTGGAGTCGTTGGGCCTATCGTACAGTAATTTGTGGATCCGCTGGTATAGGCCAGATGTACTTAGTATCTAGTGTATCAAATTAGTATCGGTCTATCGGTTTGGTAAAGGACGTATCATATTGGTATTGGCCTTAACAAATTGGTATCGTCCTATATCCGATATGTACATGTATCGGCCGAATAGCTAGGATTCATATTGGTCTTATCGATTTGGTATCGGTCATATCCGATAGGTATCGGCCGTGTTGGATTAGTATAGACTATTTCGGATTAGTATCGTGGAAGGTTTAGTAACAACTATACTTGGATTTCTCTCTTCTCGAGCTAGAATACCATTGCAAGAGAATCACCAGATCGTGATTGGCCGGTTACAGTAACATACATACTTCCTTTTCCATCAGGAAAAGCGAGATTGAAAAGGAAGTATGTATGTTCTGTAACTGGCTATCTACGCTCTCGTGACTCTCTTGCAATGGTAATCTAGCTCTAGAAAAGAGAAATCCAAGTACAGTTGTTACTAAACCTTCCACGATACTAATCCGAAATGGTATATAATAATCCAACACGGCCGATACCTATCGGATATGACCGATACCAAATCGATAAGGCCAATATGACTTAATGGCTATACGGCCGATATATATCGGATAGGACGATACTAATTCGCTAAGACCAATACCAACCGATACGGTCCATACCAAAATGATAGATCTATACTAATCCGACACGGTCAATACTTATAAGTACCTACGGTCCAGAAGGTTGATCCGCTAGTACATTCATGTACGAACAACGAAGTAACGATCCATTTCAATTTGGATGTGAAAATCTGTATCGTAAGACAAACTAAACATAATCAGTTCTATTTCACATGCTTAATTGCCAAGTATGGGAACGAATGGCTCAGAACACAATCCAAAATTCATTCTAGCATACATTAGTGTGAATCATCTACGTTCTGTACATATAGTGTAGTATATGTTCTTATCGTATCTAGTATCTGAAGGATGTAACAGAATCAAGATGAACTCACATAATGTTTAAAGTCTTGGTCTCAACTGTCTTCGATTCTATGATCCCATGTCTTAGGTTAAATAAATCACTAACCTCATCACGATGAGTCTTGGTGTAGCACTCAAATGTGGGGCACCCATAAATTCGCCGAGGTTTTAAATCATCGACATTGAGTTTTAAACCCTCACGTAGCCTTTCTGCTTCACTTCTAGGGTCGAGCAGCATCTTCTTGCAAGCTTCGGTCTCCAGATACTTAGTGTCAAGATTCTGGACGCTTTCGTAGAGCATGTCAATGCATCCTAGCGTCAATTTCCTCGGCAGGAAATTGACGCTAGGATGCGTTGACATGCTCTACGAAAGCGTCTAGAATCTTGACACTAAGTATCTGGAGACCGAAGCTTGCAAGAAGATCCTGTTCGAGCCTAGAAGTGAAGCAGAAAGGCTACGTGAGGGTTTAAAACTCAATGTCGATGATTTAAAACCTCGGCGAATTTACGGGTGCCCCACATTTGAGTGCTACACCAAGACTCACCGTCTGTATAGTTCGGTTATTGGCGCTCGATGTCCCTGTGGTAAGGCAATGGATGAGGATATTACGTGGGAGGGGGTTGCAGATGGAGGCAACAAGGATGGCGTGTTTGTGAAAGGAGGGAAAAGATACATAATCACAGACGATTTGCATGTAAGGCCATTATATTCCATGGAGTCTGCGTTGTCTATATTCCGAAAGCATGGGATCATAGCATCGAAGACAGTTGAGACCAAGACTGTAAATATTGGCTGCGATGAGGTTAGTGATTTATGTAACCTAATGTAGTAATCTTGTAATTTAAAGTTGGAAGAACATGCAAGTAGCCTTATAGTTTTTGCCTCACCAGTCGAATGACTTAATTCCCAAGTATCGAAATGAGTGGCTCAGAACACAACCCAAGATTCATTCTAGCATACATTAGTGAGTTAATCTTGATTCTGTTACGTCCTTCAGATACTATATACGATAAGAACATAGATGATTCACACTAATGTATGCTAGAATGAATCTTGGCTTGTGTTCTGAGCCATCCGTTCTGATCAAGCATCTTCCTTCTCCTCTCTTCCACCATGGCTCTGAACCTATCTGCTCCTCCCTACTTCCCTTCTTTTTATTTGACTCTCTCAGCCATATATGACATCCAGCTCAAGTGTAGAGTCGGAGGAGAAGAAGTGGGCAGGAAGAGAAGGGGGAAGCAGCACAGTCGGCGGCATGACCCGGAGGAAGTACATAGGTTTTCTTCATAGTTCTCCTATGCACACCCTCCGGGTCATGCCGCCGGCTGTGCTGCTTCCCCCTCCTCTTCCTGCCCACTTCTTCTCCCCCGACTCTACACTTGAGCTGGATGTTATATGTGGCTGAGAGAGTCAAATAAAAAGAAGGGAAGTAGGGAGGAGCAGATTGGTTCAGAGCCATGGTGGAGGAGAGGAGAAGGAAGATGCTTGATCAGAATGGATGGCTCAGAACACAAGCCAAGATTCATTCTAGCATACATTAGTGTGAATCATCTATGTTCTGTACATATAGTGTAGTATATGTTCTTATCGTATCTAGTATCTGAAGAACGTAACAGAATCAAGATTAACTCACTAATGTAATACTAAGACATCATCTACTACTATATAAGATATAGTGATAGGTTGTCGTATCATCATTGCCGAGGGATGAGGGTCAGAGGACAGGCAACTTTATCTACGGCTACATAGTTTCTGCCTCGCCAGTCGAATGGCTGCAGGGACTATGTCCTGATCACCATGTCGTACCGTAGATTAATGCAAATGGAGCTGAAAATATCCGTCGCTAACCGGTCACTAGTCCGTCGATAACTGAGAATTTTTTGAAAAAAAAATTGCAGCACTTTCCCTGTTCACAAAAATATGCATAAACCAAACCAATATATAATGCACACCAATTATCCAAGAATCACATAGACCAAATATGCACATACGAATTTAATGCACGCCAATTATCCAAGAATCATATAGACCAAACCAAATTAATATAAAATAGACATCAATTATCCTGAAGAGTAACCTAATATCCGTTGTTATAATTCGATTTATCTTCAAGTGTGAGAACGGATGGCTCAGAACACAAGCCAAGATTCATTCTAGCATACATTAGTGTGAATCA
The DNA here is from genome assembly GCA_029216955.1 of Iris pallida. Taxonomy (NCBI): domain Eukaryota; kingdom Viridiplantae; phylum Streptophyta; class Magnoliopsida; order Asparagales; family Iridaceae; genus Iris; species Iris pallida. The sequence goes on from JANAVB010002800.1 coordinate 4,916,649, forward strand.
TCTATGTTCTGTACATATGGTATAGTATATGTTCTTATCGTATCTAGTATCTGAAGAACGTAACAGAATCAAGATGAACTCACATAATGTAATACTAAGACATCATCTACTACTATATAAGATATAGTGATAGGTTGTCGTATCATCATTGCCGAGGGATGAGGGTCGGAAGACAGTCAACTTTATCTATGGCTACATAGTTTCTGCCTCGCCAGTCGAATGGCTGCAGGGACTATGTCCTGATCACCATGTCGTACCGTAGATTAATGCAAATGGAGCTGGAGCCAAAATACAAAAACCAAAATACAGAATCAAATCCCTGGGACGGATGGCTCAGAACACAACCAACCGGAGAGGATACTCTGAGAGATCCATCTGAGTAGGACGTATACTCTGAGAGATCACCTTTACAAGAATGATATCAGTAGTGGGATTGAGTGCTGGAGGGGATATTATCAGAGTATACGTCCTACTCAGATGGGTCTCTCACCGTTACTATTTTTTTCTGACAGCATAGTGGATGTGCTCCGTCAACAGAATCTGGCTCCGAGCCAAAACTTTGCCCCGGAGCTCAAGTGGACATCCTTCGTGTAGAGCTCGAGTGAGAGGTTCCTGACAGCATGGTGGTCTCCTTTGTCAAAGTATCTGTGCTCGTCCCACAACCAATGTGGGATGAGCACGGATACTTTGACAAATGAGACCACCATGCTGTCAGGAACCTCTCACTTGAGCTCTACACGAAGGATGTCTACTTGAGCTACGGGACAAAGTTTTGGCTCGGAGCAAGAATCTGTTGACGGAGCACATCCACTATGCTGTCAGAAAAAATTAGTAACGGTGGAAGACCCATCTGAGTAGGACGTATACTCTGATAATATCTCCTCCAGCACTCAATCCCACTACTGATATCATTCTTGTAAATGTGATCTCTCAGAGAATACGTCAAACTGAGATGGATCTAGTATTCTCTCTTGTTGGTTGTCGTATCATCATTGCCGAGGGATGAGGGTCGGAGGACAGTACAAATAGTCTAATACAAAAACAACTCAATATGTAGTCCAATACAAATAGTCTAATACAAAAACAACCCAATACAAATAGTCCAATACAAATAAGTACTAATAGCTAATGAGAACCACGCTGCTCACGCACACGCTCAGTGATACGTTCACGCAACCACCTCGAAAAAGCGAGATTTTTGGCGCGAGGAGAGCTATCGTCCATTGCAAGGATTGCATGAAGAGTCCTCTCGGTCTCACTAGCTACCGGTGCTGGATGAATAGAACTTTCGGTCTCACTAGCAACCGGTGCCACTTCCTCCTTAACTGTAGGAGGAGCCACCTCAGCATTCACTATTTTCCTCAAACGACGTGCCGCTCCTCGGGTCATGGGTGCCATCTGGTAAGATCGATAGTCACAAATAATATAATTGTAACATAAGTAAGCTAACTAAAGGAACCATCATGTAATTTGAGTACATTTTCGAAAGTCGATAAAGTATAAAAAATTCAATTTTTTGCCAAGTGTGAGAACGGATGGCTCAGAAGACAACCCAAGATTCATTCAAGCATACATTAGTGTAAATCATCTATGTTCTGTACATATGGTGTAGTATATGTTCTTATCGTATCTAGTATCTGAAGAACGTAACAGAATCAAGATGAACTCACATAATGTAATACTAAGACATCATCTACTACTATATAATATATAGTAATAGGTTTTCGTATCATCATTGCCGAGGGATGAGGGTCGGAAGACAGTCAACTTTATCTACGGCTACATAGTTTCTGCCTCGCTAGTCGAATGGCTGCAGGTACTATGTCCTGATCACCATGTCATACCGTAGATCAAATGGAGCTGGAACTGGAGCCAAAATACAGTACTACTTCACCATGTCATACCATTTTACTCTCTCTCTCTCCTCCCCCCCTTCGGCGCTCTCACTCTCTCTGACGCTCTCACACTACTAATTCCTATGTGTTTTAAGTGTGAGAAAGGATGGCTCAGAACACAACCCAAGATTCATTCTAGCATACATTAGTGTGAATCATCTATATTCTGTATACATATCGTGTAGTATATGTTAACCTTATCGTATCTAGTATCTGAAGGACGTACGTAACAGAATCAAGATGAACTCACTAATGTAATACTAAGACATCATCTACTGCTATATAAGATATAGTGATAGGTTGTCGTATCATCATTGCCGAGGGATGAGGGTCGGAGGACTGGCAACTTTATCTACGGCAATATAGTTTCTGCCTCGCCAGTCGAATGGCTGTAGGGACTATGTCCTGATCACCATGTCGTACCGTAGATTAATGCAATTAATGGAGCTGGAAATATCCGTCGCTAACCGGTGACTAGTCCGTCTCTAACTGAAATTGTCACATACACATATGTATATCACAGCTAGATGTATAGATATATACATCTATACAGAAGCACACAACTGATAGAACTCGCACTGTCCTTGAGATAGTGAACATATACACCATGAATCCAAACCCTATATATATTCATATTTACTAATCCAAACACCACCAAACTAATGGAACACCCAATATGGATAACACATTATTTAGCCAATATATAAACTCAGATGAATTTGAGAAGCAAAAGCCACCCGCCACCCCCGACCAAAGCCCGTCGCCCCAAGCCCGCCGCCCAGTAGTTCGGTTGCATATATATATGAAGAGTGCTTATGGGTGTGCGTCGGTTGCAAATAGCCCCGACGCACCCGCCCCAAGCCAGCAGCCCAGCCCCCGACGCCGCCGCCCCAAGCCCACCGCCCAGCCCCCGACCCAAGCTAGCCGCCCAGCCCCCGACGCCCCCGCCCCAAGCCAGCCGCCCAGCCCCCGACGCCATCGCCCCAAGCCTACCGCCCAGCCCCCGACGCCCCAACCCCAAGCCTGCCACCCAGACCCCGACGCCCCCGTCCCAAGCCCACCGCCCAGACCCCGACCCAAGCAAGCCGCCCAGCCCCCGACGCCCCAACCCCAAGCCCGCCTCCCAGACCCCGACGCCCCCGCCCCAAGCCCCCCGCCCAGACCCCGACCCAAGCCAGCCGCCCAGCCTCCGACGCCCCAGCCCCAAGCCCGCCACTCAGCCCCCGACGCCCCCGCCCCAAGCCTACCGCCCAGCCCCCGACCCAAGCCAGCCGCCAAGCCCCGGACGGCCCAGCCCCAAGCGCGTCGCCCAGTCCCTATACGACACCGTGAGAGAGAGAGAGAGAGAGAGAGAGGGGGGTTACCTTCGGGAGAGAGAGAGGAGAGGATGCCGACGTCGACGACGAAGACACCGACGCCGGTCACCGAAGCCGACACCGGCGAGAGAGAGAGAGAGAGAGAGAGGAGAGAGAGTGAATTTGGGGGGAATGCAAAAAGTTCCCCTCGCCGTTTCATTTAAAGTCTGAAACGTATTTTTAGCGACGGACGAGCGACTGGTAAAACACCGTCGCCCAGCCGTCGCCTATTTTGATAAGTGCCGACTGAATATCCGTCGCTAAGTCGTCGAAAATATGTTCCGCCAATTTCCTACACAATTCCTGCCAAATAATCGACTATGTAGCGACGACGGTAAATCCGTCGCTCTAACACCGACAGTCTAGCGACGGATGTGCGACCTTTCCTTCCCCTAAAATTAAAATAAAAATGGCAAAGGCGTGTAGTCGAAAATCAGTCGCTGAGCGGCCACGAAACCGTCGCTAATACCGACGAAAAAATTTCGTCGCTAAAAATCCGTCGCTAAATGAGTGTATTTTGGTAGTGAATTATCTTAGGCTACTTATACTTCCCATTGCCTTTCTTTATCAAATGTCACGCAAGACGTCTGCATATATCTTCCAAGTCCAACCTGGCCTTGGGATTATCTTTCATCTTTTCCTTTACGTCCAACACAGTATTAATTATGTTGTCAAACACATTCTTCTCGATATGCATGACATCAAGGTTATGTCAGATCAGATTGGTGCTCCAATATGGCAGGTCCCAAAATATACTTTTTTTCATCTAATTATAAGTGTGACAAAATTTATCACACTTGTATCCCTTTGTAGGCTCTATGATAGCACTTGGAAATTCTTTGACCTCCTCCCATATCGTGTCTCTGGTCCACCTTGGAGATGGATTAGCCTTCTCCACATTGCCGGCATGAAAAGCATTTCTGTTTCTCCGAAATGGATAATACTTTGGCAGGAACAATCGATGACAATCGAAGAAACACGATTTTCCTCTATATTTCAAAAGGAAAGCCTTTGTGCGGTCCATGCAATACGGACATGAGAGGCTACCATGAGTGCTCTATTCCGATAACAATCTATAGGCCGAAAAGTTATTGATGGTCCACAACAGTGCGTCCCTCATCTGAAAGTTCTGTTTTCTAGAAACATCATATGTATTGGCGCCTACTTCCCACAGCTGATTCAACTCATCTATCAATGACTATAAGTATGCATCGATATTCCTATTCAGATTGTTTGGACCCGGAATAATAACAGTTAGGAACATGTAAGGAGTCTTTATACACATCCACGACAGTAGGTTGTACAGAGTGACAATCACTGGCCAATACGAATATTGGAAACCTGAAAGTATGAAAGGGGTATAATCGTTAGAGGATAGCCCTAATCTTATATTACACGGATCAGAAGCAAAATCTGGATACTCTCGATCAAAATGCTTCCATGCTTCTCCATCAGATGGATGATTTAAAACTCCATCGACCTGTTTTCGCCTGTGCCAACTCATGTTCTTGGCAGTCTTTTCAATCATAAACAACCTCTACAATCGCGACGACAAAGGCAAGTAGTACATCGAATCGGTTGGCTTTCTTGCATCGGGGGTCATACTTGAACTTGTTACCTTATAGCGATCGACACCACAAAATCTGCACCCGTCTTTATCCTTGTCATCCTTGTAGTACAACATACATTCGTTGTGACATGCATCAATTTTATCATATCCTATCCAGAGCGATCTCATCATTCTCTTAGATCGGTAGAAGTCTGTAGGTAACTTGGCACCCTCCGACAAGATCTCTATAATCAACTCGATGATTCGGTTGTAGCATTCTTGAGATATATTGAAATCGGACTTGATGCTCAGTAGTCTTATAACCACCTCCAATGGTGAATGATCCTCACAACTAGGATATAAGAGAGTCCTTGCATTCTCCAGCAACTCCATGAACTTCATAGCATCGGCATTCGGTGTCTCCTCAGCCGCATGATGATTGTTCGGATCGAAACTAGGCCCCGCAGTATCGAAAATCAAGTTCACCCATCCTTCGTCGTAATCAGCGTGGTCATGGACATTTATATACGGCTCCAAATTAGGCTCTGGCTCCGATGCTAAAGGCACATGTTCTCCGTGTGAGGTCCACTAATAGTAATTCAACATTAAAAACCTTTCGAGTACAAATGATATGTCACGTCCACATCTAGATGATATTTTAAGTTGCGATATCTTACACATGAAACTTAATTTTGGCACGGTCCATGTACTGAGGGAATGCCTTGGCGAACTATAGGAACTGCTCTACCCCCTATATAAATTCATCATGCACACCGCATATGTCATTAGGATGACGATTGTACATCTACGAACGATGTCGCGGATAGTAATTTATATCTATTTGAAGATAATTCTGCAAAGATGGATACACATTATTCGAGTATATTGTCCAATAGATGCATAGATCGATGAGTATTAATTGAGTTTCGTCACGTATTCAATGCCAGTCCTTCTTTTCAAAGAAAATTTACTTCTGTAAGCCTTTTGAGGGTGTTGGAGTTATACAGGATTTCAAAAAAAAACTAGAAAATGCCAAATATTATAATTATTCTTTTCTAGGTTTTTTCTTTCTTTGTTATTTTTTTGATTTTTTACTTCTTTCATTCTTTATCTTTTCTCTTATTTTTCTAAAATCTGTAGAACTCTAACAGCCTCAAAAGGCTTACAGATGAAAAATTACTTATCAAAAAATGGCTGACATGGACACTTGACTTGACACGGACACTTACCTATGTATCTAAGATACCTAGCTAGCACTTACCTACATTTCACCTTAACTCTAGTTATTTTCGAATAAATCTATAAAAGATTAAGTTGTTTGACTTTTTTGTATAACTCTGATAGCACCAAAAGGCTTATATAAGTAAATTTAATTTCCAAAAAAGGGCCCACATAGACACTTGATTTCAGGCTAACATGGACACTTAACATAAGAGATAATGATATCTCTGTCGTCATGTGTTCCTTGTGAGCCCACAAGGAAAACTTGACCTCAGAGTGTCCAAGCTAACACTTACCTAGCTAGCACTTACCATGAAATACTTGACAATACTTAGCTAGCACTCACTCTATACACTCTAGGTACTATGATACTCCTTAGTATCCTTACCTACATATTGTCTTAACTCTAGGTATTTGTGTATCATATGGATATCATGTACCATGGTACACAATATCATATACGTACCATGGTTCACAATATAAATAATTTTACTATATTTATATTTTTAACAATAGTGAGCGCTATATTTCTAATTGAACCTATTATATCTAAAGTATATATATCAATTTTCATACATGAGTTAACTAATACTAATTGAACCTATATATTATATCCAAGTACATATATCAATTTTCGTACATGAGTTAACTAATACTACGATACTCCTTCGTATCCTTACCTACATATTGACTTAACTCTAGGTATTTGTGTATCATGTGGATATCATGTACCATGGTACATAATATCATGTACGTACTATGGTACACAATATAAATAATTTTACTATATTTATATTTTTTAAAATAGTGAGCGTTATATTTCTAATTGAACCTATTATATCTAAAGTATATATCAATTTTCATACATGAGTTAACTAATAATAATTGAACCTATATATATTATATCCAAGTACATATATCAATTTTTGTACATGAGTTAACTAATACTAATTGAACCTATATATTATATCCAAGTACATATATCAATTTTGAAACATGAGTTAACTAATACGTAAATAAGCCGACGTTTGTTGGGTCTCAGCCGTGTCGTGTGTCTGTGTCGTGTCGTGTTTGTGTCTGTGTCGTATCTCACACATGACATTACACTATGACTCATGTGCCCTACGTGTCTCAGTGTCGTGTCTTAGTGTCTGTGTCGTGTTGTGTTGTGTCGTGTCGTGTCTTAGTGTTGTATCAGAAAGAGGGAGTTAGGGTTACCTGAGCCGGAGTCGAATGGTCACTGCTGCAGGGGTTCGCCGGGGGGAGGGGGTCGCCGAAGATGAGAGGGGCAAGGGGGCAGTGGGTCGCCGGAGGGAAGAGACGAGAGTGTTTTGGGGAGCCGGGGAAGGAGTCGAGAGGGCACAATTGCCGGGGAGAGGTGGTCGCCGGATAAATTTGGGGGGAGAAAATTTGGGAAGAGTACGTGCACGCACGGGAGGAAGGGTTTTGGGGAAAAATAAAAAGTCGATCGGCCAGCTCTGAACCTTAATGAAATCTTTAGCGACGTCCATATTTGACGTCGCTAAACGTCTCTACCTATGACTAAATTGGCGACATTCAAGTATACGAGTCACTCAATGTCGCTAATGTATGAAAACCAGCGACGTTCTCTGTTGGAACAACGACGTCTATTTCTATTAATAAACTGTGTCGCTAAATGATGCTGAACGTCGCTGGTAGTGACGTTTAGAGATGTATTCCAGACACGTTACTAATTTCATCAAAAATAACGACTGCCTATCAAAATGTCGCTAAGCTCGTCGCCAATATGACTTATTTTGGTAGTAAAATTAGGCAGGCATGAAGCTTGAATTGTAGCTTCAAAGCATGCTACAAATTCTGCTTCCACGGTAGACGAAGCTATGATGCTCTGCTTCGCACTCCTTCATGAGATTGCTCCTCCAGCCAATTGGAACAAATAACCAAAAGTTGATTTCCTAGTATCAATGCATCTAACAAATTTTGAATTTGAGTAACCAATGACTTCAAGGTGGTCAGATCTTCTATATGTGACCATGTTGTCTTTTGTCCCTTGTAGATACCTGAGAACTTTCTTTACATCTTTCCAATGTTCAGTTCTAAGATTGTTTTGTTATCTACCTAACATACCAATTACAAATCTAATATCTGGTCTTGTCCAAGTTTGAGTATACATAAGACTACCAACTAGAGATGCATAAGGAAATTTCTCCATTTGTTAAGCTCCAATTCATTTTTAGGACATTGCATAAGACTAAATTTATCCCCCTTCTGAATTGGTATTACACCATCTTTCACTACAACAAAAAACCCTTTTAATGACGGCTAAAAAGCGACATTAATGACGATCCATGACGCTTTTTTTTAAAGAAACCGTTATGAAAATGGGTGTTATAAATGTTTTTTAAAAGCGTTATAAAAAAACTGTCATGAATAGTCTCTATAAAAGCGTTATGAATAGTTAATATATGGTGCACAATTCAGGACATTTTAAAAGCGTTATGAATAGATAATCTGTATAAGCTCAATGGAGAACATTTATAACACTCAATATTACTGAACTCATCACATTTATAATGCTTAATACTGCACATTATATATTACTTTTCAAAAACTTCTCAATTAACCACTTTGAACTATATTCACAAGAAAACATCGAAATGTTATATCATCATCTTCATTACATTATCTCAAAATAGTTTACATAATGATGTTCCAACCATTAGAAAGCAACAATCGATCGGCAAAATTGTAAGAGATGTCCAGGATCGTCGACTGCTTGATATTTAGCTACGTAGTGCTTCAACAGCCAGTGATTTGGTAATGCCTGGACATAAATCTTTAGAGAAGCTTTCTTCTGAAAATTGGATACTGCACTCCCTCTTACTGAGACAGGCCTGTCATAACAATAACAAAACATGGATTCAAGATCTAGTAAAATGCGTCAGATTTTAGTGTGGGTGTTTTATAATGCATGAACATGACCCACTTTTCTTGAGGACGCGGTGTGGTCTGTACTAAATAAAGTACATTATAGGCTATTCACAATACAAGTAATGATTCTGACACAGAAAACTCCATGAAAAATAGATAAAGGAAGAATACTGCATGGTTTTGTTAATTAACAAAGAAATAGTAAAACAATGACACAAACTATTTGAAAGTAATACATTATTTGCTAGGGAAGTGGAAACATGCTTCATTTTTGCAGATTCAAATTGATAAAGGTGGAGATATTTGTACACGTGCAACGGAGTGTTAGATGAAGATGGGCATGATGTCGTGTCTCGACATAGATGAACATGGAGAAGTGTCATATCTTATGTAAGATCACTGCAATCTTGTAGTCCACAATCTATAAAAGAATCTATATGACATGACAAACAAATCCACAAATATCAATCATCATTTTAAGGATTGATAGATAAATGGTATTTACCTTCTCGACCACAGAAATTGAGTTGGGATGATGACACGTTCCAGGGCTGTATGTTCCACATGTTCCACTTGGACTTCCATAGCTTGCAAATCTAATGGATGAAATAACTGTACTCTCGGGACAATTCAAATGGAGATCTGTTCTGTTTCCACTAGAGTAACTAATGCTCTTATCCCATGATTCTAAGTCCATGGATGGGTAATCCTCTGACACAAATTAAATTTTCTTTTTGTACCTGAGAAACTCGGGAATGCCAGTACAACCACTACAAGAAAATATGGTTTCTGTGACATGTAAAGTTGTCACAGAAATTATGAATGTCGTCACAACACATCTTCTGTGACGAGTACAGTGACGACTTATTTTCGTAGCCTATACCTCCGTAGCTAAAAGTATAGGTGACGACCAAAAGTCATTGTCACAGAAAGTTCTCTACTGTGACAAGAATATGTTGTCAGTGATAGTAAACTTTTCGTGACAACAAAATTCGTCACTAAAAATATTATAAGTGACGCACGATATTGTCACAAAATAGCTTTTTATTGTAACTAAAAATAAATAAATATTTTTTTGACAAAAATAAAATTATTTTCGTGATGACATTTGCTATAACTAAACAACTTTAGTAACACTTTTATTGTTGTCACAATAAACGTATATGTTTAGTAACAAGTACATGTCATCATTGTAAACTTTGCAGTAACACATTTATTATTGTCACAATAGTGTACACTTTATATGTTTGATGAAAAATCAATTGTCACGAGTATTTTTTTTGTCATTGTCATTATACATTAAAAACACAAGATACATAATGTAATATCACACAATTCTTGTAGAAGAGGGTATACATGATTGTGCTCATCTTCCAAGAACACCCCCATCGACTTTCCAATGTAAACCAAAACTAACCTTCATAAATTCTAAAAAGCCTTTATATAGGCGACTAACTCTAAAGTAATTATAGACGACAATAACATGAAAAGTAATTATAGCAATTCTCAAAAAGTAATTATATTGGTCCACAAAATTCAGTACATATAACATGAAGAGAAGTAATATTGGTACTTATAAAATAAAGAGTATCCAAAGTAGCTGGTACATAAAACCTAGAGTAATTTATAAATATAAATTGATGATCAATTGCATATGCAGCTCCTGTCTTGGTGATGATCAATCTTTAATGACCTGTATAAATTAATAAAGGGGTTGTTTAGAATATTACGTAAGCATATATGTATAAGAAAAAAATTGTTAAGAATTTCTACAATAGAAGCAATGAGAATAGAGTACCGCAATGTCTATGAAATGTTTAAAAGAAGCAACAAAGTAGTTAACTAGAGCATAAGGAATAGCTTATAATTGCTAGAGGTCGAGAATAAATACCTTGCCAGTCGCATTTCGTACTGGTGATATATGAAGACGATTCCAAAATGATCTTCCATCTTTCCTAAAATTTGAAACAAAAAGAAATATCTAGAAAACCACTTTGTAACAAGTGCTAAGAACTATTTTATGAATTATATCTACTAAACTTCATTATTATTTTTATCTCTTAAACTTCTTAGTTTAGCATTCTTCAAATATCTTCTCAGATACCACAAACTGCATTTGTACTCTTAGTAAGGTAATTCTCTCAGATACATAGATATATTAAATTCTGGTCCTTTTCAAAGACATAAAATTTAAATTGAATGGTCAAATCTATGTCTATTGCACTTCATGCTACTGATAAGTTACTATCAGTGTCTCCCTCCATCTGACTAATTTCTTCTAATTAAATTGAATGGTCAAAATATTTTCACTGCTCCGATTTAAGACGTTATTTTTAATCCCATATGTTTCATTTTTTCTGTTATGATGTTCCCAAATGATGTGTGTATCCAATCTTTGCCTATAATTTTTTGTTCTCTTTAGTATGTTGATCAGTTTGATAGCAACTTTTTGCCCACACTATCTAGAGCCCAGGAGTCTGATGTTATCTAGAATGTTTTCTCATCCTCCAACCACATTTCCTGACATGAAATAGATATTGTTGGAGACATACCAAAGATTCGTAGGAACCAACCCAAAGTAACTAGGGCCTGTCCAACTTAGCGAAGCAATAGACCACCGTACGATTCAACTGAGTGTACCGACCGCTTGTAACCATTATCTCAATTAGGTAGAATATTAATCAGCAGGCTAAAGTTCCTCGAATAATATTTTGTTTAGCAAGATTGGTGAAATTAGTATCAAGACGAATATACCTCTTGACAACAATAATATATGAAACCATGCTTCCAATTTCCCAAACAAGATTCACACTTGAGACACATTTCAGGTGTACAGAAAGAGTTGAGGAGCAGTATGAAGTAAAAGTTCAAAGATTTTAAATTTGTGCGCATTTCTATCAGAAGCAGACTTATATTAAACTTCTCAGTTAAACTTTCTAAACCTACCAATAGAATGCTGGACAGCATTGGAGATTGCTCGTTGCTCGGGATGGCATTGGGGGTAGAGGGTTGGAGGTATGATTTTAGTGAGGATAAAGACGGACATGTATACTCTGCTTGATGAATAGATCAGAGAATTTACAATCAGCTTACCAGTGGAACAAATTAATGATAATTTGAGAATCGAGGAGTATTAGAATTAAGATTCCTCTTCCTTTGGATCATAGGAGGTGACTTCAACATTATGAGATACAAGAAAAGAGACAAGGCGGGGATAGTCGGATAGATATCTGTCGGTCGAAGACTCTTTAATAGGGTCATCAATGACCTAGACCTCATCAACATTCCGATAAAGGGAAGAAAGTTTACCAGGTCTAATATGCAAGTAAATCCTTGTTAAGCCAAGCTCGATAGGATTTTGGTTTCAAGGGATTGGGAAAATGAGTTTCCGCTATATTTTTCTCCGGCCTGACAACGTTCAACTTCTGATTGTGTTCCTATTAGGGTTCAAACAGGTGAAAATAGGAACTCAAAAAGTCAAACCAAAATAAAAAAATTTAGATTAACGAAAAGTAGAAAGTCAGAAGAAACATTTAGGAAGACAGAACAAGAATAACTTTAGTACCATGAATAGTAAAAGTCAGAAGCATATCAATATTAACACATATCTACAAGAGAAGCATCCATATACTGATATGTCCATCAATGAGCATTGAGTGATCAGACATTTAACAGTTGCAAGAAATGCAGATTAACGAAAAGCAAGCAAGACATGCAAGGGCATAGGGAAATTATGATGATCTAAAAATCTCAGCAAATACAAAGATGTAGATCCAAATTAAATGGAAAAACACATGACTGCTGCAAAAATGAGAGGAACCCGCACCTACTCTCTTTCAGAAGCTCGGTGATATACTCTTTCCACATTTCATGCATTGGCTTGAAACGATTGAAGCTGCAAAAAGAAATACATAGTACACGAAATGAGTGATATTCCAGCATAAAATAACAATAACAACACAAGGGATATAAAGAATCATATTTGTTTCGGATGCAATCGTGGTTAAATGACTTGACTGGTATAGTAGAATACTTGCTGGATTATAGTAATCATATAGTTCACTCTAAATACATGTCTAGTGGAATGCTTAGGTAGAACCAAGTGCAACTAGGAGTTATTTTCATTGAATTAAAGGTGCAGGCCACTTTTGATAACTACGACTAACATAACCACAGGCTAAGCATACATGTTATAATAGTTGTACAGTTGCATAATATATTATGAAAGAATGATAAGCAATCAGAATTAAGTGTAATTAGGAATTTGTGTAACAAAGTAATAAATGTAACATATATAAACTTTGAAAAATCAAGCAATGGGAACAAAAACGTAATATAGGTAAATAGAAGAAATAACTGAGCTGGTGCTTTGCTTGAAGGTATAGAAGGTTGCTGAGACCATTCAGGTTCATTGTAGTTAAGTGGAGGTGCAAAATCTACCTCACAGTCCGTCTCAAATCTCAATAATACTTATTGCAGCAGAGGATTTTGTTTCTACGATATCTATATAGTACTTTCTATTGTTATAAGCTACCATGATACTATCACCAATGGTTAATCATGTACGAAAAGTTCCTTAAAGTTGTCTCCAAGCTGCAGCCAAATTGAATTGGTAGTTGACGGGAATCAGTGAACTCAAGCTACTTCAATGTTCAAACTCTTGGAGAAAGCACCAAACGCAAGGATCATAAGCATGAATCATGTATTATAAACTTTAGTCAAAGAAATTATAAATTGAAGTAGAACCATCTGGAAAGAAAACCTGAACTTTCAAAAATCATTCATTAGTATTGTATATGGCTGACTTAAAACAAATTGGGCTTAAGTTAATGAAAAATATTGACATATAAGATTTAGTAATCTTCGAATTATGATTTTTAGAATTTTGATTTATTTAGTTTTCACTATTTCAGTTCAGTTAAAACCGAAGAAACTGAACGCTCACCCCTAGTCCTAAATCGATCCATCCATTTCAGTGTGTTCAAGGATCCCAATTCCCATAATATCTCAAATAGATGATTCATACTCGCCAGAAAAGCTTCAAAGGCCTCGCCATACTCACGATAGCCGATGACTAACTTAGGGAAGAATGTCATCATAGATCCATGTACACCATTTTTTTATTTTTGAATGAGAGAAAGAAACGATGGGTGTACGTCTATAGTAAAATTGGAGAAGAAAATGGAGGAAAATTATAGCGCCAATTTTTTTGGCTTTTCCCCACTTTGTTTGCCTGATTTCGTGGGAAAAAATAGAGGGAATCGCTAGGGTTCTGTGGGACAGGGGATGAAAAAGTGGTATTTATGGATATTTTACTTTATATATATATATATATATAAAGTAAAGCACTTCTGCTGCATGCATATGCACTTTTCCACTTCCTCCCACTTCCACTATCCAAATAGGCCCTTAACAACTACAGATTCCAATTTATCAAGGTAAAAGATTAAAGTGGATATTGAAATCCCTATCTAGATGATCAGCTGGATCTACCAAAACCCTAAAATCATCCTCCTGCGTCAGTTTCTACTCTTCTCACCCAAATTCCTCGAACAAATAGCAAACAAATACCAAATTCCTGGACGAAACAAGTATGACTACAATTTCTCTAGGAAAATATTAGACTAAATTTTCTTGGCCAAATCGTCTGTATCAACCACTCGAGTACCGAAAAAATCAAACGTTGGATCTGCCAAACGCTAAAATCATCATCCCGGGTCAGTCTCAACTCTTCTCAAGCAATCCATCGAGCAACTAGCGAACAAATCCAAATTGCTCAAAGAAGAAAAAAAGACCAAATCAAGCATTCGAGACCTGGATGCTGAAATCTCCACCGAGAGAGAAGTTGTGGGAGCCGTCGACGGAGAAGTCCCCGCTGGTGCCGCCGCCGCCGGGGACGTCGGGCATCATCATCTGGCGCTCGGTCTGGTCGAGGTCGGAGGCGAGCGCGGCGAGGTCGACCTCGGAGAAGAAGGGCCCCTAGAGGAGGGTGTTGACGCAGTGGACCGCGCAGAGCTTGGACTCCTGGACCTCGTGGTAGAGGAGCCCGCCATTGCTCGGGCCCTCCTCCATCGATTTGATTGATTGCGCGGAGAGATCGATTGAGAAAACCCTAAAAGTAGGGATTTTTACGAGGAAGGATATATATATATATATATATATATATATATATATATATATATATATATATATATATATATATATATAAATTAGTATCCACATACAGGATTCTAAATCCGATTGGAGACTTGCGAATATTTGATGATTTTTTTTATATACAGCCGGATTATAATTAGAATTGTGATATTTGATGTAAAAAATTTTGGTATAGTCAAATCTTGTTACAATTTAAATAGTAATGTCAAAATAGTATCAAAATTAGGATATATTTATTATTTAACTTTTTAAAAATTATTTAAAAATTTTGTTACAAGAAATAAATTTCTTCTTTGTGACTAATACTTTAGTGTGACGTACAATTATTTGGTAACTAAAAGAAACTTTTAAGTGACAAGAATAAAATTTTAATCTTGTGGCTAATACTTTTATGTGGCAATAATATTTTCTTGTAACTAAAAATTTTTTTTAGTGACAACTATTTCCCTTATCACACATAACTTGTCTCTAAAATCATAATTTTATTTCGGTGACCACATTAAGTGACGACCAATAAAAACATTGTCACTAAATGTTTTAATTGTGTGATGGAAAATAACAGTTGTCACAGAATCAAATTATGAGTGACAACAAAAATTATTTGTCACAAAAATATCCCTTTCAGTGACAAGTTTTACACTTGTCACAAATTACTTGTCACGGAAACCCGAATTTCTTGTAGTGAACTTTGAATTTACTAACGAGATCTTGTGTGGGCAACAGTTAGCATTCACCTTATTGATACACTTGACTCGGTTACTAATGCCTGGGATTTAGAACATTCATATATAAGCTGAACTCAGGTGGGGAAGCCAGCAAAAATATCCACTCATAGTCTAGAACTCTGAATCACTGCTTGAGGACAGGCTTAATGTGCGCCTCGTATCCTTCAGGGACAACCGAGCCATTAAGGGGATCCTTCAGCGCCTCCTCATAGAGATGGGGTTAGACGTTGCCATCGTAGTGACCTAGAACGGAACCCAAGTAATGGTCGGTGTAGTTGAATGCATCCACGAGTGCAATAACATTTGGTCGCAGCTGCAGAGCAACAAGCATGGTGGATATATAAGAATTGCATCCTTTATTGAGATCTCTGCTAGTGCATAATGTAGTGCATACCTGGGAATACAGAGCACGGAGCTGGTCATTGGCGAGAGTGCCTTGCTTTGGAGTGATGCAACTAGTTGAGAGGAAATCGCTAAGATGCTTGTGAAGCAGGGAAAGGGCATAGATGTTGCAGAGGATTTGGAGCTGTTCTTTAACTCCTTGTCCATCTATGTCGCCTTGTACCTTTTCAATGAACCTGTGGAACCATGTCAAATCCATTAGCTATTGAATCAAACTGGTTAGGAATTGAGTTCATGTTCATTAAAACCGAGCAAGCAAAATTTGATATGGCAGATTCGTATTCAATCCAGATTTTCATCTGAGTGCTTATAAAGTTTAATCCCCACATCAAGTTCTCTCTTGCAAGTTTCCTCAAGGATGCTATGAGGTGTTCTTGACATGCCTTAAAATAATGAATAAAATGTTTACATGGTTTAAAATAAAGAATCAATAATGCCATGTAAAGTTGTAAACACAATGGATGAAATGTGCTTACTTTGATACAATAATCAATTGGCAATGTGCTACTGCTGCCTCCACCAAGTCAGCAGAGAGCTCCGCGAAACCTAATTCGGAAATAGGTTAAGTGAGAAAATTTTATCATAGAAACCATCAATTTTTATCTTGAAAGCAGGAGGAAGTCAACAATTAGAGGGCACAAAGTTGTGACATTAGAAACTACAAAATCAACATTTGAGAAATGAAAGAACCTTCTTCTGGGTTGGATGCTTTGCTAATATTTTGAGCGCAGCTTACAGCCAGCCGGACGGCCCTGGCTTCAAATGCCTCCAGTATGGCAGAAGGATTCAGCCAGTCCTCAGCTACTATCCGCTCGTCGGACGGCTGAGGGAAAGGCCTGCGGACCGGAAGCTCATGGTCGAGTGCACCGGCGAGGGCGTCCTCTTCGTCGAGGCCGACGCCAACGTCCGTCTCGACTAGTTCGGGGGCGAGGATCAGCTGCACCCCCCGTTCCCGTGCCTCGTAGAGCTGCTCCACGACATGGAGGGATCCGGAGGGGTGCTCGGCTGCCCGCTGCTTCTCGTTCAGGTGACTCGGCTGAGCTGCGGCGGACTCGTCGTCGCCACCGCGAGTACGATGTCGTGCACGACACGAGGGGTACCATCGTCCCCCTCGACGGCATGGTCCACCGGTCCTTCTTCTTCGGCCCTGACGAGCTCTCCGCGCTGAGGAAGCACGTCCCGGTCCGCCTCTCCGAAAATGAAGTCGGGGCTAGGGTTAGGATTTGTGGGAGGGGGCATTGGGGCTAAGGTTAGGGTTTGTAGGAGGTTGAAAGAAGGAGGATAAGGAGAAGATTAGAGTTTAGGAAAATTTTAGGGTTCAGGGAGATGGAAATGAGCAAGAAACTGAAAGGGCTTTGGAAAATTTTAGGATTCAGGGAGAGGAGGGAAGAGGGGGAGGAGGGAAGCTCTGAAAATGATCGGGTGTGAAGGATTTTGTTTAAAGTTTATTAATTACAAGTTTGCCACCGCTCTAAACTTTTAATAACGCTTTGTTTTATAAACGTTATAAAAACCCAGAATTAGTCCAAACCGTCATAGAAAAAGGAATTTCGAACTTTGATAACGCTTAGGTATCAGGCGTCATCAATATGTCTTATCGAGCGTTATTAATAGGCCTTTTTGTTGTAGTGTTTACAAGTACTTATTACATTTCTTTGAAGAACTCTACTGATATATTCTTCTTGAAACGGCCTAACAATCCTTGTGATCAATCTTAACATGCAAATCGCCTAAACGCAAACCCTTCGGGTTCTCTAGAACAGATTCATCATAAAGTATCTAAGTAAATTTGGTGGGTGTTAGCGTCAACACATGCTACAATCTCTCTTGATCCCTGAGCATTAGAACGTTAGTGTTTTGAGGAAAACTTCTTGTTGTACTTTGTTTATATTGTAATATGAAGTTCTACCCAGATTCCAAAAGTTCTTGAGGAGACTGTAGAACCTAAAAAATAAAACCACACACGCACACAGAGGAGAAAGAGGACACATCGCTCACATTTTCTTTTCTCTACTTTTTTTATTTTTATTGTTTGCTAGGAATGCCTTTAAATAGGCTTTACAACCAAGTAGGTAAAATATGAGGAGCTAATGGCTCATAAAATAAAGCATGATTACAAGCTATGCAAAAGACTAGGGACAACATAATTAGATCTAACAATCACCCCCTAATCCTGTTGCTCTATCTTGTTGTCTCACTTAAAGCAGTGCAGGATGTTCAAATTCGCTTTGCACCTCTACGAGTAGAGCTTCCTTCACACGATCGGCACCTAACTGCATCGCCTTCAACGCCTCCCACGCATCTTTGGCCATTTGCTTTTCGACCAGTAGGAAGAGCATTTCTTCCGGGATGCCTGCTTATATGGCCGCCAATGCCATCTGATCCTTGCGCACGTCGATGTTGTTGTCCTTGATAGCGTCCCACTCTCCTTGAGCCTTCATATAGACCTTCATCTTGATTGTCCAGGATGCACAATTGCTCGTCGTGAGCATCGGATAATGCAGCGAGACGGCGGAACTCTCCTTCACCACCATACTCATCGGTACCTCGTCACCGGTGACACTACTTCTTGGAGAGCGCGACATGTATTTGGGCATGAACGGATCAAGTACTCGGCCTTGTGGCTTTGATACCAAATGTAGAACCTAAAAAATAAAACCACACATGCACATAGAGGAGAAAGTAGACACAGAGCTCAAATTTTCTTTCTCTACTTTTTTTATTTTTATTGTTTGCTAGGACTGCCTTTAAATAGGCTTTACAACCAAGTAGGCGAACAAAATATGTGGAGCTAATGGCTCCTAAAATAAAGCATGACCACTAGCTATGCAAAAGACTAAGGACAACAGGATTAGATCTAACATAGACTACACTATGGATTCAAAGTGAGAGAAATGTCAACCAAATAAGAAAAGAAGAGATTTTTAAATTAGAGAGTTGTCAGCTCCCTAATTTAGAACGAGCCAAATAATAATTTTGATTAAGATTATTAACAAGCAATGGAGCTTATAAAAGCGTTATATAACATTTCCTTCAAACGATCAAGCTTAGGTTCACAGTAAGAAACAAGCACACTAATACAAGATATATATAGCTAGCCAGCAGAAGACACCAAGTATAGACTGTCAAGTGAGAGGAGAAAATATATGCACACAACGTACCAGCTCCAGCAGGCTTAGCTGCAGATCAAACAGCTACAGCAGCTCCTGCGTGGAGTTGATTCGCTATTATTAGTACCAACTCCAGTGTTCCTTATATTTCCCACCGAATTTCCATTACTCCAACCAGAAACACTCATATTATTGTCGTGGTTAGCTCTGTATCCATAGTTTCCTCCGCCGGAAGGCTCTACTCCGCTCCACGGAGATGGAACTGGTGCCGACTGTTGTTCTTGAGGCGACTGTGCCAATGTTTTATTACAGTCTCCAACACCAGTGTTACTATTTCTATCATTGTTGTCGCTTGCACTGTATCTATAGTTTCCTCCTCTTGAAGCCTGTACTCCTATCCACAGAGATGGAACTGGTGCAGAATGTTGTTCCCGTGACGACTGTGCCGAGATTTTATTACGGTTTCCAACTCCAGGGTTCACGAAGTTTCCGATATTTTCCGCCGAATTTTCTTTACTCCTGCCAGAAACACTCATCTTATTGTTGCCGCTTGGGCTGTATCCGTAGTTTCCTACACCAGAAGGCTGTACTCCGCTAGCCGGAAATGGAACTGGTGCCGACTGTTGTTCTTGCGCCGACTGCGCCGAGATTCTATTATCGTTTTCAGCTCCAATCTTGCTGATGCTTCCGACCGAACTTCCATTACTCCAGCCTGAAACTTCTGTAGTGTTGTTCTTGGTACTTCCCGCCGAATTTTCTTTACTCCTGCCAGAAACACTTATCTTATTGCGGCCGCTTGCGCTGTATCCATAGTTTCGTTCACTGGAAGGCTGTACTCCGCTCCTCGGAGAAGGAACTGGTGCCGACTGTTGTTCTTGCGTCGACTGTGCCGAGATTTTGTTACAGTTTTCAATTCCTGTACTGCTGCTGATGTTTCCGGTATTGTTTACTCCGTTGTAAGGCTGTACTTCGCTCCTCGGAGATGGAATTGGTGACAACTGTTGTTTTTGCTCCGGCTGTGCGGAGACGTTGTTACCGTTTCCGACTGCAGTGTTGTTGATGTTTCCGATTGAATTTCCATTACTACTCCAACCTGAAACTCCTGTAGTGTTGTTCTTGCCACTGTATCCATAGTTTTCTCCACTGGAAGCCTGTCCTCCAATCATGTTAGAATATGATCAAAGTATTAACAATTTTCAGACTGAGAATAATATGTTCAAACAAATAAAAATTATGTTTAAATAAGTGAGAAAGAAAGAGACCATTTTTGCTGAATCTAGAGCTGTGGATACTTGAGGCACTAGATTGCTGCAGGCAGCTGAGTTAGCTGGTAATGGTCAATTTATACAACCTTGGAGTCGTGATATGAGAGAACATAACATCGGAATTATGTTGGAACAGAATCAACTTTTGGGTTGGTTTGATCAGAATTATGCTTGTTAAAGAAAAAGGTGATTACCAAACCCATTAACTTTGATTCGGTCTTCACACGCATCTACACATGCAAAACTATTCCATATGAAATGGACTCATGTAGCTAATGTCATTTAGGGGCACCGCTCATATGGTGTGACAATTTATTCCGGTTGTTCTCTTACTCGAAGTAGGACACATTTAGTCTATTGGCTTATTTAGTTTCTCCAACTTCACCGTATCAAACAAGTCAGCCGAGTTCTTGTGAAGAGTTCCAGTGAGGAAGACGGACACTTTTACGATTAAAAAATAATGTACAATTATTAAGGAGATGAGATGCATCTAATCCAATGGTTTCTCATTGCCGAGTTCTAAAACTAGTAACTCATGAGTTTTTCTAGGATTTTTGTAGTCAAGGTGATGCAGAACTAGAAGTACTGTCGAGTCTAACGATGGATAATATATAATGGAGCATATAGCCAGCCATTGGCCTATTTATGGCGGTTCTTAAAAATGTCCGACCAGATTCTAGCAAAACGAATGGTATTGAACAAGTTAGTCATCAGGTACGTCCGGGGCATCGCGATATTTCTCTGCCTGCACCGAAGTCCAAGTTTTTTTCATTACTACTTCAGTCTGTTCCATACGGAAAAATATTAGGCAGATAATTAAGATGGAGGAGTCACCGTGTCTCCAAGCAGGAAATATTTGTTGTAGTTTATGATCAAATATATACATAACTAGTTACATATCCGCAAGATTTGCGGGTTTGTTTTTAATTTGTTTTTTTATTTCAAAAATAAAATTTTTATACACTATTAAAAAAAAAAAGTAATGAAACACATTTCATTCAATTAAATTAATTATTATAAGTTTTGAAACACTTCATTGAACACAACATTTTGAGTAGTATTACACGGTTTGTCTTCGTTGTGGCAAATAAGAATCTTCAGTCCGTCTTTTCTTGTTACCCTTGAAACAGCAACATACATTTGACCATGACAAAAAAACAGGACGTGGGAGATATAGTCCGACATGTGAAAGTGATTGGCCTTGACTTTTGTTAATCGTCATGGCAAAACAAACAACTTATGGGTACTGCTTTCGTTGGAATTTGAGGAAAAATTTGATATCCGAAGGAGTCAGAGAAAGCCGAGTAATGAATACCTTGTGTCTCACGTTGTAGCCAGTAATTACTTCAGTTCTTATCACATATTTTCCCAAATGAGTTACGACTAATCGAGTACCATCACACAATCCAGCAGTCTGATCAATATTGTGAAGCAACATCACATGTACCCCAATCTTCAAAAAATGGAAAGAATGGAAAGATTCCAAACTCCTAAGTAATCTTCAAAAAATGGAAAGAATGGAAAGAATCCACCAATCGAGTACCATTAATTTGAAAAAGTGTGTTGTGTGATAACGTTAATAATTGAAATTAATTTGTCTTGAAAAAATGGAAAGAATTAATGTGATAGCTGCCTTGAAAAATTGAAAAAAGGTTTTCAAGTAATGATGGCTGCTTTGGAAAAAAAAAAAAAGATTCCAAGTAATGGTGATTGCTTTGAAAAATTGAAAAGAATTTATATGTGGGTGTAAATATACTGTCAGGCCAATATACCCTAAAATGTTCACGAACCTATTCGAACCGGACATGATATGTCCGAATCCGAGTCCTTTTTTTAAACGGACCCAGAAAAATATTCCGGCTCTGTTCGTTACTTTGATTGGACGGCCCGCGGTCGAACCATTTACCGAACCGGACTCCTATGAACAATGGACTGTTCTATATATTTTTTATTTGTTTCCTTTTGGGAGGCCGATTTTTTTTTTTAAAATATATATTTTCAGTTAATTATATTTTAAAATATACATAGAGCCTTGGTCCCCTCCCTACACCTCTGTTGTAGTTATAAAAAGATTTAAATTAATTTTTTTACTTTTATTTTATAAACTACTAAAATTATCGATTTGCAATCTATCTTTCAATCTATCACACGAATAGAAGTTGCAATCTATTAAATTGCATTAACACAAAATAAGTTTGTAAATCATTAATTAATGTAATCATAAAATTAGCACTTGTTTATTACAGATTAATGATTATTGGCCTGCAAACATGGTTTAATAATTATTTTGTTGCTGCAAAATGTGAGTTTTTCATGGATTATATATGGCAATGTACAATAGTCTTTATTCTCCTAGGTATTTATATTGAGTTTTGTTTTTACGTACTGAAAGTTCTTAAAAAAAATATTCTAGGGTTTTCTTAAAGTCGGTATTTATATTGAGTTACGAATTCCCGAACTATCAGGAACCCAACTCCTAACCCAACTATGAATGGTTTAATAAAACATAACATAAATCCATAGTTTGTCCGATCCATTTGAACATTAAAATAAATCAACAATCACCAAAATAAAATGGTGTACAACAATACCAAATCAAAGCAAAACATACACTCAAACCAAAGTCAGACTCGTAACAAAATTCAAATTTAAACCAAAAGGATAACATCAAACTTGATGACATGACTATAAAGGTTCAGAACTCTTCCTTCTCCACTTTTATATTTTTGAATGGGATCTTGGTTGTTGAAAAATCAACCCCCCCCCCCCCCCGCTTGTCTCTCCTATACCTTCAAGATCAACAATCTTGCAGGTCTTCGAACAAGTAGGTATAATTTGATTGCATGAATCTCCATGGGCATCTCCAGTAATAAAATTTCTCAATAAAAAAAAAAATTGATTAGATTTCAAATTACTAAGTATGTAACAAAAAGGCTAAAAAAAATAAAAAAAATCTAACAGATGTACTGGATGAAACACTTACGGTTAATGAAGTGAAGTAGCACTGAAAAGTATTTATAGGCAAAAAAAAAACTTTGACAAAACACAAATGCATTCCTATAACTGATGTTGCGTATATATATCAATTCAAAATGTACGAATTAATAATCTAATTAAAGATATTTATTTTTATCACAATTATATATGCTAACGTTTGAGATTTTATGTATTATTATGTGACCATTTAGTATTTGTTTGTTTGGCTGCCTGATCTGCTTTGGAAAGTTGGAAAGTAGTAATGAAAATGTGTGCAATTGTGTGGTGGTGAACCTGACACTTGATATGGTATGAAAAAGTTGGAAACTTAATTTGGGAAGGTGTATTGTTGTGTGATGGTGTTAATAATTGAAATTAATTTGTCTTGAAAAACTGGAAAGAAGTAATATGTGATGGTTGTTTTGGAAAATTTAAAAAATAATTTTTCAAGTAATGGTGGCTGTTTTGGAAAATTGAAAAAAGTTTCCAAGTAATAGTGGTTGATTTGGAAAATTGGAGGAAAAAAATTATGTGTGGATGTAAATATGTTGACACTTGGTATGGTATTAATTTATTTTCAAAATTTGAAAAAGTGTGTTGTGTGATGGTGTTAATAATTGAAATTAATTTGTTTTGAAAAATTGTAAAGGATTAATATATGATAATTGCTTTGAAAAATTTTTTAAAAAAGTTTTCAAGTAACGGATTATGCTTTGGAAATTTGAAAAAATGTTTCCAAGTATGGTGATTGTTTTGAAAAATAGAAAAAAAAAATATTTGTGGTTGCTTATGTCACGTCCCGCACCCACAGGAGCGATCGTCCTCGCTAAGGCGTGATGCCGCACGGGCCTATGTTGCGTCCATGCAAGGCTAATCCCAGAAACGGTCGATTTGAGCTAGGCCACAGAGTCGCACAGAGTGTTCCCATTTGCAGCGGAAAGTAAATGAACACAAATTAAAGCGAATTCAAACTTTTTATTGATTTTCAAGAAGTTTACAAGCGACGCTAGGCCGAGATTATAAATCGCTCAAGCTCTCTCTCTCTGAAACATAAAAGGCGTGCCAAGTGGCTTACAACATGGAATGATTCATGGCGATGTTCCGATACATTATGTCCTGTATATGGTGCTTCAGCTCCTTACAACGCTCCAAGGCTCCAGAGTTAACTCCGCGCCTTAGCACGTTCGAGGGAAGCTCCGTACCCGACGACATCTCCTACGTCCTGCAAGCAAACTGTAGGGTTATCAGTACATTGTCATGCACTGGTAGGGAGGCTAGCTCGCCCACAATGCTATCATTACCAAACACGTTCTATTTACTTTTGTGCATCGTCTATCATTCATTGTTTTTCTAATCTTGCCTTAGGATCAGTTTTATGGCATATTTTATGACCTATCTCGTGTTACCGATTTTGATGTGTTATATGGAATTACATGCACGACTTACCCATGCTTACCGTCCGGCCTTCTCTGTCCAAAGTAAACCAAGTTAGTCAACAATTCGTATGTAATAACTTAACGTGATTCTCGTAAACATTCAGTGTCGAGGGCGTGTCCTTGCCTCAGATTCTAGTGTGTCGTAGACGTGTTTTCTAACTCATTTGCATGAAGTACTCTTTATCATTTGGTGTGTTACATTCAAGCCTGTTCAGAAGGTGCTTCATTCAATTAACTTAGACTACTTTGTTTTAATGCAAGGACTTGCACGTAGATTGCCACCAGCAAAGTCCACTTAATCTATATGTACCGGTCGCTGGCACCACAAGCTATTTTGGACCCTTTATTTCTTGGTATTTCTCAACTATCATTGGGTGCAGGTGGGCACACCCCGTTAGTCTCTTGAAATACCCCGCACTTACGTCTCCTGGGTGGCCAAGCCCGCATCCAAGCAGCCCGTAAGCCCCTTTGATTCCGCCTAGGCCAGCCACGATCCTCTTTTTGATCATGCCGCAGAATCCCTTATGTCTTCCACCTCCCGTATACGTGGGGATTGTCCGCGATCATTTCGTCACTACAAGAAAAATGACCTTTCTTGACGGTCAATTTATTGACGTATGGTCAAAACCGTCAAGGAAAGCAGTTATCTTGACGGTTTTAGACATACGTCAACAAAACACCCATTTTTCTGTTATATATTAAAATTTGACCATATTACTTGACGGTTTTATACAAAGCGTCAAGAAAACCCATTGCATTACTTGACGGTTTGCTGATAACCGTCAAGTAATGCATGTGCAAAAAAAAAAGGCGCGCACATTTCAGATGCCATTTTCGTAATTTTTTCAAAAAAAAAATTTTCTTGACGGTTTTAACAAAATTTGGGAATCGAGGGTTTCTTATATATTTCACATCCACATACTTCTTTTCCTCCTTCCCCCATCCCTCTCCCTCTCGAGCTCCCCCTCCGGTGGAAGTCTTCCCCCGGCCGGCGAACCCCGACCGGCGACCGAGCCTGTAAGTCTCCCCCTCTCCTCCGCCCTCTTCCCTAGCTTCTTTTCCGACCATCTCGTCAGCCACCCCGACTTCCACAGCCCTCCCGACCGTGCCCTAACCCTGTTCTCCGGCAATCCGCCATCTCCCCTCTCATCCCCGCAGCCGACTTCAAGCGTTCCCTCTTCCCCCTTCCTTTCCGACCCCGATTTTCTCCACAGCCCTAAACCCCTCTCCCATGTTCTTCATCCCGACCCCCCCGGAAACCCTAGCTCCGGCGAGCTCTTCGGCTCAGTCCCGACCCGTCGGCTTTTCCCGTGCTTCCCCGCAGAGCCGACCTTGCTGCCCGTGCTTCCCGTGGACGATTCCCGTTCCGTGCGTGCTTCCCGTAGCCGACCCGATGATCGCAGCCGCGACACGGCGAGGCGACGTCCGTGTCCGCACACGTAGCACGAGTCCGAGGCGTCCCTTCGGATTCCGACTTGCCCTTCGGTATATTTCTGAAACTCTTGGGTTGGTTTTGCTATTTCATATATGCGTGTCGATGATGATTGGTCTGTGTCTTCTACAATTAGGAGACACACGTTCTGATGCTATCGTTTGGGTTCTGCAAATTGGTTGGAACGATCCTCATATCCATGTATTTTCTGGAATAGAGTTTTATAGTGCTTGTGAGAACGTTCTCAGCTTGTTATCATTTGTGATTCATTTTCTTTGGGGAAGTAGGATAAGAAATTTTAATATAATATAAGTTTTATGAATCAGTGAAATGTAATAGAACTATACGTTAGCTAGGATTTTTTTTAGAAAAGTCAATATTTTGAGAATAAATTGGGGAATCACACACCTAAAGAAACACAAGTAGGGTTGAAAAATATCAGCAAGTTGGAGGGCCATATGATTTTGCCTTTTTAGACTCTTGTTCCATTTGTAGTCAACAAAAGTATGTGTTGTTCTTGTACTAATGCTAGATGAGTAATTTTCAAGGAACTGCAAGAGAACAATTTAGAAGGAACCCACTTTACTGATATGTGCCAACTGACAAGGCTATGGTTTTTGTGAGTTCCATGATTCCTTTCAATGTGGTGACTTACATGTGTATT
Source organism: Iris pallida (assembly GCA_029216955.1). Lineage (NCBI taxonomy): Eukaryota > Viridiplantae > Streptophyta > Magnoliopsida > Asparagales > Iridaceae > Iris > Iris pallida. The sequence goes on from JANAVB010002800.1 coordinate 4,943,748, forward strand.
TACCTTCATTGCTTGTTCCTTACCAACTTTGTTTCTTCAGTTATATGAGAAACAATATCTTAACAGGAAACATACTTGACAACATTGGAAACTGTACCAAGTATTTAGATGAGCTTTAATTCATATTGATCTTGTTTTAGTTAAACAACTAACTATTATCTATGTCAATAGAAGCAAGTTATATCATTTATCTAAGAAATTTTCCTAAGAAGGCCCAGTATTTAGAAGGATATTTGGAAGGTGATATCCATGTTTAAAATAAGGTTGAGGATATTATGCGGGACTGGTAATTAAATTGATATGGCTTCTTCATCAAAACAAGTTAAATACTAGTGATGTTCTTCTTAAAAAGTATATTAATTGTGGTAACATATGTTTAGTCCTAGCATCATGAGGTGGTACGTCTTCTACAACAATTTAGTCCTAACTCAGAAGGAAAAAAAGTAGCAGGAAAGGGAGCAAGACCAACAGCAACAACATACCCTTGAAATATTATGTGCATATTCTAGAACTGTTTGGTTTGTTTCATGAGTGAAGGTAACAACAAAAAATTCTTAAAAATAAGCCCTTGGGTAGGACATAAATATTGTATATAGGCATTCCTCGATAAAATTAAGAAACAATTGGCTCCAAGTACTCGTTATGCATATGAAGTAGGACATAATAGAGATGCAAGGTTAGGCCTTAGGTGCAAGGTCAGCCTTGACATTCTAAATGGTCGAGACATCAGTCTTGAAGGACTTGGCGAGGATAACATCATTGATGCCTTTAGCAAAGACAACTCCATAAACTTGAAACAACTATACATCAGCTATCCCATATAAAGGATTCTCTATTTGGCTCGATAAACTATTTTCTGTTCATCATAATTTTAGATTTCAAACAACTTTATAGTTATAGTTTCATAATCCACATATAGTACTCATACTACACACATCATGAGATTGTTTGATGTATTTTTAAACTTACATAGTGCTTTATTATGTGTTTTCCCACATAATTAATGTCCTGTAGGAGGATACTACCAATACCACCCAATTTGTATTGTTCTTTCTATTAGTTAATATTTTATTCAGACACATTTCTAAACTAGGAAGTTGTTTATTGTCTTTCACGTAGCAATTTTAAGGGCTCCATTTGCATCTTAATTGGAATCTATTCATTTTCCCTTTCTTCTTACATATGCCAACTAGAGTTATATGATTGGTACTTGAAATTTGTTGCAAGATTTATGTGCAGGGTGCATTGGGCCATCAGACCATCACCTTACCTTTTGCTTTCTTCTAATGATGTGATAAATATACTTCCCCACGAACTTGCTAGTTTTCTTGATATGTCCATAAGACTAGATGCAATATTTCATTTATGAAAATATTGAACTAGAACTACATAGTTTTATAATGTTACAGGTGGATGTGGCAATGAAGCTATCTAAAATGGAAGAATTCATAGGTGGATCTTCATTAATCTTTACCAATATTAGAGAATCCTCTAATATGTATCTGGTTAGCCTAATGCTTCGATAATACATAAATCTTTATCAATTATGTCACACAGGCTGTTGGGCTTGAAGGCGATCTGTGCAAGCAGGAGGATGTGGCAAGAAGTGTAGAAACAACCATCAAACATTTTCGTAAGCTAGATATTCATGTTAACGGAGCATCAGGCAATGGAGGATTTGTCACCTTGGCTTTCGAACATGTGAGTATACTTTGTTGCATGTTGATATGGTATAACATCTATTATACTTTCTGGCTCAATTTACTTTTGAAGTACATCAGTATAATTCTCTCCACTATACTTCAGTCACGAAGCACTTGTCGAGTTGTCTTTTTGTGCAACATTAGTTGGTGGCTTATCCTCTAGAAAATAATATGTGGCTTTTTTCAAATTGCAAGCTGGTGACTAAGATGGGGAAGCCTACTGGCTAAGGCCTTTGGCGTGTTAGGGAGATGTCAAGGTTCAAGGCTGCAATAGTTTTTAGAAATTTCCCATAAAAATTAAAATAATGTAAAATGGGAAGTGACTCATAAAACTGAGTCCATTTGTGAAGCCAGTCATTTTTGGGGAACTAATTATGATATTAGGGTCAATGGAATTACATCATGACCTATTGAAGGCACTCCTGGACTTATAAAACTTGACCCATTCTTCTTGGTCATGCATGCTACCTTTCATGCTTAATAAAATAATATACCGGTATCTATGTCATGGACAACTGAAGATTAAAGTTTCAACTCATCCTTACATGCTGATTTCATTCTCAAATATCCCTTTTTGCCAAATTGGAAAGCTTAGAGCACAAGAGAAATATTGAGCACTCTAATCTTAGTTATGTCATGTATGCATCCATGCATGTTAGTTTGCATTATGTATTGTATATGTTGAGTCATACATAAATTTTCTTTAAGCCCTTAGTATGTGATTCTTTGTTTGTTCTTGACAATAACCAGGTTGTTCTCCTTCGTCCACAATCCTGAGAAGACTCTTGAAGGAAATCAAGCTCATATTATCACCTTGAGGATCATCATCATAATTATGGTCATGCTTGTGATTCTTTGTACTCTTCTTCCTCCAATCTTGAGAAGAATTTTTGTATACTTTGTATATATCATTCTTGGATGTTTGTGATGTACAAACTTTGTATTTGTGATCAATAAAAAGATTGTGTATTATAATATTATGTGTGTGTTGTAACTGGCATATATTGATATTATGTGTGTTTGGTAATTGGATTCTGGAATATATTGATATTATTGTAAACATGTTTATCTTGACGATTGCAAAACGTCAAAAAAAATTCATTTCTTGACGGTTTTTAAACATCAAAAAATATTTTCCTTGACGGTTTTTTCCCGTCAAGAAAGACTTTTCTTGACGGTCATTACCCGTCATCTAGGCCCCCGTCAAGAAAAGTCGACACTTTTCTTGACGGTTTTTTGTTTGTTTTCTTGACGGTTTAAAACCGTCAAGACAAGCTTGTTTCTTGACGGTTTAAAACCGTCAAGAAAACAAATAAAAAACCGTCAAGAAAAGCGTCGACTTTTCTTGACGGGGGCCTAGATGACGGATCCAAAACCGTCAAGAAAAGTCTTTCTTGACGGGGAAAAACCGTCAAGAAAAGCCATTTTTCTTGTAGTGCGTATTGTTTGTTATTTTAACTTAACGGCTGTCTCCGAGCCGTAGGCTAACCCTTAGCCATAATACGTTATCGACCAGGTTGGCGTCCGTACAGCGCGGGTAGCGAGCTCCGTTGCATGTGTCCGTCATACCTGTCGCTAACCATTTCTTTCTTTCTTATCTTTTATCCATTCTTTCTTTTCTTTCTTTCACTTTTCCGTTCGTTCATTGATTCATTCACACATTCATTCATTCATTCGTTGATTCATTCATTCACTTATTTGTTTATTCTTTCATTCATACATTATGCAACTTCCCGTACGGGAGTCGTTTTGGTGACCCATCGTTCTTGAAGTCTTTTAATGTTGCTATACTCTACTCGGAACGACTATGTCGATAGTCTTCTATTTTATTGTTGTAAACCATTCATTATTTTATTGTTGAACGCATGAGGAACTTGAATGTAAGCTTGTGCCTTAGCACGAGCGCGGAGTGCGGTGCGAGAGTTCTCACATTTTCCATGTTCTTTTCTATATTTTATACAAGCATACAAGATAGGATTATTCCCTTAGCTAGGTGCGTTGAGTCATTTATTAGCATGCGCGGTGTTATCGCCTAGCGATTCTAGCAATAGTGTTCGTATTGTTATGTGTCTAGGCTAAGCAAAGACGGGTTCATCGGAGCCATCCACCTTAGCGATGTTCGCATTGGCCGAGCGATACTCCGAGTGCGCCTTTAAAAGTCTAAGTCTGGATTCATCTTAGATGGGCCAATGTAAGTCTTGCATCGATTCTTCATCAGGTCGATGCCAACTCTTCGGGTCGACGGCTCGTTTGAGTCGTTGCACTTGCCGTTTGAATCGGCGTTCCGCTAGGGCGGAGCGGGTCATCACATAATATACCACTTAAAACAAGTCTCGTCCTTGAGACTTCCTGAGTGCAGGTCATCCTACCGTTCCTTAACTCATGTCGTGTACGTATCTTAGACAATTTCTATCGAATGGCTTTACCGTTTGATGGCATCGAACTACACTCGATACCTTTCCAAGTTTCGTGTCGCATACGTTTGGTCAATTTTATTGAATGACTTTTCACTCATTTTAGAGTTGATGGTACTTATTCAATTAACGTATTTCTTCGACTTGGTTACTATTTTGTCGTGCCATGGGACTGTAATGGTCGTACGAGGTGCGTTGTAGTTCATCAAATACGAGGGTCGTAGGCTGAGGCAAAATCACTTTCGTTTATGCGCATCTCAACACCCACTTGCAGCTGCATTCGAGTTCATCATATCGCTGAGTTTGGATCGTGTAAATATTTAAGGCGTCCCCCGAATACGTACATTTTAACCAAGCTTAGCGATTAGCGAAGTCGGACAAGCTACTCGTGATAGTTTTGATTTGCCGATCATTTTGCTAATTTCGATTTAAAATCGAACTCGTGTGCATCTCACTATCGTTTATCTCGGTCATCGAGATGACCCGATTCGCTTCTCAAGCGTTCTTGTCCACGAAATCAGTATGAATTCTTCTTAGCGGGGTCGACCAAGTCTAAGTTATTTCTGTCCGATTCAAGACCAAGTATTGCAATATCATCGAGTACGTCTTCCTATCAATGATTCAATTTATTATTCTAACTTTACCTTGTGCATCATCCATTCCTATCATTCACTTCGTTTGGGGCCAATCTCGTTGTCGTTCACACACACTCCCAGTTTCCCGTCCTACTCTAAGTCTTATTGTCCAAAGTCTATCGTCCGTCCAAACGATACTGTAATGTCAATCGCACAGGTTCAATTACTCGGCATAGGGTCGTTCGTCTATCCGCTAGGTCAGCTCACCAGGTCATAGTTACAAGTCAAGTCCGTGGCTCATCGTGCAAGGTCGTTGCACGACGCTCGCCCCAAATCTTATGGTCAAACCATTTGTTCGTTTGTACGAAAGTTTCTACCCAAGTTTGCTCTACTAAATTTCTAAACATCAAGCAGCATTCACCCTATTCACATCAACACATTTTCCGTTCCAAGTTCGAGCTCGTTTAGGAAAGTCATCCTACGATAGGTTGTCCTCAATCAAATTCTTGACATGTCAATAGCGTGCGTCCGCACTAGCAATTATCGTAGTCTATCTCTTCAAGTAAGTTTGATACAATCCACCTATCCATCCTATTCAATTCACGTAGTTGATCACAAGGTCGTCTAGCTTTGTAAATGTCGCGCCCTGATCTCACGTAAGGCTGATTATCTACGGCGGACATGAATCACCAAGTCAACGTTCCCGCGGAATAATCATCCTCATCGGGACGTAACTCTTGTGTTGAATCTAGACTTACTCATTTTCGATATGCGGATTGGGTCTACTCAATCCTCAAATTTGCCTTCGCTTCAAACCACAAGTCGTAGCAATCAAAATGATCATGTCATGGTATTTCGAGTTCGATCATTCCCGCTGGACATGAATCACCATGCCAATGCTCACGCAGAACGATCGTTCCAAATTCGACGTGACGCATGTGCGAGGCTGGAGTTGCGCTCGTGCAAGACAAGATCGTTGTCGTTGTGGTTATCACCGAACAATCAAGTTACTTCCCTTCTTCATCCAAACGTTCATTCCTATCAAAATCTCTAATATCTTCCTTTTAAATAATAACTTCTAACACGATCATCATTCATCGAATCAGAGTACCCCTGAGTTATCATACATCGATCTTTGATACGCCTCAATACCATCGATGATGTACATAACCTGACGACCTTCCTTTTGTAACAGATTCTGAGTCGTGTAACTTAATTTCCTCAATTTGCATTGTCTCATGCTATCTCATCATTGAGCAACACCCATTCCAAATCCTTAGTCATTCTCGTATCTCCAAATCAACGTTTTCTATGTACGCTATCTTTTGATCGTGCTATCTTCGATCTCGTCCATGAGTATTTCACCTTAACTCAAGTTCCAATCCATTCGAATAAATTCAAAATCGTATGCACAATCTTCTATGTTTCCTCGACCAAGACCTCCATTCGTTTCGTAATTCGTACTACGCATTCTTAATTCGTCCGAACGATATCTCGTTTGAGACTATGAAGTCAAAACCGACTAAGCGTTTACTCGTTCTAAGGCTTTGCGTGATATTATCGCTTGCCGACATACTCGTTCTATCCGTAAATCCTTTAGTCTCGTTCGAACAATTTCTATGACGTCCATACACCACTAGGGGTTCGAGCCACTCGACTAGTCGTCGACACTCACTCTTATTCTTTTTCGAAGCTATCACATACACCACTCGGGGTCAAGTCATCTTACAAATCCTCAAAAGGTCATTCGACTCACAATCGACATGTTCCATAGCGCGTTCGCCCATTCCTCAAAGTCTAAGAACCATTTCCTGCGTTCGCTTTAGCGTTGGTCAAGTAGCGTCTCTATCAACATACGTTCTAAGTCTCACTTATTCTCGTCCGAGCGATAGTCGGTCTCGCTTGCAAACTCGTTTGCACCAAAAGGTCTAGGTGCGCGACACTCAGCACAACTTAGCCAAAAGGCTGCGTGCATAATCATCACGTTCGAACTATACTTCGGTCTCGCGTACTCGTTCGCTATTGTCAGCGTAAGGTTATTCAAGCATGCATTGTATTTGCTAACTCTTAGCATTAGTTTTCTCTCAACTCAAGTCCGTCAAGGTTTGGCACAAAGGCCTTCGCCTATCGATCCCGTTCAACCGAGTACTTGTACGAGCTTCTAAAAATATTAGACTTATTGTATGGAACATCCTAAGGTACAACGAGAGAGAGCGCACACTTCTTTTGTTTCCAAAACGAGCTTTCAAAATTGAAAAAATCGAAATGAAGTCCAAGGACGTAAAGTCGTGCTCTGATACCAATATGTCATGCCCTGCTCCTGCAGGAGTGATCGTTCTCGCTAAGGCGTGATGCCGCACGGGCCTAGGTTGCGCCCGTGCAAGGCTAATCCCAGAAACGGTCGATTTGAGCTAGGCCACAGAGTCGCACAGAGTGTTCCCATTTGCAGCAGAAAGTAAATGAACACAAATTGAAGCAAATTCAAACTTTTTATTGATTTTCAAGAAGTTTACAAGCGGCGCTAGGCCGAGATTACAAATCGCTCAAGCTCTCTCTATCTGAAACATAAAAGGCGTGCCAAGTGGCTTACAACATGGAATGATTCATGGCGATATTCTGATACATTATGTCCTGTATATGGTGCTTCAGCTCCTTGCAACGCTCCAAGGCTCCAGAGTTAGCTCCGTGCCTTAGCACGTTCGAGGGAAGCTCCGCATCCGACGACATCTCCTACGCCATGCAAGCAAACTGTGGGATTATCAGTACATTGTTATGTACTGGTGGGGAGGCTAGCTCGTCCACAATGCTATCATTACCAAACACGTTCTATTTACTTTTGTGCACCTTCTATCATTCATTGTCTTTCTAATCTTGCCTTAGGATCAGTTTCATGGCATATTTTATGACCTATCTCGTGTTATCGATTTCGATGTGTTGTATGGAATTACATGCACGACTTACCCATACTTACCGTCCGGCCTTCCCTGTCCAAAGTAAACCAAGTTAGTCAACAATTCATATGTAATAACTTAACGTGATTCTCGTAAACATTCAGTGTCGAGGGCGTGTCCTTGCCTCAGATTCTAGCGCATCGTAGACGTGTTTTCTAACTCATTTGCATGAAGTACTCTTTATCATTTGGTGTGTTACATTCAAGCCTGTTCAGAAGGCGCTTCATTCAATTAACTTAGACTACTTTGTTTCAATGCAAGGACTTGCACGTGGATTGCCACCAGTAAAGCCCACTTAATCTATATGTACCGGTCGCTGGCACCACAAGCCATTTTAGACCCTTTCTCCCTTGGTATTTCTCAACTATCATAGCAGGGTGCTGGCTGGCACACCCTGTTAGTCTCTTGAAATATCCCGCACTTACGTCTCCTGGGTGGCCAAGCCCACACTCAAGCAGCCCGTAATCCCCTTTGATTCTGCCTAGGCCGGCCACGATCCTCCCTTTGATCATGCCGTGAAATCCCTTATGTCTCCCACCTCCCGTATATGAGGGGATTGTCCACGACCATTTCGTATTGTTTGTCATTTTAACTTAACGGCTGTCTACGAGCCGTAGGCTAACCCTTAGCCATAATGCGTTATCGACCAGGTTGACGTCCGTGCAGCGCGGGTAGCGAGCCCCGTTGTACGTGCCCGTCATACCTGTCGCTAACCATTCCTTTTTTTCTTATCTTTTATTCATTCTTTCTTTTCTTTCTTTCACTTGTCCGTTCGTTCATTGATTCATTCACACATTCATTCATTCATTCGTTGATTTATTCATTCACTTATTCATTCATTCTTTCATTCATACATTATGCAACTCCCCGTGCGGGAGTCGCCTTGGCGACCCATCGGTCCCGAAGTCTTTCAATGTTGCTATACGCTACTCAGAACGACTATGTCGATAGTCTTCCGTTTCATTATTGTAAACCATTCATTGTTTCATTGTTGAACGCATAAGGAACTTGAATGTAAGCTTGTGCCTTAGCACGAGCACGGAGTGCGGTGCGAGAGTTCTCACATTTTCATGTTCTTTTCTATATTCTATACAAACATACAAGATGGGATTATTCCCTTAGCTAGGTGCGTTGAGTCATTTATTAGCATGCGCGGTGTTATCGCCTAGCGATTCTAGCAATAGTGTCAGTATTGTTATGTGTCTAGGCTAAGCAAAGACGGGTTCATCAGAGCCACCCACCTTAGCGATGTTCGCATCGGCCGAGCGATACTCCGAGCGCGCCTTTGAAAGTCTAAGTCTGGATTCATCTTTGATGGGCCAATGTAAGTCTTGCATCGATTCTTCATCAGGTCGATGCCAACTCTTCGGGTCGACGGCTCGTTTGAGTCGTTGCACTTGCCGTTTGAATCGGCGTTCCGCTAGGGCGGAGCGGGTCATCACAGTTTAAGATCAAATATATACATAATTCAGAGTGCGTTAGAGAATAAAAATAACATCACCACTATTTTTTACATAACGAAAGCCATAGCGCAACGTTATTTGCACCATTTGATTCTCTGCATGAAGAAAGCGAGAGAGACCATAACATTATTTGACACCATTTGATTCTCTGCATAATTTATACGAATCTCACATAAAAATAACATAATTTGATATCATTTGATTCTCTGCATAATTTATAGGGATCTCACATAAAAGTAAAGTTGTTTGATATCATTTGATTCTCTGCCTAATTTATAGCGATCTCACATAAAAGTAACATTGTTTGATATCATTTGATTCTCTGCCTAATTTATGCGGATCTCACATAAAAACGAGACCACAACAAGTCGTATGTCCACATGTCTAATAATTGTTTCCTCCATAGTCCTACTTGCTACTGCATCACGAGAATCAGGAGAATTATGAAATCAATGCTGAAAACAAGTTGAAAGATATCAATATAGTAACACTATAATCTCTCACCCGCGTGTGTGAAAACATGCATCAAATCTTACTATAGCGATAATGATAGGTGAACAAGTTAATACTAACTGAACATTAATCACATAAAAAATAAAAATTAAAAATAATATAACTAGAATCGTTAGATAATGTACTTATCTGATCAAAGTCCAAGAATTTAAAAAAAAATCTACCACAGGGTCTCTCTTCCTATGCAAACTACAATCCAACACAACAAAACTAAACACAGTTGCAATAGCACATAGTGTAAACAAAAACACAAAATTAAGACATCTTAATTAAGTAAATTAACTTCTCACTACAAAAATATTGTATATAGTGACGTTTCTAGCAACGAAAGATGATCCGTCGCTACTCAACGATGGTTAGCAACGATAATTCAATATAAAAACTTTTAATGAAAAATATTGCCTTTTAACATTGCGGACTTTTTTTACGACACTTTACTAATGAATTTTTTTCGTTGCGGATCTGACTAAATTTGCATCATTTTGTTGTTTTCTTCTTTTATTCCCATTAACTCCTCTCTCCAAGATTTCCATTAGTCACCTAGATCCACTCCTCAAAGATCTCCACTCCGTCCTCTTACTCTTCATGCGACGGAGCTCGACCCCTCCCCCTCTCCCGTCTCCTCCTCCTCCTCTGTGTGTGGCAGAACCCAACCGCCTCCTCCTCTTCCTTTATTTATGGCAAAGCCCGTTTCCCTACCATTCTTCGTCCTCCTTGATCGTCCAACTCCTCTGCATCTGACTGAGCATGTCTTCTTCGGTCCAGGTTTGGTTGGACCATAGAGGCAAGACCCTTCGTCAACTTCGAATTTGGCCCCAAATCTACCATCTTTTTCGTTAGTCTCGAGTGATGAGGCTTTTAGAGAAAATATTTATCTCAATCGATATAGATAAATTTGCTAAATTTTACTTTATTTTTTTTTGTTCTCTTTATCCTCTGACATAGGGAAAGTATTGGCACACTCATGATGTTTTGTTTGGGAAAGTATTGGCATGATTCGTGTAATTTGGTTTCAAAATACTCAATAATTAAATGTATATGGTACATATATGATAAATTTATGTTTGGGATTTGGTCTGATGATCTGAATGTTAAAATTCGTGTTCATGATTATTTTGATTCATGTTATTAATTTGGTTGGTATAAATTGTTGGGGTCCAGTCTTCATTCGAGGTGTGTGGAAGGACAGTCTGGGTGTCACGATCTGCTTTCGCTTTTGGAATACGAGTACATAGCCAAGTTCGGCCTACATCTAGCATCGACAGTAGTACGTTGTTTAGACCTCAATGTCAATCTCGAATTCAAATTCACAATATTTGATCACAAAATTATCTTTTCTCATTTGCAACAACAGCTCAATTTACAAATCCAATAATAAATTAAAATAATATTCGAAAATAAATCCGCTAAATATTTAAATTCAAAAACTATCTAATCTATCTAGAATCTAAGATCGTCCTTCCAAAAGCCATATTTATTTCCTCCAACAAGGGTCCATAGTACAGAATAGCAATAACCTAAAATTATTAACAGATCCGATCGAAATTGGAGCAAGATTATCATAACACTAAGCTGCACAATATCATATACATGCATGAAGGAACAATAAGAAAAGATGAACAATAGACATGATATGATATGATATGATATGATATGATAATAAGAGTACAACTATGACATGCTGGCAATACGAAAGTATACTGAAGAGGAGATGAACAACTTAGCAATATAGCAACAAGAATTGATGCCACGTACGTATACAATGTATTTTAAAAACCCACGTTCAACATGTGGTTGGGTTATGAATCAGACAACCAATGTGTGAGCTATATTGATTGAATAAACTCTGCACTACAACAAAAAACCCTTTTTACAACGTTGGAAAAATGTTGTTAATAGCTTTTTACAATGTTTTCAAAAATGTTGTAGTTCGAAGAGTTGTAGAAAGTTTGAGATACTTTGACAACGTTAGGTTATTGTTGCACAAGACGTTGTAAATACATTTTTCAACTATGTTTTATCATGTCAACAATGATATAAACATGTTGTAAATATTACTTATAACAATGATTTTTTTTTGTGTTGTCATAACAACTTTAACAATGTTTCATAAATATTGCAAACCATCATTTACAACGTTGTTTTAATATTGTCATTCTAACGTTGTATTCAAGTATTTCACAACATTTTTCCATCATTGTCATGTAGGTGTTAACAACTGTTGTAAATAGTTATTACACAACGTCTTCTATTTGTTGTCATATATTCAGGGATAACTTTAAATATACGTTGTAATTGACAATATTAGCAATAATTTATAAACGTTGTAGAACAATTATTTACAACTTTTATTAAATGTTGTTGAAATTATATTCGCGTTAAAAAAATCGGACAATACTAGCTGTTATATATATTGCATTTAATTCTGGCAAAAGGCTGGAATTATCCACCACTAAAGCAACAACAACAGAGCTTTGCTGGTAATAAAATGGAAAATAAACAAAATGTTGATGGTATCAAAAATTTAAGAATGTAAAGTACTTGATTCCTGGATAACTCACAAGTATATGTTTGGAGGGTACCAACTCTTAGGTAATAACTAATAAGTAGAATTTGTTCAAATGTCAGCTATTAATTATAAAAGGTAAGATCACATACGAGTTATTACATAAACATATATCTTTCACTTCAGCCTTTTCTACAATGCTACTAACCACCTTCAACTGTAATAAGACTAAGACTGTTGCAACATTTTCGTTATCCTTGTCTTTGTCGTCCTCTAAACCACAAGCAAACGACAGAAACCAACATCAAGTGCATCATCCCCAAACATCATGAGCATCTTTAGATGCTAGGAGGGAAAAACTCAATTAATATTTGACTCAACAAAGATTAGCAAGAACAAAAGAGCATGTATCAACAAATGATTAAAAAGGTCAACCTGATGATGTTGTTGCTGCCACTGCACCCATTGAAGAGAATGAGGAGCATGTATCTCTATGTTCTGCTTATAATCTGTAGTATCCTTGTCATATTTACTTCTGGTTGATTCATGAGCTCGTCATTACAGTTGGTGCCAAAATCGTATATGACACGAATAGCAGAAGCAAGATTCATGGAAAGAAACTGGACAATTCTGGACACCAAAATCATCAGGCTTAGCGATCAGTTGCACAAATATATCTTGAAATCAGACAAGATCAATTACTTGATTATTTTTCTTTGGCTACCTCAACTTGATTTTGCTGGGACTATACATAGTTGATTATCTCATCCAAGACAAGGGCCTTTCCAATAACCTATAACAATCAAATCATACACATTTTGTCAAATAAAAAAAAACATATTTTACAATACTAAAATATTTAATTTATGAGAAGCCACACCTTGTCACAACCAGGGACAAGGTCTTGCAACCTATTCATCCTCTCACTTATATATATGAAACACTCCATGCATGGTGCTGCTATATTTTTGTATGAAAAACCTAATGCATCCTATAAATAAACAATTAAATAAAACAACACATCTTCTATAGTTAATTATGAATAAAATAATTCAGTATATTTAAACAAAAACTAAATAAGTTGACAAAGTGGTGTCCCGGTATTTAGACAGTAACCCCTGAACAACTAAGAAAAGGCAATAGAAAGAGAGAAATTATATTTTTATCTAACTGGATAATACCTGCCAGTAAAGGCCAACACAAATATTCATGAACATCTAACTATATACTCGTGAACACCAACAGATGTCAACTAAAACTAAACAGTTAGCCGTGCATCTATCTGCTAATGCAGGAACCAGAACTTCATCCTAAAGCTAATTTACCTGTTTTGACAAGAAAGCCTATTGACCATACTACTGATGCATGATGGGCTAGAATCCAGTATATACGAAAGAAAGAAAATAGCCTCCTAGCAAGCTGGCCTCAGCATGTTTGCTATGGAATAACATATATTATTAATTAATATGTATTTCTCCAATAGATATCTTGGAGGCATGATACAGTAAGTTAATAAAACTCACAACCAAGGTTCGCACTATCGGAATTGGTATCGGACCCTTCTTATGAGTAGCGAGATTGGCGGTATTGGTGGTTTCGGATCGGAGTATCGGATTTTTGGTATCGGAAAGAAAATAATTATTGGTAAATCATTAAATTTTAGAAGAAGAAAAAAAGTAGTTTATACATTTATGATTAATTTTAAATATTTCTTCTGTTGTTTCTTAGTAGTTTTGGAATTGAATAAAATAGTAATCACCCTTGCCGATTGGTTTATCTGTGGTAGATAAATTTTCTTCTTTTACATGCTTTTAGAACCTTACTATACTTTTACACCCTTGTTGATTGGTCTTTTTCATTCAATTTTCTTTGCCGAATTGACTGAAAAAGAGACCCCCAATATCGATATCGGCCGTATCGGATCGGTATAGGCCAATACTACAAACAATGATTCATGATTCAAACATAACCACATAACTGAAACTCTTTATGGCAGAATGTGTAACATTACCAGCACCTGACCAACATGTTCGGTGTTTGAACTTCAAAGCGATCAGGTCAAACAGATATCACAAGACTAATATGACATACAAATTTTAGGGGAGGGTTCCTTTGTGATTTAAATTTACATCTTTGGCATCCAAGCATAAGCAGGATAATAGATCTGTTTATAGAACCGAAAGTAGAAGGGAATCAAACAAACAAAGCTGCAAACAGAAAGGCTAAAAACAGCAGAATTCTGCTATTCTCCCGGATTTGCAAATAGTTGATTATCTCATCTAAGACAAGGGCCTTTCCAATAACCTATAATAATCAAATCATACACATTTTGTCAAATAAAATAAAAAACATATTTAACAATACTAAAATATTTAATTTATGAGAAGCCACACCTTGTCACAACCAGGGACAAGGTCTTGCAACCTCTTCATCCTCTCACTTATCCTCTCCTCTCCTTTCTCACCTTAAAAAACAAACAAACATTTAGCAACGTGTGATAAAATATGGAACATAGTGTTCCAGGTCCACGTATGGGAATCTCACTAATATAGAATTTGGAAATGGGAATCATTAGATATGCAATATTCCTTACAAGCTTTATGGTCTTTCGGATCTTGAAGATATACTATCTTTGGAAACTTGGAATTCTTGTTTAACAGAAGATGAGAGGTTCTATCTAGCAGCTTATCTTCCGGATATGGACCAGGATACATTTGTGTGTACAATAAAAGAGTTGCTCAGAGGTTGTAGCTTATTTTTTGGAAGTCCTCTGGAGAAATTCTTTCATAGACTAAAAGGTGGTCTTTACTCGCTTCAAGTGACTAATGTTAGAAACAGCCTCCAGCTCTTTCACAGACGGGGATATTATCATTCTCTAAGACTACCATGAGAATATGGCTCAGAGATACGTGGATATGACAAAGGCATGGAGTGATTGCCGACCAAACAATAGCATGGAGGAAAGGGTTCAAATTTGGAACAATAGAAGAGATCAGAAGCCTCTCCTACTAGTCGATCTTAATGCAGCTCGAATATTAAGGTTAATCAATGATTTACCAAAATCTAAGTGTATACCTGAGAATCTGCTCGCTCAAATCTTATACCCTTTCTTGGGTATATCTTTGCGCCACTAAAACGGCCAAGCTCTGTCCTGCATATTCAAGCACATACCTATTCAATCCTAAAACTTCTCTAAAGATCTGTAAGAAGCTAGTTCAAACAGAATATAGAAATGTTTACCAAGCACTAGACAAAAATTTCTGTCAAAATATCTTCTTATGGTACTTGTTTGTCTTGAGGATTAAATGTGAGGATGGGAAAATGAATATGCAAACCTGGAGTTAATATCATTCCTTGTTAATGGCCACAACGTCCAATACTGGTGGTAAAGATAGCCAAAAGTACTGTAAAATATGGATCACAAATGGTTACCAAGAACTAAAAATGCAAAACACATACATTAACCGTGAAATTACAGCATCTGTTTTTAATATTTATAAACAAAAAAGGTACAAATGTAATAGTTCATTTCATTGGATTAAGGTACAAATTAAAAGGGCAAAAAACATTAATTTGATCAATTCCACCAGATGTATATTAGCATATCAGTTTCCTGAACTCATGCATCATCAATCAGTCTTGCTACCCATGTATATATATTTAATTACCTACAAATAGCTAATATGTAGTATGCAATCTATGTATGTATGTAGTTCTTGTACTCATGTTTTCTTACCATGTTGTGTGTAGGCATTCCTTCTCAAAATTCCTGACAGTGTGCGATCTTTGTCGGCTTGACTCTCCCCTCTATCTGCCTATATATGTTGTTCCCATAAAGTAGTGATTATAAGTCAGTACACCAGAAACCATTATAAGAAGTTTGATTATTCAACTTGATCACACTCTATTCTTTTGATAATTTGCAAGAGCCCAATTTCAACCATCAGGTAAAAAAGACAAGTTTTAAATCCATAAAAATTTCCAAAATATTATCTGGCCGTTAAATGCAGTTCATGAAAATATATTTTAAACATATCAGGAAGCCAATCCTTCTCAAAGAAAAATATCAAACATATTTCAAATGCAGTCCACCGTTCGGTCCGAACAGACACAAGTTTCAGAATCTCAGTTCATTCACCAGGAAAGTTCGGTAAGACAACCAAGTTAAAATTAGACTAACCAAATAAACTCTTGATAATGTTAGTCACCAGTTTCAAAATCCGAGTTCAGACTACTCCTGGGAACTACACATTCACCAACAAAATCCGAGTGATCCAAATTCAATCTTCTTTGGAGTTACCAAAAGATTCACAACTCACTAGCAAATAATATGAAATTAAAAAGCAAATCAAAACATTGAATGCATCCAAAATTCACTGTAACAGAAACTTCCATAATTTTCCCAAACTCACTGAGTTAGTAATACCTGCTAATAGACATTTATTCATGCTAAGTAATATTTACATATTTATTTCCCAAACTCACTGAGTTATTACATTTATTCAAGTGTCATCATTCAATTGTACAAATTAAAAGGGAAGAAAACATTAATTTGATCAATTCCACCAGATGTAGTTGAATATTAAGCAATGTACATCCACTTTTCTTTCAGCTAAAAAGGATTCCATTCATAAAGTGATATTTTAGCAAAAGTTCTCATTCAAGATATTTACTAACCCTTTTTAACTGCAATAAGACTGTTGCAACATTTTTGCTATCCTTGTCTTTGTTGTCCTCTAAAGCATGAGCAAACCAACATCAAGTGCATCATACAAGCTTCATGGAAAGAAATTGGACAATTCCAGACACCAAAATCATCAGTCTGGTGATATAATTAAAAAGATCCTGACTTAAGCTGTAGAATAGATAGATATATGTACCTTAGACTGGCCAGTACTCAAGCAATGGTGTCATTGTTGTATGACACCCAAGAAAATTCTCCAACCGGTTCCATTTTCATCTGCATAGTTTGAACTCCCACCTGCTGAGCAAAATTTTTATGTGACAGTAACATAAGAACAAGTGTCATAATTTGGCAAGTTTTGCATATTTACCTCTTGAAACAATCTTGAATCTAGACAATGAGCACCTCTTCCCTCCTCCTTTATCCGGGCTTGGGACCGGCAATGTAATGGTAATGCACTTACATTGGCGGAGTTAAAAAGGGGTTAAGAAGGGTCTGCAATAAATTTGTTCATACAAAGGCATTAAAGTTTGAAAATTCTACAAAGTGCTAAAATATTAACCAAAATATTAACCAAGTGTTGATTTCAGAGCCAGTCACATATAACTAACTTAATTAAGAAATCTAAACAGTCAAAATACTTGATATATAAAGTGCCTAAACCATGAAAGGTCCAATCAAAAGATTTAAGGATCAAGTGAAATGTATTGCTTATTCCACGCAACTGGAACCCCTATAGCATGCTCAACCAATGTCAAGTCTGATGTAGTTCGCCACAAATGAGCTTCAGCAACCAATCCTTCAATCCAAACCTTCCAAGCATCTAGCCCAAGTGGTTTGCAGTGCTCTAGAGAGACCGAATCTGTAGATGCTGTTGATCCTTCTGCAACAATCTCTCCTCTTTTGTACCAGCTCATAATCTTGCATTTTTGTCCAATGATCGGCTCATGGAGGTCATTGTTGGTGTTGCTTGCATGATGTGACTGTTGTCAATGTAAAGAATATATAGTTAATACATAATACATAAGTTTTCTAAAATTGCACACATTTATATTTATTTTATCAACACATTTACCTCTGGTGTACTAACAACTTGTGGTGATTGCAACCTCTCTTGTCCAGTTCTTTTCTCTCCTTTTTGATGACCACAAATTAGAATGCAAGTCATTAGCTATGAGAGTTGTTAATTCCAATGATAACTACTTACCTCAATCAATTTATTGAACTTGTCCTCCAATCTATTGACCTTATCTTCGAGCGCATGTATAATCTTAGAAGAATGTGCTTTGGCGTTCAACTTAGTAATTGTAACTCTAAACCCAAGACCAATTACTGTTCTACCAGGTTGGTCTTC